>JAUPFZ010000006.1:7542500-8792500 GCA_036937285.1 Euphydryas editha
GGTCCAATCTACCCTACGCCATCACTGGTCCGGTCTCGGCATAGTTTATTATAAATCCCCTTTAAGTTTGACTGTGCCCCGTTCCGGACACGGTCCGGCTCCGGCACGATGTAACATAAGTCGTAAGTTAAGCTAGGCCTGCTATATTTTTCCATATAATCCGTATAATTTAAAAGACAAATAATACTAATACAAGACAAATAATTGTGCTATCTATCTTCAAATAGAATAAAAAGTGATCGTTACTGTAACGATCTGTTAATTACTTATTAACACCTTTCTAATTAGACGAAAAAGTGTTTGCTTGAATTTACAAATAAAACATTCGTTTTTATAGTTTTAAATTTTATTTTATATACAAATAGAAATTCTTCCCTTAGATAAAATAAACTTAGTTAAACTTATTTAGACTTATACTATTCTGTACAACGATTTTGTACGACGGAAGGGCAGTGCGTGAAGAGATCGCTACGCGTTGAGAATATGGCAAGTCCTAATATACTTAATATGAAATTTGCATGATAAAATATGGTGCTGACACATTAAAGTTATCCTTGTCTGCTAAGGCTAAAGCTACTTTTACACTTTCGCATTTACTACATTTCTCGAAAGAAAACAGCGGTGCTATAGTGCTAAGTACCTGTTTGTAGGTAGGTTATGGGGAGATTTTTGGATAATCGTATCGATCTGTGGTAAATTGTTAATTAAAGTGAAATTGCGATAGGACTGTGAGATGAGTATCAATTACGGAGACGGAGGCCAGGGTTGGTGCTCTCGACGTAATTGAGAAGTTCATCTGAATCTTCGCACACCACAGGTTTCTCGTGGTAACAAGCAACGTCGTGCCACGCTATGCCGTCATTATAAACGTTGTTAAGAATGCTGAGGCAGGATTCAGTGGTTCCGTTGATGTCGAACTCTGCGTTGTCAGGCTGACGTTGCTTCTTGTGTCCGGTTTGTGACCATGGGTTGTAACCCCAACCGTTCGGAATCTATAGAAAAACAGATGGCATTTTTGATTAATAATATATCCTTTTGAAATAAACATACATTAAAGGGGTTGTTAAATGGTTTATGATAATTTGTTTCGAACCAAATCAGTATTTCTTTTATTGGATTCATCATCATCATCATATCATCCATTGGATGTCGACTGCTGAACGTAGGCCTATTTATTGAATTAGGTATTATAAATTTGCTAAGAAAGTGAATTGGGGGTAAATGGTTTTATTGGAGTTCTAATTTTTTTTAAAGTAAAAAACGTGTAAAAATTTGAGCTGTAGGCTTTTTATTGGAAATAAATAAATATATCTTAAATTATAAAATAAGCTGTTATATATTTGTATATGGGTCGCTTTTTATAGAAAAAATTAAATATAGTAAAAGTTATTTTTATAACTTATTATATTCCAGATGTACATGTGATCATTGTGACTTGTGCGCGAATATTCCAGGAAGATTCCCGTGTTACAAACACACACACATATATTATTATATACACACAATATTATTAATAAAGCAGCGGACAACAGCAACACAAACAATATTATACAGATATGGTAGTTGGTAATTATTCATGTCTCAAATTAATTGTGTACTATAACCACACTTTGAATACTAGTTAAATTGTCAAATGAACCAAAATCGTCTACAATTAAAATATTTTTATAAAATACAAACCTGGTTGGTGGGTGACATCTTTTCGCGGTTAGCAGACCAGAACCAACCGAAAATGTTCTTAGGCTCGAGATCTCTGCGCGATTCACATCCCTTAAAATCGCAAAGACGGCCCGAGGTCCATATATACGGAACATCGTCTGAAACGTAAACAAAACTTTGTTTATTACCGCGTACAGACAGACGCCTTCTCCGATATGAAGAAGAGGCTTTGCCCAGCATTGGGAAGATTACAGGCTGACTCAGTTATTAGGTTTAAATAATAGGTAGGTATGTAGATATAATAAATAGTTTATAATAAATTAAAATAAATATACAATCATTACTTAGATAAGTTTGTGAATGGATTTCAATACTAGATTTAAATCCTATGAAGTTTTATAATAAAGAAACTTCTAACGTACTTTGCTGGATGAGCTTGAAGATTAGATTATTTTCCTCTTGAGTTTCCATAGAAACAAGGTCCATGCAATACTCGCGGCAGATGTTGCGCCCGTCCAACCAGTCCACTTTCCTGTTAGCGAGCTCAGGAACGTGTCCGCTGTAGAAGTAATTGTGACCACGGTAGAAAAACTCCTTCGGTCCTGAAAATAAAGGCTCAATTATCATTTGACATTTTAAATTGTTTCATAACGTCTACCTTTTAACGACGATAAGTCATTATGAATTAAGACAAGGTTGTAATACACTCATTTGCAAAAAAAACGGGCGGTTTCGATTTTCTTCCTGGCTGAAAAAAATAAAATACCAAAAAGGTTTTAATCATTTGAACATGTTACTGGCCAGTTATAAAAGTGCCATAATGTTTATAAGAGTACATTCCAAATTCAAATTTTTGACTGAGCCTGGTTTTCAAAGAAAATAACTTTTAACTACATTTTGTGGCGCGAATTCACTATAGTTAATATCGACTCTAATTAACTTTTTGTCAATTTTTACTAAATTATCTGGTGTACTTGACATTTAAAAGTATTGTTATTGCTGTTTAGCAATCTCGAAAATGGTAGATAAAGTGATAAAAGCGAGCAAAATTATTGCGCTGCTTGAAGAAGGTTGCAGTCAATGCTTCGTGGCTCAGAGGCTAAATGTGAGTCGATCAACAGTTCAAAGGACCTGGCAGCGCTATCAAGAGACCGGTTCCGTCAAGAGAAGGCCTGGTTCTGGCAGAAAGACATGTACCGAACCACGGGATGATCGTTTTCTAGTTAGTCAAGCGTTGAGAAATCGCAAATCTTCTTATGTGGACCCCAAGAACACCCTCGAAGAAGTAAGAAATGTGCAAATTAGTCTATGGACGGTCAGGACGAGGCTTCTCGCTGCTAATATACACAGTCATCGCCCAGCACGCGGCCCTAAATTACTCCGTGGACATCGAGTTGCCAGGCTTAGCTTCGCTCGAAATTGTGTGTCATGGACTCATGAAGACTGGGATAGGGTATTGTTCTCCGATGAAGCCAGGATATCTCTGCATGGTGAAGACCGACGTCGGCGAGTCCTACGTAGACGAGGAGAATGCTTTGCAGAGGCATGTTTTGAAGAAATCACACCTTATGGAGGGGGCTCTGCTATGTTTTGGGCAGGAATAAATTCTATGGATCGTACGGAGTTAGTCTTCATCGAAAACGGTACACTGACTGGACACCGATACATAACGGAAGTTCTAATTCCTTATGCACAACCCGCTTTAACCGCTCTTGGCGAAAACTCAATTTTTATGGACGACAACGCTCGCGCCCACCGGTCTGGCGGTGTGGATGCGTATATGCTAGAAGTCGGAATTCGTCGTTTGGACTGGCCAGCTAGAAGTCCGGACCTCAATCCCATAGAGCATGTCTGGGACGTTCTGAAGCGACGAGTGAGATCAGTGCAGCCGGCTCCGCAGACCATCAGAGAGCTAAAGAATGTGATTACCGCGGAGTGGGAACGTATTCCCCAAGAAACCATAAAAGATATACTCACTAGCATGCCCAGACGAATGCAAGCTGTGATTTCAGCAAGAGGGGGTCACACTCAATACTAAACTTTTATCTGCTTTTAATGTATTCAAGAAAAACAAAGAAATTAACGCGTTTCATTTTTATTTAGCGAGCAGGTACAATCATAGTGTTTTGAGCTTAAACATTATTTCTTAATAATTTAATTAAAATGTTATGATAAAACTGATGAAAACTATTCCTTCCTAATTAATTTATAAAATTCTGAGGATAACAATACCTAAAATTGTCAAACAAACTAATAGTAACTATAAAATAGTTCTTTGCTTAAGTGCCCGTTTTTTTTGCAAAAGAGTTTATAACGATATGACCTCAAGTAACTGATGTAACGCAGAGAGACGGTAGTGTTAGTGCGTCTAAATAAATAAATATTATTCACACGGTTAGCAGTAGCCAGTCATATTATATTTGGTTAGAGCTTTGTTTATTAAAGATGAACCTCAAGCCTTCCATCACGGTCACGACATTGACGTCTAATTTTATTAAATAAACGCGTCAAAATTAACCGGACATGTCGCAAAGACGTATTGAACACGTCTTTACATAACCCTGCAGTGACGACCTTTCCGTATTGTGCAACGAGTAGTCGCCTAACGAGTGCAAGTAAACGCTTCCAAAATAATAATTGATGATTTTGTATTGGTTGAAATATTTTAAAATATATTATTTACGTAAACAAAACTTGTTTTACTAATGCTCTTTGCCTTTGGATTAAATAGCACACGGTATTATATTGATATAATATAATATTAATTTTTATTAAGTAAAAATATTTATTTCCGCAAAATATTTATAATTTAAAAAAAATGATGATTTTAAACAATGACACTCGTACCGAGATCTCTTTGTAGATCTCGATATGTTGGACGTGTCTTGTCATGATTTTAGACTTTGATCCTTGTGACTGGTTAGATATCAACACCTCATAAAATAAGTAACTTTTGTTATTAAGTTTTATGGAAGAAGCATTTTTTTTTTGACGTTACAAGTTTGTGTTATTGTTAATTGGTATGTAATTGGTCGTCATCTACTTAGTTGGACAGAATGTGTCTATCACGCAGTTCCATCGAGACCAAGGAACATTTAATTAAAAGTCTATAACGTATTTTATCACGTTTATTTAAAACTTTACAGTTTAACAATATATTAAATTATTTCCCGACGTTTCGGACCCTTTACTGCGTTCATGGTGTCGGGGGACTGAGGTTACCACCAATAATTTAAAATCAAGACCACGGAAAACCAAGGAACATGTTTAAGTACCTACTATCTTATTGTTTGATACCAATTTGATTTTAAACATCCCTACGAGTCGTATAATATAAAACGTAAACGTACAACGTAAGTCCTGTAATATAATTCAGTTGTATGCAATAAAATAATAATGTACGATTTATGTTTACTTATAAAAGATCGTTTAGTTATGAATATAAAATATCTATTCCATAAAACGAATAGAATAACATCAGTTAAGCTTCGGCTTGTTTTTATAATGTTTTAAATTTTTTTTTTTTGTTAACTATCACAAAATTATGAAGTTTTTTTATACATATATGTAATACGTTGAGATATTTACAGGTTTTATTTATAGGTTTCATACTTATTTTATTTAAATGCCCCATATCTTAAATATTACTTATACAAAGGTCAATATAAATTTGTATTATCATTAAAATTACTGCATTTATTCGCAATGGATGTGTATGATGTAGATAAGATGCCTCAAGATTATAATTTAAAAAATTATTACAAGTATATTACACAAATATTTGCAATGGTAGTCGTACTTTCAAAGTTGAATGAGCTAACATTCGCACGACGGACAATTATTATAGTGAATGAGGCCTTGCGCAGACTTGACAAACGAACAAAGGTACGATTGTTTCAGATAGAACGCAAGGCACAATAGAAACTTAGCGACTAGATCTTCGCGTTAATCTTCAACGAATAATCGCTTACTATTTAACATATTCCATTCAGGGCCGGCCTATTGATGTGCGAAGTATACAGCCGCACAGTAGAGCTCTTTGGAAAGGCATACAATTGGGGCATAAAAGGGAATTAAATTTTTCATGTACTAGTGATGACTTTTTTTTAGGAATACGTATAGAGTAACGGATTTTTTTCTCGTGTGAACTTCCGACACAGGATAATTATGGATAATGAAACTCGATAATGTTTTCCATGAATATCCTTAATATAAGTCTTGCACACTCGCCATTTTCGCCTTAGGCCGGCCATGATTCCATTAGTAATATATTCAACAGGTTTCAGTGAGAACTATGTGAGAACCTATTACATACCTACGTTTAAGTAATGTTTGTGTGTATTTAGTAGATTTGGTGACGTTGATGACAGAATAAATTACATAGAATAGAAACGAGATGTAGGTACCTATAACTATACTAATTATGTAATTATGTATTTTATATAATTCATTTCTAATTACATTATTTTTCTTCCTGTATCAGCCTAAGCAACCCACTGCTGAGCGAAGGCCTCTTCTACATATAGAAGAAGGGTTGGAGCTTAATGCACCACGATGCTGCACTGCGGGTTGGCGGATAATTTCCCTACCATGAGTAACGATCGTTATCAGATGTATGAGAACAACCGGGACCGACAGCTTTACGTGCGCTCCGAGGCACGGTGGGGAGACCTACAAGGACATACACCCAGACTGGAAACAAATATTTGTACAAATATCTGTCAAGCGGGAATCGGACCCGCGACCACCGGCGTGCGGTTTTAATGCGACTACTCGCACCACTACACCAGAAAGGTCGTCTTTTTCTAAAAGCTGATCTATTTATATTGATGGGGATAAAATATAATTTTACGATTGGAAATTAATGATATTTTTTATTCTCATTATTTTCTTTAAATATTAATGTTTTAAATTTGAAGATTTTTTTCTGAATCTGAAGATGCGTCTACTTGTCCTCATTACATAAATTTGTTTTAGCGTTAGAGAGAGACAGTTTATTAGTACATTATAAAATATTACGAAGTAAATATCAAAGAATTTGACGGGTATCAAAACTCTCTTATGAAATTAATAATAAATAAAACTTATTTCTATGCGATTTAAAGTTTTCATAATTTTTTATTTAAATACTAAAGTATTAATACATAAACTTATAATTACTTAAACTAAGTTAATTCAATGATTATTAATGTATCAAGAACAATTTTAAAGTAGTTATATTATGACATAATAATATGTAAATACTCGAACTTAGTTGAGCTTTTTTGGAGCAATTTTAAGCAATTTGTACAATAGGTTATAGAATTGAAAGGTTGAAATCCGATGAAGGTCATATTGCAACATTCTTGGTTTTGATTTTATTTTATTAGCGTACGATCTCATCTTAAAAGTGATAAATGTTTGCTGTGTAAAAACCAATTTATTTTAAATAAATAAATTGTTTTTCACATAACAAATTTTAATATGAATTAAATTGGATTTTCAAATTTATTTGATCACATTACATTAACGTTTTAAAGTGTTATAAATATTCATTTTATGTTGTAGATATTTTAATAAAAAAATATATACGTATTAATATTTGAATATCAATCATGTTATATTTTCAATAGCTTTAGTTTATTGATATTTAATTTATATATATTATGATATGATATTACTTTAATTGTTATCATATCTAACCTTTTACAAGATACGAGTATATATGGTTATACGACAGTACATTTTTCGTACTATTGACAATAAGTTAGTTAACTAAAGCTCTCTGTACGTTCAATTATTATATTAAATAAATTGATTGATTTATTTTCAACTAAACACACGTTAAGACGTAACTTACACAGTCAAGTAAAAGAAAAACTACAGGAATTACGAAAAATAATAAAGATATATTAAAAATAAAAATAATTAGATACATCTATTATATTACGGAATATCTTATTTTCATATATTTATTCTCTTATTTTGATCGTCCCTTATTGGTGAATTAGATATACTATATTGGGTTAGGTTATAGTTAGACTTTATAAATAGAACACATTTTGATCAAAGATCTATTGTACATCTACAGAAATTATTTTTTGCTGTCTCTAATTGGTAAACAAAATATATAGATTGGGTTAGGTTTTTAGGAAGTAGGTTGGGTTTGGTTTATAGTTAGACTTTTTAAGACGTTAAAAGAAACAAATTTTAATAATTTGAAAACGCATGTTCAAGATCGTAATTTGCAACAATTAAAATAAAAACTTACAATTTTAAGAGCATTGTACCTTCACAGGATAAAATGTTTAATCTTAAATAAATATTCAAGAAATGAAATAATAATAAAATTCTAATTTCCGGTTTATAATAAAATATATAAAATAACAGCCGACAATACGTTTCTCTCTTTTTAAATTATCAGTTGTGGTAAACCATTGGTAGATACGAAACGGAAATACAATAACGTACTTAGTTAAATAGATTGCAAAAAATTATGTAAAAATATATAAATAATTTGTTTTGATATAAATTGAGTTTGACTTTCGAATGCTAACATTGAATAGTTGTTATGTTCAAAATATACTATAATATATAGATAATCATTAATTAAAGTAAATTTATTCGTAAATTTCTTAAAACTTTTTTTTTCGTTCAAGGTTAAATCTAAAATGTGATTTAGAAATACAGATGCAAGAATTCGGTTTTAAAAGTAACCTATTAATGATCGTTATTCATGCCAATATTTGTCGGTGGAAGTTGCATTAAGAGTCCTCTCAAGTAAAGTATATTTTTAAAATGAATTAATTTCAACATTATTATAGATAATTGTAATAGACCAATATATGATAATATTTCTTTAATAAATACATACATATAATCATGCCTGTCCCGTAGGGGTAGGCAGAGAGCACTTCTTTCCACTTGCTACGATCCTTACATTTCGCTTCGTCCACTTTCATTATTCCCTTCATACATGCTCTGTATATATATATTTATAATTAAAATCTTACAATTAAAGTACGTGACAGGTCCAATTCTGTACATAAAATATATTTTGGATTTTTTTTGGAGGTTAATCTTGTTAGCTTGTAAAATGTTTGTAAATTTATGTCTTAATTTCAAACAAATATTACACATATTCTAGAAATGTTTTATTCATTCGTCCAAAATAATTTGTAAACTGTACTAAAAGTTATTAATCATTACGGAAGTTTGTATATATAATATTGTTTAATTTACTATAAAACAACTTGTATTTGGATATAAATATATATTTTTAAAATATGTTTATATTTTCTGATATTTTGTTTAACAGTGTTTTAAGTTCTTTGTAGCTCAATTTTGACTTCCGGGTGTTTTAAAGAAATGTCATTCAGTAGTCAGTTGAATGCTTTTTATTTATTTCATATTTGTTTCAATGAGGAAGGCGAACAATCATCATTGAGCTACGAAGCAAGCTGGTCGTTTCGAATAAAAATTGGTGTTAAAAGAAATTATAATAAAACTATATTTGAAGAAGAACGGTCTTTTAATTCGGAAATTATATAAAAAGTGGAAATTTCTAACAACTCAGAAGCAGGGATAACACCAAGGTATTCTGGTGTATTAATACCAACCTGGTGTGACCATACGCCCAAAACAAGGTATGTAATAGTTGATATGATTACTGAATGTGATTGATTATTGTATAATATTTTTCAATGTGGTAGTAGAAAATCATAAAATATCATATACTACCCCCTACTTGTCGTTATTTAAACAAATAAACATTTTTTTGTGTGTAATTAATTGTAGTTTATTCGGAATGCTCGGAAAAAGTAAAATTTTCGCAAAATAAGTAATAAAGCTCGAGCTATGAAAGACGTGATATATTATATATTCTATATAAATAAATAAAATTAAAGTGTTTGTTTGTAATGTCAAAATAACAGATTTTACTAAATGTATACAAAGATGTATATAGTACATAAAGCAAAAAAAAAAAAGTTTTTGTTTGTTTCGGTTGAATTCCATAATGGTTAGACCCTTTCTGATAGTAATTTCACTGGCAGATGCCTGATAACTATGAACTTGAGTAACTTGATAACTTATGTAACTTTCCTATCTGCAATTATTGACTTGTTTAGGATATAGTACATGTTTATGTGGAACAGATACTTGTTGTTGTAATTATTTCAGGTCATTGGACACTGTACTAATTGTACATCAAATTAAGATGCCTAATTAACGGTCCGAGAGTAGACGGAGGTCAACTGAGAGGCATCTCAGCATTATGCTGGAAGGACCCTCGAGACGCAGTCGATCCAGGACAAATGCTCGAGAGGCCCAAAACAAGGTCATCGTTCGCCAGCAACGCACCGCACCAATAGGTGTGGCTCCGAGCGACAAAGATCCAGAAAATCGCCTCCGTGGATTAAGCTGCAGGCAAGAAGTCGAAGCAGGTCAGTCGTAATATCTCCATTGCAACGCCATACATTGGGTACGCCATCAATAAATACGCGGGGATATGACCCGAAAAGTAAAAGTAGAGATCGTATTCGTAGCAAACAGAATCGTCACAGATTGTTAACTCCTAGTAAAAAAATTGCTCTAGTAGATCACGTAGTGCAGTCCGCCTTTATGTTTATAAAATATAACATCTGTGCTGTGACACCACAGCCGCAACCTTTTAATTTTGTTATTAATGGATTACTCGAATGTATCAAAGAATCCTTGCAATATAGTCATAAATCTCGAATAATTTTTATGATCCATACATAACCTGTTAAATTAACTAAAATATAATCAATTTTGAAACTATTGTTATTACTGATATGTAATTTTGTGCTTTTTTTTATTCATCTATAAATCTGCAGAGTAAAGAAAGATTTAGTAATAACGACGTAGTTCCAGAAATTTACCTTAAGGGGGTGGTCGGGATTTATTGCAGTTAAAGAAATTCATATTCAGCAAAAGTACTGCGATTTCTCGTATTTAAAAAATATGCATAGAAATCTTCAAGATATTTACTGTTTCGGTGAAATTACGAAAACACGATAGAAATAACTTCATTCGATAGAAAATAATCACAAAGTAAGGTCTTTGAAATGGTTTGAAACGGTTTAAATAAAGAAAGCAAACGAGCAACCACCTAAAAGTTTTCTCAGAATATTAAACATGTTAAAATTGAATTATTTGATGTTGGGTTTTCGATATTTTTGTACTTTTCATTCATGATTTATCAATATTATAATTTGTCGGTTACGCCATCCATTCCGAGCGATTTCAAATCGGTTCTCCTTCACTTACTCGCTGCGTTCGACAGTGACAGTCTAAACGTGATGCTAAATAGACGTGTGTCGCTTTAGTCTCCAAACGCGCTTCGTATATTCACGAAAATACAGAACAAATACTAGTAAAATGGGCAATAAAGAGCTAAAAAAAAAGAAGAGGAACCAGAAGGGCCCGAAAAAATAAAGGTTTACATATGGTAAAAGTGCAAAGGTAAGTAATAAATTATTATAATTTATTAATTAACTAGTTAATCAATTGCTGTTAGTGTACCTTTATTTCACTAATATCTGCATTGACAGCGTTGCTTTGTGGTCTGGCGACAGAATCAAGTTTTTGAGACGTTAGGTTCGATCCTCAAAAAAATTTTAGTTTTGGTAGAATTATGTTTTTGTTTATTATTTTTTTTATGCAGTTACTTGTGTGTGTAGGAAAAATACTTATATATCTTACTTATTTTTTTAATCAATTTTTTTTTTACCCGACTGCGACAGAAGGAGAGTTATGTTTTTCGAGTGTATGTATGTATGTGTGTATGTCTGTATGTGTGTGCGTGTGCGTGTGCGTGTGCGTGTGTGTGTGTGTGTGTGTGTATGTATGTATGTATGTATGTATATATGTATGTATGTATGTATTTATGTATGTATGTATGTATGTCCATTTCGCGGCGCCCGCAAATGGCGGAATGAGGGGGGGGGGAGTTGAATTTTTTTTCTTACTGTAGCAATATGGGTATCAAATGAAAGTTAGTAAATTGTTTTATTCTTTTTAGTTTATAATAAGAGTATTTTACGCAGTCGGGTTTTTTTGATTTTTTTTAATTAAGCATACTTGTGAAATAAAGATCATACTTTGATATATAATTAAAATTTCAGTATTTCTGAAGATGATGCAATAGACACTGGAACAACCGCTACCACCACTCGCATGTATGTACAATTCGATGTAAACCGAATATTATTGCTCGCGTACGGTGGGTCACTCGCTAAATATAAACCACCAGTGCAATATGAGCTAATATCACTATGGATAAGCTCGACGGGGAACTGGCAGAGGAAGTCGCAATCGTCGGCCGCTGGAGTCTCCCGCCGCTTTCGGAGCTTGGGGTGGATGAGGCGGCTAGCCGGCTCTGCGACGCATTCACTGCTGTCTGCAGAGCGGCCATGCCGCCCACGAAGCGTCCATCCCCATGGCGGGCACTCTACAGGTGGTTGGCTGAGATAGCTGGCCTCCGGGCCGCCTGCAACGGGGCCAGGAGACAATTACCCGGAGCAGGCGGAGACGCTCCCAGGACGTGGACAGGGACGATAGGCTGCGCAGGATCTACGTGTAGAAAACGAAGATCCTGCGGTAGGCCATATGCCGAGCCAAGGAGGAATCTTGGCTGGAGTTAGTTGGGGGTCTGGAGAGAGACCCCCGGGGCCGAACGTATAATTGGGCGCGGAACAAGCTCCGCACCCAGTCGGCCCCCATCAGCGAAACGCTCCAGCCGGACCGACTGGGGAGGGACCCGAGCGCTTTGTTCCCTCAGAATGGCTCGGCAGATGCCGGACGAGGAGGAGGGTGTTCCGCCACCCGTCACAGAGGCTGCAATGGAGGCGGTGATTACCCGCCTCCAAAATAAGAAGAGGGCGCCGGGTCCAGACGGGGTGCACGGGAGAGTCCTTGCGACCGCTCTCGGGCACCTCGGCGACAGCCTCCGGGAGCTATTTGATCGCTGCCTGCAGTCTGGCCAGTTCCCGGGGGTCTGGAAAGACGGTCGGCTCTGCCTATTTCCTTAGGCAGGTCGGACCCCGGACTCGGCTTCGGTGGTGCGACCGGTGGTTTTGCTGAACGAAGCTAGGAAGGCCTTGGAGAAGATAATCCCTACCTATACCTCCCGACCTCTCCGATCGGAGGGTAGGGTTAGAGGGTTTAGTGCTCCGTGTCAGGATTGACAAGACCGAAGCCCTACTATTCCGCGGGACCGGCCGCAAGGGACCTCCACCGGGGGCTACCCTGCAGATTGGAGAGGGAAGGGTCAGGATGAGCCCCCAAGTGAAATGTCTGGGGCTCATCCTTGACGGAGGGTGGACCTTCGGCCCACATTTAGCTATGGTAGGACCGAGGTTCATGAAGGCGGCGAGTGCGCTAGGCAGACTCCTCCCGAACCTCGGAGGACCCAGCGCCGCCTGCAGGCAGCTGTATTCTGGAGTCTGCCGGAGTATGGCGACGTACGATGCCCCGATTTTGGGCGGTTCGCCTCACCGCGAGAAATAAAGCAGCGCTGTGCGCTGCGCTGAGGGCAATCGCGGTGAGGGTGATTCGGGGGTACTGTACGGTATCGTGGGCTGCAGCTACTGCCCTAGCCGGCGACCCCCCGTGGGAGCTCGTGGCGGAAGTTCTTGCCGAGACCTACTCATATATCTCGGGTAGGAGGGCTCTTGGTGAGAACCCTACGTTGGACGGGATCCTACGGGTGCGTCGGATAGGGCAGGAAGCGCTTATGCGGAGGTGGGGGAAGGACCTGGCGGGGCAGCCGTACGGTACATGCGTAACGACTGCCATTCGCCCAGTCCTTGAGCGGTGGATGCGTCGAAAACGCAAGCCCCTCAACTTCCGTCGGACGCAGGTTCTCACCGGGCACGGTTGCTTTGGTGACTACCTGTGCCGGACGGCCCAGAGGGAGCTGACGACTGAATGTTATGATTGTGGCGCGGCGGTGGACTCTGCCCAGCACACCCTCGAGGTGTGCCCGAGATGGGCGGCGCTGCGTCAAGGTCTGACGTCGGTCCTCGGTGGGGACTTGTCGCTCCCGAGCGTCATCACCGCGATGCTCGGTGACGACGAGTCCTGGAAGGCGATAGTCTTCTTCTGCGAGACAGTAATGTCCCAGAAGGAGGCCGACGAGTGGGTGAGAGAGGAAGCCGCCGACGTGGCCTCCATCCGCGGGCGACGAATGGGGGTGCGTAGGAGGCGCTACTTAATGCGCCTCCAGTAACGCCCCTGTGTCCGTATTGGGCTGTGATGGGAACCCGGTCCTACTAGACACGGCGTCGTCGGGACTGTTCAGAGTTTATAGCCCGTCGTGGTAAACCACGCACGATTTTATCCGATAGTGGAACTAATTTTGTAGGCACCTGTAATGAACTAAATACTTTTTTGCAGACGTTTAATCTTGACTCGTGTGTTGCACAGGAAGGCATCGAGTTTAGTTTCACGCCACCTTATTCTCCCCATTTCAATGGCGTTGCAGAGGCCGCCGTGCGGTCGATCAAGCATCATTTAATTCGACTGCTGCACCAGCATCACTTCACGTACGAAGAGCTGTATACGTGTCTTACACAAATTGAATCAATTTTAAACTCCCGACCTCTAACTCCTCTGTCCTCCGATCCTCTTGACTTCTCTGCCTTAACACCTGCCCACTTTTTGATTAGACGACCACTAACATCTGTACCTTATCCACAGTTAACAGAAATCAGTATCGGCCGACTAGGACGCTTCCAAAGGGTGGAGCAGCTTAAACAACATTTTTGGAACAGGTACCATACGGAGTACATACATCTACTGCAACAGAAGACCAAGCGGTCTACATCTTCCAGTGACATTAAAGTAGGATCTCTTGTACTCATAAAAGAAAAGGCCCTGCCTCCTCTATTGTGGTGTCTTTGACGTATTGTGCAAGTGTATCCAGGAGGTGACGGAGCGACGAGAGTGGCGGATATCAAGACAAAGAAGGGCACGATACGGCGCGTCTTCAACAACATTTGCCCACTACCTCTTTGAAGTTTACCCTTCAACCCGGGGAGCTTGTTCGAGCGATATTGCCCGCGCGCTGCGACGGGGATACAGCGGGTAGCAGGCGGGGGCCGTAGCACGGCCAATAGCTCCACGCAGTACGAGACTTGCATCGGGACACCACCGGCGACGCACGTTTAACCTATCTTATAATATTATTTTTGTACGGTCAATATACCAGCCTACATACAGTCCACTAGTCTTATTTATTTCTCTTTTAGTCATAGGACCCTAACAAATAGAATAGAATTTTATTGAGAGGTATTTATACACTGTTACACATAAAAATTAAATAATTTAATACACAATAAAAGAAATACTTAAAAAAAAGGTAAAAAATATATAATAAATAATAATATATAATAAATATATAATAATATTTATACAAAAAAAAGAATAAAATATACGTAGTTCAATTTAAAAAAAATAAACAAAAGAAGTATTTGTGTATACAATTAAAGCAACAAACATACAAAATTACAAATACATTTAATACATACAATAACATATAAAATTACAAATACTTAAATTAAGTTACAAAAAAAAAGAATTGACAAAATATATATAAATATGCGCTTGAATATGATATTGTAAAAAAATTACCGAGAGCCCTGTCGTACCCGCTAAAGTTCTGGTCGTAGACATCCATATTGCAATCTAGGTAATAAAATTTTGTAAGTAATACCAGCCCTCCCATATACTTACGTACAACATACTTCCATTAACATTATTTTTTAGAACTGAAGAAAATATTGATATTTTGTTGATACATATTTTGTTACCTGCTTTATGATCAACGGTCGTAAGTTTACAGATGATTTTATTACAAAATAAATGTTTAGTGGATATTACATAAATTATTTTCAAAAGATTTTTATTATTATTATATTGTCTAATGTCACTTTTAATTTTTGTTTGTTTTTTATAGTTTTATTATTAAAAGTCATTTTTCATAAAAAGAAACTTTACATTTAGATTGTGTATGTAATTGGGTTCGCATTAGGAGCAAAAAACGAAAAAGTTTTATAGATATTATATAGAGGGCTCGGAACCTAAAATTCCTTATTTAGCGAAGAGATGGCGTTAGTTAAAAAGGTTCGTTGAACCTGTGCGTTCGGGTAGCGAGGGGCAGGTAAGGTGTTGGGAGGAGATGCGGAACTCAAACGCTCAAGGTCATTCGCTCATCTAAGCCCCTTAAGTCAAAAAAATCAAACAAATTATATTTGCCTAAATAAAAGAATACTCTGAGATTTATGGACGTGATAGCAAACAGATCGCTCACTACGCTCTTCCGAAGCTAGTCGGTACTGCTAAAAATGGTACGAGGGACAGCTATCACTATTGTTAAAAATGGAACGAATATACGTACTCATACAATATACATACTCGTATACTGAAATCGGCCTTTCTTTGATACGAAAATTATAGTAATTTGCTTATTGAGTATTATTATGAAATGTGTCTATAAACGGATTGGTCATGATGATCCTGAATGAAATAGGAGTGTTTAGGTTGATAAAACCTAAATTTTAATTTTGGAATTGTCTCATATTAAATTTATAGATTTTGTAAAAAAAAAACAATTAAAAAAAAGAAAAAAAAAAAACAATAGATAAAGCGTATTATTCGGTGCAGGATTACTTAGTCGATAAAGATGTGTGGACTTAGTGGCGCTGTATTTCATGCAAGATATTACTAATTTTGTACTAAAACACAGTTTAAATATTATTTTCAAAAGAGTAACTGCGGAGTTTCCTGCCGATTCTTCTCTGCAGAATCTATATTCTGAATCGGTGGTAGCTTTACTTTTACAAAATAATAATCGCTTTAAAGTGTTAATTTGTAAAATAACGATTCGAAAGTGCTCGTGGGGCTTATTTGAATAAAGTTGTTTTTGATTTTGATTTTGAAACCAAAATTAAGACATTGTGATTTGATAGTGATGACTTAGGAGTAGATGAAAAATTATCAAGGGTATATATTGAAAATGTAAAGTTGATAGTATACGTAGGTTTTGGCCTTCATTGGACTTTAATTAAATTATGAATCTGTTATGAGAGAGACGGTATCACGTGAGAAATGGCAATTTAATAATTTGCTATCTCTTAAAGGTTTTGAAAATACCCATGTAAGTGCTATAGGTAAAACTAAAATATCTTTGATGACTGACAATGTTAAAATTTACTTTTAGCAAAATGTTATTTCTGGTACTTATTTAAACTATGATTTACTTATCGGACAGACTGCTAAGTAACAACCTCACATATGGGTATTAAGTAGGGTAGCTTTTTAATTACGGATAAATTAATAAAAGACGATGTAAGGCTGGTTTTAAAATTTGTCAAAACTATTACAGCTGAAGGTTGTATTTCTGTGAAGATCTCTCTTTCTGTAGAGGTCTACCTATAAAAAAAAAATAGTGGAATTGTTTTCGTTAAAAATAGTCATCGTTTCAAATACAGTGTAGAAATTTGCCCTTACAATATCAAAAACAGCAGTACTTATCTAACTATTCTACACTATGACAAAAGATCTCTTCATTTAAAGAGCGCAAAGTCTAGGCTCGTAATTGTATTATTCAAATGCTATAATATGTATACTATTAAATACTATTATATATATGTAGCTTATTAGCTTATGTGGACGATGTCTTGGTACCGAGTAAGTCGTTTGAAGAATTTATTGAAATATTAAGTCATATTTCAAAGAATTAAAGAAATAGTATTAACGTTAAAACTCTAAAAAGGTTACATTTTCAAAATCGCATCGATTACCTAGATTTTGAACTTTATAGTGAGGCTGTAAGAGCGGCTATAAGAAAAATAGTATATCAAAAAACTTTCGAAGCCCATGGACCTATTATATTATAACTGGCATACTCACTTAAAATATATTCAAGTATGCACCTTGAAATAACTAGCATAAAGGTTTACATTTATTTCCAACATGTAAAGGAGAACAATCGTTCTGAGCAGGACAGGACTTTGTAGGGTGGCTATAAGATTAAAAAAAAATATACATATGGTTGTATATGTAAGTTTAATTTAAAAACGATAAAATTTAGTTTTGACAATCAGTTATCATGGCTATTAATTTATCTATAAAAGTGATGAATGACAGAAAGTAAATATTCACAAATTTGTGATATTATGCAATCGATGAATGATATTTTTTTTTTACTAGAATTTAAACTCTTGATGTGAAATTATTCTCATTTGAAATAGACATGTGTAAATACAGATACTTGATTAAACTAAGAATTTTAGAATAAGTATGGCCTGGACTAGCGTTTCCCAAACTTTATTACATCTTGGCCCAATTTTCTAATGTTACCTCATAATGGCCCACCTTAAGTTTTAATTGTGCTTAGGGAAAAAATAGACAATTTTGATAATTCTTGAAGTCAGAAAAAAAAAAGTGTTTAATCTTAACAATTACAACACTAAAAAGCTAAAACTAAATTTACTGTTTGGGCCGCTGTAAATTGTTGAACTCGTTCAGTTTTGGGTGACTTATAAAATTGGGTGAAAACTCATAACTTAAAAAAATAACATACACTTAATACATATGAATTCATTATTTTCCAAACTTTTATATCTAGGTAGATATATTGAATTAATATACAATACCAATTTCGTTAACTTATTTTAAATATATTTTTCTCTACTTCTTGAATTATGGTCATATTAGTAGAAAGAGATGCCATCCCATACTTTAGAACGTTTTTTAGTGCAAGTGCGCATTCCAATTTGTATAAAGATTGCGTGGTTTAGCTAGTTTAGCTTTTTTAAACCTTTCATTTTAGACGGTTACCTATATAAAAATAGATCGTCACACTTGATACACAAATATACACAGACGCTAGCAGATATGGAATCGGGAGCGTTTTACTACGAAAACTAAATGACGGATTTCTTAAACTGGTAGTTTTTTACAGTAGACAGACTTCGCCTGAAGAATCCCATTTTTCATACTATAAGTTAAAAACTTTTGCAGTCATTGCTGCTCGTGTTAAATTTAGAACATACGTGCTTGGGTTTAGTTTTCAAACCATTCACATTAATCATATTAGTCCATTTGTAGAATCGAAAAGAAATAATTGTTACAGTTTAGTTATTTAGAATCATTCACAGAATTTATCATTTTGAAAACAGTTAAAATATGAAGTCAACTTCCACCATTACAATTCTTATGGTCTATTTCGGGATAATTGGTTTACAGAAACTTCTAATAATAATTGATAGAGGTATGTCACTTACAAGTATGAAAATTAAATATGTTCCTAGTAAATTAGGAGTTAATCGTATAAAGAATACAGTTGCTTCACCTAGAGCAAATGGCCAGGTGAGACGTATAATCGGACAATTTAAGATTCTTTTTTGATTTTGATTGAGATTTTGCCTTTCGAAACCATGGCAAAGACGAAAGACTTGGGATGACCGATTATTGCAAATACAATGGGGTCTAAACAGTACCGTTAATAAAGTTACAGATAAAAACCTCTGAAGTTTTGTTTGGGCTAAGGCTTACTGAGCTCAGTGAAGATTTTCAGATAGGTGAAAACACTCCTGATAAAAAAGAAGTAATCACTATGTTGTGATAGATAACGTAAGATTATGGATGAATTAGACTTGCTTACTTTACCTTATTTATGAGATATTATTTAAAAAACGTTTAACTTCAAAGTTAGAGATTTAGTAAGGAGCAACACTTTAGGTAACAATATAAAATTATTATCAAAATGTTCAGGCCTATACAGAATAATTAAAATTTTGGATTAAGATAGTTTTGAGGTAGAAAATACTCGTATTATAAAAAGGGATGTTGGAGTATAAGAGTATATTCTCGATCGACAAAATACATCCTTGGCCTTATTTTAACAACAAATGTGGATCGTCTTCTATCGAGAGTACACATAATTAATGTGTATGATTTAGATATGTTCCAGATATTACTATTTCGAAAAAAAAAATGTAATAATTCATATAGAATAATATTGTTTACCTTTAAATGTTAGACAATATTTTATATTAAAAAAAAAGTAAGTGATAACGAGTTTATTTGAAAATTGCAAAGTATACAAATTGTAAGTTTACTCTGTCATGAGTAAATGTAGATTTGTGCAATATGCACGTGTTAATGTTAAATTGCTGTGAGCGAATAAATAATCCTTGAAGTGCAATGTGCACATAAAGTCGCTATGAGCGAATTTACTTTAGAAGTGCAACGTGCACATAATGTCGCTATAAGCGAATTTACTTTATAAGTGCAAGGTGCACTTAAAGTCGCTATGAGCAAATTACTTTAGAAGTGCAACGTGCTCATAAAGTCGCTATGAAGTGCAACGTGCACATAAAGTCGCTATGAAGTGCAACGTGCACATAAAGTCGCTATGAAGTGCAACGTGCACATAAAGTCGCTATGAAGTGCAACTTGCACATAAAGTCGCTATGAAGTGCAACGTGCACATAAAGTCGCTATGAAATGCAACGTGCACATAAAGTAGTAATGAAGTGCAACGTGCACATAAAGTAGCTATGAAGTGCAACGTGCACATAAAGTAGCTATGAAGTGCAACGTGCACATAAAGTAGTAATGAACTGCAACGTGCACATAAAGTAGCTATGAAGTGCAACGTGCACATAAAGTAGTAATGAACTGCAACGTGCACATAAGGTAGCTATGAAGTGCAAAGTGCACATCAAGTAGCTATGAAGTGCAACGTGCACATAAAGTCGCTATGAGCGAGTTTACTTTAGAAGTGCAACGTGCACATAATGTCGCTATGAGCGAATTTACTTTAGAAGTGCAATCATCATCATCATATCCGCCATTGGATGTCCACTGCTGGGTGTAGGCCTTCCCCATCGATCAGAGCGACTGGTTCAAAGTAGCCTCTACCCAACGGCTTCCGGCGACTTTACTCAAGTCGTCGGTTCATCTCGTGGACGGCCGGTCGACGCTGCGCTTGCCAGTACGTGGTCTCCACTCGAGAACTTTTCTGCTACATCGCAAAGTGTAAAGTGGAGAGTAATTATTATGGTATTATGTAATTTTAGAATTGTTAACATTTAATTATTGCATTAAGTGATTGTGTAATTTTTATTATCTAATTCTTAAATAATCTATTAAATACATACATATAATTATGATTGTATTGTTAATTTTTTTTTTCCTTAATATGTACTAATGAATTTTCATATTCAATCTATGGCTAAATTGTTTCGTTCGCGGGGACGCGAAATTTGTCAGGATGGACGAATTGTTAGCTTGTAAAATGTTTGTAAATTTATGTCTTAATTTCAAACAAATATTACACATATTCTAGAAATGTTTTATTCATTCGTCCAAAATAATTTGTAAACTGTACTAAAAGTTATTAATCATTACGGAAGTTTGTATATATAATATTGTTTAATTTACTATAAAACAACTTGTATTTGGATATAAATATATATTTTTAAAATATGTTTATATTTTCTGATATTTTGTTTAACAGTGTTTTAAGTTCTTTGTAGCTCAATTTTGACTTCCGGGTGTTTTAAAGAAATGTCATTCAGTAGTCAGTTGAATGCTTTTTATTTATTTCATATTTGTTTCAATGAGGAAGGCGAACAATCATCATTGAGCTACGAAGCAAGCTGGTCGTTTCGAATAAAAATTGGTGTTAAAAGAAATTATAATAAAACTATATTTGAAGAAGAACGGTCTTTTAATTCGGAAATTATATAAAAAGTGGAAATTTCTAACAATCTTATATATATTTATTATTATATGTAATAGATGTCTAAGTCAAAAATATAATTATTTTCATTTTTGTCTCTGTCTATATCTTGGGCATGCATCACGTCGAAACGACCCAAAGGATTTAATTGGAAAAACACTGGCTAAGTAGCTACTGTTTATACCGAAAAGCACGGTTCGCTTCAGAGAGGGATGAAAATCAAAATATGTTTTGAGTTGTTATTTTTACGCGTAATACAATTTTATTTATTAGTAAAGAGATATTTCAAAGATAGTCCCAGTAAATATTTCAACATTTCAAAGCTTTGCATTTTTAGTTCAGAAATTATAGACATTATAACTCTCAATACAGGTCAAAATAACTTGGAATTCGGAAAGTAGAGAAAGCTTTGAACGTACAGTAATGGTATTCGCAAATTAAGTTGCATGGTACTTCTAGTTTTTACTAAAATTTTAAGAAAAGTCATTAGGAAATTTGGCTATAAGTAAGCCTATTATTATAATTTAAACGTATATTTAGTTGTATTACGAAAGTTTTTGATCTTGGTTCATGTTTCGAATAACCTTATCACATTATTAACTGGTTTTAATGTTATTACGTCATTCATTCATTTTCACTGTTGTTGTATAACATTTACTCAGTAGTTAAGCGGAACTGTGACCATAATGGCTTTCCTGTTTCACATATTAAATTTATAAATACCGAAGCGTTACTTCTCTTTGAATATAGCGATAATGTGTATGTATATATGTTTATTGATAACAATAAAATTAACTCAGTTATGTACTGCTACATATTATAATAAAATATATTTCACACACATGAACATTTAAAAAAAAAGTTTTTTTAGAATAATAATCAACATTTTCACCATGAATTTAATGCTATATACTTCATAAAACATCAAATCTTTATATATTACGTTCTAAGATTTAGCTATGAAATAAGACATTATAAGAAAAATAAAAAACATTTGAATAGATACCTACATACTAATATAAACTCATATCAACTCACAGTAGAGTATGTTAGAGGATTAAGCTTTAACCCTTCTCCTTTAAAGGATAAGCGGCTTATGCCCAGTAGAGGAACGTTTACCGACATAACAATACAGTAAAGTATAATAAAAACCCAATGCATCATCAATATTTATGTATAGAATGTATAAATATATCAGATAAAAACGTTTTTGACAACTGTAATTTAAATATTTTGTATTTTAATTAACGCTCATTATATTAATAAAAATACTAGTAAGAAAAAAAAAGGATTTCAGAAGGTATTTTAATAATTTCAATAATATGACCATAATGACTAAATATTTAAACCCTCGCTTTTCATTTCTAAATATTTTTTTAAACATTTGCGTAATACGAGAAAAATCGTTTCCCCGAGTCCCGCGTAAACACGTACGTCCCGTCGTTCGTGACCTTGTCGGGTCGATGAACTGAACTTTCACTATCAAAGATAATATTACTCTATGAATGAAAAAATTCCGTAATCCTCTTTAATTTGCCACAGATGTAGCAGTAACTTTTTTGTTTTACTTTTTACATTAAATATAGTTCCTGTTCCTTCTTACAACATATTACTCGATATATAATATTTTATGAGTAGGTACACGATATTATCGTACGAAAGTAGTAATATTAAGTACGAAAACCTAAAATAAGTTGATATTTATTTCCTTTTTCGACAAAAGAGAAGGACGGTTAATACGTTACATGTACAAGTAACAAAATACATATAATTATGTATTGTATTATTTTTTATTTATTACATAATAAAACATTAAAATAATCTTAAAGGAACAAAATCAGATCTTTATTAGAATGAAGACGTACTAGATACGAAAATAGTAAACTTATATTTGAAAACAATATCGATCAAATTGTAGAATGTTAAATACACACGTAACGAAAAAGTTTTTCTTTTCAACAAATCGATGATCTTTTGAAGTTAGTAAATAAGAGGTCAAGGCTACTATTGCTAAAATATTTATATTAAATCTATGATCTTCAAAACAGGAAAGATGTTAAAAGCAACTATTAGTGATAAAAAAAAAACTAATAATTATAAAAATACAAAACATATTGAAAAATTGACTTCGAATATACATATTTCTACAAAGAACATTTTTTTTTTGTGTTCATACATGTACTTTTTTGAACAAACAAATTTTTAGGAATTCTATCGTTTATTTCCAAATTTTATCACGGTGTAGGTGTTCCACCTATGTTCTATTTCTTTCACCAAAAAGCATTAAAAAAACCTTATACAAATCAGCCCAGAAACCTCGCAGAAATTAGTACCAATACATACAAAAACGCACTATACATATGTACATTCTATTTTTTCTTCGAGGAAAACCCCCCGAGATTTGCCTGAGATTCCACTATCTTTATTTGATGAACAAAGAACATAGTTCAGTAAATTCAACAACAAACAAATTTCCACCATAATTTTTTTACGTCTAACGATAATTCGGTTATTACAGTTGTCGGAAACGGAATTTTTGAAAATTTAATGCTTTGAATAGCTGTACGAGCAAAACTGTGAGTGGTAGAGAAAAATGATTTGAAATAAATTTGTGGAGCATAAAATTTTCTACAAAATTGTTCTCTAACGGTTTTTTTTACCATCAAGAGTTTAGTCACAAAAAACAATTTACTGCTATTTTAGGAAATTTTCGAGTAGAACGACGATTTGTGAAAAACATATTCAACTTACAGATTTTTAGGTAACACTGGACTTTTTTGAAGGTAATTGAATATTGTTTAATGATTTGATTAGAAAAATATGAAAAAAAAATCTTACTGTGCGAGCGGAAGAAGAAATGAATAAAAAATTGTTTTTCATACGTTTTTGTTTGGAAAACTTACTGTTTGTTGAGCAACGGCTTAAAATCAAAATTAGGGGTTTTTTATAGCTTAATTATTTTTTTGTTTTTTTATCGATTACGAGATTTTCTGGTGGGACTTTGAGAATAAAAATTTGGCTTTAAAATGAACCATCCTAATATACAAAATAAACATACCAAATATTTATTACCTTCAAAAAACGTAACATGTCATATTTAACATCGCCATTCATCTAAATTTATTTAATTGCAAGACGAATTAAAGTAAAACTTATCAAACGAGATAACCACGACGTCTATTGCTGTAGAACATACATTTTTAACCCAAAAATAAATGATGCAATTATTGCAGCATCTTTGCCAACTCTTGCATCCTGACCTAGTATTGTAATGATTTAGCTACGGAGGAATCTACAAATAGTTTAAATCAAAATAATCGACTTACTGTTGGCGCATTTCGACGGAATTGGTAATGAGAGGAATCTTCCAGGTTTCTGCGCAGAGGCCAAAGCTGCTAGCGCTGTTGCGCACGCCACCAACAACCACGCCTGCATCTGTAGACAAAATTTATATTTATGGCAATAACTAATTGTAAAAATGTTTTCTTCTCAAATACCTACTACTCGTATAACTGAAATTTTATTAGGCAAAATTTATTTAATTAAGCAAAATTTATTTAATGTAAATATCCTATGAATATACCTACACATAATCTATAAAAATATGACTATTCTGTGACAACTAAACACTACATCTTCAATAGCTATTCAATCTTAATGGATTAAACGTTAAAATAAACATATCAAAACTCTATGCTATTTATATCTGTGCAATTAGGTATATATCATTTCGTTAGTTGCAAATTTATCTACAATAGTAAACAAAAGGCTTAATTCAACTGCATAAGTATTGTGTAAAATAAGATTTAAATAAAAGATGTTTATAAGGCATTGCATGAATGCTTCATCGCTTATTATAATAAATCTGCATCACACGCCGAGATCAGATTACATACAACGTAACCAAGCAGAAATGTTGATGATAATTAATGTGTCACCGGATGGACTGGTCCAAGGAACGTCTTGCGTAACATGAAGAACATTTTTCGTTAAAATTTAAGACATGTAGGAACTGTATAAATGCCAACATGTCGGCTTAATAGATTTTTAATAGGCCGTCAGAATTTACAAGAATAATGAGCGAGAGGTAATCGAACTCACGATTGACTTTTAGCGACTTAAAGTTTATATTTTAGTTACGAAATATTGTCTGAGTATTTGAATATAATACCTTATATATTCAAAAATATCAGTTTCTCGTGAATACACATTATACTTGATTAAAGTAATATCTTAATAAATATAATGTAATTTGTTATATTCAGAATGGAGAAATAATTGCATATTATTGATTTATAAGATTTATTGTAGAATATAGGAACATTATTGATATATCTGTACTTTGATGGGTTTCAACAATATGTCGGCTTATCGTCAGCGGGACATCGATCAAGCGGCCCTGCGAGACTATCGCATGTTACGTAACTTTGGCGGACGGAACGTGAAACATCGGGCGCCCGAGACGACGCCGGAGCCGCAACCGGCAACAATACACATGTAAACGAAACACTTCGACCTAATTTACAAACAAGCGTCAACTTTTAACCGTGTCACAATCCTCGCGACAATGCAACAGCTAACACAGGCTTTTTTGCTGTATTCCTCTACACAAGTAACACAGCGCTCATTACGGCTGTAGTTATAAGTTGAGTAATGTTTGCTTATTGCAAAGGTCTATCAAAATAATCAAAGGATCGAATGAATGTAATTATAAACGTCGATAAGTAAGAACTCGACACTTACGTACACAGTTGTTATGCTAATTTAAACTCCATGGCATCAGCATAAGAATAAAAGCCACATGTATAAACACCCGGAAGCAGGTGACTGTCGTTAAGTGGAATGTAGAGGAGTTGCCTAGTAAGTGAGGCCAACCTTGACACGTTTTACCACGCTTTGAACTGATGTAATTGCCGTAAGCGGATAATTACGATCCACTTCATCAATATTAAAATAAGCTAATTCGTCACCATCGGCACAGATGTGATGGCGCATCGTGTAATATCAGGGTTAGATCTAATTAATACGTTCACCTTAGAATGCCAAGAATCAAGATTAGATTAATTCTAATATAAAGTCATCCTATTTATTATACTGTTCTCTTATATTGACGCGAATTTTATGCATTTAATTAAAAGTCTAAAAACGGATTTTATCGCGTTTATTTAAATCATGGACGCTGTAAAGGGTCCGAAACGTCGGGAAATAATTTAAATTAAATATTGTTAAACAGTAAATTTAAATAAACGCGATAAAATCCGTTTTTAGACTTTTAATTAAACATCCTATTTATTGTCAAAGACGACATTGAGCTTAATTAAGCTAAGTAATAAATTAAAAAAATAATTATTATAGGTACAAATTACAAAATATTTTAAAATTTTGAATTATAATTTGTTTACGCTTTGAAAACATTGTTATAGAAAAATATATTTAAACATTTAGCACAAATATACCTATTACTGTGTAGGTACATAAATATGTATTTCGAAAACGTTACAAATATGACAATATCAAAGTCAAATACACTTTGTTAAGTTCAACTTAACCACACGTCGAACATTCATCAAACAACCTGACAATTTCAATGGTATTCTGTATATTTACCAATCGCGGATTTAGTGCGAGGCTCACCGCAATGTTCCATGGTTTTGCAAGCTCTCGAGGCCGGACCATCAGATTCGTTCGCGACTCACGATGCTTCGTGAGGTTCTTTATGCAGACAATCTACTACACCTAGCCGACGCATGGAACGTTCTAATCATAAACTACTCCAATATTTCTCTCATTTGAAAGGAAAATATTTTAGAAATAAATACTAGTATAATATTTTTTCAATATATAACATATAAATTAGTCTCTTGTAACATTGAATTACAAATGTTTTTTTTATTTTTATTTTTTATATTACGTTTCTTACGATCGTAAATCTTTAAATCTTAAGTAATAAATTTATAATCATACACTACAGTGCAGCCAGTATACTATTAGTATTTAAGGAGTGTAGTAAAATATAATATAAAATACAAAAACAATAGCACACAATTTTAATGCATCACGCTGTTTTACTGCGGTTTTACGAATATTGGTCTTAGCATTTGGCCTGATACAGGTAAGGTGTCGTCACGATGTTTTATATCATCTAGCATGAAATGAATTTTAAACGTATTACTACATTGAATCTCAGAGATAATAAATAGGTCGAATTAAACTCCATAGCCTTAGGTTTAAATTCACTTGTTTTACCCACTAGGCCATCTCAGTAAGAAATAATTAATTTCAAGGAAATGTATAAGTGCTCAAGTACTGCTAGAAATGCACTTTTTTTAAATTATATTTATCTTTCCATGGTTACATCCATAAAAGAAACGAGTTTCGCTTGTAGCAGTTCCGCATATATTTTAGTAGATATTTCAAGGGCGTATTTTTATTCATCTTTATGCCCTAGGCTTTATAAACATTGTCGCCAAGGTATGTTGCACAAAAAATTAAAAGGAATTTCAAAACGAAATAACTACCTCGTATGTTATAATGCAAATAATTGTAAAGAAACTGTACAAAATAGCAACTATTTAATGCTGATGAAAAAAGTAGAAATCAATTAAAAATTTATATATTTTTAGGCTTATATAAATTACCGAAGTATTGCAGTGAGAATCTCATTTATCAAATACTAGTTACTTCGTTAATTTCATTCGTAATAAATCTCTTCTAGCTTGTAATACTAACATTAATCTAGCATAGAGTTCTACTGAAATAATTTTATGTTATTGATCAGCAACATTGTCAAAATCAAAATAAATATTTCATTGGTAAATATTGATACAATGAAGTTAAAAGTAGGTACTAAATGTATATGTATTTAATGCACGATAATAAATTTTCTCTTTATTTTATACCATAATGAGACTCTAATTTAATGAATATATTATAATGCTACTTCCATTATTATTATTTCTAAATATTTGACATTTACAAAGAATTCAATGTACGGAAAATATTCAATGTTGTCTTGCTTCAAATATTAAATGTTTAAATAAATCAAAAATATAATATTGCTTTAGTTTTTATTTTTTGTTAGTCACTATATATAATAAAACAAAGTCGCCAGCCGCGTCTGTCTGTCTGTCTATTCGCGATAAACTCAAAAACGACTTAACAGATTTTTATGCGCTTCTAACCAGTCGATATAGAGTGATTCATCAGGAAGGTTTAAGCATATAATCTGTCAAGGCTTTTGTTGAAATATGATAATTGTTGAAAATGTCGTAATAAGTCAAGCCGTCTGGGAGCTTTCATCAAAAACGCTGCCTAATATCTTTGAGATATAATAAAACACTACAACTATATGTTGGATAATTTCTCTTTTATAAGGCATACATTTTAATAATAGCTTACTAAACCTGTTCTACCTTTCAAAAAAAATGGCCACATACAACGCGGCAAATGGAAAGCTATTTAGACGGCTAAAGTAATCCTTATCAATTTAAGTACGTTTTTACGTTACTTCGCTTACGCGTTAACCTTAAGAATTTCATGCAATTCTTTACACCAGGGATTCCCAAACTATTTTCGACAAGAGACCCCTTTTCCAAAATGAACTGATACCGAGGACCCCCATAGCCAAATTACTTTATAAATCCTAGCTCTATGTTTTTTTCCGTATTGATAAAAAATACTTACCAATTTCAAACTTTGTGGTTGGTTAAGTGAGTAAACTTGACATTATTTTCTCGTCAAAATTCAATAAAATAAGAAGACATAAAATTCAGTAAAAATCAAGTGTAATTAATAAATTAATACAAATTACGTAAAATATTAGTCATTCTTAAAACAAGTTGATACACGTAACACAACTTATACAGTATCTTGAAAGTTTTAAATTAAAACTTGTGTTATTTAATAGGAGTCTATTTTTAGACCTCGTTGACCCCTAAAATCACTTTTCGTGTATGTCGACCCCTGGAACTATATCGACCCCAAGAGGTCGATATCGACTACTTTGGGAGTATGTGCCTGTTTTACACCATATAATTTAAATGAATATCTTAGGAGTTATCGCAGAATAAAAACTAACGAATGCTAAAATAAATTCACGCGCGTGTCTCACGCCGATGACGGACTCGTTTATCTCTATTCGTCATACAAATTATCTGTATTCGATTCTGATTCGAACCCGCGACCGTTGCGTAAAGTGTCCGGTTGCCCGACCACTCGACCAGCCGGCCGTCAAAAAGATTATATAAGATTATATATTAAAAAAAATAATAACTTGTTTGTATGTATATTGATCTAAATAATACAAAATATTAAATATTTCAAGTAATGTAGGCATATGTTACGTTTAAATCTAATTCGCATATTCGAAGCTGATTCAACCCTACGAAAGATAAAATATATAGGCTTGCAACCTTACGAAATATAAAATATATGTTCTCTACCCGTGCGAAGACGGGGCGGGTCGTGCAGTGAAGTGGAAAATATTTATAATTACAACCAGAATGATTACCTCATCCCTTAGTTATGCCGAGTGTTTATTATTTTCCGTTAATGTTTATATTAGCCAGGAAATCTCTCAGATCGTCAGTAATATTTACCTATTCATTAGAGGAGTGATATTTGTTCATGATCGCATAGTTGAAGCCAAGTTCAATGCTGTATTTATTAAGATAATGATATAATTACGTAATGTTCGTCGTATTGTGTTATTATTAATGAAAAGGTCATTTTTGTTTAAAAATGAAAAAAAAATAGTAGTATCCTGTAAAATGACGCATCTTAGCAAGAACTTAACTGGAGACTGGTGTGTTAAAAAATACAATATATATTTATACTAGTCCGATTTTGAACCCGCAATCATAGGTTTTTCCTACCCTGTCCATTGTACTATACTGATTATATAAACATGTTTATGAAATGAGAAACAAGTTTTCATTATAAAATTACATTAATCATCAAGTAATCACAACATACTCTTATTATAAAACAAAGTCCCGCGTAGCGTCTGTCTGTCTGTTCGCGATAAACACAAAAACTACTGCACGGATTTTCATGCTGTTTTCTCCAATAGATAGAGCGATTTATGAGGAAGGTTTAGGTATATATTAATACCCCGGGCGCAGCCGGGGCGAGCCGCTAGTGATGAATAAAAATTAAAGTACGCATAGATATTACAAATTGTTTTGAAATATTTTAAATTCACAAAAAATATATTAATTAAATTATTATGAGTTTCTTGTGGGTAAATAAAAAAAAAATAAAAAAATAATGGTGGGTATATAGTCTGGTATAAAAATTGCTCATTTTTTATTGATTATATATTGAATATTTATATAATGTGTTTAAATTTATATAAAGACAACATTGAATATTTTCCGTATATTTAATTCTTTATATAATATGTGCGTAATTAAAACCTTTTTAATTCGCTCTCAAAGCCTAACAGATACACGCATGACACCTTTTGTTTTTGCAGCGTGATGTAATGAACATTGAATGCCTTTTTGTTTCGTGTAATAAGATATCAAAATTAATGTTCTTCGCTTAATTCTATACTGCCTAAGGAAAATAGAAATATGTAATGGAAATTATTGAATATGCAAATATTATGGTAGAGCTCTGTATTTATGATTCTGAGTTATTTTTTAGTTAAAAACGAAAATTACACTTAAAATTATGAATTATTTATAATAAGTTAAAGTGTAATATGTAAAAAAGACCTTTGATTAAAGGTAAAATGTTATACTAGTATCCATTTAATCACAGAGACTATTTCATCATAAGATTTTATAATTTACTTTTATCTTAGAATGTCCTACTGACCAAAGGGTCAAGATTAACTAAATAATATAAATGATTTCATTGTATTAAAAACTAAGCACATTAAAAACAGACGCTTACACGATTCATGTCTTGTGCAATATATTTGATCGCATCGTTGCAACATGTGCCATATCATGATTGGCCAAATTACTATAATATATCTCCTAGGCTTAATAATGAGTTATATGCGCAACTATTTAACTGGTTTTAAATGTAAAACAATTATATTCAACGATTTGCGACACTCAATCGAAACGCGACGCTCGATCTTTACAGAAGACATCAACGAGCTCGTCAAGACCAACTTTATTAACGACTTCCAATGACAAAAAGTATTCAAATATTTTATATACAAATATAAAGTTTTTATTAAGCAAAGTAAAGCAAAAATATAATTCCAAATAGTAAGAAAGGACTTGGAATTTTCTATTTCAATTATATGTCCTTAATGCAAAGACAATTATGATTTTGTAATGTTCGCTATACCTACCTGTAGCTGTATTGTTTTGGCAGCTATCAAGTTTTTAATTACCAGTGGTTTGGGACTTGATTTTCACTAAGGATAAATATTTACTTGAGTTACATTCGAATCTTGAAAAATAAGTCAGTTGAGATATTTATATTTTATAAGAAAAAATCCTTTCGTTTGTTGAAAATTTTTTAATATAAAGTATTAATGGTTTACCTTTCAATTTTTGTAGAGTTTAGCAGTATTGGTAAAAAAAAAACTTGCAAAATATAATATAATATATACGTTATATTTTAATATAATAGATACGTTACTCGTACTTTATCCAAAATCAAGATTTTTTGAATAAATGTTATCATTTTACGGATTTATTTGATAGTTTATAAACACATAGGAGTTAATATTATATTAATATTTTTTTTTTTAGAAATTTATATTTAGAAATACTTTTATTATAATATGTAGCCTGTACAATGATAAAAACATGACGCTATGGCTTCTTACACTGGAGCAGTACCTGACAGTAAAAACCAACCAATCTTACAATAGTACCAAAACTGAACGCAAGTATAAACACGAGAAAAGTTTAATGTAATTACACACATTTGAAAAACATAGAGAAAGATCTAGAAACTCATTTTGGACGAACTTTAAAACTACCTACTAAATAACTAACTAAACTACTAAATCTACTTATCTACTAATCTACTACTATTACTCTTTTATTCAAACTTGAAGATTATTATATTTTCACAATTTTTCAATCATAAAAATTATCTAGAGATTAAACAATAAAAAATTATATGTGTTATGTTATTATGTTCAGATCATAGTACCCTTGAACTGTTGCATAACTTGCCATTTGTCCCACAATAATCAGGCAGACGACCTCAGAAAAGTATAATTATGTTAGAAATGGCATCCACCACATAATTTATTGAAAAAGATTTTGCAAGATCCATTACGTTTTTCATTATAATTTGGGTTTCAGCTCCGTGATGTCTCGTGGCTCGGAATCCAAGGACCATTTAAGCTTAAATCAACCTTAATAAAAGGACGATTTGTCTTAGTGTTCAGCACTCAGCGAAAAGTGGCCCAACCCATAAAAAATATGAAAGTCGGTAAAATACCCAAGTCACGCGTTTTTTTGCAAATTATTTGTAAAATAAAAATCCTGCCGTAGTTTAAAATTTAAACGCCATCCATCAAAAATGAACTCTAGTTAATTTAATTCTGAAAAGTCTCAAGACTGAAAATGTTGACTTCCCAATTCCTAATTATATTGTATTAAACACAAGTATTGTTATCGATATAAATTGACGTAGGTATGTAATCTACTTTAAAAAACATATTATAACCCATTTAATTGTTTCATTTAACAATTCTTGAGGATGTATTTAAAATATAGTTTGTAGACACATCCTTAATCCGTGTATCTTTGTACAAGAGAATCACGAAACCATTTGCAAACAAAACGCACGATAAATCGTACCAGATGGTAATGTTTTTGTAGGTTTTATTATTTGTTGGTGTCATCATCTCTATTCTGTAAGCCTTTGTTAATATAATGAAATTAACATGACCAAGATTTTAATTATATTTAAAGTATTAGTTAAGTCGTAACAAAAACTTGTGTAAAGTGTTTTAATTTTAGTTGCTATAATATTCGAGTTATTCTGTAACTTGTTACTCAACGGCCTTAGATGCAGGAGCCCATAATCAGTGCTGCCGTGAGACTCGACTTCTTACTACAATGAGAATATTATTTTCTGCCTTCTGAATGTAACAGTAAAAAATATGTTCTCACAAATAAAAACCTCTATTAAGACAGTATTGTTAAATTTTGACTTTGATTTAGTGATGAGTTTATAAGTGTGCTGCAAAATGAATATATACTTGGTAATATAATTAAAAAAAGAAAATTATATTAACAAGAAATGGTCCACTTTTTTAACTTTATATGAGTATTTCTGCCAGGACTAATAGTAGTTTCGAAATCTTGAGTAAATTTTTTTGAATTTCTATAAATTCTATCGTCAGATATCATTAAAATCGTCTAAAATGATAGTAGCATCTATTGTTATTAAAAGCTGAAAAGTTTGTTTGTTCGCGCGCACTCTGAGAGTCCTATTTTAAAAATTATTCTTGTATCACGTCTGTTTATTGAGGAAAGTTCTAGACTATAAAATATAATATAATGACACATTTTAGCGAAGTTAGTATTTAAAATGTTAGTGACACACGACTGCACAGGTTATCTAGTAAAATACAATTTTAATGTGACGAAAAAAAAATCGAATTTACAAGTTCTTTCGATGGTTCAAAAAAAGTAGAAAATACTAGACGACGATTAGTAATAGAATACTACTTTTTAGTAGTAGTAGTAGTAGTATTAATTCTATAAGATTATGTCCAAGAACCTTAAAGAAACCTTCAATCGCTTTTAATTCCAAAAAATATAGGTAAATCAGGAAAAGTAAAGGGATGGAAATCCTACCACTACATAGTACAACGAAAGTTGAAGACGAAGACTTATTATTATTTTCAACGTTGATTAACGACATAATAACTAAAATGATTTTGTCCTGTCATTGTTTACAAATACTAGGCAACTGACCATTTTTTTTTTACTAAATGACTTTAATATCGTTGATATATATTATGTTTGACAATCTTGAATTAGTTATTAAGATTTTTATTTTTGATTTTATGCCGTTGCTTATCAAACAGTATGTTTTCCGTACAAAAACCTATGAAAAACCATTTTTTAGTGACCGACCGAAAGTTCGGTTTCGGTTTCGGTTTCGGCCAGTTTCGGCCAAAAAATCTAGTTTCGGCCTTAGTTTCGGTTTCGGCCAAAAAAAAGCCGAAACTTTCGGCCGCGCCGAAACTCGAGTATTGAACTTCATTTTATTGAGTTTTATTTTTAAATGACAAATTTACTTGTTTATAGGTAATTGTCGTTGGATTACATGATCTTTGTTTATTTAATTTTAACTATGTGAGAACGCGTAGATATAGCTCATGCGAATTACCTACTCAGTTATCTCGCCTCGTCCTTTCCCGTTGATCGCGCGTGGTGCCCAGTCAGTTTGGATAGGTAGTTAGTAAGATGTATTTTTTTCTATTTATAATTCATATTTATTTACCCAAATAAATTTTCCTTAATTTAGATAGAAAGTCGTGTACCTACCTCATTAGTTATTACAGTAATTTTATTTTATATGTGATCTATGAAATATTATTTTTTTATCTTACTAGCTGCTGCCCGCGACGTCGTCAGCGTGAACGCTATTAGATTACACTTTGTTACAGAATGCGTTAAAGAAATAAAGGTTAACTGCTCGTTCCCCGTAGGTGATAGCGTGATAATATGTAGCCTATATGTTGACCCGTCTTCTTAATAATATTCGTGCCAAATTTGAAGTAAATCCATGCAGTACTTTTTGAGTTTATCCCGGACATACATACAGACAAACAGAAAAATTATTTTCTATTATAGACAAACTGACAAAAATTCTAAAAACTACATTTTTAACAGGGCTCCTTGTTAAGATTTGATCAGTTAAAGAATGGGTTCCGACTGTAAATCCTTCTATTTTGCAAAGAGTTAATGATTTGTTTATGTGTGTATCGATCATAAAACTATTTCAATGGTGTAGTTGTTCAGTATTACTTTTCTCAACATTATAAACTACTGGGCTTATTTTTTCTTTTTACTTTATTTTTATTTATTTATTTTATTTCATGTATTTTTTGTTTTTTTACGCAGTCGGGGTTTTTTTTTTAAAATTTTTTTTTATTATACACTTTTTAGTTAGGATTTATTGGCTTCGTTATTAAAATTATAAGATGCTAAATTTAGCAATTACAGTCCGAGACCCAAGACGCCAAGACCCACGCCTCTTCTCCCTTGTTTTGTGTGCCTTGGATTTGAATCCGACCTCTGCTTTCACAGTCTGCAGCCATACCACTAGCACCAGGCTATCACTGCTACTATCCCCGCCTAATAAGGGCATAATAACGAAATATAAAGTATATAAGTACCTATTTTATGTATGAAAATTAGCGAAACTGGTTGTTTAAAACTTAATTTAAATCGTTATATATTCTAAATGTAAACCATTATTTGAAAAAAAATTAGAGAATCCTAAAAATCATTTTTGAATACCTATTCAACGAAATCCCACTTGACGTAATTCATCGTTTTTTGACACATGGCATCTGGTTGTGGCTGTGGTGAACATTTATTATTATCATATATTTAGTGACATTCGCGAAGTTAGGACGAATTGATTGACGTAAAAGTCATTAAAATCGGTCAACGCGTTTGATCTCTACAACGCCACATAGGAACAAACATACATACATAGTTACATAGGCTGATAAACACATTATCCTTCTTTGCGTCGCGCAGTCGGGTAATGATAAACACATTACCCTTCTTTGCGTCGAGCAGTCAGGTAATGATAAACACATTACCCTTCTTTGCGTCGAGCAGTCAGGTAATGATAAACACATTACTCTTCTTTGCGTCGCACAGTCGGGTAAAAACACACTAGATTTTAGTTATTAGTTACAATTGAAATTTTAAATATGTTTAAGGTAGTTCCAGCATGAAACCACTTTTCGACAGATTCGGCAAAAAAAAATTCCACGGGTTCAAAATAGCTTTATAAATAGCTTTATAATTTCTAAAATTTCATAATTTTTGACGGTTTAGATCACGAGATATTTAAAGACAAAGTTCGCGATTTTGAGAGTAATGTATTCCCCATCTATGTATGTAAAATTTCTGATCTTTTATTATTTTAAAAAATTCTCCTGACAAAATTGGTAAAAAAAACTAGGAGAGTGTTGAAAAATGTTTTTCAATATGCTAAAAAATAAAAGTAGCACTTCACGGTTTTGTTATCGAGATATAAAAATTATAAATATTAATTTTAATTTTAAATTTATAGTGGAGTAAATTTATAGTAATTTAATAAAACTATTATAAGAAAGCGCAATACTATTTGTAATACTAAGAAATATATAAACAAAAATATATAAAACAGAGCAACGTTGCCAGATTACTATAACTAATGATATAAGTCAGAAGGTATTAAGGTAGGACTACACTTCACCACGCTGGTTTCGGTTTCGGTTTCGGCCGTAACTAAGAGCAAGGCCGAAAGTTCGGTTTCGGTTTCGGTTTCGGCTGAAAAACCTGTTTCGGTCAGACACTACATTTTTTATTCATTTCTTCTTCCGCTCGCACAGTAGGGTATATTTTTTTTCATATTTTGATACTCAATTTTTTAAACAATATTCAATTACCTTCCAAAAAATCCAGTGACACAAATCTGTAAGTTGAATTTTTTTTTTCACAAATTGGAAACGTCAAAACTGAATTTTTGAGAGTTTAATGCTTTGAGTAGCTGTACAAGCTAAACTGTGAGTGGTACAGGAATTTACAAAAAAAAAAAATTATGGTGCATTAAATTTTCTACAAATTTGTCCTCTAACTTTTTTTTTCTACTATCAATAGTTTTGTCACAAAATACAAAATTTTATTTAAAAAAATATTTTTGTACTACGAGGATGACACTGAAAGTTCTTAGAAATGGCCACTTGTAAACGATATAATAAAAAAATAAGTTGAAATTTTGAACATGGAACTCTTTGCCAATATTATTGTGTGTTTTTCATTCATTTGTCATTTGTTTTACGATTTGGTGGCAAATTGAAAATTGTCTGTGTCACGTCAGCATGAATTTAACGCAAGAAAATTTTCGTGCAATGATTATCACGACTTTCGATGTCATCTAAGTCAACGAGAAAGTCATGATAGACTTCGATTAGCCTTTCATGATGAAGCCCCATCTCGTGGCACTGTTCACAACTGGTTTATTGAGTTTAAACGTGGTCGCACTAATCTAACTAATCATCGATGATCTGTGTGACTGACAGCCTTCTACGGCGACGACTGAAGATACTCGTAACATCAGTGTCTTGGGGCGTATGATAGAGGCTGAGAAAAGAGTAACCTATCAGCAAATTCGGAGAAGCTTAGGCATCGGTATGAGTCAAGTGCACAAAATCCTCTAAAAACATTTAGCAAGAAGCTTTGTACCTGGTGAATACCTTATAATTTCACAGAGGACCAAAAACTCCGTCGTGTAAAAGATTTAACGGAGGTGACTGAAATGCTGTATTCGACATACTTACGGATGACGAAAGCTGGATTTACTGTTATGAACCTGAAACTAAAAGACAGTCTGCTGTCAGAGGAGTTGCCAACAAAAGTGAAGAGAGGTCGAAGCGTGGGAAAAAAGATGGTGGCCTCATTCCTCGGAAGGTTCATTACGCAACAATTATTTTAGAGAATCTAAAAACATTTACTGCAGAATGGTACACTAATAATTGTTTGCCACTTGTAGTGGAAAAAATTCATCAGAAACGACCTCGCCATAGCCAAGCAAATGATCGACTGTTTGGCGACGTCAGGCGAGGAATTACTGGGTCACCCGCCGTATAGCCATGACGCCGCACATTGCAATTTTTATTTATTCCTGAAAAGAAAAATTTCGAGGAAAACATTTTATGTACGCCGAGAAAGCAGTTGCTGCGTTTCAAAAGGCCGTTTCGAAGAAACCCCTATAGACAAATGGGCAAAGTGCTTTTCTTAGTGGTTCCATCGGATGCAACGATGTATTGATTTGAATGGACACTATTTTGAAAAAGTATAATAAAACTAATAACTTGCTAATTTGTTCAATTTTTGATTTTCTAATAACTTTCAGTGTCGCCTCGTATCGTCGGCTGTAAATCGCATTGTTTAACGAATGTTTGTCTTGTCAGGACATTTTTAGGTAGTAGTAGGTATATGTGAAAGTAAGATCTTTGTAATAATTTCGATACTGTACTTACACTTGGCGTGCGAATAAATTTCTTATTTCGGTTGACACAGATAAAGTCGTAACGTTGTCAATGTGTCAAAAGAGGCTATCGCACGCGAAATACCTGACAGACTTCGTAATAGCCTGTGCTACACACCTGACATATAAATTAGTTTTATCATCGGAACTTTTGCTTTTAATAATAAAGTTTATATTTGGAGTACGTTGTCGATACTTAACGCACGGTTTCGAAATTATATAGGAAGGTACTAGTAACTAAATTAAAAATAGCCTTTAATTTAATTAAAAGCCTTAATTTAATTTTTAAAGTGTAATAGAGTCGCAGTTGTTATCGTAGTCAGACGATGGTCCTCTGAAACCAGTAACTTCCCGCTTCCTGTTTAACATATACTATTTGAAAACATTCATTCAGATCTGTGCTCGTCAACAAGAACCAACCTATTGTAGGCCAACCGAACTGTCTAGCGATTAATCTATTTTTCAAAATTGAACCTACCTAGCTGAACCGCATGTCCTTAGTTTTTATAGAAAATTGAGCGTTATGGTATCCTGCCATTGCTACAGTTTATTTCCTCTGCGACTATCTTAAAAATATAATTTATAAACTTCCCTACAATGGAATTTACGACTTGAAATAAGTTTTGGAGAGAAACTTCCCAACAAGAAATTATGTTGAGGTATTAAATTTAGTAGAAAAAATCTAATTTTGTTAAATATTAGACCTTCCTATTATTTCAGTGTACAATATTGCTTCATACAAATGATTTTATTGTATATTTATATGTTTCTTCTTCCTTTTTCCAATAGTGGTGGTGATCCATTCATACAGTATAATAAAAATTAAAAATTAATTAATTGTTTTATTACTTGTATTTAAAATACATAATTTTTCAATGCCCCACAATTAACTAATACGGTTTTCTAGTTTATTGTTTATTTTTAAGATTTCCGGTTATGTCGTATCAATTTACGTAACATCGTTTCCGTAATCGGTATTCTCATGGTAAGTTAAACTAATTTAAAATGTGACCTCACAATGATCACAAAGAGTAAACACTAGTTTAGGCATGCTCTACATTACGCAATCGGTTTCAATCCTCTTTTTTAGACATTTAATGCAATAACTCCATATATAGGTACCAAATATAAACGAGGTTATAAATTTATGTAAATTTATTAAAATAAAGAATTACAAAAAAAAAAAAATACTCCTTTTAACATAGAAATATGCAGACAATTATGAAGAGCAAAATAAATTATTTTAACATAATTAAATTTAAGTTTAAAATATTTACATATAAATCAGTAATATTACCGTCATTGCATAAAGTAGACATTTTAAATAACATTGTAAGAACGCAGTGGAAGATTATTATTATGCAACATGTTTAACATTAAATAAACGCTTTATGAACAATATAATTCATATATTTTTTATTTTGTATAAATAAAATAATGGTTTAAATTACGTATTTCATTATATAAATAAGTAATAAATTATTCGATAAAATTATGTCGGTCTGTTATGGTTTTTTATAGAGGAAAAATTACAAAAAATATAAAGCAATAAGAGGTGGCTTTGCAATTTAGCAAATTATATAAAAACTTTTTCTCAATTTTAGCAGACTTGTGCTTTTCTTACGATAATTCACAAACTTTGTTTATTATATCCATAGTAATATAATATTATAAACGCAAATTACTGCTGTTCCCATTGTTATGAAATTTAAAATATATCTATACTATAATTCGGGATAGTAAGAATACGAACGGAATATAAGGAAAAATCAAATTATACGAGCATAATGCTGTAACCCATTGGATACCTTTATTTATTCAATACAAATAAAAATATATTAAGTTGTCAAATAAAGATATTTATTTATTACATCTGTTCTGAAATTTTTATAAAAAAAAAATAAACTTAAACTTTTCATCTGTACTTTTCAGTGAAAAATTCAAAGAAAAAACTTTTTTTTTAAATTGTTTATAGTCGTAAGTTTCGTTAAAGTTTAAGTAGTAAGTTAGTAAGTTTCTTTTTTTTTATTATTTGTAGATACGTTTTGGTAGAATTATTAAAATCAAAGTAAAAAAAAATCAATGTCCTATAAAAATTAAAGAGAGTACCTACAAGATTTTTTTTTAATATTTTGAAAAGGAAAGAGTACTTAGTATGTATATTTCAGGATTTATCGATTAAAATAAATCAATAAACAAACTTATCTTTCATTCCTGTAACATTAGTAGAGATACTAATAACAAAATTATCTTCTACGCTTACGAAGACACAAATTTAAAAAAGATATTTTTTATAATTTTACCTTTACAATATTATTTTATTAAATAATTTAAGGCTTATGTATATTAAGCTCATGATAAAATTATTATAAGAAAGGTAAAAAACGCAATACGTGTGACATATTAAGAAGTAAATATTACATTAGTCTTATTAACTAGCATTTCTCTAAAAGGCTACAGCAACAGGTTTTCAAGTCGTATCTTGAATATTCGGTTATTTTGTCACAGAATATTAATTTGAAAGTCGACATCTTTACCGGCAGAGTGACCTTCACAATGCTACGTTATGAAACTAATAAGTTTGGTCCATTAATTAGGACATACAACAAACAAAGTTATCGTATGATTAAATATGTACAAAAAAAAGGCTAACTGCGAGTTGTTCTTGCACAATCTGAATCCAATATCTCACAATATCAAGTATCTAATTTATAATTATCCTTAATTTAGCATGGGCATTTTTTTTTACAATTTTAGCAATATTTTTTTAGTAGTGATTTGATTAACACAAAATAATAATTACTATTTATTTAAATTCAGATATTTATATACAATTTTTATGCATAATAAATTAATTAAATGTTACTTAGCATGGGATTTATAGAACTATAGTTTTATAATAAAAATTAAAATAATGCTTAGTTCGAAATGATGAAAAACTTTTTAAATGATGCACCTCAGGACTTATTATTCACAACAAAACATTATTTTGGTATTTCTATTTAAACTCTCGCAACCAATCCTTTAAGTTAAAATGGAGTAAATCTAATTTCACATATTTGTACTAAACAATAATAGGCAATTGAAACCAATTATTATAACAACAAAATCTTGTAAAAAATATGTCCAAAATAGTTATAGGAATAAATGTGACATCAATTAATTAATTTATTTACATTGATCTTTATTTAAGTAATTAAAGCTAAAGACGTTAAATAAAATAATAAAGATGTAAAATTATTTTTAAGTCATCCGAATTAAATATCAGCGTTAAATCTCAAGCGTTCCTTTTGAAGTTAGCATAAAAAAATATCAGCCAGTAATTCATTATTATTTATTCTAATTAATTGAATACGTAAAACTGTTAGACCTTTACACATATTCGTATTATTAAATATTGTTTTGAGCGCAATGAAAGTAAAATTATTTAAATTTATGAAAATAAAATATCTTCTGATAGTTATTTTTTCTTTGTGTTTATTTCGCTTTCAAGAATGTTAGAGGCTTATTTAGGTAAGCACACCTATATTTAAATAATGTTCATATTTGTAGTAAAAACGAAACACGTTCATCATCTTATCTAATGTCCTACATTTTTCTAGAATAAAAAACAAACAAAAATAAATCTCATAAATATAATAAGCGAACGAACTTGTTTAAAAATTTAACAAAAGGCATTATAAGATTTAAAGATTGTTTTTCTGTTTACAATTATTTTAATGCTTATTTTTATTAATTTATTATTTTAATGCTTTATGTTTTATAAAGGGTTCAGCAGAAAAGGTGTGCGTTAACTTCAACGTCGTGTTGCAACTGCAGCTTGACACACATACGACTTTCGTAGTCTTCGTTCGACAAAATTTAAACTAAAAGGACACAACTGGAACAGTGGTCAATCTTATTGTCAATCTTTGTGTCAAGCTGTCTTTATAATAGCGGCAATCTTCGCGGGAACTTTGACGCAACTTTTCCAAATAGAGTGGCGAAGTGCGCTATTTTATTTTTAATTGAGAGTATTTTATATTACTAAATAGGTTAGGTAAGATATATAAAAATTAAATATAAACTAAAATGTAGTTTTTTCTAGGATAGTGTCGAGGATAAAAAACTTAGCTTCCGAAATGTCTAATAATTTTTAATAATTAATTAATTACATATAAGTGTAATTATCGAATTATACATCTAGGTTTTTCATCCCGAATGATCCCTTTGACTGTCCTATATTTATTGTTACTTACCTTTTTCGATGATAAAAATACGGCGGGAAAAATTCACAAAGACACTGTTGTAATAGCGCGTGGCTGGTTTGGACGAAGTCTTTTATAGTCAACGTAGCGGGGATGAGAAGCACGCGCATGGTGGGACGACTTCATGCGCTTTAACAGCCAATGTAAAATGACCTCTGATGAGCCTGTTAGAAAAGGGCTAGACGTATTTTGTTATATACAGCAAATAAATCCTATTTTCCTATTTCTAATAGAGAAAAACTTAAAACTACGAGAATTTATAATAGTTAAAGACACTATATAATATATGTTTTAAACTTATTAAATATTTTTGAAGCAAATGAAAAAAACTACAACCCAAAATTCAATTCCATTTTTAAAAAATGCTAATAATTTGTGATTAATTTAATAAGAAAGTAATCGTTAATGTTGATCTTTGCTTATAGATATTGAAAATTCCAGATTTATATTAACCACCAAATCGGATTAAGCTGTTTCTTACTTTCGGTGATGATATTACTTCATTATTTCTTCTTTTAAATAAAAGGGTAGAGACCTTTGCCCGTAGTGGTATATGTACAGACTCCTTAAGAATAATACAGCACAGCATTAACCCTTCAAAACGTAGGTATGGTAACACCAGCAAAGCTGCGAGAAGCAGTGCCGGATTAGCCTATAAGCTATTTAAGCAATTGCTTAGGGCATCCCGTCTTGGGGGGCACCAGAGACGACATGACAGAGACGAAATCATGTTGTGTCGACCCCACCTAGCATGGGATAGGGGTGTGCGATAATTATCGATAATTCGTAACTACTCGATAATTTTTCATTCGATAATTATCGATAATTTTTTGCGATCCGATAATTATCGATAATTTTGTGCCATCCGATAATTATCGATAATATTGTGGTATTAGATAATTATCGAAAATTGTTTTTGGATCCGATAAGTATCGATAATTATGGTACGGCGAAGGACCTCTTTTTTGTTTTTTTTTTTAGGTATTCGGATAGGGTACGGTACGTAGGGTACGGATAATGTCCACACTGAAGGCCGGATGACCTTTTTTTTTTTTCTTCGTCGTCCGATAATTGAACCGATAATTATCGATAACTATCGTCAACTATCGATAATTTTTATCCGATAATTATCGATAGCAGTCCCCAACTATCAATAACTTTTTATCCGATAATTATCGATAAGTGTTCATTCGATAATTATCGATAACTATCGATAATATTTTCCCATGAACACCCCTAGCATGGGATAAGGGCAAAAGGAACAACACATACATATTCTACCTGCGATATGTATTCACATTTTTTTTCAATTAATTCTTTGTAGTTCACTTAAGGATAGGGGGGCCCACAGGGAAAATTGCTTAGGGCATCAAGTTACCTTAATCAGGCACTGGCGAGAAGTAACAATAACAATAACTGATTCAAATGTGATTATTAGTTACAAAAGGTCAAATGTCAATGTTATTTACTCACACAGAATAAAAATGTATAATCTATCGTACTTCTTAAAAATATAAATATTCATTGAGAGTAAATGTATATTGGTTATGCATAAAGATTTCTTCGTAGTGCAGAGTGCTATCATAACCTTAAGCTCGATTTGTGACGTGTCACATGACACATCACTGGGTCACGAGTTTAAAACAATTTTAATTTTTTTTTGAATCCCAATAATATGGTTCAGATAAGCTCAAGTATGAACCTTCACCTTCGACGATATTCATACGAGCAGTAAAAAAAATCAATTAGAACTATATAGGCATGTTAATAACAAGCCAAAGGCTTTTTATATTTGTTTTTTTAATTACATATTTAATTTCGTATATTTATGTAACGTGACGGCATCAAGTAATTTCTTAGTACCTATGTATATATTAACTACGTCTTAATGGATTTTGACACTTGGTAAACATAATAAATTAGTATTAAAAAAAAAAATTGCAGGACAATATAAAAAACGATACCTACGCGTTTACCACTTTTTGAAGATTAGCTAATTATTCCTTTCTGGAGAGTCAATTTTAAGGAATATTATGAAATTAAACAAATTAAAGAAAATGTCTCTGTCTATGCATTGTTTAACAATAATAGAACTGATGATCATACTGTTTTTAACCGACTTCAAAAAAATGAGAACATCGTGAATGTAGTCGAAGTCAGTTAAATACGCATAATTACGAATCAACGGATAACTCAAACACTCGATCTCGCTTAAATTTAAATAGGACCACATGACAAGCACGAGCTTTCGAATATAAAAAGAATTATCAAAATTGATATGCCTAGTAAAAAGTTATGAGGTAACACACATTAAAAAAATACAATTGAATTGAGAACCTCCTCCTTTTATAAGTCGGTTAATTTAGTCTTTAGTCTTATTGAAAAAAAAATTTCAGTTATTTGTTATTTTATGCGGATCAATTTTAGTCAAGGAAGAGATTGTATTTGTAGGCAGAAATAGCATTGACATTTTAAGATCTTCTCAATTTATTTAGATTATATTATAAGTAAGTTACGTTTATCGTAACACTGAAGTCGAATAATTATTGATCGTAGTCTTTTCTTTGATGTCTTGCTTTTAACATAGTTTTGGTTCGAATAACTCTATATTGTATATTTGTACATCTACTTTATTAGTCTAGCACCTAGATACAACAGAGATATTTTAATTTTTTTCTTCTTCGCGGAGCGATTAACTTATTATATCAGCAACTCATAAGAACAAATCCATTACTCTGTTATAATTTTACTGGCATGAACAAAGAACAATATCATATATTTCTGATAACAACCGGGTTCCACTGGTTAATGGATCTTTCGTTACACGGTTAGGAGATGTAAAAGAACAAACAATTAGAGACCGATATTCAAACCGAAATAACTGTTCTGAATGGACATCAAGCCCACGAAAGTGGGTGGTAAAGAAAATTTCGACATCACTTCCCTAGATCGTTAAAATAACTATAAAAAGTAATAATTAAATATTATTATTGTTAACATAAATAAAATTAAGATAAAAGCTTATAATCTATATCGGCGACCGTTCTGGTGTTGTGGTGCGAGTAGTCGCCTCAAAACCACGCGCCGGCGGTCGTGGCTTCGATTCCCGCTCGGGACAGGTATTTGTATTTGTACAAATATTTGTTTCCGGTCTGGGTGTATGTCCTTGTGGGTCTAATCACCGTGCCCCGGAGAGCACGTAAAGCTGTCGGTCCCGGTTGTTATCATAGACCTGATCGTTATTCATGGTACGAAAATTATCCGCCAACCCGCAGTGGAGCAGCGTGGTGGATGGCTCCATCTTTTCTTCTATATGGAAAAAAGGCCTTCGCTCAGCAGTGGGTTGTTTACAGGCTGGATACAATACTGCTGCTTTATTCTTATTTATTGGAAGTCATAAAATTGATTTCATTAAATTTATACAAAATATAAGGATTTCACCAGTATTACTTCTATATATACTTTAAGTGGTTAAACTATATTATTACTTAATTAAATATATGCATCTAAATAAAACCAATATTGCGCCATATCTATGTGATCCATGCTTTTATAAAATTTAATGGTATAATTAAGGTCCATGATATGGCAAAAACATAAAATGTATAAATTGTTGTAATAAGTTAATAGCAGAAATACTCTTACAATTAATTGAATACAGCATTAGGACATCTAATTTATTCAATTACAAAATTAGCACAAATAAGCTCTTATCGCTAATATTAGGTCGATGTTATTATGTTACTGTGTGCAATCAAACATCAAAAGACCCCATTACCTATATTTATTATAGAAATAAATATTTCTAACATTTATATGGTCAGAATAAATACATAGTATATTTATTAATGGAACAATAATATGTGATAAAGCTGTTGAATATTATGTGCTGTCTGTTTTGACTGTTTTTTGTTTTTTTGAGTGGGAGGGACAGTTAGGGAAAGTTGTCTTAGAAAACGTTAACGCTTTTTTTGTATCAACAATTTTGACGTATACTTTTTTATTTTTATTTTTTTATATTTTTATAATATATTATGAGACATACAGAAAATTTCTTAAAAAATATTATCATCTTTTTTCGTGACATAAGTTAATTTTTAGTAAATCATTTTCTCGAATGCAGTTCAACTTATTTAAATGTATTATTTTATCGTATGAGAAGAATTTTTTTTGTTCTTAAATTATTATTAAAATTTTCTTTCAATTTCCATTTAATCTTTAAAAAGATATCATCAGTGACTGTACCGTGTTCGGTTCACTTTCTTCCACATAGACCATTTATGTTTACAAAAATGCTTATGATTACAACATCACTTACGTAGTTCTTGAAATTATTTATTATTCGTCTAGTCATAATATAATACTAGTCATATTATATTTGCAAAAGGAAGTAAGTCTATATTAGAAATTACATCGATGGCATTTTAAAAAAAGGGTCTTTAATTGTTTTATTTTACAAACTAAATTAAAATTTGACTTTTTAATTAGCTTTTTTCATAATTTTAAAATAATTTACTCTTAATTTTTTAGTTCAAGTACATCAATAAATCTTTTAGCTCTATCCACAACTCATTTATATGGAGATATTGATTTGGTCTTAAAGCCTTTGAGAAAGGGATGGTACTTACTACCTGCGGCCAAAGACTTGTATGACATAGAAGTCTTTGCCTGCGGCTTTGTTTTTCGTTTTCTTTGCTCAATTTGCACCAGAAAAAAAAAGTATTTATTAACAAAACATAATTAAATAAGGTTTTTAAGGGTAATTACTAATTACCTTGGCGATATAACATTTAATATTTTAGCTTCAAAAATATTCAATAAACAGATTTTTAATAAAATAGTCGTTGTCTGTGCCGTATGTGGATCATAAAATTTTATTTAATTACAGCTCGATTAACTCTAAAGTTTACAAAAAAGGAGTTATTAAAATTAATAGGTAGATAAAATATTTATTTGTGTTGAAAGAAATGTGTATGTAATTGCACGTAATTTATTTAAAATGGTCATATCTTAAATTACGCGGTGTTCGTTTATTTATACTAATTGTTAAAATTATTGCCATTTTTAAGTCAAACATTGTTGCTAAGCACTTTAAACGTAATAAATCATTTATGTTTGTCGAAATTTTAAAACCGACATTATACTCGTACAGTAACAATATGTATACTTATTCCAGTGTTGTTGTTTATATTTCACAAATAACAGATATACAATTTGTATCCGATAGACCATTAAAACCGTATTTGTACTTGATAATTGATTGCCGGTTTATTTTATATTACCATCCCACCTCAACAACTGCAATAAAATTTAATTAAAGCACTAAATGTACATAAATACCTTTAATTATATAATCTACCGAGATAATAAACGTAATTATTTTTCATTAATTGATAAATTATTATATTTGAAACTATTCATAGTTTTTCTACGAGATCGAAATTTATAATCAATTAATATCTTAGAATAAATCTTAATCACTCATTTTGATAATTTTACTTTTTAATGAAAATATAAATTCAATAATCATAGACGTTAATTACACGCAAAATAAATATCATTGACTCTACAACGTTAATTTACGTTCAAAAATTTCTTGTAAATTAGTTTTAATTTTTATTTTTAATCTATAGAATAATTTTTGTCTCTGTCTCTTTATGGAAACTACTATACATTTATATATTTTTTTTATAATAAAAACTAAAGTATAGTATGTACAGATTTCATATTATTTACATAATACTAACATTACCAATATCAATTACTTGTATACGACAACCACTGTACTCTAATGTTTAAAATGAAAATTTAAACAGGAAAGCCATAAACATTTTCTACTAATAAAACTAATTCAAAACTTTTGCCTTTGTATTTAAATGTTTTATTTCAAAGCTCTCTTTCGTATAAGTTATATATATATAAGTTATTAAAAGTTTGATTTTAAATTATTAAAAGTTTTTTTAAAGAAAATAATAGCCAGCCTTTACAAGAAACGCATCCTGTGTGAGATTTTGTAATTCATTATATTAGGTTGGCAATTACATTACCAATCTATCGCAGGAAACATACACGGATCTGAGTAACGGATCTCCGGCTCATCTCAACGTTTAATAGTCGCTAAGTACGTAAAAAATCTTAACTCATAAATTATTTCTATACGTTAATTTTAAAAGTCGTTATTAGCCATGTGATCCTACCAAATTATACCGCATATATGATTAATACAACCAATTTATGTATTTCTTATGTAAAAACGAGATTATATAAGTAAAATTGACTTATGGTAAACAAAGTTATAACTTATGTATCAAGTTTGCGGATCTATTGATACTTTAGACAAGTTTTAAAAATATTAGTGTCAAAAATATTAGTTATATGTGTAAAATATATATTTGTTAGTTTATAAAAGTTATTCTACAAATTATCACTACAAAAAATATAAAAGTATATCAAAATACTCACTATATGGATGACTGTTGCATTATTTCTAGACTGTCATAGAATAATTTACTCGTTATAATGTACTTATTTTAAAATTATTAAAACTGTCACCTTGAAGTTATAGAATGAAACTTGTAATGTAAAAGACATAAAACTGTGGATCCTTAAGGGACATTCTAGTCTTTATGCATGTAAAAGGATTTAAAAAAAAGTTATTTACAATATTATACACAATAGTATACTTCATTTCAGTATATTTTCAATCGTCAAGCGAGCTGGACGTGCGCTTACTGTGTGTTTCAAGAGTAAATAACTTATAGTGTTGTTTTAATTAGTTATCGTAGTAAAATGGACATTATACGGTACAGGAATTGCTGATTACTAAATGTAAGTATAAAACAGACTCAAAACTTTAATCGCGTTTATCTCGAAACATGACATGATATCTCAAGTTTCAGTGAAACGATATACGTAAAATTTAATATATGTAGAGCTTCCTAATATATGTTGCTATCGCTTGACGAGAACTTTTTTTTAAATTCTATTATTTGTGATAAATTCTCAAATTTGAACTGATACCTTTTTTTACATGGACGCCAAATTTATTTATTTTTTTGCAAATCGCTCTCGTCAAGCGAAAACTATATCTCTACTCCTTAAGAAATAACCAAGATTTTTGTTTTCAGATCATCAAGGAGGGTGGAATCGTGTCAACCAGGGGGCAGCTTTTTTTTGAGTTTCCACTTAGAGGGCCTGTAATTTTTGAACTTTAACTTTTTTTACAATTTTATTTGTACTCTTTAAACATAAATAAACAACTGATAAAAAAACCCAATGGTAAAAATCTTTACCGTTTTTTATTTCCAGCGTTTTAAAAAGCACTTACAATTTGGCCCTCTAGACTAGAATATCCCCTTAAATTGTTCATTTAGACGTTTCGCGAAGTACCTAGCATTCCATTAAATATACAACTTTGTCCCTCCCTCCATACATATATGTATATAGGAATATAATCCGAATCCATATCGTGTACGTATAACTTTTTTATTTAATAGTAAACCCTATGTTTCTACGTTTTAAATATCCTAAAAAAAATTGTGTCACTGTTTTTATTAACATTTTTGTAAAATAATTTGAGATACTACATAAAAAATTATGTTTACATGTTAACATGATATCTGAGTACCAAGTAAAGTACAGTACTTAAGGAAACACTAATTTTATTATATTTGCAGTACTGCTTAGTGCGGCTATGAGAGAGATGATTATTGACTTAGAGATGAATTATTATAATAACATATAATATACTATATTTGTCAAACGGTTATATATATTAGACTGGGCCAAAAATAAACGACAATATTTTTTTAACGACACTGTGAAAATATCATTCATAAAGAAAAATTATCGTGAAAGTTTGAGCCCTTAATTATAATATTAAGGGGTGTATCGTTACGACTATTGGTTTTTTTGTACAGTAACAGTAATCGCATTTTTTACTCAAAACTCGTCAATTGTCAAACTGAAAAATTTGAGCGATTCGTAGTATTAAAGAAAATTAAATTTCCTCGATGTTTAGTTTTTCCTTTCCTAGTTAAATTCAAAAGTAACTTCAATGTCGAATAACTTTGAAATGACTGAATTTAATTAAAACTATTAAGAAACTTTTTTGTAGAGTATTAAATTTCCTTTGAAAATACGTATTTTGAACCATAAAAATATTGATATTTCTGGTAGTTACAAATCCAAAATCGAAATGCAAAATTAAAAAAATTAATCTATGTTTAAGGCGCGAGGCACTAATGCATTAATTTACTAAGAAAGTTTTTTTCTAGGAAATTTAATTTCGTTTAAGATTTTTGTTTTATCATCATGAATGATATTTTCACAGTATCTTTAAAAAAATTGGTTGTCTGTAAAGTTGTTTTACGGACGATAATTTTACGTGATAACGTCATAAGAAAACATTGATAAATTGCATAATTTTATGAATTGAATTCAATTATTATCACTGAATTATTATTATTTTTTATAATACAAAGAGGCAGTTAATTGAAAATTACTTTTTTTTCAATAAATTAACATTTATTTGCACTCGTTAATTCAAATATTTTTTCTCTTCTATTTGGACGCATCGGCCGATGGAGTGGAAGAGAGGTAGATGCGTCACAAGACGAACGCTTAAGTGGAACGTGCCTCTCTATCGCTTGTTCTGCACTCTCGCTCGCTGAACGTGACAATGAGTCATGCTTTTTCGTGCGTGCAGCCGGCGTTCATCGATTTACAAACGTTATCACGTCAAAAATGTAGTCGTTTTTTTGCCCAGTCTAATATAGATATAAAGCAATTCAAATCAACAGATATATATTTTCTGTAGGTATATCCTCGAAAGTTAATGGTAAAAAATAAATAAACATGTCTTTCGTTTGTTAAGACAAAGGACTCCTATCGCTAAATGAAATCGTGGCGTAGGAATTCCCACCGGCAGCCGTCGACTGGTAGTTAATAACTTATGAGCTTACATTGTTATAAAATAGGTGTATTCGGTTAAGTATGAACAGGGGATTGTATGCTAATACGAATACTTTGCGGGACAGACAGCTAAAAAGGATTTGACGACCTTATGCATATTATTACGCAATACAAGTAAGTACTTACGTAATGTAGGGAAAATGAAAAGCCTCGAAATTATTGGTGCACGTTGAATATTTTTATTTGTTGTTAAATAAACATTGATAATTTCATTAATGAATCTTTACAAGCTTATTACGTAAGTAAATCGATCGATTGATCATCGTATGTATAATATACCTATGATAGCTAATGCCCGAAGAATTTCTCGAGAAGCAGTAGATCATTTTACCCTCACAAACACACATTTTGTTTCCTTATCTTCAGTCCCAATAATAAGTTTGTAATTTCAAAAAGGCCAGCGCTACCATACAAATTTTCACCCTATTGCGAAGTTTTTTAGCCCGGCATAGAAATGACATCAAATTTGTAAGAAATTAAAGTGGCCCTTATTTTATTTTATATAATCTTTAAAAAAAGTATAATACTTAAACATAATATGCCTTTAATCTATACTAATATTATAAAGCTAAAGAGTTTGTTTGTTTCTTTCTTTGTTTGAACGCGCTAATCTCAGGAACTAATCATTCGAATTCAAAAATTATTTTTGTGTTGGATAGCCCATTTATCGAGGACGGCTATAGGCTTTATAACATCACGCTACGACCAATAGGGGCTGAGCAATAATAAGAAATGTTTCAAAAACGGGATATAATAATCTTTTTTGAGAGCTTCCGTTGCGTCCTTTATTATTTCTCTTCTCGAGACTTTTTTTAACTATAGTTCCACTTTTAAAGTAAATATAACATAACTCTTTTACTGAGAATTTTCAAAAAAAAACTCAATAATACGTTGAACAACCCAGGAATCAAACCTGAGACCCGACCAACGAGGCGGGTACCTACTTTTAAAGTAATCATTTAAAAATATTTAAGTACCTTTTTCCCTCAAATTAACGCGAGTGAAACCGCGGGGCACAGCTAGTATAGAGATAAACATGATGTAGTTTCACGACCTCGGTAGTCTCGTTTTGTTGAACAATACCTTTCTCATGAAAAACAACAAATAAGACTGTGCAATTGTTTTCAAGAGGACCTACAAATACTAATATATATAAACAATGAAGTCCTGATTGAAACTTGAACCTTCCTGAACCTGAAACCTGATTGAACCTTCAAGATACCCGTCAATATTATCTTTATCATTCCACATCTTTTTTTTTTAATTTAATTTATGTAATAGTATCATAAGTATATTTTAAAAGGAAACTAAACGTTGAACGCGGTATCACTCGTGTTTAGTTGTGATACGCATCAAATTGGTTGACACGTATATATATTACAAGTCCGTTGCTATGACTGGTAGCGTAATGTTTTATAGCCTATGCTAGTAATCCAACTTTAAGACAATTCTTTAAATCAGTTGTAAGGCTCGAATAGTTGTTGGTCCAGTACTACTACTACTACCAGTACTAGTTGCTCGACTGTTTGCTCAAGTAGTAGCTCAACCAGTTATTCAATTAGTTTCTGGACTAGACTAGTTGGACGACCGGTTGTTTGACTAGCAGATAAACTAGTTGTGTAACAAGTTAATCGACTAGTTTTAAGAATAGTTGCTCGACTAATTATTAAACTAGTTATTGAAATAGTTGACCAATGCTCTACGAGCTGGCTTTTTTTTTGTTTTGGCGGGAAAAAATGTACCTGAACGCACACCCCGTCGCGTCGTCCGGGAAGACAACGGGGTAGTGTGGGGCCCTCACCCACTAAAATAACCTGCCGTGCGCCCTTACCCACCCTTACAAGGCGGACCACGGGTACCGCGTACGTTGCTCCGTGGTCCGCAGGCGGCAGCCCCATCGGGTACTCTCTCCTGTGCGACGACCCGCGCACTTGGGCATCGCATCTTCGCGGTAGGCTATTTCAGCGGACGGTGGACAAACCCCGACCCTACAGTCTGCAGCCTGGGCTAGGGCGGCATTAGGCGCATGTGAGCGCGGCTGCGCCGCCCTGCGTACCGGCGTCGAATTGGGGCCGAGAGGAGTGAGTCTTCCCGGGCCCTCACCGCCGCCTCGGGTGGCGACCGCGCTCCAGGCCCTATCACCGCCGACCATCGCTCGCGCAACGGGCGGCAGTGATAAGCCCTCTTCAATGACTGCAGCGAGATCTCGGCGCTGCTCAGCTCAGGCCGGGCACGATTCGAGCGTGTGTTGCGCCGAGTCCTCGCTGCAGTCGCAGTGGTGGTAGCCTGGAGTCGTCTCCCTCCTTGCGACGACGTGCAATTATTTGCCAAAGCAGCCGTGCCCTGACAACACTTGCGCGTGTCGGAAGGTGAGGATTCCGTGCTGCCGCACTGTCCACTCCAGCAATATCGGCTGAAACGCCCCTGTGGTCCGAAGACCAGCCCGGGGCGTCTCCACCCGAGCCTTCCACCGTATGAAGGCGGTGTGGCGGTGATTTCGCTCGGCGGGGGATTAATACCCCCCGTCCGCGCCACCGATACTCGCCGATAGACATCGGCGATGCTCTACGAGTTGCCTGACCCAACGAGAACCCAACTAGTTAGTTGACTATTTGTCCGAATACCAGTTATCGAATAGTTGTCCAACTACTTGCGCGATCAGTTGCTGAACAAGTTGCCGACTAGATGCTCGACCAGTCACAATAGTAGTTGGCCGAAAAGACAAATAGTTGACATTAAAAAGTAAAATTATATTCATTAAAAAATGAAACTTACATGTATTGACATATTTTTTCTATGTTGACATCTTGACTTTTGCAGTTTTAACGACATTTTTTTCAGTTTTGACACGTACATTTATTTGCACAAACGCTCTGGGCCGCATAACACTAAACGTTACATTAGCGTTTCAAATTTTCGATCAGGGGCGTGTCCTGACGCGAGTTTAACATTTTTTACACATCACAAAAAGTGCACAACGCCGCTAAAGAAGTTTTCACTTCAAAAAATTTTAAGTTTCAGTTCTAAGTATCGGGACCCCTAAAATTTATTGTTTTTTTTTTCTATTTTTGTATGAAAATCTTAATGCGGTTCACAGAATACATCTACTTACCAAGTTTCAACAGTATAGTTCTTATAGTTTCGGAAAAAAGTGGCTGTGACATACGGACGGACAGACAGACAGACATGACGAATCCATAAGAGTTCCATTTTTTGCCATTTGGCTACGGAACCCTAAAAGTGGAGGCCAAAATCCTTTATGGGATCGAACTACGACTTAAAAAGAATAACAAGAAGAAGTTTTGTCTTTTAACGTCAAAGAATCTTTTTTTAAATAATTTTCAAATTTTTAATTTAAGTTTGATTTTACATTAAAAATGCATCAAAATTCCATCAAATTCTAAATACAACATCCAGATCTGTCTTTAAAGTTTCTAATAATTGTTTTCGTGATATTGAGTCACCTCTTCTTTTTCAAGGGACTGCATGTTTTCGTACTTACTAAACTTACGGTCTTCAAAAAGAATCCCTTGAAACTGCTATAAGTATGAGATTCTTAACATCACAGCTTAACGCACTATCATCTAACAATCATGTTTCGTTCTATAAAAACAATACGTTGGATATTTTAGCATTATCTTCAAGAAGGGACATTAATAAGTGGTTATCACGGCCTCTACTTTGATAAATGATGATGAATGAAGGTCCACTGAAGAATATAAAAGGACAATCCTTCTAATATTTACCAAGACAAAGTATATTTTTCTTGGAGCTACCTATTTATTTTATTTTTATGCACTGGTAAGCCACAGAAATACTCACAGTTAGAACTACTTAAGTTTTAAACATAAAAAACATGTAGGTAGGTACCTATATAATGACTTTGTTCTAACTGCCAACTGTGCCAATCGAAAGTAACAATATGCAGGGAATTACTATATAAAACAATTGTATTGTAACATTAACATTGTGTTTATAATATGAGGCTTTGTGAGAATTTTTACGTAGATAATATAAGTAACAATGTACTGCTACATATTTTACCAGTTACTACACAAATTACAATATTTTAAAAATAATCTTGCATTTAAGTTTATTACACAATAAAGTTAGAATACATTTATATAAACTATATATATAGCTATTATACAACTGTTATACATTTGCCTAGTGTGCGTATTCGCTTTAATTAATAATATCGTGATTGGAGGCGAGCTTTGAATACCAAATAAATAGATGTGAGTAAACAAACTGAGCCTAGATACGAAGTGTAATTGATGTTTTTTCTTTATTAACTGGCTAATAAAATTATATCACAAGGAATTATTAGATTGGAAGTATAAACCATAAATAAGAAATACCTAAATTTATCAATTAAGACAGACAAATCATTATATTCGTTTAATAATATTATTCATAAATCAAATAAAATTTTATATTGGTTTTGTATAGAGATATGTATATTATATGGCCTTAAAATGTTTGTCTATTATTTAAAATTTATCATAAAATGGTTTGCACATGAAGAGATCCATTAATAAATATTAGTTCTCGTGTGGTAAAGTCTGCACTCCGACCATCTACAACACATATCCAAAACCCCGAGAGTTTTCAGCTCAAATTATCTAATCGCTTCGACTACCTTAATGATTGCGTTACTGTGTACAATATAAACAATAAGTTGGTGAATACTGTCCACACAGTCGAAGGAAAGTTTTACAGATCCGGCCGTAAAAATTGTCTGAAATTGGAATCCTAGAACAGATGCGTGGTGATGCTCTTTTTGGCGATAAGACCTTGTTAAAGAATTACAAGCCAAATGGACTTCTTAGCTACGTATATAAACTGTTCTCTAGGGTAATTAGTAATTACTAATCTTCTGATGGGTAAATTTTATTACTTTCAGCCTCCCGAACAAGCCGGTTTCCGAAAAGGCTATTATAGCACCATAGACCATAATATACATACGCTGTGGCAGATTATATAAAAGACCGAGGACTGTAATTGGTCATTGTGCTTGGCGTTTATGGACTATGATAAACCAATGATGATGACCAAGGGTCAATGCTGCAGTTTCTCCAGCGGTGCCACATTGACTACCGGTATATCGATGTGTTGCTGCGTTCGACCAAATAACGCCAGTTTCGGTTCGAGTAAGAGGAACAAAGTACAAGAGCGATTCCATTGCAGCGAGGTATGAGACAGGTTACCTGAACTGTCAATCATAAGATGTAAATGCTTTCAGGCTCCTGCAACGGAATAGATTCGGTGTCAATATTAACAGCATGTAGTGACCAGCAAAGAGAATAGTCCCAACATCTTTCTTGCCGAGGTGTCGTTGAAGGTGACTAAGGGCATAGTGACACGAACAACTGTAGATCAACCAGGATGGTGATGGGCAGCAGTGTCACCATATCTTGCAACAACACACTGCGCTCGCCAACTCACCTGCCAAGCGTAGCAAGAATTGACAACACCCCCCTCCTAGAGATAATGAAGAAGGCCTGCGTTCAGTTGACATCCTACGGCTTATGTGTTGGTGGTGGATTAACGGCGAGTACATTACTTACGTTCGAATTACGATATCGTGGTCTCATGACCACTACCGGCTATTCTGCTATCAGAATGCCAGGGAGATCTTAGCACAATACATGTTGACCTCGATAAGGTTTCCTTACGGGTGGATTCCTTAAAATGAACATGGAAAATACGAAAATCATGTAGAATTTCCATGTCGCGCCCGCCCCGATATTAGTTGGGAATTTCACTCTCCAAGTTGTTAAGGAGTAAACCTATCAGGTAGTTAAAAAACGTCTTTTCACCCGTTTTACCTTAGTGCCTTAAGTCGAAAGTCTTCGACCAATGTGTGTTACCAATGATGACATACGGATCTGTGACGTGGTCTGAATATAGGCCTTTTAAACAGGCTCCAAGTCGCACAGTGAGCAATGGAGAGAACTATGCTTGGTATTTCTCTGCGAGATCGAATCGGCAACCTTTGCCCACATAGCCCAGGGGATTTGACAGCAGAAGTGGCAGTGGGCAGGTTATAGCTTGTACCTAGAACTAACTGCCAATAAAGAAGACAGGTTTTCGAGTGGAGACCACATACCTGCAAGCGCAGCGTTGGACAACCATCCAGGAGATGGACAGACGACTTGAAAAGAGTCGCCGGAAGCCGTTGGATAGAAGCTGCTTCGAACTGATCACTCTGGAGGTCGATGGGGGAGGCCTACGTTTAACATTGGACATCCAATTTCTGATATTGATGAAGATGATGGTCATTTAAAAAAAAAAAATTTTTTCATATAAAAAATATTTAACGTTAAGTTTTAAAGGTTCAAACACATTTTTTGAAACTTTAGAAATATACCGCTCATAACTCATTAGCGACTTTTACAAGTAATAGTATTATAAAATGAAGTATTTTATATTGTCATTAAAATAACATACACACAGCTTACAGAAATGTATTTAAAAATTTAAATAGTTTCTTAAAGCACGAACTAGGAGCAACTAATTGACGACCCACGACGCGATTGTTTTGGACATTGTAGATGTAATGACTGAGGTGACCTTAGCCTGCTTGCCTGATCATCTCGCACCTGATAGCGGTAAATTGTTCAAATAATTCACTCACTAAGATGTTCCTACTTTTTGCCACAATTCTGAGTTTGTGGTTTATTAAAGTCACACAATGACACACAATATTATAATACCTATACTGTTCGATAGTCTAAAAATAAAGTTGATTCGACAGATTGTAAAATTCTCATACGTTATCAATGTAATTGTTTCATTCAGTAAATTGTTACTAATATGCAAATAAGTAACTACTTTAGTCAGTAAACGACTTCTATTTTTTATAGCACAGCATCTAATGCAAAAAGAATTAGTAACATGGTGTTACCTTTAAATGCGCCCAAGGAATGAGGCATTGCGTAAAATTAAAAAAGCTCCGGGCGATAGCTTAAATAAAGCAGGTATACCTACTATTAAAGGTCATTCAATCGACCCATTATCGTGACTACGTCTACTCAAATTATGGTCATACAAGCAAAGATATCTGCTTTTAATTCATAAAAGTATGTTATATTCCGTAGTAATGGCTTGAATTGCGTTCGATAGAGGCCACTGATCCGATTCCTACGTTTATCGATGTGAACTGCCGAGACCTCAGTAAAATAGATCGTTTATTAATAATCAGGGTCTTTTGATCGGATGCGCTAACTGAACGTCGAAGATAGTTATGTTCGTAAATGTAGTTTTATACGAACTCAAAAACAGTATTGAAACAGTTCCTGACGGCCTTTATGCAACCATTGTCACATGGCTCATTACCTCCGTAAGCCTTGTAGACTCCTAATTTGTAAAATCAGTAAGTACGTACCGCATACAATTATGCATTGCGGCATAGAATGCTTCTGCTAATACATCTTTGTTTTACTAAAACTAAATTAATTTATGGCACGCAGTTAAATATTATGTATATTGTTTTTATTAAAAATTAAATAGTAATAATAAAGCGACATCATTTCTTTGTTTGTTTAGCTGAACACTTATTTCAAGATCTACTGATCTGATTTTAAACTTTAAGAAGATTATTCTATTTCACTTTATTATACCTATTTATTGGAGAACGTTATCACTACATATTATAAAGCAAAGCTCTCCGCCGCGTCTGACTGTCTGTTTCTGTCTATTTGTTTGTTCTGTTCGCGATAAACTCAAAAACGATTGCATGGATTTTCTTGTGGTTCTCACCAATAGATAGAGTGATTTATGAGGAAGTTTTAGGTATTATATACATACCCCGGGCGCAGCCGGGTATGTATAAAAAATAATATTATTAACAACGACGCGAGCATCATCTGTTGACTATTTTGAATTATGTCTACAATACAAGAACAACAAGTAGGTACATGGGGCACCATCTATGAATCATTTTTGAAACTAATATCACAGCTATGACATTACATATTTGTGAGTGTTTTTGATCTTTTGCGCAAAATAAATATCGACGTAGGTAGTTGACAACATTTTGAAAGTAAGTAAAGGATTTATTAACCCTATTTAAATTTCTAAGAATCACACAATTACGTTAGTAAATTGTATTTTTTCAATATTTTTGGGCAAATAGTAGGTAATAATAATTTATCTATCATTTAATAAATCCTTCGCATTGTATTTTAGTCATAGCGTTATGTTACATTTTTACTTGTCTATTTTACATCTGGATAATGTAGCTTTCTAGTCAAAGAACTGTGGAAATAAAACAATTATATTATTAAAGTCGATCAGGTATTGTTAGTCTTTATTGGCAGGACGGAATTAGAGGTGTGGAGGCCCGGGGCAATAGAGGAGTGGTGGCCCCTTGATCTCAAAGTTTGTATTCAATATATTTCTTTGCAGACCGACGACGACGAAAAAAAAGGTCGTCCCAACTCCGAACAGCTGTTGTTTAGGTACTCCGTCGGGCTATGTGTATTACTAAAAAAAAGATCATCACCTATTCCTATTCTTAAAAAATACACAACATCAATTCAATAGAATTTCAATTTTTTTTCCGAAGTCTCTGTTGTGGAGGTCCGGGGCAGTTGCCCCGCTTGTCCTCCCTAAAACCGGCCCTGTTTATTGGTTACAAAAAAAACCAAATAAGTACATTACTAATTACAGAAAATGACAATATTCAATTGTAAAAGATACAAAATATGTAACAATGACGGCAAATTGGTACTTCATTATCAGTAGGTTGTCGTGAGTTTTAAGTTATTCATAATAATGGATTTAAGGCAAAAAATCATATATTTATAATTTGGACCACATGTATAGTTACAAAAATTGATTATGCGTTGATTTCTTACTCATTACTGAAAAGTAAGCAACATCTTTAGTAATAATATGTCGCTCTTTCTATAAAACATTAATGTTATTCGTTCCAGCGACTTTACTAACATAAGTGATCGTTTTATTAAACAGTTCGTCGATACTTTAATAGCAAGTAATTATGTGTTTGATAATAATTCAAAATCGGTATTATTAAATAATTATCTACTTGTATCCTGTTACTCTGGCGTAATATATAGATAGAAAACACAATTCATTTACTGCTTCAACAGAAATATTTGGCGAGGTCAAAATGGTCGTGATCATATAAATTGCTGTTTTTCCCATCATGTGATCGTATCCTGGTAAGAAATGTCAAAGCCGCCTTTCTCGGTATTGGCAATACCAGATTCCAATATTTTTATTTAGGTATTATCAACTCTAATATAAATAGGTAAATCTTAAACAATGATTGCGGATTCTGATTCTAGCAAGCAAAACTGTGGTCCCAAGTCCTGGTAGGATATCAAAAATCTCGGGCGGGGAAATCGTCGTGAAATACATATACATAAGGTTGTACCTATTGTGGATATCGACAAGTGAATTTTATCAGTTTTTCAGATTTTCAAGTTCTATGTGTTACCACGAAAACGTTTTTTAAAGCCAACGACAGATTTGTGGCGTCTCTGGTAGGTACTATAAATATTATGGACGTCAGTGATCACTTATATCAAATAACCCGCCTAATCTTCACTTAAAAAAAAATAATTAGGATCCTAAATATCAAAATATATTATTTGATAAAAAGAAGTAACATGGAATTGTTTTCAGTCTGTTAGTCACTTTGTAGCATCAGTCCTTTACGCGTTCCTACGAGTAATTACACAAAATCTTTGTTATTCTGATATAAGTATAAGCTATATTACCTACTGTAAGGTTTCATCTAAATCCGTTCAGTAGTTTTTGCGTAAAAGAGTAACAAACATTCAGACAAGGTTTCGCATTTATAATTTTAATAGGATACGATTAACAGGATATTGTTGAAAAAACTTACCTTGTAAGTCGCTGTAAATTGGAGCACACCCGGGAAAAAATGATTGGATCTTATTGAGTTTGATTATATGAGTGGATGTAAATATATATAAAATGTCTAATCATATATAATTAGTATAATTATACCTGCATTTTTTGTTTGATTTCATATAAATATATAACTTGAAACAAAAACAAAAACTTATCGTTGATATACATAGATATATTTAGATCATACGATAGCTGTTTATATCTAAATATTCAATAAAAAATTATGAGATCTGACTATATATTCCTTGATATGATTATGTATATTTATAGTCAATAGTTGCAAGTTGTGTACCCCTAAAAGGCGTAAGGCGTCATTTAGATCGCACTATTATTTGTGTCACATATGTACATTAGAACAATTAGTATCTATGAGACTGAAAAATAAATCGCTAAAATAATCCACACTGGTACGTTTTATTTATTACGACACCAGAGGGAACTAGTTGTACATTTTGGTCCTTCGAAGTGGATGGTGCCAGCAGAGGGCGCTGGCAGTAAAGAAGAATCTATAACTATCATATATAACTATATATATCTATATCCTACCATATATAATTATATCCTGCCAATATTTGTATCTGTCACTTAGATCCAATTATACAGATTAGGATCGATATTTAAGGAGAATAAGAACGTACATGATTCTTATTCGAATAATGTAAAAAAAAATAGCTAAAATATTAATAAACTTCTAAGTTACCCAACAGTTATCTAATTATTTACGCGTCTTCTGGATACCCTAAGAGTAGGTGCGCTGTCGACTCGAAACAGATATGTAGGTAGGTACATTTAGTTATCGCGCGGTAGTTTATTAACGTCCCAACGCCGCCACCAAAAATACCAAAATATTTCACTCGTTTAATCAACAATTTGTTGACTAGGTAACTTTATGTGAACTTTGGACAAAATATGAACTGTTTACCTATCTTGGTATTTCCGGCTATTAAAAAATGGAATCATACTTATTTACAAGGATTGTCAATCATTAGCCACGTGCGTTTGGTAAGCGACACAGTACAAACACCACGCCGCACGCGACGCCACCATGACTGGAAATGTGTCCACACTTCATTTATTTAAATTGAAATTTATGGAAATTTGGTCAAAAGCTAAGTTCCCTTTTTTTAATATAATTCGAATGAGAATCATGTACCGAGTATTCTCCTTAAATATTGATCCCAATTTACCAGTCATTCTGTATATGATTAGATCTAATCATTTTTTCTCGGTCACGTTTAACTACACCAACCAATTGAAAAACTTAGCTAACTGCTAACCGCGATAGAGATGAACGTACGTGATGAAAACGGGAGAGCATAGATAAAACATATATACTAGAAACGGGAGAGCGACTGAGCGATTAACTACAAAATGGCGGCGGCGCATACGCGTATGCGCATCCCTCTTCCTGCATCCTTTACGCGATGCCAGTATCGTAAGTCGCCGCGCTTGTGGTATTTAAATTGTGACATGTACTTATTTAATTATAAGCATATTTATAGTGAACTGTTCTTAAATTTATAAAATTGTACCTTAAAACAATAAACACTAGCTAAAGACTATAATAAAATATTTTTGGAACAATATAATTTATGCCCAGTTAAATGCCCAAGGTATGAAATTTATGGGCGCTTATTAGGAATTTATTCAATCTGCCCAAAATGCCGGGCAGATTGCTCATCTCTAAATATATCCGATACGCACGTTCGTAGTGTGTACATAATACATAATAATATTATATCTGGACATATAATAATAATAATATGATAATAAGCCACGTGACTGAGAAAAAATGATAATAAAATAAATGAATTACATCAATGAATGATAAAAGTATATTCAATTTGAAAAAATATTTTAGTTATTACCTAATTCGTTCCTTACTCGAGAACTACTTATAAGATTTTATTTTTACTTTTATTTTTCAGAAAAACTTTGGGTCGCTGTAATAAAATCTTAAGGATAATAATTAATTAGGGTATTAATCTCAAGGGCCCAAAAGACTATATTAACTTTACTGTATCAGCCTATAAACCACCCACTGCTTAGCGAAAGCCTCTTCTCTATGTTGGTTATGGGTTGGAGCTTAATCCACCACGCTGCTCCACTGAGGGTTGGTGGATAATTTCCTTATAATGGGTAACGATCGTTATCAGGTGTTTATAATAACAACCGGAACCGACGGCTTTACATGCTCTCCGAGGCACGGTGGGTAGACCCACAAGGACATATACCCAGACCGGAAACAAATATTTGTACAAATACAGATATCCGTCTCGAGCGGGAATCGAACTCGCGACTGCCCCGGCGCGCGGCATTGAGGCAACTACTGCCACCACTACACCAGAACTCGCACCACTATTAAGCCGGGTGACAATTCCAATGTTATGTAATGTACTTTTTATACATAATTGGCTTGGCAATAATTAGCATGCAACATTGTGTTATTTAGAATATTTTAACTTTTTTCTAATATTCGGAGGATTCAATGAAATAATATAAATTTATAAATATAACATGAAACATTTATTACATTATTTACATTATATGTTATTTGCAAAGATTATAAAGGTAAAAACGTTTTACCGTATTACTTCAAATATTATTTTACAATATTATTGACATCAAATGCTTCATTTGACAAGTTTGACGTAAAAAAACGAAAGCGTTAAGTTTTATTAATTTCCGATTTCTGTTCATTTCGATTAACAGGATTTACTTTACAAGTTATTTTGTAAGATTCGACCATTTTTACGGAATCACGAACTAAAATCGCCGAACGTATCGTGAACGAGTGAGCGAAACATACAGAGGCGTCGCATAACGCCGTTTGAAAGCTTAGATACAAGCGATAATGTGTCTTATCTGTTCTCGTCTTTAGTTTCATTTCCACTCGACCAGGTAATTTAGTACCCTTGTGTGAACAACCGACAAATTCGAAATCGTCTAGTGTGACCTCTTTATTATTTTCATCACGAACGCAAACGTGCCAGTTCTGCGGCGCTCCGGGTGTGAACTTAACGCTTTTCGTTTCAGCGTCTAAACTAACATTGAAGTATATGATAAGATTTCCGCATTTTCTGTTCACGAATAAGTCATTTTTGTATAATATGAGGTTTTCGGGTTCGGTGAACTTTGGATCTGGAAGGCGTACTTTGAATTCTTGGCATACGTTTTTAGCTAGGTTGAGGATTTTTATGCTATGATTGTTCGTGTCTGCTATGTAAAGATATTTACCGTCCGAACTGATCGAGAGACCTGATGGTTCGTTAAACTTCGTCGGATCTGTTGTTTCGATCATCGTTGGATTCAACGAGGTAACTTTTTGGGATCCAACTTCCACTTTCTTGATTTTGTTATTATATGTATCGGCAATATAGACAGTTTTATTAGATTCACAGTAAGCGACTGCCAGTGGATGTTGTAGTTTCGCGTCGACGCCGATATCATCTACGTCCCCGTAGGCAAAAAGGTTCTAAGACAAAATAACTTAGTTTAAATTCTGAATATCTTTCTGATAAATTAATTATTACAATATGTAATAAAACTTGTACAAAATAATCTGCAATAAGTTATGTACTAATTAAGATTGATTTTGATTGAATAAGCCGATAGTCAACATATTATAACTGAGCGGGTACTAAAATACTTACTAAAGGATTTCGATCTCCTCCGCAAAGCGTTGAAACCTGTCCGGTTGAAAGCGCTAGTCTTCTAATTGAAGAACTTTCTGAATCTGCTATAAATATTTCGGAGCTGTTATGGCCTGTATCAGACAAATAAGACTACATGTTAATAAAATAATAATCAAACAATTAGAACACTAAACATTTCTGTGGTAATAGTGGGATAGGAGTTGTTGCGCGCCGCCTTCGCGCTTGATTTGCTATAGACTTCGCGCTTCTCACTCTGATCACGATGATCATGGAGCATGATAGTTACACATGCTCAGTGATATTTACCTGTGCCCAGTGATAATTACCTGCGCCCAGTGATAATTACCTGTGCTCAGCGATAGTTACCTGTGCGCAGCGCCAGGCCCGAGGGCTGCGCGAAGGCGGCGCTGGCAGGGTAGGCGCTGTTTCGCGCCGCCTCTGCACCCGATCCCGCTATACAGACGCACGTACCTACACACAAAAATCTCATTTAAACTTTTTACTTCACATGAAAATAAATATTTTCGAATAACTGAGAAGATTAACTCACCCTCAGAAAACGCTTTATATTTCCACCAAATTGTATTGTCAAGAAATAGAGCCCAAATCTGGTGCGACCCCGCGCAAGCTATCAAAAGGACACGGCGTTTCTCGTCCTTTTTATCTTTTTCTGCAAAAACCAATATAAAATCTTACAGAAGTGTACATAATTTTAATACCGGTATTTAATTATATAACCTCCGAGTTATTGAGTGATGATACCTTTAATTTCTTTATCTTCCTTATTCTTGTCAGGGGGCGCCTGCCCCGGCGGCGGTGGCGGCGGCAAAGGCAGCACTGGCCTCACTGACATGTCCATATCTGGGGTTGTGTACAACACTACATCCCATGGAGAGGACAATGGTTGGAGTCCGAGACATTTTCCACCTACAAATTATTAAAATTATAATATACACGTGCAAAAATTGAGATCTTGGTGTCAAAACATTTCTTTTTTTTTCCTATTTTTATGTCAAATCGGCATATCGTATAGTTGAATAAAAATCCGACAGATGGCGTTGGGCCGGTATGCATTTACGTGGAAATGACTGTTTTTTTTTTATAAAAACTAAGTGTTTAGGTGAAAAATATGCATTTTGCAAATATGCCGGTTTGATTTCACAGCGACGATATATATACAAGACCGTTCTGGTGTAGTGGCGCGAGTTTGCCTCAACGCCTCGCACCGTTGATCGCGGGTTCGATTACCGCTCGAGACAGATATTTGTATTTGTACAAACTTGTGGGTCTCCCAACCGTGCCTCGGAGAGCAAGTAAAGCCGTCGGTCCCGGTTATCATAGACACCTGATAACGATCGTTACCCATGGTAGGAAAATTATCCGCTAACCCGCAGTGGAGCATTGGGGTGGATTAAGCTCCAACCTTTTCTCTATATAGAGAAGAGGCCTGCGCTCAACAGTGGGTGGTTAACAGGCTGAGACAGTATATATAGAAAGAGAGGGAGGGGGGCGCGCACCTTTGTCGCCGACGGCGGCCTGGCGGCCGGTGCCGGCGAGCACCTCGACGCTGCCGTCGTCCAGGTGCACGGTGCGCAGCGCGTGGTTGTTGGTGTCGCACACCACCAGCACGCTGCTCGACAGCCAGCACACGCCCTGCGGCGAGTCGAACTGCGCCACCAGGAACTCTGCGAGACGAGCGGCGTAGCGGATTAGGGGCCTGTTTCACCGGTTGCCGATAAAGCTATCTGACGTATTGTGGTATACAACAGATACAAGTGTATGATATATATTTCTTTTTCACCATCCAACTCCACTTTATATGTAAAATATTTCTTTTCGCATCCTGTGAATCCAAAAGTCTAGTAACTTATTAGTTGAGGTAAAACAGTCCCTAAGGGCCCGTTTTATCAGTAACTAATGAGCCTGATTAACTTTATCAGCAACCGGTGAAACAGGCCCTAAGCTTTGACCAATCTCATACATCAAAAAAAAAAGATAAAAGCCTTTGCTCGGCAAATATTCCATATTTATAGTCCGTAAACGGTATAGTAATATAATTTTGTACAGTTACAAACAAACATTTTTTCACTTGGTAGACTTCAACAACATAAGATCAATTTAATATTATGTAATTGCAGTTTATGATTAGAAAATGTAATAAACGAAGTAATATCGATATGAAAGCACTCAATGGACACTTTACAACTATTTGTTTGCTTAACAATGATGTTAGAAAAGGTACATTAAATATACTCGTATTATCCCTCCATTCAACACCTTCTTATGGCCCCTTTAACTTAAATCCAGTTACTGAAAGTGAAGTGAAAAAGTATATTCACAAATTGACGATTGAGAAGTGAAAATGTATTCATGTAGGTATAAATGATTTATTACTTACTTCCATCATTAAAGCCGGGGTCAGTTCCGCCAATTATACGCACAATAATTCCAGAACAATCCGTAAGCAAAATTCTATGATGACCAGTATCCGATATAGCCAGAAAAGGTTCCTCTGCGCGACCACGGTAGAATGGATTTAATGCAAGCTATAAAAAAAAATTAAACACATACTATTGTTTTTGCCGTTATCACTAAATTAACTAAAAATATAATTTTATTCCAGTTAATTTGTTTATGACCTTTCCTTTAAATGTTTAACCCAAATGTAAAAAAAAAAAATAATATTAGCACACTGTCAAAATTATCTGTTCATAAGACTAAAAACAATACTGTAGGAATCTATACTTTTATTATAATAAAACTGTAACCGACCAATGTCTATGTGTACGTATAATATACATGAGAGATATTAGGGTAAAACGAATTATAGGGGTCTTTATGAGAGCTTTAGAAGCCAAAACAATAATTATTTTTAGAATATTTGTCCATTTGTCTGTTCCGGCATCATTTAAAATCTGCTACACAAAATTTAATACAGTTTTCAAAGGTATAATCTCGGAGATCTAAATTAATATCTGGTGTAGGTATCATCTTGATACACCATCTAGAACTGGAATTTTTACTTTATGAATATTTTCCGCGGCTGAAACCGCGGGACACATTTAGTATAACAATAAATATGTTAAGGTAACATCCTGGTTACAATATTCAAACGAAAACTTACAAGAATGTTCTAGGGGATGAAATTTATAAAGCTAAGAACTTTATTTTTTAGCTTTAAATTAAAAGTAAACAAATGCGTTTCAGTCTCTTAAGAAGTTAGGGACACAGGGGTTAAATTAGGGACGAAAGGGGATTAGAAGAACTTAAACTGGTAAAGAAACTAAAAAAAAATTATACGTAGTATTTTAAATACCATATGATGTCTTTTAACTAATAATAATTGAAGGATTTATAGTATATATCTTAGCCTAAGATATTTTTGGCTTAAAAACTATTGCTAAGAACAAAAAAAAAATTGTATGGACAGCTTGAAATGAAACTATCACAAACCTTACTAGGAAAATATAGAGTACTATTCTCCTTAGCCTTTAAGTGAGTGTTTAGTGACACGGGTAGATAGCTTTTTCTGATAAGTGTTGAGAAATGACGTAGAGCAGCACTGACATACCATACAAGTTCATCTCTGTGACCTTCTCCAGTTATCACAAAAAGTGGTTTGTTAGATGGACCTATAAAAGATTATTGATTGAACAAAAAGATATTATGTATAAAAAAAAAAAAATACAAATCATAAAGTAAAGAGGCCAATAATCAAGCATATTAGACTATAATAATATTTAGATAGTAATAAAACATACATTTATTTTACAACAAAACTTTGTAGTTAAAAGATACATAAAATAAAATCTTTCTTAATATGTTAACAATCTATTTAAATAAAAATGTTAATAGCCGGATTCCACACCAAACGATCCAACGCGCTCGGATCGCGCGCGGCTAGGGCGCGCTCCATAGGAGCGGTTGGTACTTGGTGTAGACGTGCCTCGCGCGATCCAAAGTGCGAAGTTGGTGCGCGCTTCCCGCCGCGAGCGATCCGTTTGTTGTCGGTTTATTGTTCATGTTCAAAGACGCCTCAGCCGCTTGGCGCGCGTTATCTGGACGATTACGTATTGATTCGCGCGATCACGATGGACAATTTACAATGTGTTCGTTTAATATCCCTTTATGGGCACGTGGGACCCAAATTAAACCAATTACACACATCAAGGTGTGAGACCCCAGATTCCGACCGGTTTATATTATATCATTTTCATCCAGCACTGTCTTTTTCGTTTTCGACATTTTTCTTATAAATATTTTAGTAGAATATAGGTTGTTGCAGCTATGGCAATTTGTCACCGGCGTCGCACGTCTGACTCCATAGTCAGATATATTTGAACTGATTCAGAGTGGATCGGTTAGTGCGTGGAGTTAGGATCGTAAGCTCGCAGCTGGATCGAACAGATCCACGATCCTGGATCGCGGATCCAAGATGGATCGTTTAGTGTGTATCCGGCTAATTATTATTACAATTTTATTTTAAAGATTGTTCTGTAAATATTTCAAGGCCTTTGGTTTGTTCGTTAAGAAATTACAGACAATGTAGTGAGTGGTGTGCTGGATCGTTTTAAATGGATTACCATGGATACGGATACGTATACGGATTATTAGAGTCCAGATCCACGTTATCAGATTTTAACTTTTCTACTCAATCAGTTAGTGTAACAGTGTCAGCAACCTTGAAACTAACTCTTAGGCAACTAACTACTAATCTGGCAAGCCACTGCTTGAAACTACAGTTGACGCCTCGCATTAGTGTTGTTTTAGTCGAAATAATTCGAGCAGTATACTTAAATTACACTGCCAGGAACATCTTTATAAACTTTAAAACGATAATTTAGACAAACTTTTTTAAAGAATACATTAACAAGGCCAATATGTAGGACAAACCCTAAATCAATTAAAAGTGACTATTTTAATTAGATTTCATCATTATCATCATATCAGCCATTGGATCTATTGAACGTAGGCCTCTCCCAATGACCTCCAGAGCGACCGGCTTGAAGCAGCATTCATCCAATGGCTTTCAACGACTCTTAAGTCGTCTGTCCATCTCGTGGAAGGCCGACGCTGCGCTTACCGATAAGTGGTCTCCACTAGAGAACCTTTCTGCTCCATCAGCCGTCAGTACTACTCTAGCTATGTGCCCTGCCCATTGCCAGCCACTTCCGCTTGCAAATTCTCTAGGCTGTTGGTCTGATGTCGATATCACACAGATATAGCAAGATTAGCCCTCTCCTTTGCTCGCTGTGCCATTTGGAGCTTGTTTAAAAGGCCAATATTTCAAGACTAGGGTCACTATCTCAGGTCACTGGTAACACACATTGGTCGAAGACTTTCGACTTAAGGCACTGAGGTTTTATGGATGAAAAGACGTTCTTTAACTTCCCCAACGCTGCCCCCCATCGTAACTAGATAACGATTGACTTCTTTCTCAAAATTGGACCTACTAGAGAGGGCATATTGTCCTACGTACCTATATCGTTAATAACTTCATGATTGGACATCGTAACTGATATAAGGTGGGCGCGACATCGAAATTTGACATAGTTTTCGTCTTGTCCTTTTTCATTTTAATGCCTACCCCATGGGAAACTCCATCGATATCACCGTGTATAGTGCTGAGCTCTTCCAGGGATTTTGCCATGACCATTATAGCATTGGCAAATCGAAAGTGAGTGATGGACTCGGCGATAATATTAATGCCGATTCCTTTTCATTTCAGGAGCTTAAAAGTGTCTGCCCATGCAGCGGTAAATTTTTACAGATAACATGTCCCTGTCCCACACCTCACTCCATTGGAATTCTTGTACTATACTTCTGTACTCTAACTTACATACTGGGGTTATTGTACAAAGACTGCATCACTTTGATATAAAGGTAGTGTGACACCGCTGGAGAGACTGTAGTACTGTACAATTTTCAATTGCATCGAAGACTTTCTCATAGTCCACAAACACCAAGCACAATGGCCAATTATACTTTTCGGTCTTTTGTATAATCTGCCATTGCAAATGTATCTGGTCTATGGTATTAAAAAGTCTACTACAAACTTTCCCGTAAGACGACTCGTAATGATCCTAGAGAATAGCTTATAAATGTGGCTCAAAAACAAAATGGGCCTATAATTCTTCAACACGGTTTTCTAGCCCTTCTTGAAGAAGAGCACCAGCACAAGACAACTACCTAAAATTTTATTAGAGTGCACGTAGTATTTTGCTTTGTGATATACCATATACAGCAGTTTTAGAATAAACAAGAGAACTTCCTTTAAAAGTAATTTAACTTACAATAAAATTATACATTTTACTTGTCTGTTTTTGTTTGAGAACTTTATGGTATACATTTTTATAGGCATCTAAAAATACTATATGTATTCATTCTATATTTTTCAGAAATATCTGCATTTCAGAAAACATAAAATGTCAGTATGTGATTTATTTTAATGCAAAGTACTAGAGTTTGATGTATGACACTATAATAATAATAGATGGCTTCCTGGATCATAGTTAGTACCTCCAGTCACTTACACAACTAGATATGAAATTAAAACTTATCCACACGGGCACAACTAATTTATAATATAAAAATATAACATACCCAACACAAGAAGAGTAGGCCAGCATCTAATTCCTAATGTTTCCCACATAGAACTATCAGCATCGTTGACTACAGGATGATGTATATTATACCTGTGTACTGCAGCCAGAATATTTTCAGATAACTTCTCATTACTAAACTTGGCACAATGTACACCAATCTATAACATTGGATTTTTTAAATAAAATGAACAAATTGCATATTAGCTAATTAATCAATGTTATTTATTGCTTATAAGAATATTTAATTAATTAAATATTTATTTAAAATACCTAAAAATAATTATATCAAAATTTTTAGAATCATGTATTGAGATTTAAAAAATCTATGGTAACAAAAATTTAAACGTACCACAACCAAGCCACTATTTGCTTTATGCAAATTTTCTAAATGTTCTAAGTCTGGTAATACATGATAACAGTTAATGCAGCAGTATGTCCAGAAGTCCAAAACAACAATTTTATCTGCACAGTGCTGTGCAAGGGAAATTGGTTCACTTACGTTGACCCATTCTAAACCTATAATGATGAATAAACATTAAGTAATAATTGATGACCTACTTAAAGGACTGAAATATTTGTTTTAAGCCCCACACAAAATTTTTACTTTTTTTAAAGTCCTCAATCGGTGGTACGACAAGCCAAACTTTTTTTATATGACTTAAAATGAGAGACTCTCGTTCAGCTTCACTATTGGCAGACACCATTGCTTCAGTTAAATCCATACAGGCTTGGGCTACATAATCTAGTGGACTTGACTCCATATTTAAATAATTAATTATTCTACAAATAAAATGCTATTATATAAAAATTCTCTTTGTCAATGAAATGTATTATTATTTTTAAAGATCAAATAATTGTTAACAAAAATATTAACTTATTACTGCTAATTATAAAACGAAAAGAAATAAACTGTCACTATTAAGTATTATTATTATTTACAATCTTGAATCTTGATGAATCAACTTGAAAAGTTTTGTTTTCTAATGTTTACGTAAAATGTAAATGTCAAATCGCAAATGAATTAACATTTAACAAGTGATAATGCTGCCAGATGCAAAATGTACTTCAGCGCTAACAGCGGTGCGATAAGCGCTAGATTCTATTAAAAAAACCAAGAAAAAAAAAAGCGCTAGATTGAGCCCTAATTTTTTTTTTTAAATTAAGAAAGTAAAAAAACTAAAAAATTAAAGCTCAACTTTAATTTAAACATAGTCGTTTAATAATAAAATCAGAAACTAAAAAATTTTTTCAATAAATTACATTTTTCAGAGAAAATACAGTTCATGTTCAATACATAAATGTTTGTAACAAAAAATAAAAAAAATAAAAACATAAGTAAACATAAATAGGTAATCATAAAGTGAAAATAAATCATCCATCCAGATCCAGATCTGCATCCATAATGTCTGAACTCAATGGGCCAGCCGAGTCAGAATTATAAAATGCATTCAGTTTATATTTTTCAGATGACCCTATCTTTTTGATAACGTCGGTTGGAAGCTTGTATTCGTGACAAGTACTGTTTGCAGCAATCATTCCCGTTCTTAACAAGAGAATGTAATTAATTGTTTTCAAATGCTATTAATTACGCAACTTTGTCTTGAAGAAATTCATAAAACTAAAGACACGTTCTATGTCGGCCATCCATGTCAGAAAAGGGATCCTCTAGGTTACGGAGACGTTTGCAGCAGATGTCATCGCGCACAAAAAAACAAACCCCAGCCCTAGGACGAAAATTGTGCTCAAGGATGAAACCTGGGTAGTGGGGGTATGACGTATCGGCAGGGGTTTGTGATTTGTGTCTCCGTAAGCAAGAGAAGATGCGGCTTGGCAGTTTCGAGATGGTGGTGAACTGGAACGAGATTAGAGTGCAGACCTCGGATATTCGTGAGGTGCACTTTAAGCGAGAGGCCGTGCATCCACTGCAGATTCCTCAACTTTCTGTTTCTTTTATTCATTTAGTTTTAATTTGAAGGGCAAGGGGGAAGGTAAGGTGAAAAGTGGCAGGTACGTGAGGCGCCAGCCAGACTCCACCAGAAGTCATAATGCTGCCACCCGGTGGGGAAAAACCTGGTTTGGAGACCGCGGGGACGCCCGGACCCCCCCAGTGTCGTCTGTCAAGGCCTCTCATCTGGTTGCCAACCGGCCTGACAGAAGCAACCCTGGGATTACGCGCGCGATGGCGGAGCAGCCTTTCGCAGGTGGCTAATCTGCAATTGGGCTCCCTACTATCGGTGGGCGGCCAGCGGAAAACCGTTTCTCCGGATCCCGCTGCTCTCCAGAACCAGGCACCGCGGGCGGCAACCGCAGGCGCAACGGTAACGGTGCGGCACACCGGTAGGCGCAACTACGTAGACCCACCTTCCGAAGGGCTACTCAAGGTTAGCAGGGTGAAACGCGCGAACGCTTGGCACCTTGATTTATACCTTGAGGGTGGTGACCAGCCACGGCCGAAGCCTACCACCGGAAAGAGTGTCGCTCTTTAGCACCACCCAAGGGTCACGTGTAGGGTCTTGAGGGTAAAGCCTACGGACGCGAGCGAAAATCGACCCCCAAAATAGTGCTGCGCGAATGGTCGCTTCATCTCCCGCTTCGTCGTTCGTACCGCCGATCCCCGTGGCCCGGCCGTAAACTCTGGGGTTCGATACCCTGTCCATATCAAAATTGCCCCACCCTTGGCCCATCGTCTCGTCTTTTGTCTATCTTCGTGTTATAACATAACATTATTGAAGTAGGATTTATTTGTATGTATGCCCCTTCTTATTTCCTTATACATGCACCTTAACATTATCTGGTTGTGTCGAGATTAGTGTGTGTACCTGAATGACCTACAGAGGATATCTCTCGGACACTTCGAGTATAAAGTATTCAACCTTGTTCGATAAACTTCCGTTGATTACAATGTTGCCAATGAGGGACCCGCAGAACATTAGTCCAACACCTCCTTGGTACTGTTGGTCGCCCTTCCGGTAGCAAAACAGGATACTGGATTTCATTGCTATCGTGTCCTCCCCCTCACTTCGGACTTCAAATAAAATGTGAATGTTGTGTGTTACCAGGGCCAGATGTTGTCTTGGGTGAAATCTCTGCCAGAGATTCTTCGCACCCCCTGCCCTACCTTTACTCCTTTACCCAAGTCACTACCGTAGACAGAAAAAGTTGGGCCACCGAGGACTAGTTGTCTGGGTTCTATATTGCTGATCATTTTAGGGGTTTTTGCCAATACTTACCATAATCACCATCCTGGTTGTTATACAGTTGTTGGTACCACTAAGGCCTTAGTCGCCTTTTACGACACCTCGGCAAGAAGGGAGTCGGGACTATTCTTCTCTTCTGGTTACCGCACGGTGATTAAATAATAAGTAAATAGATATGTCTATTACAAAAAAAAGTAATAATAATAATAATAAAATAAAACAATTTAATTATAAAGTTTATTATTATATTCATATTTTAGCGCTTTTGGTAAAATTTACCCTGTAGCGACAATAGCACCATCAATTTAATGCATTTTGAAAGAAATAAGTATGGAGGGTAGAGGTTCCAGACATAAGACTCTTTCAAAAGCTAACGTGTTTGTCATTATCTTTTTATCTTCCGTGCAGTATATTAAGGTAAGTTTTTATCATAATTGAAAAATAATAAATATACCTACCTACTTTCAGTTTAAAAAGAATAAAATAAAATAAGGCTAAAAACTTTCAGTGTTAAAATAGTGTAATTTTATTAATATAATTCATTTAGAAAGTTTATAAATTTTTACTGTATCATATTTGTATGAATGTATAAAATTCGTACTTAATTTTAATATAAACAAGTGATTGAACGACAGTTCTGGCATAGTTATGAAAATCCTAAACTCTGCGAGTTTATCCTCACAGTGTGGTGTCTTAAAATCCTACCCAGAAAGTTTTATAGAAATATTTACTTTTTTATATCTTTTCTTTACTTTTTATTTTTTACTTTTATTTCATACTTTTATCATAAAAATATATTAACGGTTATTACTCTGTACATACATTATTCGCAAACTCACAGTTCATCAGCCTGGTGGATTAAGCTCCTATCCTTCTATATATAGATTTCTACAAATTGATGATCTTATATAATAAAATTTATACATACTATTTCTCGGTTCCACTTAGATTGATAAAAATATGAATTAGATAACTTTCTAATGGTTTGAAATCAATTCAATCAATCTCTTACCATGAGGTTATTAATTGTATTTCTTTTTATTTATTATTAAATAATTATTTCTTTTAGATTGCAGAAGTTTCATTGTATCTTACTACTACAGTGTATTTAATTGAATAATTGTCATGTAATTAATTTCATGTTATATTTAACTTATACTTACTTTTAAGAAGAAAAAATTATCAATATAAGGTATATAAAACTTGTTGCAGTCCGCAAGTTGGCCAACCTGTAATATAGACAATCGTATGTGACCATAGGTATGTGACGTTGCGAGTATTTATACTCTTTGGTTGCGAGGTTGAGACAAGCTGCAATGACATATTTTGATGTTTACAAAACATAATAATAAACAGTATTCTATCTACGCCGTGATTCGTTTATGAATTTAATTTCTTTGTCAGCTGTTTTATTAAGTTGGATGCTGTACATGTTCGTTTGTAAATATAAAGTATTTTAATAAGAAATTGTATAAAAATTATGGTAAAGCATGGATGCCCTGTTTGATCTTTCTTTCCTCAACTTTTCGTCTGAAATAAGTGATTTTGAAGCAGATGATATTCCCAAAACAACATACGATGTCTGGGTTTTAGGGAAAAAGTATAGTGCATTCCAAGGTAAAATATGTTCATATACTTTCTAAGATTAAATAAAAAAATAAAAATACGCAACTTTGTTCTTAAATTTTCAGATATAGACCGAATAAGACGTGATATTAATTCTATCATTTGGTGTACATACAGAAAGGGATTTGTCCCGATTGGTGATGAGGGATTGACGTCGGATAAAGGATGGGGTTGTATGTTGCGATGTGGGCAAATGGTTCTTGGGGTAGCACTTGTAAGAATTCACCTATCTTCAGATTGGGTTTGGACACCAGAAACAAGGTAAATTATCTATAATGTTAAACTATGTCTATAGAAAATTATCAATTGTGTAAAGAAGGATATTTTAAACCATTTATCTGTATTTTATATATCTACTTGTACTAATTTCAGAGATCCAACATATTTAAAAATAATTCAAAGATTTGAAGACAGAAAGCAGGCACCATATTCAATTCATCAGGTGGCATTGACAGGTGCTTCTGAAGGAAAAGAAGTTGGTCAATGGTTTGGACCCAACACTGTTGCACAAGTGCTCAAGTAAGAATGTATAGAGATAAACTTTCAACATACTTATAAATAAAGTGATCATAGCATATTTTAATCCAACTAAAATTATATTAAAATTTTTGAATATGTACTTATAATAAAGTAATTGGCATTAGTCCAAGCTTTGTCTATTTCGTCTTTACTAAGAATTGTCTATCCTTGACTCCAATAAAACAAAAGTTTAATTCTTCAATATTTTTTTTTTAGTAAAAATGTCCTAAACTTTTAAGATATATAACTCATAAGACATATGACACTGATGTGTGGTAGTCACTAAAATAAAATTGAAATAAAACTAAGGAACAATTGTATTGTTGTATATATAATATATAAAATAATAAAAGTAAATTAACAATATAATGTCACATTGTTGTAGAATGATACTTTAACTTTATTTTTGTACACAATTTGCAGAAAGTTAGTACAGTATGATAAATGGAGTTCACTGATCATCCATGTTGCATTAGACAATACTGTGGTTAAGGAAGATATTTGTAAGTACACAATACTATCATTATCATCTTGACATTTACAAATACAGTAGAGCGTCGATTTTCCGATCTAATTGGGGGCCGTGTTCGGAAAACCGGTATTTTCAGATAATTGAACTACCTATATGTATATTGATTCAGCCATACATATTTACGTTTAGGTAAATGAAGACCATATTTATATAATTATGACAATGATAAATAGGAATTTAAGAAAAATACAATTTTAACAAAACAAAAACCGACTTTAACAGGCATGATGTTATAGTATGTGATTGTGTAAACAATGCATTTACATGTGATGTCAGTAACCACGGCTAATTTGCTGTCATTTATTGAAGATTTCCATTAAATATCTTCGAAGATCGTCATTATAACATCACTAAACTAAAAAGACACTTCAAGATGTACTTCCAAATCATCCTATATTTTTTTTTCTTTTATTATTGATATATTCATCCGATATATTGGATCGAAAAAATTGTCGATATAATATTTTTCATACGATACATCGCAAAGTATCGATACAATGATACGATATAATAAGTATAAGTATAAGTAAAGACGGGCTTGTTTCCGCAACTCGACGTCACTGTGCGCCTATTTTGCGTGTAGAAGTGGGCAGCTAGTCCTGCCACCCTAACTCCTGTAAGAAATTTATCAAACCTCTGGTGTCACCAATGACTTCGGAGAGAGTCCTCGGTGACCCCAGATGTCTGGCCCGGTAGGTGGTCACGCCCGTGCACTCCAGAACAATGTGGGCGGCCGTCTCCTCTGCCTCCAGGCAAACTCTGCACAGGGGGCTGTCGTTAACACCTAGATTAAACAGATGTTTGTTGAATGGGCCGTGGCCCGTAATAATATTAGTAATTTTGCGTAAATGTGGGCGAGTGAGATTCATTAACTTACGAGACAGTCTCCGATCTATGTGTGGGAGAGCTTGTTTCGCCTGTCTACATCCACTCACCTCCATCCAGTATTTATTATGTAGCTCTTTCGTGTGTTGTCGAATGACTGATGTAGGCCATGCTGTAGGAAGGGGGACAATTGGTTCTGGTCCAATCGCAGCCATCTCCGAACCTCTTCTGGATCGTTACCACGGGAGCCAATGTGACCTTTGATCCATTGAAGAGTTACGTTGTTGTTGTCATTACATACCTCCATCAGGGATTGGTGACAGTTGTAGATAAGTCTTGAGGTGATAGAGTGACTTTGAAGAGCATGTAGTACTGATCTGCTGTCCGAGAGGATTCGGATGGAGTAGTCCTTTACCTTTCGAACAAGAGTAGCTGAGGCCGCTGCTATGATACCCATACACTCCGCCTGATAGACGGTGTTGTGAGCACCCAGAGGGGCGGCTATTTGAATGTTGAGATCTTCAGAGAATACACCGTATCCTGTACCTGATCCAGTCTTAGAGCCATCAGTAAAGATCCTTACGTCCTTTGTGTTCAGGGCTTCGTTTGGATCTTCATGAAGGTGTATTTTATATTTTTTGTCGAAAACAAATTGCTTTGGAAGTTTGTCGCTTACCGCCAGCAGCATTGGTTCTTTTTCCATCACCTCATTTAGAACCTCCGTTTGGGGGGACAAGTCTCCTTTCCAAAGATGAAGTGTCTTTAACCTTACCGCTGTAGAAGCTGCCTCCTGCCTTATGAATAGGTGGAAGGCTGGGAGGTTCAGCATAACTTCTAACGCTGCAGTTGGTGTCGTCCTCATGGCTCCTGTGATAGCTAAACATGCTAATCGCTGGAAGCTCTGTAGTTTGTTACGTGCCGTTATGAGTTTGGTGCGTGGCCACCATACAACAGCTCCGTAGCATATTATGGGCCGTATCACTGCTGTGTAGAGCCATAGAACGATTTTTGGGGAGCGGCCCCACGTCTTACCTATCATTCTACGGCACTGCCAGAAGGATATGGTGGCTGTACTTAGTTTCGCATCTAGATGCGCGCCCCAGTTGAGTTTGCTGTCGAGTATCACTCCTTAATACTTTACCTCGCTAGCCAGCTGGAGCTCAGTATTGAACAGCTTGGGCAGCTTGTAGTTGCCAAAGATTCTATTGTTCGTAAACATTACCAGTTCAGTTTTTGCAGGATTCACTGATAAGCCGTTGTCTCCGCACCATTGCTCCACGATTCTCAATGCTGCGTTCGTAACTTCACATATAGTATTGACAAACTTTCCGCGTATCAGGATCGCGAGATCGTGTGCGTAACCTACCGTGTAGTAGCGATGGTCATTGAGGGCAGTGATGAGGTCATTGACCACCATATTCCACAGAAGCGGCGAGATCACGCCACCTTACGGGCAACCTTTTGCTACAATCGCCTTCTGCGATTCACTCTCAACGAGCAGTAATACTCTACCCTGAAGCATGTTTCCAATCCAATTGCTTAGAGTTGTACATACTCCATGACGTTGTAGAGCCTCCTTTATTTTGATGAATTTTGTCTTGTCGAAAGCACCCTCGATGTCTAAGAAGGTACCCAGACAGAAACCTTTATCCGATATTGCACTTTCAATGACACTTACCACGGCCTGGAGTGCAGAATCGGTGCATTTACCTTGACTGTACGCATGTTGATTTGGGGCAAGGGTAATTTTTGGAGGTAGTTTTCCCTCAGTTCTCTCTCGCACAGCCTCTCCAATGTTTTTAGTACAAAGGAGGTAAGGCTGATTGGTACGATACGATATATTATATCGATAAAAATATCGATACTTTTTTACATGAACATAGGGATGTTTCGATAGGGAGCGAGCACTGTAGCGCGGGAGTGTGTATGTAGTGTGTAGTAGTGGGGTGTGTGTATGTGTGTGTGTAGTCGAGCAGGCGCGGGCGTAGTAGTTCGGATAAGCGGTCGCGGCCGTTCGGTTAAGCGACATTCGGATAATCGACGCTCCACTGTAGTCTTAAGACCTCTATAATAATTATCTTTATATTGATTTATGTTTAAACACATTTTTGTTATTATTTCAACTTACTACATATTTGGCTTTCTTTTTGCTTTTTGCTTCTTGCTTATCCTGCAGATGAGATGAAGTCTATGCCTACCTGTGGGACATTTACAGTATTCTTAAGTACAGTTCAGTTCTCTTTGTATAAATCAGCTATAATTCTGATAATTTTGAATTCGTAAAAGTTGATCAGTTATACAGAATTATTCTCTTAGAATTTCTCTCTTGTTGCTGATAATTTAAAAAAACCTTGAAATACTATATTTATTAATATAGTATTATATATTTTTATTTTAGTACAACAATGCATTGTGAAAAATGATAGAGGGGACTCAGCAAATATTCCAGATAAAAATATTGAGTCAGAATGGATGCCTCTTCTATTAATAGTGCCTCTAAGACTTGGACTAAGTGAAATTAACCCTACTTATATAAACGGGCTTAAGGTAAATTTAGAAACTGATGTTTTAATTTGACATATATAAACAATTTATTATTTATTCAAGTAAATAATGTCTTTTGCTTTGGAAAAAATAAAAATTATAAAATTACAATAAAATCACTGAATCAATGAAATTGAGTAAATACTAAAATTATAGTTTATTTTTATTTATAGATCTGCTTCCAGACTCCACAATCAATTGGTGTGATCGGTGGTAAACCCAACCAAGCTCTGTATTTAATAGGTTATGTTGGCGAGGAAGTTGTTTACTTAGATCCCCACACTACCCAGAAATCTGGAGTCATCGAGGTATCATAACATTTTAGATTCTAAACTTCCACAAATTCATTTGTGTAATAATAATTACTGGAAGTGTAAATTTTTTGTTATAATTAAGTTATATTTAATACTAACTTCCGCCCGCGGCTCCGCCCGCATGGTTGTATTGACAAAAAATAGCCTATGTCTTTCCCCAGGCTTCAGACTATCGTATCGAATTCTTACAACTGCTCGGTAACAAAGACCAATACCAATACCAAAAACGTTCCTTCACGCTCGCAGAGTACACACTAATATTGCCCAGTCGACATTTTAGTGACTTCTCGCGAAAATAAGGTACGACCTTATTTTCGCGCTGTAGTATAGACGTCACTTACGCATTTTGGCGTGATAATTTTTAAACGACGATCGTTCTGGTGTAATGGTGCAAGTAGTCGTAGTAGTCGCCTCAAACCGCGCGCCGGCGGTCGATGGTTGTATTCACGCTCGGGATAGATAATTGTATTTGTACAAATGTTTTTTTCTGGTCTGGGTGTATGTCCTTATGGCTTCCCACTGTGCCTCGGAGAGCACGTAATGCCAACGGTCCCAGTTTTTATCATAGACACCTGACCATGATCGTTACTCATGGTAGGGACATTATCAGTGCAGTGGAGCAGGATGGTGAATTAAGCTCCAACCCTTCTTCTATATGGAGAAGAGGTCTTCGCTCAGCAGTGGGTTGTTTACAGGCTCATACAGTACAGTACAGTAATTTTTAAAGTATGTTATATTATGGCCAAATTACACAAAATGTTTATTAAATTTAGCGTATGTGTTATTCTTACATATGTTTATATATACTCGTATTACTGTAATTGTAATACTAAAATTGTATCTACATTGTTCAGTAGTTTCTGCGTGAAAAAGTAACGAACCATCCATCCAAACAAATTGTCACATTATAATATTAATAGGATAAATATAACATTACTAGCTTCCATCCGCGGCTTCGCTCGTGTGGTGTATTGATAAAAAGTAACTTACATTCTTCCCCAGGCTTCAGACTATCCGTAACAAATTTCATCACAAGTAGCTCAGCAGATTAGCCATGAAAAATACATTTACATAAATAAACAAACGGACAGACAGACAGAAGTTACTTTCGTTTTTATACTCTCAGCTAAGGATTTATATGCATAATTATTGAATTTATTGAAGAGACTTGCTTAATATAATAGTTTCACTTGTCGTACGGCAGCAGCAAAGCACATAGGTATTTTATGGATATGTTTTCAGTTTTAGCAGTTACCTACTGTAATTGCGACGCGACATCGTTTCGTTTGATTTTACATTATCTCTTAAATTATGCGTCCAAATTAAATACCTTTTACAACAAAAAAAAAAATGCGAGCGAAGCCGCGGGTAAAAGCTAGTTATTATAATAGTACTTAGTACCTACCTAAGTAAGTGTTTTAATAGTAGGTAATTAGTGTTTTAATCGTTTTCAATAATTCGTGTTTAGGAGCCGGAGTCGAAATCGGAGTAAAAAATTACTCCGATTTATATAATATTATCCATACAAACTATGAACCCCTATTTACCCTAAATTAAATTACTTATTAAATAACCCTTATTACTACCCCTGGGGATATTTTTTTTAAAGAACCGGAAAACACTTTTCTGTTACCTAAATATATTAGGAGCTCGGATAATAAATATCATAGAAATTGGATCAGATTTTAAATATTTTCCATAGAAACTTTTAACCCCTATTTTGCACCCCTACCTACCTCACCCACCCCTTTTGTCTGAATTTCATAATAATTCCAATAAATCATGAAACACGTATTCAATTAAACGTTTTTAAGAGTATGAATCTCAAGTTTTATCAAAATCGTCACTAATTTTTTTTTTTTTTCCATATAAAAATTGCAACCCCTATTTCATCCCTTTAGGGTTAATTTTTTTTAAATCCTTTCTTAGTATGCGTCCGCATTTTAAATTAAAACAACTATCCAAATTTCACATTTCTAGTAGAAAGTACAACAGTAGAAATTTTCTATCGTTAGCTGTTACGGCTGTGCGTGCATCTGTCAGTGGGAACTTCTCCTTTTATATATACATATATAGATAATCTGCTTTTTTTTCAATTAATAATTGTTTTTTTTTTACGTCATTAGAATAAAATAACAGAGGAAGAAAAAGAAATGGATTGTACATATCATTGTAAATATGCATCCAGAATACCAATACTTTCCATGGACCCGTCTGTTGCTGTGGTAAATAAATTTGTGACTATAAGATTTATGACATTGCATCCAATAAAGCCATTCTTTTAAGGGTAATAATTACATGATATATTTTGTAGTGTTTCCTGTGTCAAACGAGAAGTGATTTTGATGATCTATGCGTAACAATAGAAAATAAATTGATGCAAGAGTGCCAACCGTTGTTTGAAATTTGTGATAAGAGGCCTGCTCATTGGGGACCAAGTGATAATGATATTGATTTTCAAAATACTGCAATTTTTGGTATGAAAAAGCTTCTTAAATTTATAATTTTCTGCTATTCCTTGAAACTAGTTGTTAAAATATAGTTTTCAAAGTAGTATAAGAGTAAAAGTATATTTTTAGAAACATTATTTTTCATGCTTTCTTATAACTTCTATTTTTAGAATTCGAAGAAGACGACCGCCAATTTGATGATTCAGATGGTGAATTTGAGATTCTTTAAAACAATGAAGTATATTAATGAAAGTACATCACAAATAAATTTGTTTTAGTTTTACAAGTTATATTTTTTAGGTTGTTTATATAGGTAGATAAATATTATGTTTCAACAATTTTTTTTTCTCTATTCTATTGGGAATGTATTTTTCGTTATTGGTCATTTTAAGATGTGAAATATATTCAATTTGAATCACTGGTAAAGTTCAATGTAAGTTGAAGCTGTTGTGCCTAAAAAGTTTATTAATAAATGATAGTATATTTTATAAGCAGTTCTAATTTACAGTGCCTTTGAAAAGTATAAAATTATAATATGCCAAGTTATAAGATTAAGCGTCTGAACTCGAAGTTTTAATTATCTTTGCTTCTAATTATTATCTAAAGTCCAGGCACGAATCAGGAAGCAATTTGTGCATTGATCTTTTATTACCTGTCTCTGTCACTACCATGTAAATATAATGCGACTCGCTCGTACAGATCCAACAGATGCTGTCCAAAGGGATTGTAAATCTTTTTAAAATAACAAACTGTCAGGATCCCTTTTTTACAATGTAATTTTTTACTAGCTTTTTAAATATTTATACAATACGCGGTATTTTCTCTTCATTTTATCCTTTTGCATTTATTCCTATACTCATTGTTTATTTCATTTTTAAAATGGTTAGTTAGACTCGGAGCCCCGGGTAGATCAGATATCGATTCCACAGCAGTTTAAAGTTCGGAAATCAAACATTTAACATCTTGTGTGAGTTTTCTTAAAGAAACTGGTTTAATTTATAGTTTCGAACGACATTCCATCTTGGGATGCGTTAGTGATCGTTCAGTTATATCATATTGTACTTTTGTATGTTTTTTTTAAATACTAAAATCAAAATAAATAATCTATATAATAACAATTTATTTAATAAGTTAGTAAATCTATTTTTTTAATCTTCAAATGTTTCATATAAACCATACTTAATACAAAAATGTTTGTGACCACTGTCGTAGGCAAAGAGGTCATTGTACGAAATTCTTCCTGCTCCGCGACCGGACTATGCCTTCTCATTGCCAATTCTAGTCATAGTGTAAATATGTGAGAAAATATGTTTTACTACTGCCTGCATGAGTCCGCTCAAATATTACTTGCTATTCAATACTAAGAAAAAATATAATTTTATATTAAGAATTTGTTATTTAAAATTTTTAATTTGATTTTCAGATAATACTGGATTGTTACCTATATTTTTATCCTTTTTAAGACACTTTTTTTTATTAAATCTGTTAAACTATAATTTAAAAAAAAATCGATGTAATACCTATATAAAATTATAAATTAACATGTGCAATAAAAATATTTTTTAATAACTCGCTGTGTTAATAAGAAATTTGTTTTTAGTAATTATATAATATTTAAAATTAAAAAAAAAAATAAAGATTAAGCCCATAAAAATTGAAGTGGTTTTCATAACTTACAAAAAATCATTTTAAATTATTGCTGCCAGATAAAATACTATAATGTTAAGAATTAGTCATTTTGACATCACTTATTCCTCATCTTTACTTATTACATTATTTTTAAGTTCTATACTAAGATTACTCTAAATAAAAAAATAAAAAAAAATTATCTTGCATCCAAATGTACTGAAATATAAAACACTAATAAAATTAAATAGATATAAGAATTTGAAAATAAAGATAAAAGAAACAAAAGCAAGGGATATTTAGAGTATATGATATATTTAAGAAATGTAAAGACTACTACATACTCATCGATGATTGTAAGTAATGTATTGGTAAAAAATACTGTAATTAAACCAGAATATAATAAAAATTAATTTTATTACACCTGCATATGTTTCACATATAAATATGCTATTTATTAATTCTAACATTTTATTAGACACTCATTATTTATAAATAACTTATAAAACAGAATAATAAATATATGCAGGTAATTTAGAAGATTTACATCTCTCACTCTGTTTTTAAAAAGATAAAATAGTTTTAATTTGTATAATCTACCATTTAAAATATTTTATGAAAAACTTTTTATAGTTTAAAATTTAGTTGTACCTTTTTATGCATACTATTGAAGAATATTATAATTATTATTACACCACAAAATAAAAACATGTTAAAAACAAAGAAATAGAAGTGAAACGTAATTAATCATTAGGCGGGCTAAAATACTAACAAAGCTTTAATAACGCAAATATAAATAAGGTATAGTTTATTAAAAAAAAAAAAAGTAGTTACATTATACTTTTTTATAATAAAGTATCTTTGAAAAAAAAATGAGCAGAGTATAATAATTTGGCCCCCAAATTTTGTCGAAGCTATGGCAATAAATAAATATTATATAATATTTATTTCATTTTTTTTTTTATTAATATGAATAAAATCTATCAAATAATAACAATAAATATATTATTGAAAGAAAGAACTTTTATAAATACATTAAGTAGCGTTCTTAAATTATACATAACTTCAGTTACAAATACAGAAATATTTTAAGCATTTACAATATCTTTTTCTTATTTTATTATATGACAATAAATATTGGACTTTTGCTCTATATTCGCACATATTGCACTAAAATATTATGCATAAGATGTATCATACATAGTACATATTTAAATGACTAGCACCAAAGGAAAATGTAAAATCTATTAGTGAATTCTATAGCTAAATAAAATAAAGCTTGAGTTCAAAAATGCATTATTGGATTTTTATGGATGAGATTTATGGATTTTTAATCAATTTCAAATATATTTGCTATATTCAAAGTCAATCTAATTGACAAGTTTTAATTTCAGTAAACATTTAAATACAACCATAGCAATAAAACGGAAAATAATAAGTAAAACTTACAACTATAAACTAAATTGGCCAATGTGGACGATTTGAACACACTCTTATTAGATATTACCACAAAAATATTTTTACAAGTTTTTTAGAGTATAATGGCAAGTGTATTTTTAAATAACTTATAATATTTGTCAATCTATTAGTCAATATTCAAACTATAAATAAGTTTTACATTTTATTTTCCTTGTCATTCATAATATTAATTATAAATTTAAAAGTTACTTTAACTGATAACTTAATCTGTGAACTGCATAATTTATGTGATTATATAATTAAATGATATAAAACCAAAAAATTGGAGTGTCAAATTCATACAAAGAGAATTTAGGAGTTGCCACTATTGCAACATTGATTAGTTAAAATAATATCACTGACTCATTAGAATTATTTAAGTACTAAGTTGATTCTGTATATCATTTATGAATTAGAATAGCAAACATTTAAAATCTATGAAGTAATTTTCAAAGAACAATCACAACCACACAAATAGTATTCACCTTTAAATTTTAAAGAATGATATATGCAACATTAAAATACATTTTATATATATCCCCTAAGACATTTATGTACACAATTATCAAATTTTTATATTAAAATATATACATTTATACTACAACGATTATGTTATAAATGTGTTATGAATTTTTATAATATTTAAAATAGTAAATTTTTAAAAAACATATATTAGTTGTAAAAGACTGTCTATGTAATTGGACTTAAATTTATAAATTGATCATTAACTTCCAATAAAATACAAACCGAAAGGCTTTTCTTTATATATAATAATGCATCTCGATTTCCAATCAACATTACAACTTTACATTTTTGGTATTGTATGCTGTAATAAAATATGTACTGTCAATTCACAATACCAAAAACAAAAAAAAAAAAAAAACAATAAGATATTTATTGTGCTGATATTGATAGTTGATTGTTTAAAAAGTTTATAACTAAAACTGTAATATTGTCAACAGATCCTCTGTAATAAGCCTGGAGTGTTAAGCTTTTTGCTCCAAAATCTGGTTCATCTAATCTTTCTTTTATAAATTTAACTGCTTCTTCATTGGTGAATGTGTCCCATAGTCCATCAGATGCTAACACTAAGAACATAGGCTTGTGGTCATCAAGGTTAAAAGTAAGGATATCAGGGTCTGCAATTACAAATTTTTTATCTTTGAGAGGATAATCACCCATTGCACGAGATGTTGCTAAAATTCCTGCTACTCTCCACACTCCATTGAAAGCAATATAACCTCCTGCTGCTTCAATCCTTTTCTGCTCACGCACCTGTTGCAAGGGAATACAAATATTAAAAACATAAATTAACTCGGAAATGAAAATAAACTGCTTAAAACCAAAATATTTAATATCAGATATTTTATGAAATTATTAAATAATTTTTTTATATTTTTATTTATATTAAAATGTTACATTATTTTACCCACCTGTTGTGGCTTGTGGTCAAATGACACAGGAATGGCATTACCACGACTATCACACATAACTCCTCTTGAATCACCAACATTAGCCACTATAAGATGGTTACCTTCTAAAACAGCAATTAAAGCTGTGGTTCCTGCTACATTCATAGAGCGTTTCGCAGCTTCTACTAGAAGCCTATCAGCTGCCAGAACCTCATCTGTCAATAGTTTACCATAGTTTATTTTTCCTTTGTCTACATAGCTTGATAAGGGAACAGCAACGTTTTTAACAGGTTTGACGGGTCTTACTTCTCTTGTAATTATTGGTCGCGCTTTGGAGAGCTGTGCTAACAAATCAGGATCTGTAATCTCTTTTTTCGAGGTATCATCAGCAGTACTGACTGACTTCTTAAAACTAGTTTTTCTTTCTACACTAACATTTATTTCCTCTTTCTTTGGTTCTTCGGGACTATCTTTCTGAGGAGTGCTAACTGTTTTGCCCTCTTTAAAGGCACAAAGTTCTACTACCTTATTGTAAAGGTTTTGTATTAAGTGATCTTTAGCGTAATTTGCAGCGAATTCTCCGCCGTGACCGTCAAAAATAGCAAACAAAGAAATGCCGGTATTATTTATGTTTTCATTAATAATAAATTTATCTTCCATGTGCATTCTTCTGCCTTTGATTGCATAAGCTGCACTCAGGGAGCCTTTCAATTCCCAGCTTTGTTTATCAGCTTCAGATCCTTCCAATAACTTCATGCGCTGAACAGCGCTTATGGGGCTCATAGCTTGTGATAACCTGCTTAATAAGGTTCGACTCCATAGTCCAATAGTTTGGAGATACATAAAGAATATGACAATACCAAGAGTGAATACTAAAACTTCTGATCGCAGTAAATAAAGTCGCACCATTTTCCATAAATAGCTCACTGGAGTGTCAAACGCAACACTATTTGTTAATCGTGAAAAGATTTTCACAAACGAAATATACGTTTGATGTAAAACTCTATCTTCTAATTCGTCTTCCATGTCTTCGGCAAGAAATTAAAATGAATTAAGAAAAAAATATTTAATGCAAATATTGAACATACAGTTCAATTTTGTATATAAGGCAATAGACAACCAAAGAGTAGACAACCTATAAATTATAAACCATTATCCACGATTTGGTCCATGATCTAATATGTCAAATAAAATAATACCTATTATTATAATTATTTGATATGCTAATACTAATTACTAGGCCGTGCCAAAGTGCTTATGAGTATGTAAGGCTGTCAACTTCTTAATTACTCGAATCAATTTTAAAAGAAAAATATCAAATAAATAAAGAGCTGTAAAATATAATTGAAAATTTGAGTCTTAAGTTTTTATATGGTATATATTTTGAATGATTTTATATTTTTATATGCAGGTGTTGCGAAACGTTCTATGGTACGAATTGTTGACCGGAGTTTTCTACGAAAAATTACTATGACAAGTTTGTTATGAATAGTTCCCACGTGGATATTGCGCCATGGGAAAACGACCTAAGTTTTTAAGTCACTCTTATTATAATAATTAATAATATACTCTTTGGTCACTCAGCACTCTTGTTTAACATCGAACAATAGGGTAATCTACTATGTTTGAAAAAGTACTTCAAAATGTTAATTTTCGTAATAAAAAGCCACAAAAAAAAATTATTCCGGCAAAATAAACACGCTTTCTTGCTATAAAATAAAATTAAATTTTAAACCTTTTTAATTCCCGCGAAAACGCGGTCACCTATTTTGGTGACGTAATATGCTTAAAGTTGTGTTCCGCTATACACTGAGAGCACTCTGAGGTGTGACGTCAATTCATTATACTGAGAAGCCGTTACTTTTTAGTTTGCTATATTGTGCTATACTGGTTACTGATAAAACGGAACGCAGTCCAGTATACTATCATCCTAATTTTTCGACATTGTTTTCAAATAAAATATTTATCATGTATAGGTTTTCTGTTGAAAGATAAATTTAAAAATATTCAAAAATTAATTTTTAAATATTGTTGACATTTTTGAATAACAAATCATTCGTGCTGTTATATTTTTTAATCAGGTGATCAAAGTACTGAGAGCACCTTACTTCGAAAGCGCCAGTACTCACAGTACAAAAATTATGCTATTTATGACGTCATATATTTGTATATGGTATTGCGGCAGTGTACTGGCACTCAATAAAGGAACGAATTTTTCACTAGTGAGAGCACTGAGGAGTGCTCGCAGTGTATATCGGAAACATTGTCTTTACGACGTCTCATCATGGCGGCTCGTGTTTTAGATCACGTGATATACAGATTAAAAATTACGACTTTTAATTTCAACATAATAAAACAATAATGTGCTTTTATGACTCAAAATCAGAATATTTAAGTATATTTCTACATACATTTTAATTTTTATCAAATCTCATAATTTATTTTTCACTACCGAAAGTACCCTAATTTTATATTAATAAATTTAATTTTAATTTGGAGTTTGTTTCTTTGTCATGGGGTATGCGAACGTACCCATGGCTGTTCAGGTATGAAATATTTTAATAGATAATATAAAGTAAGTGTAAAACTCTTCTAGTAATTGAAACGAATAATAATTTTAGATATACATAAATGTAATATCACATAAAATTAAAAATATTATGTTTTAAGTATCAAACAATTAAGATTTCAAAATCACAATTTAAGTCGGGTTGCCACCGCGAAAAGGTAATGAGCGGGAAATGGTTAGCCGGGACGGACTCCTTTTAAATGATGAAATCCACCAACAAAGTGCTTTTCGTCTTTTGATTTCCACTGCAAAAGGGAAATGAGAGAGGAATGAGCAACGCGAGCTGAACGGAAAATGAGAAATGGAAAATGAACAGTCAGTTTCCACACATTTATATTATACTAGCAAACCCGGCGAACTCCGTTTCGCCACCATATGGCTTCGTTTTTTTGTAACATTTCGTTTTGGGATTAAAAGATGAAGTAGTACATGCTATGTATCAGAGATGGCACTGTATGTGAAAAATGATTTTCTCTGCTTTCCTGCTTTTCTGTTGAAATTTTTCCTGAATTTTGTTTGCTATAAAGCTCACGGAGCCCGAGACCTTTCCAACGAATGCAAAACCGTGGAAATCGGTTCGTGCGTTCTGGAATTATAGCGTCAGGAAGGAAAACCCGACTTATTTTTATATTATAGATATATATATTTATATGCAGAGCTCTTGCCCACTGGAGCACAGGGGAGATTTTTTGCAATACTATTGGTTAATATTTCTTCGTTTCACCAATCCGCCACCGCCTTGCTCCGCATCAATGGGTAGGCCAAAGCCCGATTCGATTGAGGACTTCATTTAACTCCCAAAAGTAAACTAATATTTACATTTTTTTAATAATTTGTATTTATTAACTTTTATTTCTTCCAAAAAATTGTCGAGCGGAAACGTACTAAACTCGTTCTCTGTGGAAACTGACTGTTCATTTTCCATTTCTCATTTTCCGTTCAGCTCGCGCTGCTCATTCCTCTTTCATTTCATACCACGTTTTTTAAACACGCTGTTGACGCGCATTTTGGAAACGCGCGTCGACGGCGCCGGGTGCGCTTTTATCCTACAGAGCAGTTTGATGTCGTTTGTATCGATTCAAACGCGCGGCACCGGCGCGTCTGTATCAATTCACACGCGCGTTAGTATAGCGTTTGTATCGATTCAAACGCGCGACACCGCGCCGATGCGATCGCTAGTACGCGCGCCTTCCCTACGGGCGGGGTTTCCCCCGCAACGAGGGAAGTGTGAATCTACGCTGGTAGCAATCGAGCAATTTGGTGCACCGCACGTCTTCGGAACAAAAAAATTGAGCCATTCGACGCAGAAAACTTCATAACTGAAATTCAAAACCGGCCAATATTGTGGAATTCACGACTGTTGGATTATAATTAAAATTATAGTATTTTAAATATTAAAGACACAAAATGTCAGCGCGTTTGTATCGATACACACGCGCGTTTGCATCGCGTCTGTATCGCTACACACGCGCGTTTGCATCGCGTCTGTATCGCTACACACGCGCGTTTGCATCGCGTCTGTATCGCTACACACGCGCGTTTGCATCGCGTCTGTATCGCTACACACGCGCGTTTGCATCGCGTCTGTATCGCTACACACGCGCGTCTGTATCGACTCAAACGCGTATTTAAATTTATACAGATGTGCAAAGGTCTACTGGCTGCGTCTGTCTTGCGTGCGTATCGTGTCTGTATCGCTACAAATGCGCGTCAACGGCGCGTTTAAAAAACGTGGTCTGCATAGGTCCTTATTTTTCTTATAATAAAATGTAAAATTACTATTTTTAAAAATATAAAAAAGTACCCAAATATGTAAATAATGGCAATTTTATCAAAATATGCAGCCCTGGTCTTCTTAGCGACTGTACCCAGCTGCGTAGCAAATAGCAATAATTGACTTAATACTCAAATCTTAAGGTAAAACAGGTACCTATTGAAGATTTTGTATGTTGGTTTGGTATTGAAGATTTTGTTGTTTGTATGAAGTGATTCATTTGTAACGAAGTAATTATTAAATAATCTGTGTCTTTACGCATATAAAAAATATTAGGCCCAATATTTGTTAAATACAAATGTACATGCAAGGCTTCTAAGAACCTACCGACTAATATAGATTATTTAATTAAGTAAAAGAAAGGGTATTTTACTTAAATCAAAATGTTTTAACTTTTCAGTGGCTACCGACTGAGTGACACAACATACAGAATATGGCGCTACGAAAAAAAAAAATCATTCTTTATTCTTATAAATGTATTAAAACAGCAAATCCAGATTACAAATCAGATCAAGTTACAAATTCCTTGATTATAATAATTAATTTGTGCAGATACATTGTTAAAATGACTACTGAGTAGGTATATTAGACAATAATGTTATATTATATGGCGTACGTGTAGTATATTACATATACATATTAATATATTATTTTTAAATAAATTAACATATCCTTTCGAAACTTGAAAACATTAAGTACTGTAACTAAACACAATACAACATAAATTAGATACGTTAAAAATAAGCCTATTTGAAAAATATGACAAAAGATAAAAAAGTATCACTTAAATTTGAAAGCAAAACAACAAAAACCGTCTTAAACGATTGTCCAATTTTATAAATATCATCGTATATCAATATTTCGGATTTGAGAGAATAAAGACAAACACTGATACGAAAAACATGCGAAAAACGATCGAAATAAATTTTCTAACAAATTAAAAAAATTCAATATAAATTGCAGACGATCTGAGTTATATTACAGTTTTTGTAATTTTTGTTTCAGTTGCATTACATATTTTGAAATTCTCTTGTGTTCGTTAAATATTAATAAAGAAATATCTTACGGGGGGCATACATTAATAAACTGAGACAATTTTGTCGATTTTTCGATTCCCCGTCTCTCCTTGATAAAATGTCGTGAGGTTTCGCTCGAATCTCCCCGCCAAAAGCCTTACTTAATTAATGGACGCCCCCATACATGCTCTTTCGAAAAAGATAATTTGAAAAGTCAAAATCGTTTTCATTTCAATTTCCACTAATGACATGATTAATACACAAATTGGAATGAGAATTCTATGTACATATACTTAATGAGAATATATTACTTAAAAAGTATAGATACCTAGTAACATAATTACCAATAATAACAACAAAATAAATAAAACTGACATTAAACTTCTTATAAAATCAAAATGGAATATCAACTTGTACTAAAAATGTATTTTTAATTTAATGTTACAAGAAATGTTATCATTCACTATGAAAAGCGTACACGATAAATATGAGGTGGCCGGCCGTTGATTCGCCGGTTTTATTATATTTGCTAGATTAAAACGATTGAATAGAAAGATCGAAATAACCATTACGAAACTGATATCGCTTTTATTATAATGTAACACAAAAAATTAATATAAATATAACAATTTAATTTCGACTTTTTTAAAGCGTATGTACACACCGTTGCACGCTAATGGTACCTACATCTAAATCATATCTACATAAATTAAATTAAAGAATCAGTTGTTATTGTAAAAAAAAAAAAAAATTAAAAAACAAACTTTACTGCCTTACTTACTACTTAGGCCTGTTTCACCGGTTACTGATAAAGCTACCTGACGTACAGCGGCATCCATAAGTTTATGATATACTTTTATTTTTCAGCATTAAATTCCACTTTATTGGTCAGATATTTCTATTCGCAAACTGTGGATCCAAAAATTCTAGAATCTTAGTTAAAATAGGCCATAAGAGTCTGTTTAACTTCTGCTGATATAGCTTATCAGTAACTTTTGCGCTAGATAAACTGTCAGCAAACGGTATTAGAGGCACTTGAACTAATGATTACAAACATTTTTAATAATATAAGATTTATGCTATTTACATGTGAGTTTCTCGATGTAGGCCATTTAATGCATCTTAATATTAAACGCATCAAATGATTTTAATAATAGTTATAAAATGTAAATGTATGAATATAGGGTTTAGGGAATATGCAACTTTTTTATTGGTTTATTTCAATTTTCATGTACCTATACTTCGAATTCTTTAAATTTTTAAAATAATTTATATAATGTATATTTAATTTGTCATGTTTGAACGATACCATTGTTTGCCCGCTTTGAATGACATCACATGGCGCCTTTTGAGTTGTTAATTTGTTAACTATATGGATACGGTTGATATTAAAAGTTTTTAGCATAAAAAACCTTTTTGTATACATTGCCTAGTACCACTGTGCTAAATTACTATTAAGAGTACACCAAAAAAATAATGAAGTGTTTTTTTTTCTATTACAAAAACTACAAGAAAAAAAAGAAAAAAAAAAACATTAACATTGGCGTAGAGTTATGAGAAGAGACAAAGTATCTCCAATATCGAGTTAATATTCTTGTAGAGATCACTTTATAATTAAAATGGTGGGAATTGCGCGGATATAATTTTTGTGAGCATAAAAAATGGAAGCAAAACATTCATTTAAAGAACTCTAACTACTCATTATTCTTGCTCATCCTTCGAGGTTTTACCAAGTTTTGAATTTATTTCAGATCACTTTAACAATTCATATACACAAACATCACTTAAATCTGTTGAATTTTATAAAGTTAGTTATGCAAGTAACCAGGCCCGGCCTAAGGCGAAAATGGCGAGTGTGCAAGACTTATATTAAGATGTTCATGGAAAACATTATAGGGTTTTATTACCCATAATTATCCTGTGTCGGAAGTGCACAAGAGAAAGAAAGCCGCTAGCTACTAGCTACCGCCGCTACATGAAAAATTATGCCCTCATTTTATGCCCTCCCAAAAAGCTCGAGTGTGCGACTGCATACTTCGCGCATCCCTTAGGCCGGCCCTGCAAGTAACTTAACCTGAGCAACTGAAATGACTTGAATCAGCTTGTAAACGTCTCACTACTGAGCAAATGTCTCTCCATATTGGAGAAGGGTACGTACACAATATTTGAGGTTATTTTTAGGTAATTAAGTGCAAGTATGCATCAAAACCAATTAAATTGCCTAAAAATATCATGTATTGCAATAATTACTTTGCAGCTTTCACTCCTTTAACATCAACAGTCGTCTGGATTTGATGCAAAACATGCAGTCGTCATCGAAGTATCTATTTTTTGTAGATTGTCCGATTCTGCATTAACAAAACCAAATTGTTTTTAATAATTCCTAATACAATATAAATATTTTTCTTTTCAGAAGACTTTTAGCGTAGTAAAAATATCAATGCCCATAAATCCCACGACGTACATTTTATTGATTGATTTGATTTTTTATTTCAAAATGAATTCACAAAAATAGATAGAGCGTGTTGTATGAGCGAAATGTGATTATGTTTCTACCTACATAAGTATAAAATTAAATAATAAAATTAATAATAAATAGGTAACAATTGCAGTTACAATCATGTTAAAGTGGAAATTTTAATCTTATTTTATATTATTAATTAATACTCAAAAAATTAAGAAAAATAAAATTAACTGCTAAGGTGTTTTTTTTTAAAGTTTTAGTTTAATAGCAATACTTGTGATATAAGATCAAACTACGGAGGGACTGAATAAATCGATGAGAGTCACGATTTAGCGTTGTTTATCATAATATGATATGTATATACTTATTATAAGTATATAGGTATTTATGGATATGACATTGTTTTAATACACAATGGAACGTCTGAATCCATTAAGCAAGAACTAATGTTTTTTGACATGAAGTCAGTATCACGTTTTTGAAATAAAGCTGTCTTAGGTTTCAAATGTAACCTATCACGAAAAATTAGTTTAGAAATGGAACAATGGGTATTGATTTAATATTTTTGAAATAGTAAAGTAACACTATTGTCAAATTATTAATATAATATTATTATTTATATTTAATTATAAATATTTTATTGAACTGAAATGAATTTTATAATATTAATTATAAATATATGAATTTAATTAATTTATTTTATTACGTATTAAGAACGATGGACATATAATATTTGAATATAGATTCTACTATACTAGAAAATAATAAAAATAAACCACATACAAATACAACCACATAACAAAAATAAAAAATTAAGGTGTTGTGTTTCCATCTAAAAACCATTTAAATTGTTTTAGCAAGAAGTATTAGTGTTGTCACACTTTTCTAAAGCTTGCATATTTTTTATAAATTTGAATAAAATGAGAATCTTGTTTAGAAGCTTGTTAAAACATATTTTTACACAAATTTCGTAACCAATTTAGCATTCAGTCAAGTATAAATATTCACATCATGAAGTATAGAGGTAAAGAAGTACTATCTCATTTGGCTGTTTGTCAAAAAAGTCTACAAAATAACATTAAATAAAGGTGGCGCTGGTCTAGAGGAGAATATGATCTGAACTTAACTGTTTTAGATGACTACGTAGTAAAAGACTAGAGTTTTTAGTAAATGTGTTGTAATTGAAAGATAAATGGCTAGCGAGTTAAATAAATTATCTAACCAAAAAACGGTCATCTGGTACAGCAACGCCATCTTTATTTAAGGTTATTTCGGGAAATGTTCTCGTATCACAAGACAGTGCTTCTTTGCCACTATACTCAATTATTCACATGGTATAAGAATATTGTCTATGTTTCTTTTTAGTATATCTACGTTTGAATGGAATTGATAAGTTGTGCTACTTTCAGACGCAAACTACAGTTTAAAATATTTGATGAAATAGTCATCTGAACATGTTAACTGTATATAAACAGGATGGATCTAGTAATTGACTTGTATTTTGTAGTTTTTAGTTCTATTTAAAATTAGTTCTGTGTCAGTATTAGATGTTGTCTGTGTAAGAGAATATTTTGTGTGGTTTTGTCCATTTGTTTGCAAGCTTTGCTGTTGTATTTTTATGTTTAGATTGATATGAAATTTTTTCACTGTACTGTAAGTAAAAACAATATAATATATATGAAATATAATGTAATTGAATAACTTGTAACTGATTGCTAATGGAATATAAGATATTAACCTTATATATATAATTTAGAGATACAAAAGTCCTAGCTAATTGTCGAAATATGATTAATTAACTACACAAAAATGAGATTATATGCAGACCTTTATCTTATAAAATGTCTTGATAATTTATAGTACACTTAATTACGCAACACGCAAGATACAGCCTATTCGATTAATATAAATTCAAGAAAATCATCCTTATAGATATATTTTTTTGGTAATTTGCCGAAACATGTTTATCGATAGATAAAAAAGAAGTTTTGTGCGTAAACACCCTCCAAATGTTAATAAGCCGTTACAAATACATACTTGTACATATTGAATATTTTCACCTTTTATTAGAAGTACCGAAGTTAGTAAATATTATGATCACGTTCAATTAAAATTCGTACACCTGTCATGACTCGTGTGATCTTTGCTTTTATGTTTTGTAATAAATTATTTAACAATTAATTATAGTTAAATTTAAAACTGGCAACATTGGCAACTACTGAGCAATTATATTATTTTTGCAATTTACTTGTCAATATTTATAGCGTTAACAGTCAGTTTGATCATTATTAGATTAAACTTTTACGCAAGTAAAGATGATGCTGCTTCCTTAATCGATTATAACCTGTACCCCTAGCACAAACAAGCACGACACGGTGGAACGAATTCTTAATCTAGCAACATTGTCATTGCTGACCACTGCTCAATTGTAATAATATTATTACACTTTTATTAGCAATGTATATCACTATCAAGTTTTAAACTATTGACGGTGGTACTTAGGATTTTGTATATACACCTTATTGAAAAACTCCAATAGGATCCGATAGATAGCGAAAAGTCGGATAGAAACTAATAAAATTTATTGGTTTCTATCGGATCCTATTGAAATTTTTCTATAGGGCTGTATCGTTTAACCTAGTATGGGAGCTCATAGCATTGAACGCACTTAAAAACTGGCAACACTGCCGACCAATGGTCAGTTTTATTAATTTTCCTAAATTTTTAACTGGTAATACATGTTGCAGATAATTTACTAAGCACTGCTAGATTCGAGTTCTACGCCGGTGACGATGGTGCTGAGGTTTCCGTTGACGAGTATGTCTTGTAGTGGTTGTCCGAGCATTTCGGAGAGCGAGTCGCTTAACTTGTAGTAGTTCGTTTCTAGAGCCTCCTGGTACGTCACTTGATCGGAACTTATTAATTTCGCGTTCAGTTGCAATGCCGCGTGGCAAACTGTCAAAAATTCCCTGAAAAAATAATCATATAGTACAAATGTATAATTTAATAATTTCTTTATTTTAATGTAACATATAGGTTCGATTCCCGCTCGGGACAGATATTTGTATTTGTACAAATATTTGTTTCAGGTCAGGGTGTACGTCCTTGTGGGTTTCCCACCGTGCCTCGGAGATCACGTAAAGCCGTCGGTCCCGGTTGTTATCATAGACACCTGATAACGATCGTTACTCGTGGTAGAGGAATTATCCGCCAACCCGCAGTAGAGTGTTGGATTAAGTTCCAACCCTTCTTCTATATGGAGAAGAGACCTTCACTCAGCAGTGAGTTGTTTACTTAATTTAATTGTATATCAGCGTGGAAAGTGATGGACAATTTTTTTATTAATATGACTAAATATGTTTTATACCAGTAAGTGCATTATAAATTTATTATATTGCTGTGAAAAAACAAAGTTTGTATTGCTTGTGCGAATAAAAAACATTTGAACTGAGTATAATGGGTTAGCAAAAATCGGGTTACTTGAGGTTTTTATTTTTTTACTAGTTTTTTTTTAAATATGAAACTAACAAGTATTGTACCATTTTACAATCCTGATTAAATGCGCGAACTTTTAATGGCACTTGGTAAGGTACTAGTACATTTTTTTTTAAAGGAGGGCCTTTCAAAGTCGACAAATTTTGAAAATTTTAGATTCATAGTTTAACAAATAGTCTTAATTCTAGAAAACTTGGGGCATATGTGTCATTATTTTTGACTGTGGTTCTAGAAATGTTATTTAAGGTTACGGTTCCAAAGTTTAAATGAACAAAAATAATAAAAAATAACCACAATAACCGAAAAATGGTTACAGTTTGACCAAATTTCTAAGTTTTGCTTAAATGCCCATAATTTCCAAACTGCATGGGATAGATTTTTTTCTGATTTTTCTCATGATGCTTAAAATCAATCCTGTCACCCTGTTTTGGTTTGACGTTGAGTTCTGGGACATCCTGTATATATATGAATAAATATATGACGAAATGTTTCTGTAAGTGATGTTAAGTCTTACTTGAATGTTGTCTTCAATTTGTCGACCATGTCATCTGGATACATCGGAGCTAAAGTAGGGTCAAGGAAAGCGTTCGCATATGCCAATGGACCGGCATTTACTTGCACGCATATACTGCCCTGTAATCTGGAATTAGAATAAACAACATTAGAATTAGTATGCGAAAAGCATAAGTAAAAAAAAGTAGGTATGTAGGTATACACAGTATCGTAGCATTTTTTCAATATTAATTTAAAAATTGGTTTTAGTTATTTGTACTTTGTTACGTTTTGAGTATCATATCGAAAAATCTATTAAACTATGAATGAATTTAAATGAAATTTGAAATTTTTTTAAAAATTTATGGTGTACAGTATAATCTCAAAAAATTGATCTTAAACAAACATAATTGATATTTAATTATAAACATCAAAGTCCACAGATATTTTAATAATACTTCTATTTTGTGTATAATTACATAATTATAGTCTAACAATCTTGTTTTTTATAACATTTTGTGTGATATTTTTTTGTAATCTTTTTGTGATCTTGTAATAATGACATTAATATATAGACATACTAGTCGATTGGGCATCGATTCAAGATGGCGAATCAATGGCTATTCTAGCCACTGTAATATTGATTACATATGCGCACGTTAGGTAAGCTAGCATCTTTTGTTTGTGCGTAATATAAAACTTATGGTTTTTATCATAAAAGCGTGTACCTGAGTTGCAATTTCTTTATATCTGGTGCTTTAGCGTTGACGATTTCCGCTAGTTCGGCCACCTGACTTTCCATCTCGGAAACGGCTACTTCTATGGGACTTTTCTCTTCCACCTGAGTTTCGATGACCGGCACTCGACGTTTTACATACGGGAACCAGCTTTCGGCTGCGTTAAAATATTTCGATTGAACAACACGCATATTTTTTATTGATTGAAAATTAGCGTGCTTTGTTTATGTAACGTTTTAATTTTCGTTTTGTATTAATGATCGTGAGTACAATAACAAATGTTTGTAAATGCCATAGAGATGTTTGTCGTCTAGTGTTTTCTATTTGTACACATAGAGCGTTTGCGGATCGATCCATCGATAAAAAATATTATAAGATTTTATCTCTTATCATTTAAATTTTATTTTTGTTTGTTATTAAAAAAAATATTTAGTCTGTCATTTTATACGTGTATAACGTCAATTAAAATGGAACGTGTTGTTAGAAGTGGAGCGACGTTAATTTAACGAAAAACGTAATTAGTAGTTTTTTTTTGGTTAAAATTATAGGGCACCGTTTTGACAGCTGTAGCTCTAAAAGAGCAGTCGGTCACTGATAATAATGATTTTTACATCTTTTCTTACTATGAGGAATAGGTTTGATCAAATATTTGGAGGAGCTGGGTTGGCAGGATTAGCCGCCCGCTTTTCAAACGCAAAATAGGCGCACAGTAGACGTCGAGTTGCGGATACAAGCCCGTGAATACATATACATACTCTGAGGAATATCACTAATAACGATAAGTGCAACTAATAAAAAAACACCTCCACTCCTAATGTGAGATAGTCATATAATTTTTTAAAAACCACGATTAAAACTGTACAGTCTAGGAATATCTTTATCTGTACCCCGCCCCTCGCCCCCTATAGAGAACAATGGCTAAGCCCTTGTACGTAAGCATACCGGTGAGATGCGTGAGCCGCAGCCTCTGGTGGTGCACGGGCCCGCGCGCGGCGCCGTCGCGCGTGAACGGCGTCTCGAACACGAAGCGGCGCACGTTGTGCGCGCGCTCGAACGCGCCCTCGCTCGTCGAGTGCGCGGCCGCCATGCCCTCCGGCGACGCGCGCACCCACGTCACTTGGATGTACGCTAGCTTGCTGTCTAATTCGTCGCGATTTACCTGTCGATTAATTACTGTATCAGCCTGTGAACCACCTACTGCTGAGCGAAGGCCTCTTCTCCATATAGAAGGGCTTAGAGCTTAATCTACCACGCTGCTCCACTGCCGGTTGACGGATAATTTCCCTACTATGGGTAACGATCGTTATCAGGTGTCTATGATAACAATCGGGACCGACGGCTTTACGTGCTCTCCGAGGCACGGTGAAGAGACCCACAAGGACATACACCCGGACCGGAAACAAATACAATAATTATCTGTGCTGAACGGGAATTGACCCCGCGACCGCCGGCGCGCGGCGTTTAGGCAACTACTCGCACCACTACACCAGAACGGTCGCTAATCGATTAATTAATTTATTTTATGTTAACTTAACAAACGTAGATAAACAAAACAAAAATCGTTCAAGTGCGAAAGTCAACACGAAAAGTTACGTAGAATATTTTTTGAAAAACAATTTTATTTCTGGGTATAACACTTTAATACTTTACATAAGAAAACTATAAAATATATTTAGTGGATAATAAATGCCTTAATTATATTAGTGTTCGATACTCCAAGCTAAAAAATACCTTTGTTAAAAGTAAAAAAAAAAAAATAAAAAAAAAATAAACATGTATTTATATAAAATTATGGAATTATACTTCATAATTTATAATTTAATTCTAATTGCATAATTTAATTTCGACCTCAAAAATCAAAGTCAATATGACTAATTAATTGTTTATATTAGTGACTTATTCTCGAATTACCAAGAATTTTGACTGTCTTATTTATTCATGTTTTCTTACCGGCGCCGAATCCATAATCATTTTGACGCTGCCCGCACCGAATTTTTGCTCATAGAAATTTTGAAGTTTTTCTGAGATTTCGCTCAATGACGTCAATTTGGGTTCCTTGTAAATAAATTCTATACCCTCTTCGTCATCGCCGAAATGGGCTTTTCCGAAAAAGGCCACTCGATAGAATCTACCAAGAAGTCGTTTTCCTGAATTAGTGACCTCGATAACTTTAGCGTAAGCTTTGGTAAGATGCTGGTAGCATGAAAGGAGCGCTTGGTAATCTTTCCTTTGCTCATAAATAGGTATCACGAGACGGTACAAGGGGCCTAGAATTTCGTATCGTTCTGCTTTATCCACATATTCCGTACACAGCATCAGTTGATCTAACAGTGCTTGTTCGTTATAATGAACGTCCGTCATACCTGAAACAACAATAAAAACTATAAATATTGAGATACTTTTAAAGAAATAGTGTTGATATACTTGTCACGACACGCGTAAAAAATGGTCATGAAGCGTGGTTTGGTGTTATGTTAGAGAAAAAAAAAAACAAGATTGTATTTAGATTTTACAAAACGTTTCCTAATTAAGGTGATTTCAAAAATTGTTCATTTGTACAAATAAGTGTAAAACTATACACAGGCCTCTTTTTCCATTATAAAAAGTATAGGAGTTTAATTTGCCACGAGGTACTATGAAAAAAAAAAGGTATAACAACAGCATATCAAAAATACTTTTATCAATGTCACTAAAATTTTCTTATTTATTTAATTCAATAGTTAGAAAGTAATACCAAGTAGTTACAGGTGATGCTTACGCAAGTTGTATAATATAATAAAATATGTAACCCTTCATCGGAAATTCAGACTCGCCCATGAAGGGTTCCGTAGCAGCTAGTAACATCATATAAAAGTTCTTGTAGTTCGTTGTAACTTTAATCGATGTTTTAATAATAGTGTATTTTTTTTTATTTTTATATAAAAAAAACTACTCACTAGATCTCGTTCAAACCAATTTTCGGTGGAAATTTGCATATAATGTACATCATATATATTTTTTTAGTTTTATCATTCTCTTATTTTAGAAGTTACAAGGGGACGACACACATTTTACCAATTTGGAAGTATCTCTCGGGCAAACTATTCAGTTTAGAAAAAAATGATGTAAGAAACCTCAATATCATTTTTGAAGACCTATCCATAGATACACCGCACGTATGTGTTTGATGAAAAAAAAATTTTGAGTTTCAGTTCTAAGTATGGGGAACCCCCAAAATTTATTGAATTTTTCTATTTTTGTGTGAAAATCTTAATGCGGTTCACAGAATAAATCTACTTACCAAGTTTCAACAGTATAAGTTCTTATAGTTTGGGAAAAAAGTGGCTGTGACATACGGACGGACAGACAGACAGACATGACGAATCCATAAGGGTTCTGTTTTTGCCATTTGGCTACGGAACCCTAAAAAAGTTAATAAAAAAGACACGGGCAAATAAAGCCTGTGGATGTATCGTTACTGAAAAAAAAAAAGGAAACTACTACAAATCCGAGCAAAATCATCATTAAAAAAACGTATGATAATTGCTTGAGTAAGACTTCTATTGAAAGTGAACAATAAAAGATAAAATGTATTTTTTATTTTTGTATTTAAGCCTATAAGCCATTCATTTATCACGTAAGACGAATTTTGCTAGTTTTCGAGCCCCTCCCCTCCTATTTAAGAAAAAATAAGAATATGCTGACCCCCTCCTCCCCGTTTTATATTTATTACGTAAAAATCTAAAGGGAAAAAAATAATACACATTTGGTTAGTGTTAATGTTTATTTTTCGGAGTAACAATTTTTAGAAATGTATATTTGTACTTGCAAAGGTACTACAATTTTTTTTTTTTAATGGAAGTAATAAGCTTTGGTTTTAATTATTTATATTTTCCATAAGATTTTCAGTGCAGGGGCTCAAAACCCACTGCACAATATGTACTTATTACCTATACGCATCCGAGCGAACCTCGGCATTCGTGCGGTTGCCGGCGCTTTAAAGTATACCTAATTTTAACTTTGCGCATTTTTGTGATCTTACGATCACCCCGTTGTAAGAGAAAATAAGACATGGTTGACCCCCCTCCGCTAAATCGTCTTACGTAATTAATGAATGGCCCCTAACTTAGGCCTAAGCACTTTGAAATAAATCAGAGCTGGTCCGAGCCGGTAACCTCTCGGTTGAAATTCCACGTTCCCTCAACGCGGCAAACTCGGCAATTTAAAAAAAAATCTACTTTTTTTTTATTCCACTAGATATATTATCAAAGATTAATTACCCATTGCTGCCAAATGCACTTTAATAAACGAGTTTTAGACAGTGAGAAAATTAGAAACATTTAGAAAAGAAATATATACAAATATACTCGACGCGTTGTTGTTTTTTAAATAGAAAATATAATTATGATACCGAAGCGAACGATGTCCGTTTACATTTTTTTATCGTTGATCTATGCCATTTGAGGTTAGATAGGGTGACGATAATATTACTATTAAAATCTAGTACGACTTATCAGAAGCCAATGCAAAATGTTTTTTAATTTAATCATATACCTAATTACAATATAAAACAGTCAAATATTAAATATCATACAGTAACACGTCGGATATCCGTATCCGTATCCGCGGATATGCGCAAGAATAAAAGGTCTGTAACAGTATATTTTAATCCGTATAAATAATTAAATGTCATTAAGTATGTACCTACATGATATTTATGTTTATAAAAACATAAATATCACAAAAAATACTTAACATTTTCACTCACTCATCACTAATTTAATGCCTCATCAGTTTAACATCGATTCTTCCAACAACCCTAATAAGCACACGGCGTATTTTAAACGCGTAGCAGACGCGCAGACGACGCACAGGTGACGCGCGAATACGCGCTTCAAACGAAATTCAAATGCAACTTTGTAACTACACGAAGCGAGCATGAAACGCACCTCTACTGCGCGTATACACGCAATTACAGCCATACAGACGCTCTGTAGTCGTTCGTAGTCCTCTGCCCCTTCTCCGCCTCTTTGTACGCGCGTTTCAAGCAATGCAAACGCAATAATCAGCATCTACGGCGCCGAAAACGCACGTACCTAAAACATGCGTCGTCTGCGCGTTTCAAATACGCTGTGTGCTTCCACTCTAAGAGGTGGAAACATTTAAAATTTTTGTTTATCCATATTAATCAAATAAATATGAAAAAAAAATGTTTTTTTTTTCTCTCAATAAATTCTGTAATTCTAATAATTCTCGCACCATTGGAAATTTACATTATTTAGAAGAATTATCACTACATATTATAAAACAAAGTCCTCCGCCGCGTCTGTCTGTCTGTCTGTTCGTGATAAACCCAAAAACTACTCCACGGATTTTCATGCGATTTTCACCAATAGATAGAGTAATTCAAGAGGAAGGTTTAGGTGCAGTCGGGGCGGGCCGCTAGTTGACTATATAAAACCTTACACTACGATTCGTCGTCGCAGAACAGCCATAGCCATAAATGTCAAAAAATCGTTTGTCAAAAGCCGTGAAGGACGTCTAAACTAAATATTGACGAATCGACCATGAACATATTATACTTGCACTTTTTCATATAAGAATAAAAGTAATCGTTATATAGAGTGTAAAGCCTTAGCTAAAATCCATCATTAACAAAGTACTTTAAAGTTAAAATTTAAGTTGTATATACATATACAGGTTGACTGGTGAGTCACTCTTAATATTTAAGGAGAATACTCGGTACATGATTCTCATTCGAATTATGTAAAAAAATAGGTACTTAATTTTTGATCAAATTTTCATAAATTTCAATTCAAATAAATGAAGCGTTGACACTTTTCCAGTCATGCCGGCGTGCACGTGCACAGGTGTTGTACTGTGCCGCTTGTTCACACCTAAAAATTGCCAAAGTTCACATCCTTTACCTAGTCAACTTTGAACAATTAGATCTATAATAATATTATAAAGCTGAAGAGTTTGTTTGTTTGTTTGTTTGAACGTGCTAATCTCAGGAACTAACGGTTCAAATTTAAAAATTATTTTTGTGTTGGATAGCCCATTTACCGAGGAAGGCTATAGGCTATATAACATCACGCTACGACCAATAGGGTCGAGCCAGTTAATGCGCCAGTTTATTTGGAATCTACTATATCTACGAGGGTAGGATGATAAGTAACTAGCCACTGCTATTTAAAAAGTTAAAATAAAAAAAAATATTTATGTCATTTTTAAATTTGTATCTCTGGCCAACTGTGTTCTAAATTTGAATTTGGTGGCGTGAAAATTTTATTGATTTTTTTGTCATTTGAAAATATATTTCGTCAACTGTTTTCAAAACGGATAAAATTGAACAAAGAGCGGTGATAAAGTTTCTTCATATGAAGGGCATAAAGGTGAAAGATATCTATCACGAGTTAAAGAATGTTTTGGGTGAATGTGCTCCTTCTTATGCCACAGTAAAAAACTGGGTAGCTGAATTTAAACGCGGTTGTACATGTGTCCGAGATGAAGCCCGCCCCGGACGTCCAAAAAGCGTCACGACTCCGGAAATGGTCGTGTACATGATATGATTTTAGCAGATCGACGATTGAAGTTATCTGAAATAGCTGACACTACAGGTATCTCAAAAGAATGGGTACATCATATTCTAAGTGAGGAATTAAATATGAACAGAAGGAGGCCGACGAGCGGATGAGAGAGGAGGCCGCCGACGTGGCCTCCATCCGCGGGCGACGAATGGGGGTGCGTAGGAGGCGCTACTTAATGCGCCTCCTGTAACGCCCTTGTGCCCGTGTCGGGCCGGGATGGGAACCCGGTCCTGCTAGACACGGCGTCGTCGGGACTGTTCAGAGGTTAGCCGGACAGTCCCCATGGAGGAGAAGTCTGGCCTTTTCGCCAAGGCCAGCCTGTCGCTGGAGGGATCCTGTTGCCTGCAGATCCGGGACCCTCCAATTAAAGCGGCTGAAGGCTCCCGCAGGGGTTTAGTACGGTATTGCACTCCCAAAGACATAGGTCTAGGACTGCCGACCCGGGCATCCTGGATATCATCCGTAAATGGATTCCCCTGCGTAAAAAAAAAAAAAAAAAAAAAAAAAAAAAAGGAATTAAATATGAAAAAGTTATCAGCCCGTTGGGTGCCGCGACCGTTTTCAGAATAATAAGGTCGATTGTTACGTCGATTTGTAACAACAGATGAAACATGGGTTCATTATTACGCGCCAGAATCAAAAATTGAATCAAAACAGTGGACTCAATCAGGATGCCCGGCTCCAAAAAAAGCCATGGCTGTAAAGTCGGCTGGAAAAGTGATGGTTCCCATCTTTTGGGATGCAGCTGGGATCTTGATGAAAGATTACCTTTCTAAGGGTCAAACAATTAATGGAGAATACTACGCTAATCTTCTAGATAGATCTTCATCAATGTATTCAGCAAAAACGACCAGGTTTGGCGAAAAAAAAATCATCTTCCACCAAGACAACACTAGGGTTCACACATGTGTTAAAGCTACGGCAAAAATCAACGAATTGAATTATGATTTGCTGCCCCACCCACCTTATTCGCCTGATCTAGCGCCATCAGACTTCCACTTTTTCCCTAAGCTCAAAACTTCTTTGGGCGGACAGAAATTTGCCATAAATGATGAAGTCATAGCCGCTGTAGAGGAGTATTTTGCAGGCCTCGAAAGAAATCATTTTATGGAAGGCATTACTGCTTTAGAACGAAGATGGAATATGTGCGTAGAGGTTCACGGAGACTGTTTCGAAAAATAAAATTAATTTTATCACGGAAAGTTAAGTGTTTTATTATTAGGCTTATCATCCCGCCCTCGTACTTTTAGAGTAATTGTTTAAAAATATTTATGTACGGTTTTTCCTCAAATTAACGCGGGTGAAATCGCGGGGCACAGATATACAAAAGATAACTATAAATGAATTGTGTATATGAATGAAGTGTGTATGAGTGAAATGTATATGTGTGAAAATGGAATCTATAAAATAAGACTCGAATACGTAGCCCTTAAGAACAGCAGTATACGGTGAGACGCGAGGTTCATACACAAAATACTACTTTACCCACTGATCTATAAGTTTTTTATATTTTATGTTTTATTTTTTTATTTTTATTGTATACTTTAGACATATGCATTTAAATAGAATAAACACACCACTTAAAAGTTCAAAGGATAGAAGCTGTGAGTTCAGTTCAACATCATTACCCGACTGCGACAGAAGGAGGGTTATGTTTTTCGAGTGTATGTATGTATGTATGTATGTATGTATGTCCATTTCTTTGGCACGCCCTACAGCCCAAACGGCTGGACGGTTTTTGACATATGAGGTGTCGTTGGATTTGTCTAAATTGTAGTAGTGACATAGGCTATATAAATTTTCAAAATGGCGCCCGCAAATGGCGAAATGAGGGGTGAGTTGAATTTTTTTTTCTTACTGTAGCAATATGGGTATCAAAATGAAAGCTAGTAAATTGTTTTATTCTTTTTAGTTTATAATAAGAGTATTTTACGCAGTCGGGTTTTTTGATTTTTTTTAATTAAGCATACTTGTCATCGTTATGTTTTTCTGGGTTCGAGTTAAAAAATAATATAATAATTTTAATAATTCAAAAATATACATACATAACATAGACACATCTATGTATAATTATATATATATAATTATGTTACTGTCAAAACCCGTTTTAAGTTTTTAGCTTTAGCAGAGTTTAGGCTTTTCTTTAATTATATACATATAATAAATGATAGTTCGTAAGCACGTGAGTAGCTGTTAGGTAATTAATTAAATTATAACTTGTTATAGTAAAGTTTAGTCAAAATACTGCTCAGATAACATTATCAAGAACTGAACCGTTTGAATGAAAGAAAACAACCAATTTGAACTAATGACTACGTTCTAAGCACTTTTACATAACGATAGTTTTAGCTAAGCTAATTTACTAAAACGCGTTGTCTCTACCTATTTTTTTGGGTCACAGGGGAATCCATTTACGGATGATATCCAGGACGCCCGGGTAGGCAGTCCTAGACCTATGTCGGACTCGGCACTTTGGGAGTGCAATACCGTACTAAACCCTTGCGGGAGCCTTCAGTCGCTTTAATTGGAGGATCCCGGATCTGCAGGCAACAGGATCCCTCCAGCGACAGGCTGGCCTCGGCGAGAAGACCAGACTTCTCCTCCATGGACATTGTGTCTAACTAAAACTAAGTTAAATTAGTCTTTTATTATTAGTTTTTCGTTTGTGGCAGGATTTTTGACATGGCGATAGAACACTGTAAGAAAATGAATGTAAATTGTTACGTTGTAAACAAGTTGAAATATAGTTCGCTATTTATGCAAGAATTATTAAATTGATGATGTTTAGTGTTGCAGTTGAAGGTTTTTTTATTAGGTGGCGGCCATAAGAATTGCACAATTGTCAGTTTCCTGTGTTGTAATATGGTTTTTTATATTAAAGATATACGTTAATTACATCTGATAACTATTAAATCTTGAGTTTTACATATTGCCTTAAAAATCTCTTGATAATAATTATTGTTCTTCGTTAACTGCTAAACTGAAATGGAATGCAACGTATGGTTCATCGTTGCAGAGTATTTAAAAAGTGCTATTATGATAGCATATCTAAATTATATCTACCCAATGAGAAATCAGTGCGAACAACAAATTGAACAACAAGATGAGCTCCGGTTGTACTCGCAGCAATGTATCCTCCGCCTGTAATTCAAAGGTGGAGCCCTAACTTGAACTGGCAGCCGATACGAAGAAGTAAAAACGATGAAGTAAGTAAAAATAATTTCGTGCCAAAAAAATGTAACAGCTATAGTATTTATATATAATTATCACATAGAAAAAAAAAACCTGTAAATGTTTCTTTCAATGATTTGCAAAAGTTTCTTTGCTATTAGATTAATCTGTAATTTAAGTTTTAAAATTTAGTTATTAACGTTATTTTATTTTTATTTTATTTACTTTTGGCTCCATTATTTTATCAACTGTCCACGATACCTACAGTTATAAAAAAAGGCATTTATGAGGTTCCTGATATACGCAACGCAATTAGGTCATACGATACTTATTTAAAGAACTGAGTGTACAAACAGGAGCAAATATAAGAACACCCGAAAATGTAATCTTCTTGGACAAACTTTATCAAACATTGGTAGGATATTATATAAATATATTAAGTTATATAATTAAAGAGTTCGTATCACTTTAAGAATGAAAAAAATGAACCATTATTGTGCTGTTTGAAATCTGTTGGTTGTTCCAATTGTCAGTATAAATGATATCTGTATTATAGGCAGCTGTTTATGTTCAGATTTATGTTATTAGATTAATATTGTTGTTACGTAGAAGAATACGGTTGGCTGTGAAAAGCCTTCTGTTAGTTTTATCAAATTGCGGGATCTATTCTAGTTTATCACTACATATTATAAAACAAAGTCCCTGGCGCGTCCTCCTGGCTATTTGCGATAAACTCAAAAACAACTGAAATTTTTTCGTTCGTTGAAATAGATATTGATTTATGATAAACGTTTAGGTGAATCCCTTACATCATATAATTTAAATTAACATCTTAATTATTGCAAAATAAAAATTTACGATAAATTCAAGTGCGGGTCTCACACCGCTGACGGTACTCTTTTGATGACACCACCCCCGCGCCGCGCCCTTCTCTGTCGCCTGCAGTTGTTATATTAACAGAGATGTACCTATATTAATATAAAATTTCACATCTGGAATAATCTCACAAAAACTAACTACTGATGATTAAGTAATAGAAGCATTGAACAATACAAGGGATGCGCGCGGCTAGTGTGTCGGCTCAATCGGCTCGTTCGGCTCGGTTGGCTAGGGTAGTAATATACATATTTCATATTAAACTTCGCCCCTATCCGAAATTATTCGAACTTTTATATAGGTTACGATTATGGAGCTCCACAACATCCCTGCTATATAACATAACTAAGACAAAAAAAATGTGGGCACTACCGCTGTTACTACTACTATGTTTATGGGGCTGGTAGCTAAAACTAATTATAGGCTATATACATATAGATAGATATAAAGTTTGCTTATCGCTTGAGGCGACTTCTTCCATAAGAAACGAAAATGAATGATAACAGATATTATATTAAATAGGGAAAATATAATACAATGGTAACAAAATATTTATAAAAAATATTATTACAAATAAAATAAAATATATTATAATATATACTTAAATTCAAATATACAAATATCGACACAAAAAAAAAACAACACCATTTCAAGGACAGGAAATGATATTTTAAATTCTTTTTATATAAAAAAGACGTAGATAAACGTAGTGAATTAGCTTACGTATTATAACTAGGGTTGCCACCTCTCCAGGTTTGACCCGGAGTCTCCGGGTTTGCATGGTGCATCTCCGGGCTCCGGGTTTAACATCGAAATCTCCGGGTCAGACCGGGCAGTGGCAGTGAAGCGATAGCCGACCATCACGGCGCGGGGCGAGACTTAAACCAAGTACGAGAGTTCGTACAATCTAGTGATTCAACATCACCTGTTGATTTAAAATGGGTTCAGTTATTCACATTCGAGGTGACTTTCCTTCACCGAACTGCCAAAAATAATCGTATTTTTTACACTAATCCTTATAAGCAATGCTCTTGTAGAGCGCGTCTTTTCTTTAATGTGAAATTTGTGGACAGACGAGCGAACCTGCTTGTCAGTGGACATGGTAAAGGTAGAGTTAATAAATTGTAAAGATTAATTACAAATATGAAATGCCGAGAATTTTTGAAAATTTTGAAGAAACCTGAACACGAAAAGATACTTAAATAATCCCTTCAAAATAAAAAAAATGTTGTTTTAAGCTGGTCCAAGTTAGCCTAGCACTAGTTAGGTCTTTTATATTTAATAAATACATTACCAATTATAATTTACCATTACTTTTTATGATATATATGTATATATATATATATAAAATTCTTACTAAAGAAATTAACTTTATTTTTAAAATCTCCGGGTCTACTGTTTTTGAAAGGTGGCAACCCTAATTATAACTATCATAATTTACAATGATAGAGAATTTAACAAATTCGCTGTATTGGCGGTTAGAGAAAAGGGTCACCATCGGCGAATGTGATCATTTGAAGAAGTCAATCCTTAGACAGACATGGAATTAGAAATATATGAGCATATGAATTATAAACATCATCAACACTAGAGATAGAAACCGCAGCTCTCACAACACTAAGTGGCGACTAAAAATATGTTCAATTATTTTTTATACTAAGTCTATCGACTTTATTCAGATTGCTACGTTTCGGAGAGAAGGGCAAGACAGGCAGTGTAATTGCTGGCACCGAGACTAACACTTTATGTCTCAGGATAGGCAACATTATGAGTTGTCTGGGCTAGTTCCAGGTAAACTACTTTTATGTTCATGGGCGACGTCTGCCAGTTTGCCTATCCAACTAACATTAAAAAAATAAATTAATTAAAAAGCACCTCTTATCAGCAATCAAGTAATCTTTATTTTACAAAGTAACTAAGTGTTATTAAATTAAATGAGTATAGTTAATGTGAAGCTACCACTGAATCAGAATGTAGATTCTGTTGAGAAAAATCGGCAAAAAAAACTTAATAATTACTCTTTTAAAATCCGTCAATATCTCCACAATTATAAATTCAGTCATAGACCCTGTGTGAAAGCCAGCGTTACTAAACCCACTCATCTTTACCATTTATATAATCTTGTAACGAATAATATTCTTTGGCTATTAAAGACTATATTATTTATTTTTTGGAATAAAAACGGTATTTCAATTTCTCAATGGATTGAGGAAGTTATACCGAAAATCAAAGAAATAAATAAGGTCGAATATAAATAATGTTCATACAACAAACGAATTGATAAGGTTATCTGCAGGTAATTTTTTTTTTTTTAAATACAATAAATACACTGTACTTATATTTTAAATATTTTGATTAATGAATTTTATACAGACACACACAGTAGATTTGCACATTCCATATTGCAAAAGACTTAACGATTCTGGTTATATTAAACAAGATATTACGACTGTTACATATCTTTCTTTTTTTCAAAAGACACCTCAAGATACCGCACTATTTCACTTAATACGTCATGAATGTGTTTAGCATCTCTGGATAAGATACGAGGGTCATTTAAAAAGTTCATAGCTTAATATAGTTAGCAGCATGGCATTTTTATGAAACTACCTTCATTTTGAAGCTTCTTGAGCGATTGCGTAAAATTTAATTTCCTTATTTTGCATTCGTTACGGTTTTTCACTGTAACGTCGAACAAGTAGTGATAATATTACAAAACGGATTAAATCGAACATCGTGTTGTGATTAAGTACTTACAATAAGAAAGGTTTCACACCAAAACAAAATGAAGACATGTTAGAATCTGGATCTTCGTATGGTACTATAAAAAAAGTGGGTAGCAGAGTTCAAACATGGTCGAAAAAATGTCATATATGGCCCACGTTGCGATCGGCCATCGAGGTCTACAACCGACGAAAACATTAAAAAAAATTGTGATTTGATTTTATCTGACCGGAGATTGACTATTAGCAGCGACACCGAATCCTACCACAACATACTGCGCTCACAAACCCACCTACCAAGCGTGGCAGGTATTGGCAAACCCTCCAGAGATGATGCGGGAGGCACGTTCAGCAGTGGACATCCAACGACTGAAGTGGTTGTGGATTTTTTTTCTTACTTAAAAAATTAAATATAATACAGCATAGTAATACATCAGTAGGCTGAATCAATCAATCAAAATATTTATATTGCAAAACTTAGAAAATAATTATTTACAGATAAGTATAAATCATGTCCGCGTGGAATGGTGCCAAGAATGCTGGCAGCATTTCCCCATTGAATCGCAATTTCGAATCCCTAGGCAAAAACTGCACCAGCCCTCTTACCACTATTCGAGGCCATGAAAAGTAGGGGTCAGTTCTTTTAGTTTTTTAGACAATCCTAGCCGGGTCGAATAATACCGTCTTCTGCATCCTGGCTGCGAGCAAACCGCCACGGATCGCCAGCTGCCTCAGATGGTGAGCGAGGCTAACTGGGATAACACCGTTGGATGATACTATGATAGAGATGATTTCAGCGGACTCTACCACCCAACATGTCGACAATCTCGTGCGCTAGATCCAGATAATATCTGGCAGATATATACGTTTTTTCTCTGTTTCGGCTTTCGAGAGGTCCTCGTCATGCGGGATAGTTATGTCCACTAAGAACTCCTTGATTATTGATAGAGTAGGGAAGACATACGGCTGCCTGTAAGCGAAAACGTCCAACGCTTAGAAAGAGAGAGAAGATAGTGGTATCCCATTAGCTTTGCGGTCTCAAGTTCAAATCCCGATAATATATTTTTTTGTGAACATACATATTTACTTCTATTTAAATTTTTCGACTACAAACAAATCACAGACACAATTCTAATATGCACAGTATTATATTGGTATGTAATTCAACCGGTACCGCCATCGTCTCTCTCTTTCTAACCGAAGGACAGCTGGAGGCCTGACTCCCCTGCTCTGTCTATAATACCTCTATGGACAAAACCCGAACTTAGGTAAGAAAAAAAAAGTATGTGCAACATCAAACATGGGACGAAAGTACTACATCCTTTCCCACATATGAAATTGCCACCGGAGCCGTAAGTCATTGAGAAATTCCTTTCGACAAGCTCTACGATACATTATTAAATCAGAATCGTAAAATTAGTAAAAATACCATTTAAAAAAATCTAAGACAACATTTTACTATATAACTAAGTTATAAGAAACGCTGAATATACACGTGTTAAACGTTCATTTCATTTTCAAACCAGTATTCTTATTAATGATTGATAGTAATAGATTTAACAGACTCAGAACCAACGTTTACCTATAATTTTATTATGATGAATGATGATGGCCAAAAACCTCTTCTCAATAATACAGGAGATATTCCATTGTGGAAATAAATACAAATATCTGGTTTTTAAAGATCGGCTGTACTACAGAGAACAATTCATAAATATGTGTAGTTATTATTTGAACTAAATAAAAAAATATCATGGAAATTTTAGTGTTTACGTCATTTCTACAGAACGTGTACGCCGCGGAAGCCGGGGGTCCCGGTGTTGTGTTACCAATAGAAGGCTGTGGCCCGTATGCGATTGTGACACATTCATAACCCTCATTAAAGACGTGCTACTGCTTCGCAGGGAATACATGAAATAGTGTTTATAAATAAAATATTAACCAACAATCACACCACGTTAACCCAGCCCCGTGGTAAGTTCGTAAGAACTTGTGTTACAGGTACTAGGAACGGAAATAAATTTAAGATATAAATACATATATACATAAATACACATCCATGACCCGGTGCAGACATCTATATTCGTCATACAGATTATCTGCACCTGGCGGGATTCGAACCCGCGACCGCTGCGTAGAGTGTCCAGTTGTCTGACCACTCGACCAGCCGGCCGGTCGTTTTGTTCCTTTTTAGCCAGTGGACGTATATATAAAAAAGATACATTAAAATTGTATTGATATTTAAAAAGAAAGAATTGATAAGAAATTCAACGTATTATAATATTATTTTGTTTTTATCTTTATGAAATATTATTTAAATAAATTCTTCCATGAATTATTAAGAACGTATTTAATCAAGCACAGCGGTTGACAGTCTCAGTAAACCGCATCTCAAAGAACTGTGTTCCATTAATTATGACTACACCTGATTTCCTCAAATCCTATTTATTATTAATTATCAAGAAGAGGTACTATAATTAAGTTTATTGTTAATTTATGCACTTGAAAGAATAGTTATTTAAGATAGTCATGGTCTTTTAGCAAAAAAACTACAAAAAAAAATTATAGGTAGGTACTCATTGTACTCGTATATGTTAAATTTATCAGAAGACTTTAAACAAACTTAGATTATTTAATAATAAATAATTAATGAATTTAAGGTTAATGTTGTATTTATGTGTATGGTCTCCTTTTACAAGTTATTAAATATTTACTTTAAATTTTATTTCGTAGCCACAATTATTTAAATAACAACTTATAGTAATATTCAATTTTTTGAGCAGTTTAGTTTTTGCGATTGCGTTTAGTTTGAGCGATTTGCGTAGTCAAAAACATTTTATATTCTTCGGTACAATATCGGTATCCTGTCCTATGCTAAAAAGAATCAATCTTAACTAGTACCTATTCAGTCAAATGTATTAATTATTATATGAATATTCAGACTAGATTAAGATTTTTATACATTATTATTATTATTATATGTATGATTATTATACTTCACTGATTTTAAATTTTTTATGTAGTACCTACCTATTCACATTTCAGACGTATCTTTAAATTCACTGAATGAGATCGTGCGCCCTAATCGAAAACTCCAATCTCGAGGCTTAAAACTATATATTTAATCAAAAATCAAGTAACATACAGATACATTTTAAGTGTCTAATAATTTAATGGATTTTATTCGATATTTATAAAAAAAAGTGTTTTTATAAGATAAAGATTATGTGTGGACACAAAATTGATGCATTGAACCTCTCCCTGAAACCGGCTACATGCACTCGATGCTTTGTAACTTCAGGGAGTCTTATAATTTTAATTCACTTTAATAATTATAAAATATCGTCCTATTAATATGAAACTTTCAAATATTCGATTATATCAGTTATCGTTTCAATATCTGACACCGTGTCGGGTGATGTGAAAATGTCTTACGGCATAGTACAAACTACATGTACTTAATACTTATGTCTATATAAATGGAGGAGAGGCTCTCTGTACAGCAGTCGAAATCGGTTCGCGACCGCGCGTAGATATTAACCATTTACAAACATTTACTAATTGTTATTTAAACCATAAAATATGAATTTTGTGTTTATAATAGCTTTGACAACTGTGGCCGTGTTTGGTCAGGATCAATATCTTAAGAAATATCCAGCGGGTCTCGACAACAATCTCGATCTATCAGATCAGGGAATACCCAATACGGAGCTATTAATGTCTTTTGTGGTACGTCCTTTTAAATTTTCATAATAGGTACCTGGAAGTCAGTGTGTTTTATATATTTTGTGATATGGTGGTTGATAATCTATTAAATTCATTCTAATAATTTATAAATTTTATGGACCCATTTTTTCCAAGTTTGAAAAACATAGGGTATAATAGCGTAAGGAGTGTTATGTAAACCATTTTTCTTCATAGGTATTTCGACATGGCGATAGAACACCAGACGAAGAAGAATTAAAAAAATATCCAATGGAACAAAAATACGAAAACATATTCTTTCCTTACGGCACAAAATCATTGACAAACGTAAGTCAAGAACATTAAGTGAAATTAATATAATGAAATTAAAAAATAATTTAATTACGATATCTATCAAAATTTTACTTTTAATCAGAAAGGTAAACAGCGCGGATATCTTGTCGGAGAATATTTAAGAGGACGTTACGATGGTATCATTTCTAAATTATATCTGCCCAACGAGATTTCCGTTCGAACTACTGACTACGCGCGCACTAAAATGACAGTTTTGACCGCTCTGAGTGCCATGTATCCGCCGCTACCGGCACAGAAGTGGAACCCTTTCCTCAGCTGGCAACCCATCCCTTACAGTACCCTCCCCAGTGCAGATGATGATGTAAGTATTTCGTTAAATTATTTTTAATGGCCTTTAGAGCATCTACTTTTAATGATAAATATACGCCCATAACATATAACTAGATATTACATAATTCTGGGATAAACAAGTAACTAATTGCAACTTGAATGACGACGTATTTGTATTAGTTATTGTAATGTAATGTACTGTATCACAGCTTGTAAACAAATCACTGCTGAGCGAAGGCCTCTTCTCCATATAGAAGAAGTGTTGGAGCTTAATCTACCACGCTGCTCCACTGCGAATTGGCGGATTTCTCTACCATGATTAACGATCGTTATAAGGTGTCTATTGGCGAGTTGCACGAAACCGTCGCTAATTTTCCGTTAGTTAAGTTGCAATTAATCTTAAAATTAGTTGATCACATGATTAATTTAAAGCTGTTGGAATTAATCATCCGTTAGATAGGTCTTAAATTAAACTAAATTTTTTTGTTAACTTAATCAGATGTAGGTTTTGTGCAACAGATAATCACGATTCTTGTGATTAAATTAGTTTAATAAACACTTAAATTTTAAATTTGTTTCGTGCAACTCGGCGTATGACAACAACCGGGACCGACGGCTTTACGTGCGCTCCGAGGCACTGTGGGCAGACCCACAAGGACATACACTCAGACCGGAAACAAATATTTGTACAAATACAAATATCTGTCTCGAGCAGGAATCGAACCCGCGACTGTCGGCGCGCGGCGTTGAGGCAACTACTCGCACCAATACACCAGAACGGTCGTCTGGTTGTATTAGTTATTACTGGTAATGAATAACCTAACAACTTACCATGAGCATCAATTTACGACCAAAAAAGTAAATAAAAAAGCTAAAATTTTATAATAATTTAAATATTTACCCGGTTTGTACATTTTTTTTATTTTACTAGTTAAACATATACGTCTATTACACGTGCTAGCTAATTTAAGCATATGCAAATATGCTAATATTAATCTAGAAATTATGTTAATAATTAATATTTTTGATGTATTTTTGTTTTTATTAAATTATAATAAGTTTAATAAACATTTTGCAGCTGCTTTACTATTATAATTGTCCTCGCTATCATGATTTAAGAAAGCAAGTTTACAATTCACCTGAAATACAGAAAAAATTTAAACCTTATGAAGGTCTCTTAAAACTTTTGACTATAAAAACAGGAGCGAACATATCAACGCCAGAGGATGTTTTCTATTTGGATAATTTATTTCAGACTTTGGTAAGTTAAAACAAATATTACGTATTTATTATTCAATATAAATATTTTCCGAAAAATTATAATGTAGAACTTTTATTTAATTTTATCCGGTTTCACCCTTATTGAGTTTCGATACTTGTTCAATTAAAACACTCATAGTTTAGAGTTATTACGCGACGTTTTATATTCTATTACTCTTCAACAAACAGGCTCGCTGTCACAAAAAGAATTTTTCAATAGGATTATTAGCACCTGAGGTTTGGACACTGGTACACGCAAAAAAATAAACCCTTAATGACATATTTATAATATTTACATAGCTTATAACAAAGAAGTCTTGATTTTCAGTATTGTTTTCCGACTTTTATACGATAAATTAATTGTAGGTACTTATATGTTTGATACTATCGGTTTCTATTCTTTTTAATTTTTTTAATAATAAATAATAAAGCTAATATAATTATCAGCATCCGTATCCGTACAAATCCTTGATATAACTAATATTATTCAATTTTTTAGGCCAATGTTGGTGTAAAACCTCCAAAATGGGCTGTAGAGGTAATGTCGAAAATAAAAGAAGTAACTAAAATTGAATACGGATCTGAATTCCACAACAATGAAATGATAAAATTAGCATCAGGTAGGTATAAAAATAGAAGCTTTGACAATCTGTAGCGAATGATAATGTCAATGGTATAATAATAACTTGCAATTATTTAATCGCAGGGGTACTTCTTGCGGACGTACTGAATGCTACGAGGGCGCTAATCAACGGAGACCGCGACCAGCCTAAGTTACGTTTATATTCAGCGCATGAAAACAACGTGGCTGCGTTTATGGCGGCTATAAATGTATTTAAGCCTCATCAACCTAAATACGGGTCGACGATATCATTAGAATTGAGAAAAAGACCTCTTACTGATCAATATGGTTTCACCGTAAGTAACAAATGTATTCTTTTTTTATTTAAAACTTTTTATAAAGTATTTAAAAGTTACATACTTAACACATCGTACTTCGTCATAATTCGCATGAGGTATTTTTAGAATTTTTTAAAAACACTTTATAATTTTTGGTTACCTTTAAAAAAGGAAGAACTGAACTGAATCAGCCTGTAAACGTCCCACTGCTGGACAAAGGCCTCTTCTCCATATAGGAGAAGGGTTGGAGCACAATCCGACAAGCTCTCCACTGCGGATTGGCAGAATAATTTATGACAACAACCGAGACTGACGGCTTTACGTGCTCTCCGAGGCACGGTGGGGAGATCCACAAGGACATACAGTACCTAGACCGGAAACAAATATTTGTACAAATACAAATATTGCCCAGAACGCGAATCGAACCCGTGACCGCCGGCGTTGAAGCGACTACTCGCACCACTACACAAGAACGGTCGTCGTACCAAAAAGTTAGAAAAGATATTAAAAGTATCAAGTTTACTCGTATTTAAAATTAATTAATTTATATTTTTATTCTATGATAATATTTAGATCAGATTCGGTCTAAACATGAATGTTACTCTTCAGGCGGTGTACGCATCGGAGGGAGGAAGCCCAGGAGTTGTATTACCGATCGCAGGTTGTGAAGAGGAATCGTTTTGCGACTACAACGCTTTCGTTAACTTAACGCAACATGTTGTACTATCTAGAAGCGATTATAAAAATGTATGTTTCCCTTCAATAAGATAACAAATAAAAGTTAGGCTAAGCTTCTTTAGGTGTATTTAATGAAATAATTATGTTTATAAGAAATAGCAAATTTTAAAAACACCGTCGTTGTAAATTATTTTTTGTTTCCTTGTAATTACTTGTTTTTTTTTCCTTTGTATTTGTAAAGAATGTATTTTTAAATGAATACATATCTCAGTTTGCGTTGTTATGTTAATTAGTAAGAACGTACAATAAAGTGGCTGTGATTTTAAATATACCTATTTCGTTTTAATTTAAAAACATATTTTTTAGGACCATAATTCGATGATCAAATAAAATATTTAAAATCATTTGTACCAAAACAATAATAATATAGTGCTTATAAAATAGAAAGACAAATAGAATTAAAACAAACAGAATGACAAGCTGATGATCAGTATAAGTCATTTAAGTTAATATTAATTTCTTCCTCTAATATTCACATCGAATCGAATGGTATGCCAACTTAGATGGTTCATCAATTTTTAAATTTTCTTGTAGTTTGGTACACAATTGCAAATTCGAAGTTCGTTATTCTTGAAGTTAGAAATTTATAATTTGAAGTTAATGTTTCTATTCGTATATACACAGATAAATAAGTTAGAGGATAAGTTTAATCTCATTGCTACAGTCCATACACATATAGGTACCAGCTAGGAAATCATCGGAGAACGTTTTTCACATGCACCGGAAGTCGGATGGTTAAGGTCTATGCGTTCGGAGATGGGAGTGTATTCTTTGGGACAAAATCATTTTCGAACATCAAGTACGTTAGATGCGGTTGCAGTAAGCAAGCCGGGCAAGATGAAAAAAGGCAATTTAGATTAAGTGCATAATTTTTTTTTAATAAAAAAAAAACTTTATTATAATAAAAATTAGCTATGCTCTATGAGCTAGTATACGAGCATTGTTCCTTAATGAAATTATTTCCTTATGGTGGTAACATAATTCAGGCATGAGTTATCACAAATGGGAATTGTTATTCAAAAAAACTCGGCTTGGCGGTCGAATACTCTCGATATCTTGGTATTTAAGTAATTATTTGGGTAATGTTAGGAATTTATTATTTGCATTGTCCAATTTTATAATAAACATACAATTTCTATAACTACAATCAATCTTCACGATCGCAATGACTGCCGCGACAATATTGAAGATCGGACACCGTAAAGTGAATTAAATTTGTAACAAAATAGTCAAAAAACTGTTTCTTAAGATATGGTGACCGATTAACAAAATTCCTTATTGACAGCTTAAAATTAGTCAAGTGAATTTCAAATGGGCCAAGAGAACTTGAGGACAATTATCGCTCAAGCGCGAGCGTTACTGATGTTACAAATGAGAATGCGACAAAAGTTGAGAAACTTATTGCAAGAAGCTTACATAAAGAATAATATATAATTAGAGGTCCTGACATCTTTAAATCTCAAAAATAAGTGCAATATGTTACAATAATTTAGGAACAGGTTATTTAGCTCTTGTGAAGATTCTACGAGTATTTTCCACTGAATTTCTAATGATATTGTGGTTATGGTGTGTTGTGTTTACCGAGGAAATAACGTGAGATTTATTTTCCTCGATGATGCATTGCAGGAAAATGTACATTTTCATAATAAATGCATATTGTTCAGAAAGGAAATAAGGAAGAAAAATATTTTGACGTGATAACGTCTTGTAAATTGATGAAAGCTATCGGGTATTTTTTTTTCAAAAATGACGCCATTTTGTCACGTGTCGCGAGCGAGCGAGAGCGCAGAACAAGCGATAGAGAGGCACGATCAGCTCGACTTATGACGCATCTCTCTTACACTCCATCGGACCGCGTTCGAGTACATCAATTCTACATCTATGTTTTCTTATGACGTTATCACGTAAAAATTATCGTCCGTAAACCGACTTTACAGACAACCATTTTTTTTACAAAGTATTGGAAATTTAATTCCATGATGTAATTAAGGTATTGAGGTTAACGTTAAGGTTATATTGATAAATAAAAATTAATTAATTTCCTTTGGTATTGTTTTTCATATTCATATCTAGAAAACATGGAATGTCTCTTATACACGAGTATGATATAAGCAGGCAATTTTGAAAACAAAGAAAATAAAGTGAACACACCAATTATACACCAGCTTTAATATCATTAGTAGTAATATGTATGTATATGTACCTACAGACCGCGATAAAACTTTAGCACGTAGCAAGTAAACAATAGCTCTCTCGTTCTAATGTTTACATGAATGCCTTGACTAACCCTCTTCAATCATAGAATGAAAAGGCTAAAAAAATATTTTTATTGAGAGTTGTAGTGAAAAATGTGTTGTGCTAAAGTTTTGTCGCGGTCTGTACATATATACCCTGGACAGCAAATAAAAAATGTCGGTTAGAAAATCTTCAATATCTTCAAAAGTACCTGACCTAGCTTTATATAATAAAGACAAAATTTTTAAATATTTAATGCCACATATAATAACTGCTCAACTGCCCGTGTCAACTACTAGTTGACAAGAGTTTACAAACTAACAGCAATAACCGCAAGCAGCTGTGTCAAGTAATGGCTATATTGCCCATGTCAAATTTTTTTGACACGGACATTAGTACGCGTCACGTATATTACATTATCGCCGGATGGAAATTACGTAGCAAAACGTGAGAGGGCTTGGGCAGTTTTGTGCAGTTGGTAAATTTTTGGTCATTGCCCGGACACTCAAGCGGATAATATAAAAAAAATTTTTTTTATTAATTTTTGATAATTGTATAAAAAACTGAAAATGTAAAATGTTGGCCGTTTTTTAATTTAGTACCAAAAAATTTAAATCAATTTTTCGCGTTTGTTTTAGTTTTGCAATAAAAAGTTATAAATATAGTGTCTCTGCCTTATAAATTTTATTATTATGAAGTAATCATGTCATTAACTCCTGAAGAATGTACCAGGATCCTGACAAGGCTTGAAGATGGGCACAGTCAGCGAAATTGAGCGGTTACTGTTGATGTGACTTTCTACAGTTCAGCGAGTACTACAGCGTTTCCATGAAACTGGATTCGATCTTCGAAGGCCAGGAACAGACCGAACAAGGTGCACGACGGCCCGGGAGGATCGCTATATGGTATCAACAATTTTGAGAAATCGCTTTCTTACGGCTTTTGAAGTAAATAATCGTCATTCACGAGCTGGCGGAAACAATCTGAGTACGGATGCAGTTAAGTGGCGTCATGCTGAAGCAAATTTAAAGCCATTAAGACATGCAAATGGCCGAAAACTAGAAACACCACAGAAACTCAAGGATGAGTTATAGTAGAGAACACGAGATTTGGACTCTGAAAGACTGGTCAAGAGTTATGTTTTCAGACGAGTCTAGATTCTGTTTATACAAGCACGACGGGAGGAAAAAAGTGTACAGAAGAACGGGAGAACGCTATAACCAAGCTTGTATAGAAGAAAAAGTACCATACAGCGGAGGCTCTGTTCACGTGTGTACTGGGCTTTCTTCCGAAAGCCGCACTGAGTTAAGTGGTGATAGAAAATGAAACTTTAACTGAAGAAAGATATGTCACTGAAATACTGAATGACTACGTTGGTCCATTTTTAGTGGACATGACAATGCCCGCCCGCATACAGCTGAAATAGTGTTTGCCTATTTTCAAGAAATCGGTATCACACACATGTAGTGGCCAAACTTAAAACCCCATTGAGCATGCATGGGACGAACTGGGACGACGTGTACGTCAGCGGAATCCGCCGCCAATCAGGCTTGGTATTAATTATGCACATTTTTTCGAGGGTATATCGACTGGTAGCGATATACTCAAAACATATTATTATACATAGGTATTTATTTACATATTCACTACAATTATTCTACATACTAAATATATAAGGTTATACATAAAGAAATATCTATGGAAAAAAAATATATATGGAATAATTTTTGAAATATTCTCTTATTTTATGATATTTGTTAATGTTTATCAGATTTGTTAAGAAATAAGATAGATAAAGTGCAACAGAAATAGTTGATTAAATCACGTTGTCCATGATATTAATAATAAATTAAACAATTTTACGCTGTTGTTAAAATATATATTGCTGCGACATAAACACGTATTCTGTGAAATGTAACTGCTACGCCATGGTGCAGTTAACAAGTATTGTGTGTTCAATGTAAGTATTCTATTGCCACTCCTTGTTTAGTAGTAGGTAAACCTTTTCTTATTGCTATCGTAACTTGACAAATAAATATAATTGTGTAACTAATATTATAGATTTTCGTTATTATTAAAACAAATTCATTTTTACCCGACTGCGACAGAAGGAGGGTTATGTTTTTCGAGTGTATGTATGTATGTATGTATGTATGTCCATTTCTTTGGCACGCCCTACAGCCCAAACGGCTGGACGGTTTTTGACATATGAGGTGTCGTTGGATTTGTCTAAATTGTAATAGTGACATAGGCTATATAAATTTTCAAAATGGCGCCCGCAAATGGCGGAATGAGGGGGGGGGGGAGTTGAATTTTTTTTTCTTACTGTAGCAATATGGGTATCAAATGAAAGCTAGTAAATTGTTTTATTCTTTTTTGTTTATAATAACAGTATTTTACGTAGTCGGGTTTTTTGATTTTTTTTAATTAAGCATACTTGTTGTTAAAATAATTTAACTCATTTTTTAATAATAATTATATATTATATATATTATATATTTATATATTTATAATTGAAGTTCACTGTCTTTAAGTCTACGTTGTATGACAAAATAGCTCAATCATGCCATCGGTGGATCATGTACTGTTTGCATGTATGTAGATATTATTTAGATATTATTGGAAAATATTTTTAAACTAATATAATTTCCATCGAATTATGATACGAACGAAATGATTTTAAGGAAGTTTTTAATGAAAAATTGTTATTGTGGTTAAAGTAAATAGAAATATCACGTGAAATAGGGGATCAGAAACAGTTTGCAAGCGATGATAAACGGAAGGTGTAGTTCGTTCGCACACTGCCGTCGCAATCTTTTAATTCACTCTATCAAACAAAATCAACCGTACCCGATCCGTTATACGAGGGTCATAAACATTGTTCAGAATTTATTTATAAATAGTGTCCTCGAAAAACATGCATCTATGATCTCTTATACCCCAAAGGCAAAATAGCATATAAAGCGTGGGATTAATACGGTTCATTTATCCTAAATACACGTGCATAAGAATTGAATATTGAGTTTAAATCAGCAAAAGTTGTATGCTAACATAAAATATAATTTCGTATGTATTGTGATATGATGACGAGATAAAATCAGTAGTTTCAATTGAACGTGACGCCGGCAAGGGCGTTACCGGGGCGCAGGTACACCCATACAAATGGCAACTTCGGTTCATGTATACGTGTAAATAGATAATATAGTACAATCGATTGGACAAAGTCAATCATCTGAGCGGCAGTTCGCAACGACCGTGAATCTGATGAGCGTCCCGCGTCGCTCTCAGTGGAACATCACTTCGCGCGTCGTGCACTTCCGCCCTCCTTGTACCGCGTATCGTCCGTTCCGAACATACGATCTCATATACCCACTGTGTTTATAATGAAGCTATCATAGATATTTTTGGGATACGATACTATAAGTGAAGGCACGAGTCACGATAGGACTACAATGTAGAGCTGTTAACCCGGCGGAGGACAATGTGAGTGTCGTATGAATTTGTGCCAGAGTTACACTACTAGCTTTTAACTCCATAAAATATTTATTTTAAACACATGTCGTTTAGTGTTGAAATGATATGCTAATATTGTAATATGCTACAGCAATAAATAATACAATATAGACAGATAGATTAGGTACCTTGTAATACTTTACAATGTTGATACGTATTAAATTAGTTTGTGTTTAAACAAAGTTAATAAGTAATAATGCATATATACTTTTCATTTAATATAGTATATTACGTTACTAGGGAGGGAAATTGCACATACGAATTATTTCGAGGAAATTGTGAGGTTAAACTATGAGATCTGTCATAACTTTGACATTTAAAAACTATATATTTGCATGGAGACGAAAGTTGACACATGCGCTCTAATTTAATTCATCATTTGGCCGGAAAGCAATGTGGCACTTTCATCCCTAAAATTAAAATTGAAATCGAACTTTCAATTCAGGTGTTATGAAAATATTTTATTTCATTTAATATAAAATAGATAAATATAAATACAGTAAAACAAATATTTGACCTAATATAATATGATAGCGTTTCTTGTAAGGCTATCGCAAAAAAAAAGTCAACTTTGTTTATAATATAACATCGTATGACTCATCGTATTTAGGCTGTATAGACTTTATATGTAGAAACTAAAGTTCCGCCAGTTACTTGTTAGTAGTATGCATCGATATCGCGTTTTTTTTTACAAGAATAGGTACTCAGTAAGTATTAATAATATACCAAAAGCAAGAGATTTTTTTTTAACCTCAATTAATAAATATGGAAAAAGAACACATAGTATGAGTATAAAGGTGTGTAAAAGGTTAGTTTATATATATAATCGAATGATCGGTCCCTTTGAAATAACATACATTACACATACTCATTACTATGGTTGATTTAAACCCAAACGATTTTTGTCGCTACCCGTTGAGGATAAGCGTTAACTATTTCGAATCTTTTCAATCGCATTTCGATCAAATTTGAACGGATGTACGAGTATGTATGTGTATGTATCAGCCTGTAAACCACCCACTGCTGAGCGAAGGCCTCTTCTCCATATAGAAGAAGGGTTGGAGGTTAATCCAACACGCTACTCCATTGCGGGTTGGCGGATAATTTTCCTACCATTAGTAACGATCGTTATCGGGTGTCTATGATAACAACCGGGACCGACGGTTTTATGTGCTCTCCGAGGCACGGTGCATGTTCTTCAATTCAATGTAATCAAATGTAAGTCCTTCAGTCGAACTAAAAATTCATTTTCAAAAGTCGTTAAAATAAATGTTTAAGGAAAGAGGGCGGTCGCGAGGAGGAGTCCACCAACGCGGCGGACACGGCGGACGCGACGCCGAGAATGCGTACCGAACACACCTGCTGTTGTCTCGGCGTGTTGGTGGGCGTCTCACTCATCGCCGGTTTGTATGATGATTGGTTACAGTAAAACAATGAACTAGAGAAACAGAATTTTAATATGACTAACTTACTTTACTTAAGTTAATCTATACATTGTAAGTTAGCCGTCGAATAGTTTACAACTTAACAACAGTGGATATGTTTCTGAGAATATTCTCAGAATTCCGCAATTGGCCATTCTTAAAAGTTCTTAGTGTATCTTATAGATATATACTATAAAGTACTTTGGTGAATTTCAGTAATTAGTAAATCTTAATAAACTGCTTCGTAATAACAAAACGCAAGCATTAGTACTCGCTTGCAAGTCTCGGGTTAATGGTCACTTTTAGCGACTAGCCCAGTCGTTAACGCATGCACTGGTCCGTGACATTTTTAAAACCAACTGTTTAGGGTTACCTACTTATCACTATAAATCAGTATGTTGCGCTAAGAAATCCTAGCTAGGATTTTGTGGTTTGATTTTAGGATCTACCGTGGGTGTGTCTGTTGTGCTAATTAAATTTCATATATACACCATTAAGAATTCTGAACGAGATTAAAACCTGTAAATCTTAGATAGATACAACGCACCGTATAATAAATCTGATTTTTTTTTATCTGTGTCTAATAATATTTCGAATTTTTGAATTTAGCCCTCGTAGCAGTGATCTTGACGAAGGACACTACAGTTGAAATTACAATATTGCGCCAAGTACACGTGGTAAGTCTATACGTTTCTCATTATGAATAAGTAAGCATGAGTATGAATAAATATTATTTAAAATGGGGTAAATTTTAATTAGATAGGGCGTTTGTGCACTACACGGAATTTCACTGTCCGGCAGTCCAATTTTTTACGGTCTGATATGGCACGCCATATAAATGTATACACCAGTTTGTGCACTATACGTAGTTTGACCGTCCGACATTTAACATTTTCCTATTCATTTTTATTTTAATTTCATAAATTTTTTGTCGTGCCACATCGGACCGTAAAAAATCGGACTGCCGGACAGTAAAATTCCGTGTAGTGCACAAACGTCCATAGTGATATGCTTCAATTTTAAATCGTATATCATTAAGGCTTTTTTATGCTTTAAATTATAAATTTACCAATAAATGTTATATACAATATATGAATGTTAATTTGGAAAAATATGTATAAGGTTTGATGATTTAAAATAGTTAAAAGGCCATATAAAATAATATTTCATTTAGGGTAGGGCGGGGCTAGTTTAGCAATTTTTCACTTGAGTATAGCTCCTCAATGAGAAGTCTCAATGAGTGGTTATGTGGCCTGATGGATTAGTAAATTTATCCCTAAGTAAAAGTGTCCCTACTTATTTTTTTTTGTAACAATTTGAATTTAAGAGCTACAGCTGTTTAAATACAGAAAGCCAAACATGCTCAACGTACCCCATAGGTGAGGTAAGTTGAGCAAGCGTATCGGGTAAGTTGAGCAGATAGAAACTGTAGTCAAAACATACCTTAGATATTTACCCGACATAAAATAAAATTATTATTTCTTAGTCAAACTTTTATAATTAATGATTTATAATAAAAGTTTGACTAACAAATAATCAGCGCGTACAAGTACTTAGGCTGCATTGTATATGACCAAAATGATCATAGCGTAGAAATTAAGTGCCGGATAGAGCAGGCACGCAACGCATTTATGAAGTTGCGCCACTTATTCTGCAACCGATCCTTAAAGATCTCTACCAGGGTGCGTTTGACACGATGCTATGTTTTTTCGGTTCTTCTGTTTGGTGTCGAATCATGGACCTTAACTCAAAACACGAGTAATCGATTAGAGGCATTTGAAATGTGGGTGTACAGAAGAATGCTGAGAATATCAGGGACGGATAGAGTTTCCAACGAAAGGGTTTTGCAGATGGTCAACAAAGGGGCAGAAGTTTAACAGATAATAAAACAACGAAAACTGCAATATCTGGGACATATAATGTGTAGCGACAAGTACAAATTGCTCCAACTAATAATACAGGGGAAGATACAAGGAAGGAGAAGATAATAACTGACTGTTACAGACGAAATATTCACAATTTTTTTTTTTTTACTTTTTGTATGTAAAATAAACAAAGCGTTCAGGTACATTATTCAATCGACAGGTTGCAACTGGCTGTCGTGCGAAGAGTTCTGCTCCTCAGTCCGCTTCTTTCCGCCACATAATGTATTAGCGTATGATGTATAGTTTTTGAGATATTTCGATTGCCCAACTTGCCCCATTGCTCAACTAGCCCCGCCCTACCTACCTTCGGCCCTTATTACTAACTTACTGCTTAATATTACTTGAAAGAGTTCAAATGTACTTCATTGTAATGTAACGTATGTAAACATAATATATATAACAGCTCATGTCTCATGGTGAGCGCACGCCTAGCGAACGAGAATTGGCCATGCTCGGAGCGCCACCGCCGGAACATGTATTTGTCCCTTATGGCGCTGGAGCCTTGACAAATGTGAGTGTATTTATTCCTCTTACTTCAATGTTAGATTGATAAAAGTGCAAAATAGAATAACTATCGGATTTCATTATTGATTATTAAGATAAGAAATACTGTTCTCTTATATTTACGCGAATTTTACTCATTTGATTAAAAGTCTATACCGGATTTTATCGCGTTTATTCAAAACTTTATAGCTTTACAATATTTTAAATTATTTCCCGACGTTTCGGACCCTTTACAGCGTCCATGATCTCGGGGGAGTCCACCGAGATTATGGACGCTGTAAAACACAAAAAGTTTTGAATAAACGCGATAAAATCCGGTAGACTTTTAATCAAAAGATAAGAAATGTTTGCTAGCAAGTAGGTTAAACAGATGACGGTAAGTGATCATTTTAAGTCGCAAAATTTAAGACAGCTTAAAGTAATTATTGGAGCTTTCTCGCGTTTTAAAATGAGAAAAAACACAGTAAAGTTATGTATATTGTTAAACTGAATCGGTACAAAATATTTACTTAGACACCTAAAGGAAGAAAAAAACTGCTAACCAACAGTTAAATAAAGTTTTTTGAGTTAATTTATAATTCATCAATTTTGTACCGAGACCGTGAGATCAGTGTTAACAAAAGTGTATTAATCAGCGTATTTCCTCTATTTGTTGAATTAATCTGATGACTGTAATGTTACGCTCGACTATTGTTATGTAGTTTACATATAGTATATATCGGATTAAGTTTGTATGTAACAATAAATTGCTAATATATGATGAGACGCTTAGTATATGATGCTCTAGGATCGACCGAAGATAGTTCGTACTGAAGCGCTCACTTCCTGGTGTGACGGAGGGAGCTCGACTCCTTCCTTCCTCCGACCTTCAGGTCGTGTTCTAATCAGGAACGAGGTGCCGAGAGGCGTAGATTAATGTCAGTCTAACAATGATTTATCATCCTCAACGTACGTCTTTCGACCGATAGAAAAGTATTTTTTATATTTATCACTTTTTTCTCCTTAAATTTATTGCATACTTATTTTACAGGAAGGGAAGTTACTGACTTTCGAGATGGGCGCATTACTTAGAAAACGATATAACGACTTCTTAGGACCTTATTATGAAGCTGGTAAATAAAAAATAAAATAAAAAAATAAAAACTGTGTGTCAGCTCCGACGCACGACTGGAGTTTAATCTTTAAGAACGATTCTCTTAACAGGCACAAATAATTTGTATATGACACAGAATAACACTTATCGACTATTTTACAGTTTTTACGCGAAAATATAGAGCCCTTTAGAATTCTGAGGCAATAAATTGTCCGTTATTAATTTGGCTTCATCATTAAAATTACGAGTAATCTTGAGTCTTCGGTAAGTTTTATGTCAGATTTATGTGAACTTATTGGGATTTTTACACTTAGTTATTTAGAAAAATAATTATTATTAAATAAAATCATAAATAAATAAATGAATTAATATTTCATAATTAAAAAAGACTCGATAAGCGCGCTCTCACGTCAAGGTCGTACTAGTAGTGAGAGAGTGCGGGGTATGAAGCGACTGTCGGGCGCGCCGCACACCCGCCCCTTCCTCAACCTCCGATTCCTCAGAGATCACGCGCGGAATATATATTTTAACACTTACGACTTAAAAGTAAAAATAGGTTGCGCACAAAAAACGTATCGAGGTCATTTGATCAGTAGATTTTTACTTCTCAAATTTTTTTCATACTGGAGGCCTTACATGAAAATCGATTCTTTAGGAGTAAACTCCAATATAAGAATATTCTTTTATAAAGCTTTTTTATTGTGATTTAAATATAAATACAAGTATGTTAAGAATTTTATTAATTAAAAGCTATGTCCGCGGCGTCGAACTACGATTAAGTTTCACTAATATTATGTTATCAAAAGTTATGTGCTGGATATCAAATACCGATCTGTTGTTAGTATTTTAGTGTAGTTAGTAGTAAGTACCATGCAATATTTTTTATATATTCTGATGTTTTTTTTAAATATTCAGACATGAAATTTGCATCTTTATTGCATGTTACGTACAGATATTTTAATTTTTCAGATATTTTAAAATCTTATTGCGACAATTAGGTAAAATTTATGAATTAAAAAGTTATTAAAAATAACAAAGAATAGAATACATTATGTAAATAATTATGTAGGTATTTAGGATAATTATGTAGGGTAGGGTCAAAAAAATAAATATTTTTGTCTATCATTTTATTATATCATAATTATTTAAAAAATATTGCTATATTAAATTATAGTACAATAAAGTTAATATGTACGGATTTTTTTTAAATTAGTATACCTACTCATGTTTTCTTTTACGACAACGAAATCGATCATTAATATCATACAACGACCGTTCTGGTGTAGTGGTGCGAGTAGTCGCCGCAAACCGCGCGCCGGGGGTCGCGGATTCGATTCCCGCTCGGGACAGATATTTGTATTTGCACAAAAATTTGTTTTCGGTCTGGGTGTATGTCCTTGTGGGTTTCCCCACCGTGCCTCGGAGAGTACGTAAAGTAGTCGGTCCCGGTTGTTATCATAGACACCTGATAACGATTGTTACTCATGGTAGAGAAATTATCCGCCAACCCGCAGTGGAACAGCGTGGTGGATTAAGCTCCAACCCTTCTCCTATAATGGAGCAGAGGTCTTTGCTTAACAGTTGTTTGTTTACAGACTGATACAGTACAATTGAAGATAAAATCAAATCAAATAATTGAAATGAAATAATTAAATTTTACAAAAATAATAATTATTTGCTTTTATAGACTAAAAATATGTGTCTACTATCGTTTTTATTCAATTTAACGTATCGAGATTTTTTTCAGAGAAAAGTATCGTCATTGCATCTGATACCGACCTAAGTAAGATGACGGCGCTGCTCATAGCGGCCGGGCTTTGGCCGCCTTCGCCCGAACAAGTCTGGAATGACACTTTGAACTGGCAGCCCGTGCCCTACACTTATCCACCGCGGGATGAAGACTTTGTAAGTTAAAAAAAATATTTGTCAGAACGTCTATAGATTAGGATATATATTTTTAGTTAGTATCCCACATAAGTATAACACGTGTTTCAGTGTCATATTTGGCTAGCTTCGGCTTCACCGTTCCGTAACTTCATTAAAGGTTACATAACAATTATTAAATTGATTATTATGACGACTATTTGTCGTACAAAGTCTATAAATATTGTTATTTCTAGGTTACTTAATAGAAGTGAGACTATTACCCGTAGTTATCAATAATCTATAAGAGTTATCGTGAAATCGTTTTGTGACCATACTCGTATATACATATATATCGTATATGAAATCTCTTTTTTGTTTAATTTACATTTCGAAGTAGGTAACTTTATATGAAAATGCTATATATAACAAAAAAAAAAAAAAAATTACCTTTGCAAGAGCTTGTAAATGATTCATTAAAAGAAAAAATTAATTGACTAGCAACTTTTACAGATCATTTGTACCAAGCTATAATTAAAATCTCAATGTCTATTTCAAATAAGATGTTTAAAATAATGGCCGAAAAAATATTAATATAACATATTATTTATGCAAAACTAAATGAAAATTATAATAATAATAAAATTATTTTATCGTTTAAGATTATTTTTTTTATTTAATATTTTATAACAAAAGATTTTTTTACAACTAATCATTATGATAAAAAAAATCTAGTTTATAAAAAATATTTTAATGATTTTCTTTAGGATTTAAATATGCATTAGATCATTGTATCGTAATTATATCTATTTTATGACTGTTATAAAATGTCTTTAATAATATTTTAGATTCTTTACGATGAAAATTGCCCACGATATGGCCAAGAGAAACAGAGATTGTTAAAAGCGTTTACCGAGGAAGGTCTGCTTATACCGTATCGAGATCTATTCCACAAGATAGCACTTATGACCGGAACTAACTTCAGTACGCCCCAAGATGCATATAATTTAAATAACTTATTTGTAATACAAGTACGTTTTACGAATATTAATTTTTACATTTGCATTTGATCTACTTAATTCATTACCTCATTATACGTTTTATTTATACAAATACTGGTTCTTTATACATTTATCAAAATTATTACAGGATGATATAAAAGTAGCTAATCCTAAATGGGCGAAGCATGTGAAAAGAAAACTGATGGACGTCGCAAGATTGGAATACAATATGATGTTTCATAATAATCTACTTAGAAAACTTAGTGGAGGTTGGTGGACAAATATAAAGAATAAGCATTTCAACACTGTTGCAGTTGTCTTAGTTATAACCTTATAGTTAATTACAAATACTTCCGATATTGTAAAGGAAAATGATTTGCGTAATTATACAATATAATATAATCGTAGAAATACGGTGAGTAATAAGCAATAATAAGCCTTATTTATTTAATTAAAAGTCTATATCGGATTTTATCGCGTTTATTTAAAACTTTACAGTTTAACAATATTTTTCATTTCAATTCATTATTCGGACACCCACCACCTCAGTCCCCCGAGATCATGGACGCGGTAAAGGGTCCGAAAAGTCGGGAAATAATTTATAATATTGTAGAATTGAATAATTTATAATTTGTAGAGATCCGTATCCGTGACTGTGACGTGACGCATACATAAAATTCTATATAAGGTGATTTTATATTCACTGAAAAACTCTTAGATACGTGTTATAGTAACACTATAAACAGCAACTTTTTTTTCTGGCCAAAGTCGAAATAATAAAAAAATCGGTCCTCCATTCAAATAACCGATCAACTGAAACTCATTAGTCTCACTACCAAACACAAACGTTATCTATGCCGCGCAGTCATAGTCACACTTAATTATATACTAAATTCAAAACAAAAGAAAGAACCGCGCAGTGCAAGTCGAAAACTCGAAACATGTCCTGACCCTGTTTGGCGCGCGTCAACGGCAAAGCGTCAAGTGGCGACAACTATCAAGGGCACGCGGCTCACGCACTTCGATTGAGTAAAAAAGTTAAGATCCGTATCCATCCACGGATCATCATCATCAATCCACGGATCAACATCCACGGATCTTGACACCAAATCTCCATATTTGGATCCGTATCCGCATCCGGCACATCACTATACGAAATTAATATAAAATAATCGTGTTTGACAGGTGCTCTGTTACAACAGATAATAAAGGAAGCGATATTGAACACGAAAGATCCGTCGAGTCCTAAGGTGATAGTGCGTATCGGTACGCCTGTGTCAGTGGCGGCGCTACTGGCCGCCTGCGTAGCGCCTCCGCCGCGCCTGCCCGACCCCGGCGCCGCGCTACTGTTCGAATTACACGAGAAACTACCCTCGAAACAGGGGAACAATGAGCAGAATGCGCTGAGCCATGGACAACGATTTGGATTTAAGGTATTCGTTTCTCATTTTCTATTTGAAAGACTATCTCAATTTTATGAAAAAAATCCAATTTAGAAAACCCATTGAAAACATTTTATTTCTAGTCAAAAGCATTAAAAAATATATATTTTTCTAGCTTTAAAGTATCGAATTACCATTTCTTCACCCTTAGAGGTAGGCCTTCCAAATGCCAAAAAAAATCTTCAAACTAGGAATACTTTATATAAAATGGTTTATCTAAGCACTTTTGTTGTTATTCACGTTTTTCGTAATTTTTACTTTTAAGTAAAGTGTAGCGACATCTATCTCGCCATATACGAACTAGAAGAAACAGACGTATCCTACATCGCGCTATCGAAGTTTTCAAAGCGATTGAGTATATATACAAGAACTCTACAACAAACGTTAAGTGGCGCGTAGCCCACCAGACGCAACACCGTCTGGTCGAAGGATCCTTCCTTTTCAATGGCAGCCTCACTACCTCTAAAACTGGTGACCCCGAGCATGAACGTCAGCGCAACCTTCGCAAAGTTATTTCATTGTCATCATCACTTCCTCAAGCTTTCGAGCAGCGAGTCATACAGCCAGCCAGCATCCACGGCTACTACGGGTATCCTGACCACAAGCATGCAGCGGACGCGCATTCCTGGTCATCGCCCACAGCCTTCGCAGCGACCTTGGCACAGCACACTGCACTTCGGCCGGTCAGCAAGCAGAGACGCACTTCTCTCCTGGTCGACGCAGCAGCCAGCCACTACGCAGCACTGTACCACCCCGACTCACTGGGGCATCACCGCAGACAGTTCCGACTCACTGTGAACTATGCGGCATCTAGTTCCGACTCACTGGAACATACCACTGGCCCGGCAAGCATCACAAGATGTATGGACGACTCAACCTGCTATCGACCTCCGGTCTCGGAGGGGGAGTGATGTAGCGACATCTATCTCGCCATATACGAACTAGAAGAAACAGACGTATCCTACATCGCGCTATCGAAGTTTTCAAAGCGATTGAGTATATATACAAGAACTCTACAACAAACGTTAAGTGGCGCGTAGCCCACCAGACGCAACACCGTCTGGTCGAAGGATCCTTCCTTTTCAATGGCAGCCTCACTACCTCTAAAAAAGATAGGTACTTTACTAATCATTTCTTGGGGGATACATTCGTTATAAATGACCATATTATTGGCATAATTTCATAATTAAGTACAATAATTATGATGAATTAGTCAGTCAATACAATAAAGATTAATGTACAGTTGCATCGATTGCGTATATAGGTTAAATTATTTTATTATTCGTTTCAAATCTATGAAACAAAAATGGGACACGAAATATGACACGAGGTAAAAGTATTTTGAACGTTTCGCCTGATATATTACCAATTTTTATAACCATGTTTATTGTATTTTGTAACCATGTGTATATATATTATCATGTTTTTATAAGATTAATGTTATAAAATCTTAATAAATAAAAAAAGTAAAAATAATAATAATATAACAAAAATCGGAATTAATCGTCAAATGATATTGTCATATTATGATTGTTTATGGTTTCATTGTGCTTATTAGTGACATACGAACAAAGTAATTTTGTTAATTCAATTAACATTTTAAATAGAAATTGCTTGTAAATATACCTGCTCCACTGAGGGTTGACACACAATTTTCCAACCAAGAGTAACGATCCTTAATATATGTTTATAACAACCGAACCGTAGATTTACATGCACTCCGAGGCACAACTATGAGACCCACAGATAAAAGTGTCCTAGAATCAACGCAATATTTGAATTTGCCGCCATTTATGCGATAATGGGCTGGCAATCATTAAAAAAAGAAAAAAAAAAAACGATTTGAAAGTTTAGGGATAAAATGGAGCGTTACGCGATAGAACGTGTCTTTATTGTTGAACATTATCTCAAAAATAATGAAAGCTTGGTGGCCGCTTTTCGAAAATTTCACAAAATTTGGTTAGAATAGTGTTTTGACTTCATCGACTTCGAAAAGAATAATTGAAAAGTTCGGGGAGACTGGATCGAAGGAAGGAAGACTGGATAAAAGGATTGCGTGAGAGTGTTGTTGAAAATACGTCGTGGAGAAGAATTACAAATTTTAAGATCTATAGCGGTATACGCATTTAAGTCAGGTTCATTGCCCGATGTGTATGTGTTTTGCATAAATAACCCTATCCTATGTACTTTATAATTCAATAAAAAAATAAAAATCAATATACTAAAAATGTGTTTTCTGTTTAATTAAAATCTTGCGTAAATTTTAGGACACCGATATATGATTAATATAGTACGATTTAACAGAAGATTTGTAATATAGCAAAAACAGTTCCTCGCGCTTTTCTAAAATATCGGGTCTAAGCTATTCATTCCTTAATTTATACGTCTGCTCAAAAAAATTGAAAAAAAAAATGTTTTCAGATATACTATTGGGATGACGACTCAGCGGAGCCTCGTTTGATGGAGGTCCCCGGATGTAAAGCTTTTTGTCCTCTAGAAACTTTAACGGAGCTAACGAAATACATCGTATCGCACGACTACAAGAAAGACTGTGAAATTGTTCCTACGACATAATACAGAAACTGATTATTGTTTTGTAGTTTAAGATAAGCCCAAGACGTGTTACTTTTAAAATTAATTTATCGATTGTTTTTTGTTTTGATAGTCTTTTGGTCTGTATATGACGTCGATGAAATTTTTATGTTTAAATATAATAGTAGTCTAGAAAAATAGAAAAATTTGCACATTATTTTGGCTCACTGTAATCCATCTTGCTGTGGTATTTATATTTTTTAAAAATGTAACTTAAATTATTGAAATAAATAAAAATTTTACTAACCTTCATCTATTTTAAGACCGGTTTCGTCCCTCGGAATGTTCTTCGACAAACCGTCAAAGGCTTCAGCGCCCCAAGTTTGTGTACCGCGTTGTTTCAGATATTCTGCTATGAGCGCTGCTATGTGGAGTTGGCAACACATTGCCTGCAAATACGAAATAAATAAATTTTTTTATAGACTATGAAATAATAGTTATTTATGCAACTGTTGTATAATGAGGGGTATTAAAACACGAATGTGGGTTTATATATGATAATAATATCACATGAGTGTTTTAATACCTAATTATCAACAGTTGCCTACAAAACTTTATCTACTCCCATGCTTTAAATCCAAACAAAACAATAAAAATATCGAAGAAAAATTGATTTTACGTTGTTGTTGTTGTTTAAAAATTTATCCCCAACATGGAAAGGCAAAGGAATAAAGTCCATACAGCCTAGTCTAAATTTCCTTTTGTTTTTTTACAGCGCGCGGCTTTTTGGTAGTGAAACGCGCGTGAATTACAATGTTCTTTTTTTTTAAATTCACACAGATGTTCTTTTTTTGAAATTTATTCAGATTCCATGCATCGAGCAGTAAGAATGTGGATGTCTGTTGTTAACCCTTTACGCAGAGAGGATCGAAAAAAACAAAAGAGTGTTATTATGAAATCCAGTACAACATAATTATTATCATCCGTTTGGATGCTATAATGGTTATTATGACATTAGGTGTTTTAATGTTGGCAATAAGCTAACTGTTTCAGAATCTTTTATAGAGGATTTAAAGCATGGAAGTAGATAAATATATTTTACGTCCATACGCACTTTTAATATGTTGTAGGACATAGGTTATAGTGTCAAAAAGTGTGCGTTTGCGTGTTTGTCGTGTGTGTGTGTGCGTTTGCTCGAGTGTCGGGTGTGTGCGTTTGCATGTGTGTTGTGTGTGCGTTTGCGTGTTTGTCGTGTGTGTGCGATTGCACGTGTGTCGTGTGTGTGCGTTTGGGTGTGTGTCATGTGTGTGCGTTTGGGTGTGTGTCGTGTGTGTGTTTGCGCGTGTGTCGGGTGCGCGCACCTCGTCGTGGTCGTGATGGCGCGCGTGGTGGTCGGCCAGCGTGGCGAGCCAGGCGTGTCGCAGGCGCGGCGTGGCGCGGCACGACGCGGCCAGCGCGTGCTGCAGTTCCGCCAGGTGCACGCTGCCCGCACCTACAATCCAACTTACCTCTATAGCATCGAAATTGCAGATTATGGCAATTTGCTCTATTGTATAGAATACAACAGGCCTAGTGCAAATCGAACAAGCACCCAAAAAAATTGTACCCTGCTGTTTAGATCAGAGGTTCCCGAACTTATTTCGTCTAACGCCCACTTTGAAAATCAGTTATTTTGTAGCGCCCCTCTTTTTTTTCACCTTAAAAGCCTCAGTAACATATTAGTCGCGCCTGAAGTTTAATTAAACCTATATTCTAAACAAGACTTTTCTTACCAGAGAGAGAAATAATAATGTAATTTTACAATATTAATAGTATCTTTTATTAACCTATTTTTAATACATGTCTTCGAAGGTGGGGACCTCACCTGCGACACTAGAAGACACGAATATTCTTCAGTGTTTGATACCTATTACTAAATATCTTAAGATATAAATAACGTTGTGAACACATTAAAAATTATAAATATTTAATATATTTTTAGTATATATTTATACAATAAAATAGGATATAAATATGAACTAATAAATGGATGTTGTGTAGTAAGAGGATTTTAATTTTAGTCAATTTTATAATGTATATATGAAGTAGCTGAAGTTACAAAATACCTATCGCCCCCCTTAATCACATCAGCGCCCCCAATTTTTTCTGGGCCTCTTACCATTTCCCTCTAGGCCTCCAGCGCCTAGAAGACTGGTTTAGATCAAGCAAACTGTGTCGAAAACCCCCTTTAAATTTTAAGCCCCATTTTAGTAGTATCACTACTACTATACTTAAGGTAGTTCCAGCGTGGTGAAGTGTAGTCCTACCTTAATACCTTCTGCCTTATATCGTTAGTTATAGTAATCTGGCAACGTTGCTCTGTTTTATATATTTTTGTTTATATGGTCTTAGTATATAGTTACAAATAGTATTGCGCTTTCTAATAATAGTTTTATTAAATTAAAAAGATTTGAACAGTGTTGCCAGATCACTATAAATTTAAAATTAAAATTAATAATTATAATTTTAATATCTCGATAACAAAACATTTTTATATAAAAATATACATAAAAATATTTTTCAACACTCCAATTTTTTTTCCAATTCTGTCGAGAGAATTTTTTAATATAATAAAAAATCGGACATTTTACATACATAAATGGGACATTACTCTCAAAATCGCGAACTTTGTCTTTAAATATCTCGCGATCTAAACCGTCAAAAATTATGAAATTTTAGGAATTCATATATAAAGCTATTCTGAACCCGTGAAAATTTTTTAGCTGAATCTGTCGAAAAGTGGTTTCATGCTGGAACTACCTTAAGCCAAATTCGATATGGAATATTTACCAACAAACCGTTGCTTAGAAAACAACCATAGGCAGATGTTAACAACATATTGTAAAACAATTATAATAATGATATTGTTTAATATTTATATAATATAAATAAGAACAGTATAAACTACCCGCTCCCGCCGAGCCGCCGACGCCCGCGAGGCGCGCGCGCGCGCCCACCACGGTGCGCACGCGCCGCATCAACTCCGCCACCTCGCTCGACAGCCCTGGTACGTGCTAACATTTCAGAGTTCACGGTATATTTGAAATCACGACGAATGATGTATACTGCGCCAGTTTTATCCTGGGGCCACACTAACGGGAAATGCCGTTTAATATCGCGAGGAACGTAGGTGTAGCCATGACTTAACGCGATAGTTTGACAGCGGCATTCACATTGCCGTTAGGTGATAGTTCAAGTGGTATTAGCACCTTCACGTTGAACGTCATGTGTAGCCACTCACTTCATTGCGTTAAACCTTAACACAATATTCATTGCGATAATAGGTATTGACGTTTCCCGTTAGTGTGGCCCTAGCGTTATGCGATAAAGCGTTCTGTTTTATAGTCAATAAATTTATCGGATACAAAGGCTTTCAGCAAAAGATTTTGAAAAAAAGGACTATATGTCGTAATTAGCAAATAACAATGAAAAACTCTTTGGATTCATATTAGTATAGTTTACAGAGAAATCAATACAAAGTTATAGGAGCTTCAGCTCATTGATTGTCATTAATAGTGTTTTCAAAATTTCTAAGAATTCACAGTACACCTTAAACATGACGTACATTTTATTTTTTAACTAAGCATTATTGTAAAATTTTTAAATGTAACATTTATATCAGCTATTTAATTCATTTCGTTGTAATTTCAAGTCTATAAAATTACAACAAATACTTTTGAATTCCTCCAAGTACTATTACTTAAAAATTCAACTTACGAAACAACGGCTTTAAAAAACTTTAAATTTAATTTGAAATTATTATTCAGTCTACAGACAAGAAATAAATGTTGAATCTGAAAAAGTGTGAAAAGATTAAACAAATCTTATTGTGGTATAAATATTTCACTAACTCAGTTTAGTACATAAAAAATTATATTATAATTAAAATTTTGTAATGTCAATTTGAATGCATAGTCAATATAATATAATACTTTAATATAAATTTGAATGTAAGGCACTTACATATATGCCAACTTTTTTAAAACTTATTATAACAATCTATATAAAATATATTTTGTATTATATATTAATAGGATTTATAGATTTTTTTCATATATTATAGTAGTTATAGAATCAAAATATTAAAAAAATAAATAATTTTACCTGTTCCTTTCATAGCTTTATCCCCAGTAGCGAAACAGTTTATGACAGAGAGTGATTCTTGAAACCGTTTGCAGTTTAATGCCGTTGAATTATCCAGTAGTTTTGATACAGCAATAATAACCTGTTGGATCAATTAAATTACATAGTACCTAGATGACCGAGCTTTGCTCGGTTAAATAATATTTACTCGTAGATACATTACATACCGATGAAACATAAATATTTTCAATCTTACTGACATAATAGTAAAATAATAGGAACTGGTAATTTAAATAAAAAAAGCTTTCTATAATAGTTTTTCTCACAAAAGAAAAAACCTTGAAAAAAAAAAGGATAAAAAAAATTGGTCTGTAGACACTTGGTTTCGAACCCGAGTTTTCTTATTTCTAATTCGCCCGATTCCTATTCGAGCTATTATAAGATTGTCAATGACAGCGAAATTTGCCTTCGTATTCTAATGATATTTTTCAATTGCGTAAAAAAAGGGATAAAACGACATTTTCTAAAAATAAATCCTAGCTAGATCGATTTATCACCCCCGAAACCCTCTGCATACTAAATTTCATGAAAATCGTTGGAGCCGTTTTCGAGATTCAGATTATATATATATATACAAGAATTGCTCGTTTAAAGATATAAGATTAGGACATGGTACTATGCACGGAGGAAGAAAAATAGTTGAAGCACTCAACGATAATTAAATAGTAGCCTATTAACAAATAGTGATGTAGATTAATAATCAAAAATAAATTAAATTCATTTTCTTTTTGTAAAAAATAGCAAAAGCCTATCTTAGTTTAAATATATCTTATTTGGTGGAGATATTCGACGGAATTTTTTTTTTTTTTTTGTTTCAAGGTCCTTTAAAATGTGAATGAGTATTTTCATTTTGGATATACATAGATAATCAATCTATCACTTACTTTTCAAGTCATAATTTTTGTTGACGCGAGTAGTTGTTTCAACGCCGCACGCCGGTGGTCTCGGGTTCGATTCCCGCTCGGGACAGATATTTGTATATGTACAAATATTTGTTTCTGGTCTGGCTGTATGTCCTTGTGGGTGTCCCCACTGTGCCTCGGAGAGCACGTAAAACCGTCAATCCCGGTTTTTATAATGGACATCTGATAACGATTGTTTACCCATGGTAGGGAAAATATCCGTCAACCCGCAATGGAGCAGCGTGGTGGATTAAGCTCCAACCCTTCCTCTACATGGAGAAGAGGCCTTTGCTCAGCAGTGGGTTGTATACATATAGGCTGATACAGTACAGTACAGTGCGTATTCGGTAGTGAAGTAAAAACATCGCAAGAGAATCTACACGTTTCAAAGAAATTCTGCGACATATATCATCGCCAATCGGCAGTAGAGTATCGAGGGGCCGACCTGCAGGTGCACGCGCGTGAGGTTGCCGGCGGCGGCGTGCTGGAAGTTGGCGCGCATGAGCAGGTAGAGCGCGGCGGCCGCCTCGCGCCGCAGCCACGCCGCGCGCGCCTCGCACAGCCGCACCACCGCGCTCACCACGCCGCCGCACAGCGCGCTGCCGCCTGCTGATCGACAGCGCCGGACTTAGGGGAGGGCGACCGGGGCGACTGCCCCGGGCCTCCACATAAGAGGGGCCCCCACAATAGAGACTTTGGAAAAAACGTATATATATGATTTTGTCGAATAGGAACTGGAGATGACTTTTTTTCTTTAGAAATATGGAAAGGAGGCAGGCTTTAGACGGCAGGGGCAAATATCGGTGTGATCGCGACGACCTTTTTTTTTCGTGTGCACTATTTTGGGAACGAATTTCGGGGGGCCTCCACTCCTTTATTGCCCCGAGGCCTCCAGACCTCTAAATCCGGCCCTGGTGATGGACATTAAAAAAAATCGTCGATGTTGTTTTCGATTCAATGCATCGGCTAGTCGCATCGATGTAATATCGATATATTAAAAAATAACATCGATGTTTTCCATACATCGATTGTTTTTCTATAAGTTAGATATAGATATGTGGTTTGGATTACATTTTGAAGACAAAAAAGACGATAAAATCATGAGATCTTTAAATATCCCAATACTTCTTATCATTACTTTGTAAAAACAAAAGTTTGCCCGTGCTAATGAATGAAATCCATAAAAAAATATTTTTAGTAGGTTTGTTTGCCCCTTCGATGATCAAATAAAAATAAAAATAAAACATCGATGTATACTCGATATTGAAAAATTAACAATAGATCGGTTTGATTCGATGCATCGTTACTATACATCGAGTGTTTTTAATACATCGGTGTATATCGTCCACTCGACACACACACACACTCGGCGACCAATTGTATTGACGATTACAATCGATCGTCTACGAGTGACATTGGAGCGATTGTCGAGTCGAGAGACAGTATTTACGTTATTTAATAATATTGATCAAAATTATATACCAATTGATCTTTCATGCGGATTCGTTGACAGATTATTCATACTCAAAAAAAATTGAAACAAAACGCAACTGAAGGCAAAACGTCTAACGCGGCAATTGAAATTGCTTCAATTTCAATTGTAATCAATCAATTGTAAATCAAATTGTAAATAGTACCGATCGATCTTTTTGTATATAAATACAGTAATGTGTAATTTTTTTTAAATATGTTATTTTCCTATTTTTACCAATTTTAAAATAATACGAAATATCTGCACAAAACTATACACTAAAATTAGTTGAGATCCCTCTATATCCTTTTCAAAATCAAAATCAAAAATAACTTTATTCAAATAGGCCCTACGAGCACTTTCGAATCGTCATTTTACAAAATTAATATTGTAGTGATTATTATTATTTTTTGTAAAAGTAAAGCTACCACCGATTCGGAATGTAGATTCTGCAGAGAAGAATCGGCAAGAAACTCCGCAGTTACTCTTTTGAAAATAATATATAAACTGTGTTTTAGTACACAATTAGTAACAGCTTGCATGAAATACAGCGCCACTAAGTCCACACGTCTTTATCAGCTAAATAATCCTGGACCGAATAATAAGCTTTATCTATTAACTTTTTCTTATTAAATTCTTTAAATTTATTATGAGACAATTCCAGAATTGTTTGTGGGATTTTATTATACATGCGAATACCATAACCCAGAAAGGAGACGTTTACTTTGCGCAGTCGGAAGCTTGGAGTTACAATTTTGTTATTCCTTCTAGTTTTTCTTCTAGTTTTTTGTCTGTTTTAACGCTGTACTTTAACGACAATTTAACGACTAGGATAATCAACTGGAATAATCGACTTTTCAAGGCCGACCAGCTACACTAAGTTGCATAAAACAAGCACATTTTCCTAAAACTAGAGCTGATATTTTACACAACATACCTTCAAATAACGTTTCGGAGTATTGATTGATATAGGCTCTTAGAGCGGCAAAGAGATGTTTGTACAATGTTTCGCTCTGCGGATACTGTAAGAGCTTAAGGTACGGTTTCGCTGCGACTCCTTCAGCCGCTCCCAAGTTGCGCATGAATAAACAGGCCCTATCTATTATAATCAGTCCCACTTCAGTAGCGAGACAGCCAGCTGTGAGTACTGTGTATTCGGACATTGTTTCTAATTCTGAAACATAGACATTACTAATTATTGTTACATATACTGAAATATATTAGTTTAAAACATATAAAAATGACACTATGTATCTCACGTACTACTATAAGATAATATTTTAAAATATTTTGTTAATTTGATATAAATGAATTTCAGGGTAGTTTATTTGGTAACATTAAAGTTGAACATTATTTTATAAATTTTTAGAGAGCTGTAGTTTCTTGCTAGTTCTTTCCAAGATAATTTGAAAAACATTTCTAATCCTGTAGTTTACATTAACTATAATATATTTTTGTATTAAATGTTTTTTAAAAACTACATAAACAAAGTAAGTTTTGGATTTTGATTTTATTACATTTTTTATGAAATTTACCATTTGTGACATTGGTATTGACTAGATTTTCCCTGTTAACAGTATTGTTCTTCTCGACAATGATCGGCGGTTCTTTCGAGAAGTCCGGAGGACTCATTCTAGCGGGCAAAGTTCTGGCTTTAACTGGTTTAGGTTTGCCGTTGCAATCTGGTGATGGGATACGTAGCTCGGATAGTATTTTCTTTCTGCCTATATATTGAAAATGTTCTGCACATATTCTGAAATAAATAGTTAATTTAAAATATTTGTACACTGATAGTTTAGACAATATTAGGTTTATAAATTATAAACAAATAAAACCTGGACAGCAAGTTATTTTCCGAAAAACGATGAAATTAGGCTCTAAAAAACAGGATATTTAACCATGTTTTTTATTTTTATTTCATATATACACTTCTAATGCCGTCAATATCTACCCACAAACTTCAGTCCCGTGAACAAGACATTCGTAGATAATGTCGAAATATCCAGCTCCACTAAATAAAAAATGGTAAATATCCCGTTTTAAATAATTTTAGTAATAAAAACAACCATGTTAATTTAAAATACAGGTACCATAAGTTGTCAGCTATTGACAGAAAATTTTAATTAACCTTTTTCTTTATTTCTTTCTAAATAAACGTTTTATCTATAAGTTAAGGAAAATATTTAAATTTTAATTTTCATTAGTTTGGTTATTTTAGACACGGAATAACGAAGAAATAATTTATTAATAATATTGTTTTTCTTATGATAACGTGTAATAATTGTTAATAAATGATAAATACCCTGTTTATGTAATTGAGTTATTATAATCGAAATAATTTCGTTTGTAATGAACCTATAGAGAGGGTTATGGTCAGTTTAATATACTTTACAACTTACTCTAAGACATTGAAAAATGATTGTTGTTGTGCCTGCGAATGAGTTCTCCACCACTCGATGAGCCTGTCTTCGTCCAAATACTTCAAAACAAACAGGAAACACAAAAGCACATCGCGTACCTCCTCCGCGGACATCACACCGAATCTAAACGATACGAATGTGTAATTTCTAACAATCAAATATATAAATATACAAAATTAATCAACATAAATGAACATAGAAGACAGCTAATTTAACATACAAAACCGTACTACACTTAGTTACTTGATTGTTGACGACGCGTTGGCGCAGTGGTCACAGCAACTGGCTTATGCGCTAGCGGTTGCGGGTTCGATCCCCGCACATGACAGATATCTGTATAGGCCATACGGATATTTGTCGTGGTCTGGGCGTTTGTGCGTGTGTTGTGTGTGTTTCCGGACTCCCGACACAGGATACACATTCTACTGGCGGCCGTTGAGTGTGAGATTTTTATTATTATTATTTACGTTTACTGTACAACATATTTATATTTTTTAAAACATATTTTTATTTCATCCAAACTATTTACTGGCATGTATACGTGACCGTGTCTCATAATAATTAATGTAATTTAAAATTAAAAAAAAAAATCATATTCAGAAATTTTCATAAAAATTAATGGTGTGTGAAAAGATATATTAGCAATTTACCTGTTAACTTGGTCACCAATTTCACTCAAATCTAATCGTGTATTTCGCGGCAATGAATCACCGCCTGACATCGTCGAAACCGACTCTAGAGAGCTTTGTGACATGTTATTTGCGTTATCTACAAACATATATGCTTATCAACCACCACAAATGAACAGTGAATAGTTTAAATAAGAGACGAGGACAATATATAACCTTTGAGGGCCGATCTACTATAACGCCGATCATGATTCGTTCAGGATCTGATCTTATTCTTGTAAAATATACAAAAACGAAACAAAAAAATTATAGTATGTTAATGGTCAAATTCTGGTTACAGTATATACCATTTTCAATCTCACCTATTCAGATGCGAGATAGTATGGATCAACTATAACAGATCCCGATTAGAATGAGAACGAACTGTGATTCAACCATGACTGATTTTATTATGTGGATCGACCCTTAATATAAGGCCCACAACCACAAAATAATAATTTGCCGCATACCTTTGCCGTACATGTTGTTCGTGATATTGGGCGGATCTTTGAAATGGGCCGAGTTTCGTACGGGAGTGTGGTCGAAGTGCAACGTTAGCCTGTTTCTGCGCGGCGTACTGTTCGCTGATACAACTTCCTTCTGAGTGTTGAGAACTGACGTACCGGTTGTATCTCCGTCTATTTTGTCATGACCATTTTCTAGCACGGGGCTCGCGAGCGTTTTAGTGACCAGACGATGAGCATTGTCTGTAATAATAATTGAATAAATTAATAGCAATGTTTTTGTGTACAAACAAAGCTTTCGCAATTAACATTATTCAAAAACACTAAAGGCTACTAGGCCTAAAGTCGTATAGCGAAGAAAGTCGTAGAAATGAAGACTGTCCTTAACAAAGTGTTTAATAAAACAAGACAAGCGAGTCGAGTGTGCTGGACCGTGCGGACGCACTGACCGAGCACGACGGAGAGCCAGGGCGCGTAGAGCTGCGCGAGGCGCGCGCGCGCCTGCCGCGTGCGGTAGCGGTCGTCGTGCTCGTGCTTGGCGAGCAGCGCGCGCAGCACGCCCAGCGCCGCGCGCCGCTTCGTAGGCGCCTCGCGCAGCGACTGCTCCACCTGCGCGCACGCACGCCGTCACAGCCACGGACTAGATACCACGAGTGCGAACCATAGACGTATTATATGTCTATAATACCTCTATGGTGCGAACGGTATAGTTGGTTGTTTTAAAATTTACCCCAATAGGGAAAGGCAAAGGACTATAGGCCATACAGCCTAGTCTAAATTTGTAATTCCGATATATATAAAGGTCGGAGCCGAGTAACTTCATTTTTCTTCTAATTCCATTATTGATAAGGCCGAAGCCAAATCTGAGATATCATACTTTCGTTTACTCTTCATTGTCCATAAATAATAGGCAAGGTCGAAACTAAATCCATAATAGTCAGGCCGAAGCCTCACGAACGGTACAAGATTTTTCACGGTGTACACCGGCTGCGCTAGTATTCAGGAGGTAGCGATACTATTATATGATACTATTATAGCTATACTATATTATACGGAAATACGAAATGGCTAACCTGGCTCGTGAATGTAAAAATAAATTAAATGAAATATAAAATATTAATTTTTTTTATTATGGTTGCCTTAGTGGCCGAAAGGCAAGTGAGAATTTAGGAAAAGTGGCTTTATTGCCTTTCGCATAAGTATTTAAACGAGTACTTATTAAAACGTTGCGTACGCTACCGGCAAAATATCTGTCCCCTAAATTAATGCCGCTCTATCAACATTACGTTTGCACTCCTGGTATCTACATTCTGTGTCACAGCCTTCGATTGAGCACCGATCGATGAAGTCAGTTCAAAAAATTTTCAACCGCTTTACTATCGGATTTAGTTCAGAAGTGATCTAAATAATAGCTCGGGATTTTTCTTTAAAGTATGTCGAATTTCAGGTCGAGCAATGTATTTTTTTTTTAATATGATGAGACATACATTGAACATTAGAGGCTTGTCAAAGGTGCTTATAAAATACTTTTTTTTGACACATTTACGAATCGTAGTATCAAGGTTTTGATATATGTGTATATGTCGTGGCCATATATCGTAGAATTGGCCACATCATGAAACGCTCAAGAATATGTTATGTTAGGTTAGACTTTTTTTTAATCATTGATCTTGCTAAGACACATTATTATTATTATGTGACCAATGGTCAGTGAAACATTACATGAAATGCGACCAGTTCATGAAATTCTCGAGCATTTCATGATGAAAAAAAAATTAGTTACATTTTTTTACAAAGTAGATCCCTTAGTTAAACTTACTTGTTTCAAGAGGACGCCGGCAAGAAAATGTCTCATGATAAACTCGTCGGTCAGTTTTAGTTTTGATGGTTCTGTAAAAATAAAATATTAGATTAAATACAGAATTAGATTTATTTATAAGGGCACTTTATAACTGTATTCCTACCGTTATTATATACCAAAGTATTCTACAAAAAAAAAAAAAAAAAAAAAAATTATAAATTGCAGTCTGTCCGTCGTTGTTTTGCCCGAAAAGTTACAACTCCGTAAGAATTTTAAAGTAAAAGTTAAATACAGTCATTTATATACTAAGCTGTAAAAAGTTTAGCTGTCTTGTATTAAATATATAAAAATCATTTATCTAACAATATTTTATATGGATTTACCTTCATCTGAACCTTTGGCTAGTTTATTAGCTTGTAGTGGCAAGTTAAAAGGCACGTAGTGTTCGTGAGAGCAAATTATTTGCAAAAATGTGAATTTGAAGTCAAATAACGCTTTCGGATCGCAAGATTTAAACTTTTCCAAATACTTCTTCACTTGACGAAATATGAATCCTCGGTCCATGAATGACAAACATGACTGAAAACAGATTTCTCTGTATGTTAATAACATATAGGAATTTTACGGATTTAGTGAAAAAGTATCAATGATTTTTGGTTAAGCAACAGTATACTGATACTGGGGTTATGTTATCTCTAAATATACTAAAAAATATTCAAAATCAACAAAGAGACAAAATTGAATCATTATTTCTCTAAAAAAAATATTTGAACCGCTTTACTTAATTTCATGAATGTTATTAACCTAGAAATTAACAAGTATGCTTAATTAAAAAAAATCAAAAACCCGACTGCGTAAAATACTCTTATTATAAACAAAAAATAATAAAACAATTTACTAGCTTTCATTTGATACCCATATTGCTACAGTAAGAAAAAATATTCAACTCCCCCCCTCATTCCTCCATTTGCGGGCGCCATTTAAAAAAAATTATATAGCCTATGTCACTACTACAATTTAGACAAATCCAAGGACACCTCATATGTCAAAAACCGTCCAGCCGTTTGGGCTGTAGGGCGTGCCAAAGAAATGGACATACATACATACATACATACATACATACATACATACATACATACATACCTACATACATACATACACTCGAAAAACATAACCCTCCTTCTGTCGCAGTCGGGTAACAAAAAATACTTACTTTTAAAAATAAAGCCAAATTTTTGTTAAAAATATGAGTCTGCATTGGCTGTTGTAAAATATGTGACGGTTCGACGGTAGATACCAATTTATCGATGTTTTCTAACAGGTCGCTGTGAAATCGTTCGTTTCGAGACATCTGTACATAAACAATAACAATATGGAGCTTTATTTGCTATAATCTAATATTCAGAAATAAAAATAGTATATTGTGTCACAAGGGACGAAAGTATTACTTTCTGTCCTGCACGTGAAATTGTCACCCCAAGCCGAAGGTGAGGGTAGCAAACATGCGGGAAAAGATGTAGTACTTTCGTCCCGTGTTACGCATACTTTTTTTTTACCTAGGCCGAAAGTTCAGGTTTTGTCCCTGTGAAGCGGGGAAAAAAGTGTCACTTTCGGCGGAGGTAGTAAAAAATAATAATTAAATAGAATTTTATTGTTTTAATCACAAATTATTTTGGTACCTTTATTCTTCCTGTATTAATTAAATACTGCGCCATACTCTTGACAATGATGTCAAAGAAAAACTTGGAATACTGCATGAACTTGTGACATATGAGAAAGTCCTGCTGGTTGGGGTCCACGAACATATGGAGGGGGGCCGTCAATACGGTGTGCAGTTTGAACTCCACGCAGTTGAATACATACTGAAAAGATCATTAATTACCATAATTGTAGATTGATATGAAATAATATTATTGATATATAAAAGTATTTTTATTTATATACAGCACGAAAAAATTACATAAGCATTTAAAAAACATTAAACAACATATAATCTTAAAACTTAAGTATACCTTCACATAGCTATCCAGTAAGTCTTTCCTCCCATAATCATGTACCAAATGCACAAAATGTACAATTAGTTTAACAACTTGGAAGCCCATATCATGTGAGTATCCTTTTTCAATTGTCTGAAAATAAAAATTAATGGATCTTCAATTTTTTTATAATTTATGAATCTCTTTTATTATAACTATACACATAAATATTTTGCATCTTTTATCTGTTTTATTTCCGGCGTAATCTGAGAGTAACAATCCAATATTAAATATTTGACTGAAACCATCTACTAATCAAGTCTCATAAGCGAATTATGCACAACAGTCTTTTACTATGGTCATAAATTTTTCGAAAAATATATTCTAATCAAAAACCGTCCAGCCGTTTGGGCTGTAGGGCGTGCCAAAGAAATGGACATACATACATACATACATACACTCGAAAAACATAACCCTCCTTCTGTCGCAGTCGGTTAAATAGACGTCGCTCGCCGTTTCACTTGCATTAATCTTTATGGCTAATGTCCGTCTACCATGATATTTAGTGTTATGACCTAAATAGTTATTAGAATCGTCATTAGGATAAGAGTTTATCGCTTACAAATAACACTTCCTTTATATATAAAAGTCCTCTGTATCCCTAATCATACTAATATTATAAATGCGAATGTAAGTTTGTTTATTACGCTTTGACGCGAAAACTACTTCACTGATCATCATGAAACTTTGTACACATATTCTTGGAGGTATTAGATTACTTAACATAGGATACTTTTTTTGGGCGCGATAACCGACATCCGCGCGGGCGATTCCGCGAGGTATTACTAGAAATTATTATCTCTTACCATGAGGTCAAAAAGTTGGTTCAAAATCGTTGGCAAGAAAGCGATCAAGGAGGTCAAATTGATCGCATGCGCAGTCTTGAGCGCGTTGCAGACGTCGTGCCAGGGCGGGGCGGCGGGGGACGTGGGGGGAGAACTCGTCTTTATCAAACGCTCGATTTGCGAGAACAAATTGTGCAAGTGTACATCTCTTGTCGCCACGGTTGAGTCCAGGACTAATTGACAACGGAATAGCGGCTTTTCTCCTTCGACCCATACTACTTCTGGGCCTGTGTTCTGTTTACAAAAAGTATGCTGTTTACGATATTAATAAAAGCCGTGTTCCGAAATACATTCCGAGCACTGCTGTGCTTTGACGGGTGAAAAATTAGTTTCGTTATAGACTGTCAGTACACTGCTGCAGTACCATAGAGAAATATATGACATCATTAATCGCCACCATTTTTGTACTGAAAGCACTGGTGATTTCGAGGTAAGGTGCTTGTTATTCAAAAATGTCAACAATATTCAAATCATAATTATTATTTCATGTTGAATAGAAAACGTGTACATAATAAATATTTTTATTTGAAAAAAAAAAGTCGAAAAATGAGGATGATATTATACTGGACTGCGTTACGTTATAAACAGTAACCAGTATAGTATAGCAAACTAAAAAGGAACGGCTTCGCAGTATACTGAATTGACGTCACACCTCTTAGTGGTCGCAGTGTATTTCGGAACACGGCCGTAATAAAATTAACTAGTCGTTTTGGGAAATTGTTTCTTTTTTAATATATATACAAGATAGTTTCGAGCCTTATTTTAACTTTATTTGATTTTATTACTATATTATGAATGTGAAGTTTTGTAACTTACGCCTTTACCGAGACCAAGTGGGTGAATCGATAAGTAGCCAGATGGTAAATGAGTAGCAATGGGTAAATTGACTAGTTCATCAATAAATTTGTCATTTTTCAGCAAAGGCACCCAAGCGTATCTAAAATATAACAAATATTGTTTTAATACAAAAAGATAATCAATATATCAAGGAGTAAAAAGTAATACAGTTAGGTTTAGTAAAGCTGTACATATGACTATAATTATAACTGTCCATATAACTACAGTACGCGCGCGAGTTCATGTCCATCGGGGCCTGAGGTCGGGGGCAGCGCGCCCCGCCTTCACCCACCTCGCCGAATTCGTCCGCAATCGAGTGTTGTCTTTGACGGTGACGCGCGCTTGTCGATACTAAAAACTATTGACCGCTATATTGTAGTTTTTTTTAACGAAACCATGAGTACTTCGCCTTCAACAAGTTCAAATAGAAAAAACCTTTAATAATACATAAGCATGATAAGGCCGCCATTGCACATTTACTGTATTTTTTTTCTTCAATGCTATTATTTAATAACGTGTGTAATAAAGTATTAAATAAAAATAAATAAATAAATAAATATTTACTTACTTAAAGTTGCAATAAATATGGAATAGATATTATGGTTGCCAAAATGAGATTATCGATATCGACATTATGATAGGTCAAAGAACTACCGCATTCCTCAGGATGGACACAACTCGCGCTGTAGCTATGTCCGGCGGTTTTACACGTCCGTACCAATTTAGTGTGAATTTCATAACAAAACATAGTAACGTTAATTTTAGTCTCCAGCTATCTACATAAGTTATATCGGAATCGGTTATGAAATTTACGTGAAATTGTAACAATTTTATACAACATCACATTTATTGGTTTATCTCACCCTATGCATGTTTCGACATTTGTGTCGTTCTTCTTGGCGAGATCGCAGGATATGTGGTGGAAGGTGAACAACAAGTGATGAGTGGGAGTGATGGTAGTCGGCAGTCGTATTTTGGCTTCATCGCACCAACTCGGGTTCGCATTGTGGTGAAGTACTGAGCAACGGTACTGTGACGTCATACCTATACGTCCGTATATAGCCTGGCAAAAACGAAAGATATAAAAATAGTATATAAATTTATTAATGAATAGAGGTTATCATAGCTCATTGTACGTCACTATCATCGAATCAAAAGACGTGATTTAGTCTTACTGACATTTTTTATAACACGATTCTTTTATAAACATTTTTCATTTATTTATTTATTCAGTTTTGGATTTAAATTCTTTATTTATTTTATTTATTTAAATTTATTATTGTACTATTAATACACTAATACAAGTGTGTACAAAAGGCGGGCTTAACGCTATTGCATTTTCTATCAGCCAACCTTGGTATGTGTAAGAAAGTATAATTATATAATTATTAGGTCCTAATAATAAGTCGGTGGTCATTTTTATTTTTCAACAAATCTTTTATTTCTTATTTAATAGTAAATGATATGCTTGTGTAATAATTAGTAGTCCCCCCCGCTATCAATGACACGCATCTAGACTGATGAGAGGTCATTGACCCCATTAAATGTTCCATTTTCATTAAGGCTAGTGATTGCGGTGTTAATGGCGGAATCCAATTCTGGTTTGTTGTTATATCGATGGCCAGACAACTGACGCTTCAAATGGCCAAAGCAGTTGAAATCGCACGGATTCATATCAGGTGAATATGGTGGATGTGGCAACTCAATCCAACTCCTGTCTTCGATTAACTCCTGAACTACGTAGGCTTTGTGGGGTTTAGCATTGTCAACTGCAACATGCAGTAGAACTGGTGCTCTGATGTTGCGATGTACCACCCATTTTGGAATATTTTCCTCTAAAAACGATTTATAGCGCTCAGCTGTCATAGTGATATTTTCATCATAAGTTTTCCAAAACGCCACGCCGTGAACATCCATGCCCACTATCAGCAAGACCTTCCTCTCATGCAACTCTGCGCGTGGTAAGGGCTCGGCTGATGTGCCTGGTCTAACCCAGGAGCGCGCTTGATGTCTTTGAAGGGGGGTGAAAAATTGGACCCAACTTTCGTCCAGGCAAATTAATCTTCTTAAGTCATCTTTGCGATGACTAAGCCATGATAAGTTCATATGTGCAACGAATGAGGAACATATTCGCCGAGCTTGGACACCAGACATAAATCGTCTCTTAATATTCTTTCTACCGATGCGAAAGGTATGTTCAGTTGTGCCGAGATGTCATTAATGCTCACTCTACTAGAGCATCGCAACAGTTTCTGGATTCGTTCTTGCCTTTCTTGTCTGGAAGGCGATCTCGGTCGACCCGACCTCGGTGCATCCTCAGTATTTGTCCGTCCCTCCTTGAACGATTTCATCCAATTAATCACTGCACTTTTCTTGAGCGTGTTAGTTACAGACTTTTTCAATTCTTCTATTGTCAAAAAGGCGCGTAAAAACAAATTGCGTATGTTTTCTGAAATTTAAACGTCAACACTACATAACAGTAACATAACCTCAAACTTATCACAAACAGGTGGCAACTGTGAAAAAGTAAAAGTGACCACCGAATTATGATAGGACCTAATAATAATGGCTAGAATTCATTTACAGCTTAAAAACTCGTTAGATACAAGCACATTACAGTAGCATATCGAGATTAAATTTTATTTTGATAGGTACTAGGTTAAATATTTCAAATAGGGGGCATCCATTAATTACGTGAGGCGTTTAAGAGGAGGGAGGGGGTCGAGCGAAATCTGACTCAATCTCACGTGGGGAAGGGTTGTCTCGGTAAATATCAGGTAATTTTTCTTCCATCATTAGAAATTTTAAATATTAAGTCTTAACTAGTTTTAATTAAAAAAAAAAATATAATTATAAGAAAATTGATTTTTTTTAAAATAAATCTAAAGTAATAGAGCACAGATCAACTAATTTACGTTACAAATACGCATTTGAAAAATCTCTTGTGAGATTAGGGGGGAGGGACTCGAATAAATTCTCACGAAATGTTACCAAGGGGGAGGGGCGTCGAAAAATCGCTTTTGTCTCACGTAAGTAATAGATACCGCCTAACTTGTTGATACTCGTACGTATATTTTTTTATTAATTCCAACAATTAACTTAGTCCTAGTCCTAGTAAGTACATACCTGCAAAGGTTTCACGTCGCCCGTGTCATTTTCCTTGAGCTCAATAGTGCAGGCGATGTTCCTCGCCCTGACGAACACCTTCTGCGACTCGAAGTTGAGCGCGAGCGGGCGCACGTACATGTGGTGCACGTAGGCCGCGTGCGGCTGCTCCGGCTCCGCGCCCGGCGCCGCCAGCTCCAGCGTCAGCGGCGCCGCCGGCGGCAGCGGGAACGGCTTCAGCGCCGCGTACGAGTTCGTCATACAGTCTGCCGACAAACGTGATGTACCCTCAATCAGGAGTGTTAAACTCGAGAGGATCATATATTAAATTAAAAAAAAAAATACTGAATTATTATAAATTTATCACATTTTATTAATTTAATTACATAGTATATAATATACGGTTGTTAAAAATCATAAAGAGGGTAATTATTTTGAGCTCGAGGAGCGACACCGCTTCTTCGCGGGCCGTATCTTTGACATCCCTGTCCTAAATGAAAAGTTCAGTCTATTTTTTTGTTTGTATTATCAAATATTGATTGTTAATAAGCTGTTAATGTTAATTATTATGACGACCGTTCTGATGTAGTAGTGCGAGTAGTCGCCTCCACGCCGTACGCCGACGGTCGCGGGTTCGATTCCGGCTCGGGAAAGATATTTGTATGTGTACAAATATTTGTTTCCGGTCTGGGTGTATGTCCTTGTGGGTCTCCCCACCGTGCCTCGGAGAGCACGTAAAACCGTCGGTCCCGGTTGTTATCATAGACACCTAACCTCATCGTTACTCATGTTACGGAAATTATCCGTCAACCCGCATTGGAGCAGCGTGGTTGATTAAGCTCCAACCCTGCTTCTATAATCTATATGGATAAGAGGCCTTCGCTCAGCAGTGGGTTGTTTACAGGCTGATACAGTTCAGTTCAGTTCATTATTAAAACTTATGTATAAAAGACATTCGTATAAATTTTATTGATGGATTGATTGATTTAGCCTGCTTATATAAATTATTTAAATATAGGGTAGAATGGAAAAATCCACGACTAAATCAACATTTGGATATCCATCCACTACTGAACATAACCCTCCCCTTTCATCTTTAGGGGGGTTTGGGAATACTCGCCACGCTTGGAGGCGGGTTGGCTGCGTGTGTGTGGTGACGCTACTGTCCACCACCACACTGGTTGGTGTACAGTTGTTCGCACCGCAATGGCCTTAGTCGTCTTTTATGATACCTCGGCAAGAAAGAGGTCGGGACTATTCTTCTCTGCCCGTCACCGCACGGCAATGGCATTGTATTAATCTTTACGAAACATTCTTATGTGGTATAGTTTGTTTGATTTAAGATCGTTTATCAGGGCTTGTAGGTAAACGTAAATGTGAGTAAAGCCGCGCGGGTTGTCCTCTATTAAAAATTACGAGAAGTTACATGAAAGTCACTGTTTAGGCATGTAAGAATATATTTCTTAATGCATTATATTCTTAATGCAAATGTTAAGGACGGATTAGCAAGTCAAGTAAACATTATAAGGATTCCATTCTAAGCTGAAAAGAGTTATGTTATCCTATTATGTTAACTAATCAAATTACTGCAAATTATTGCATATTCATACTTGGTATTTGTTCGACACTCTGCTGTATACTGATGCTAAGCCATCCGGGTATGACCGTTAGTTTAGCCAACTTTTCTGGTTTTCGGAAGTCAGATAAAATTTTTAATATGTCCTCATCAGACATTTTATTCGGTTCTTGGCGATATATTGCTGGAAATTCAGGAGTAGTATCCAAATCATTGCTATATAATCTATAAAATAAATAGAATCAAATTAAATAATTTCCATAATGATACAATGATTATTTATTTATATGGCTAATAATATTAAAAAAAAAAAGAACACTTTAACTTACTTAAACAGTGGTTTGGCTGTCCATGCAAAAGGCATTCGATAGTTTCCGACTCGGTTGGCATAAGCTTGTATAGTTTTGTGGACTTTAAGCCCTAAGCGAGGGTCCTTTGTGGCTTTCACATACGGCTCGAGAACCTGATTGACGTGCCCTTGGAGGATTTTGTCAATTTTAACTACTATAAAAAGGTCTGGATGAGGATTATTTATTGACAGTAAAACCTGAAAAGAGATAATAAAATAAAGATGACAAATACAAAAAGGGAGTTTTATTCCTTTTTTATTAAAAAAATGTATAAAAATAAGTAACAAAAAAAATTTTAATAATGAAAAAAAAGCCAGTCTAATTGTAATCATTTACTGTAAACAAAATTTTCCTTTAGAATATTTGTTATTAAAGCAGTAGTTCCAGAGGTAATAGAAATATTCAATAGAACGCATAAAAATGCATAGGGTATACACCTATATGTAGGGTAGGTACATACATACTGGTAAATATGTAGTTTAACGCGACAGAAGTCAGGTCGCGTAGATAGTATAAAAAAATTACACTGTTACAAACCTGTCTCTTCGATCGGAACCATTCTTCTGGAATTTGTTTAACGTCTAACTTAACATCGTAGCTAAAATTTTCTATTATTGACTTCGTGCACTCATTCTCTTTGACTAGATCCTTAACTACGGCATGATTTAGGTCAAAGTGGAAGTTTTCCGTTAATTTCTTTCCACTTCGAGCATCGTAAATTGCGAGATGTGTAAAATACGGCTCCACTTGGCAGAGCAGTTCTTTATCGCCGTCTATAGGTGCTTGTAACCTAAACTTTAAGCTTTCACATTTGAGCAAAATTCTTTGGCCAAAATGCTCTCTGAAAAGAATATTTAAATTTGACCAGGTATCTTTTTTATAATCGCATGTCAAGTGTGATTAGACATATATGAATCATATTATTATAATAAGAAAGCGTAATTATAACTTTTAATTTATTTGAAAAGTAGCATGTTAAAATAAAAAATGAGTAATCAGTATTTTTAATGAATGTAAAAAAAAAAAGAAATTTAAATTAATATATTTTACAGTAAAAAACTTAATTTTAAATTTTATAATAGATGTTGCATAAACGGTTGATATGGAGAGTCTTACATATTTTTGTACTATTTGTCATAATATTATTATTATGAAAATTGTTGTGTTTCATAGTCCATTTCGCAAGATTATAAACTACAGATTATAAATTGGCGAAAAAATGTTTAAGGCAATAAAGGAGCATCCATTAATTGAGTGAGATAATTTTAGTGACTTTTCGAACCCCCCTACCCCTTGGTAAAATGTCGTGAGATTTTGCTCAATCCCAACCCCTCCTCAACTTATCTCACGTGATATTTTTTTTAAATACGTTTTTGTAATGTAAATGAGTTAATCTATGCTCGATTACATTAGATTTATTAAAAAAATATTTTCTTACATATATTTTCTTTTTATTTGAGATTAGTTAATACTAATATTTAAGATTTTTAATGATGGAAAAAAAAAACGTGATATTTGCCGAGACCACCTCTAAACAACTCACGTAATTAATTGATGCCCCCTAAGCTGTTTAGAAAATTTTATTCATTATTTTTCAAGTTTATCAATATTGATAAAATAAACTAGTCACAAAAAATAAGGGACATAAAAAAAAAAAATCAAAATTTTTGGGTGATTTTCAACGTGCTGTAATTCTGAGGAAAATGATCGTAGATAAAAAAAAGGCACCGTCAAAATGTACACGATCCTGACCGACACAATAAATGGAACGGATAAAGTGATTTTGTGAAATTATTAACGAGTCATCAGGCCGCTATCGTAGTTAGTTTGTTTAAAGTTGACGACTAAAAATGATAACAAAAGATGGAGGAGGTACGGGATGTATTGTTCACAAATCTACGGCAATTTTTTGTCAAAATGACATATACAAAGGTTAATAGAGCATTGTATGATGTACCGCAGATAATTTGTACTGTTTGACGACCGGCTGGTCGAGTGGTCAGGCAACTGGCACTTTACGCAGCGGTCGCGGGTTCGAATCCCGCCAGGTGCAGATAATTTGTATGACGAATATAGATGTTTGCACCGGGTCATGGATGTGTATTTATGTATATATGTATTTATATAAATTTATTAAATTTATTTCCGTTCCTAGTACCTGTAACACAAGTTCTTACGGACTTAGCACGGGGCTAGGTTAACGTGGTGTGATTGTTGGTTAATATTTATTTTATTTTTATTTTAACTTACTTGAAAGGTTCCAACTGCGGTTCCGGCGAAGGTGCTCTTTTATAAGGTAAAAAGAATATGTTAGAACGACAATCATTGCGTGCTGCGGCTATCGAGAGGTCTGTTTCACGAGAATACCGCATCAGGAGAGGATTCATGCTGTGCTCGAGACCCTTGAGGGTGCCGTACGTCGGGGGAGGTGGCTCCGCGGTCAACGATATGTCTACATCTATAAAATAGGTAGATAAAACAAAAAGAAGTTTTAAAACCTGTAAAGTTTTTTATATTAGCAATTGCTACATACTATAAATTGGTAAAACTATTTAATTTAGGACATATTATATTAAAATATAAGAATATATAAAGTATAGTCAAGAATAATAAGTCTAGTTACGTCTAATCTAAAACCGGACTAAAAATAAAAGGAAAACGTCCAAAATCAACCTCTAACTGTATAAACAGGATATTATTTTTGAGCATTGAATGTTAAAAGTTCAAGGTCCGATCTTAAATTTATATGGAAATAATAAAAACAAAAAATTTTATCTCGATAATATAAAATAAAAAAAAACCATAAAATCAATTTTAAACCGCTAGCTTAATCGCTGTATGTTAACCTTTTAAACGCCAGGGACATAATTATGTTTAAAAGCTCCGAATTTCCGTGCCTTCGGTACAAGACATTTTTACTGTTTTATTAAATTAAATTTATTTCAAGGTATTGTATTTTATTATTGTCTAATATAACATGATCTATAACCTTTTTAATTAGTTTTTGATAATTTAAGGAAAAAAGGATTTTGTCACAAGAACACCGAAAAAATGTTATGTGCTATTTAATAAGCTCCAACGAATTGATATGAAATTGGCTAGTGATGTAACGCGAAAGTAGTCACTTTCTGACTTATTCTGTACATTTTTTAGTTTATAAATACTTTTTAGTATTTTTTTTTTATTATACAAAAGTACAAAATTTTCAAACTTTAGATGGATATATGATACGGAATTAAATATTTGCTTTTCTTATTAAAGTGTAGCAAGAAGATCGTGGTAAAAAACAATCTGTATAATTTTTAGGTATTTAAGATTAATTAGGTTTGACAATCCTTTTCAATAATGATACTTCTTTCCCTAGAAAACTACTAGTGTTCCATGCCCTAAGCGTTAACGGTTCTGTTGAAGATGACCTATGACGATGAGTTATAATGTCATAAACGTACGGATATAAGGATACTTTGGCATATTATTGGAACATATAGAACGATACGGATACATATGATACGGATTCCAATTTTGTGTTTTGAATTAAATTTAATATTCGTTAATTCGAAAATGATAGATATAGTAGTGTAGTAAAATCACGAAGCAATTACAAAGAGGAGGTGTTGTAATCAATGTAGTCTAGCGTCCACCAATGTAATCCTGACATCAAATCGTAGTAGATCTACTTACCACCAGTTGTCGCTTTCGTCAGTACAGCTGTCGGTGCCGGACAATTAAGTTGCTCTCGTGACTAACTCCTTTTTATATATTTAAAAAATATTCTCGACCCACGCACGTTGTGAACATGAAGTGCTGTGCTGTATCGTGTAGAAGTTACACGAACAAATCAAAATCAAATGGAATAAACATATCTTTCTTCTCGTAACTAATATTTAAATTAAATATATTATTTATTTTGTCTAGAAAGTTCGGTGATTACCATGCCTCTATCGGCAAGTAGCAAAACTACTGGTCTAGCTAGTCAGGGCCGTACTTAGAATTTAAATGTATCTCTACAATACGATCCCAGATACTGTTCAAAAGCTTTCAGTTAACAAAGTTTAAAAAAATTGTCAATGAGCGTATGTGATGAAGGTTATTACAAAATAATTATTGAAGATAGCTCACTCACTCAGCGAATAACCGCTCAACTGCCCGTCTCGACTACTAGTTGACAAGCGTTTACAAGCTAACCACAATAACTGCAAGCGCCCGTGTCATGTAATGGTCGCCATGGCTATATTGCCCATGTCAACTTTTTTTCGACACGGGCATTAGTACGCAAAGTGCACCTGTCAACTACAGGTTGATTAACGTATACTACATTATCACCGGTGGGAAATTACGTAACAAAACGTGAGAGGCCTTGGGCAGTTTTGTGCAGTTGGTAAACTAAAAGATCATTGTCCGGACACTCAAGCGGATAAGGTGTTCTTCCGATAAGGTGTTCTGGGCTAAGGTTCGAACCTATAGTAGTTGGTTTTGACGTTCAATATTTGAATTTGAATAATCTGTTCTAATAAAAAATATTCTTTCTTGCTATAATAAGAAATCTATCAGTATCTACAATTTAGGTTTACCAATTTTGGTGTCCTTTCCGTTTTTTTTTTTTAATCACTCCGATGATAAAAACTTTATTGCATATGCAAAAGCAAACTGACTTTTAGTACGCAATTATCGACCAAAAGGTCGATAATTGCGTATTGAGAAAAATCCCAAATCGATATTACACATGGCTACATAATATCAAGCTTTAATTTTCCAGCATAGGATGACGACCTTTCATTGTACTAAAATCCTACAAAGCGAAATCAGCTTATCAATATAACAGTAAATCATGATAATATTATATAGCAGTGTGTGCCATCCAACTTCAAATTACATATATGCTTAACTAAAAAATTCTGAGTACGGCCCTGGCAGACACCTAGTGACATATAGTAGAACAATTATAACGTCTGTCAATTTAGTCAATTACTTGTTTTAGCTACTGGTCGCTAGATGGCTTGCCGCTATTTGAAGCCCCTCGCACCCCCGCGCAGTTGCGACACTACATTATATGAATAAAGTTTCTTATGGCACCTCCTCTTTGTAATTGCTTCGTGAGTAAAATATAGTAGTGTCAGCGTAAATCTCATTTTACAATATGTTTAATATATTCTGATGACGTTAGTGGAGAAAAGGTTTATCATTTGAAAATACTTAAAAGTCGACTTTGAAATTTTTCCTTTAATATAATCTTGTATCACATTCATTAACATTAACAAAACTGAACAACAACAGTCTATAAACGTCCAATTGCTGTACAATTCTTAATCTTCACATAGTAGTAGAGTTGGAGCTTAAGCCGTTATGCTGTTGCATTTTGGTTTGGTAGATAATTTCCCTACTAAGAGTATTGATTAAGGGTTTATGATAACAACAGGGATCGACGGCTTTAGGGTCCGTTAACACAGACCGGCTCGGAGAGCATCGGACATTGCTATTCTTTTCACACAGACCGGCGCGGATTTTACGATGGGGACTAGCCGGAGCCGACCCGTTTCATATAGACCGGTTGAAAGAGCACTGTTAAAGCGGATGCGGTCGGAGCCGAGTAAGTGCTCTGATGTGTCAATACGTATACTTTTAAATTGAGACATGGATTTAAACAGGTCCGATGAGGAAATATATTTGGTAGCAAGATTATTTAAAGCAAAACAAACCAAATGAAAGCGCAAGCGGACGGATACATGGGTTAAAAATATTTAGCAAAACCGACTTACACATGGGGAGTTTCACACCGTTTTCGAGGATTTAAAGAGAGATCCGCAAAAAATTTATGAGTATCATTGCATAGAATATTATCAATTTGTGATGTTGATAGATTTCCAAATTTTACTATCAAAATGTCGTGAGCGCACGCGAGTTGCGAAGTCGCGGAGCGAGAGGACATAATCGGAGACACGCTACGGGAGCAATAAAGAGCACATAACGGAGCTATTCGGAGGCGCGAGCGCGGAAGAGCACGTCAATGGAGGCAGCCGTAGGCTACTTTTTTTTTTTACACTAAGCGCGTTAGGTCGGCTCATAAGTATTCTCATTTAAAAAAGAAGTGAAATGAAAAAATCAACCTTATTTCTATATCCTAAAACTCTTTTTTAAATGCAATAAAAATATGCTCTCCTTTCCGAGCCGGTCTGTATGAACGGACCCTTACGTGCTCTCCAGAGTATGGTGGATAGATCCACAAGAATAAAGAGACAGACTAAAACCAATTATTTGTATAAATACATATATCAAATATACTTATGTAATACGTTATAGACAGGTAAATAAGCTTAGTTACACCTAAGCTTTATATAAATCAGTTCAGTACTTTTTTAAGAGTTACGCGTTCATATGCACAGATCAAACACAAAAAACAGACGAAACTTCTAAAAATAATATCTTTAACCACAATAGTGTATGTACAATTCCTAACTAGTATTGTTTTGAAAAATATTCTTTTTATATCATTGCCATCAGGCCTCGCTACGATATTATTACATGTTTTATTTTAAACTATATGTATATGTAAAATATTATATAAGAGGTTTAATAAATAAAAAAATAAAATAAACCTTTGTCCAGCACTTCATCAGTTTGTTGACCTTCTTGATCCTGGTTCTTTTTGAGAGCTGCTTTAAAAGCGTTAATCCAATCATTCATATCCTCCTCGTTTTCAGTAGCGAACGTATATCCTTTGTTGCCAGACATACGCAATTCGAAACAAAATTTTCCACGCTTAGGATTCTAAAACGATAATAAAATTACTCGGTGTCTGATTTTTTATTATACATATTTATTTCAATTATTAATTATAAGTAGCGATATCTTATACTTATTGGATACTTAATGTCTTTATAAATTTACGAATGGGAAATGTTTGTTACATATAAATTAAGTAACAAAACCCATATCGTTGCATCAGCACTTAAAAGCGGTTTTAATTATAAAAAGCGGTTTTTAAAACCGCGTTCTCAACGCTATTTTTATGGGTTCTAATAAAATCTTGACGTCCGTTAAAAAGAAACACGCCCTATAAATCCGTAAGCAGAGAAAAACAGGTAGGTACAAGCGCGTTCATTTACGCTCTAAATACTAAAAAATAAGTACAGGTCTGCCTGCACATTTATGTGAATAACGAGTAACGGTCCTTCACCTATATTACTTTTATCACAAGCCCTGTTGACACTATCGTCCACTGAGTCTAGGATGAAATTTTTAAGAGTATTGAGAAAAATATCAGACTGGTTTGGAAGAAAGCAAATAGTTTTTAAATGCGTAAATCATTATTACACAAATATGAATGTGAAAGTTGTTATTTGTTTTGCTTTCTAACGATTTGTCGTTAACTTTGTAAGACTGCCTTTCGAGATACGATTTTCCTATATTCTATGAGAGAGAAACAACTAGAAACAGTATAATTAACAAATCAGTATACATGCCTTAACAACATCAGAACAGAAATCCATAACAATGGTGAGCTTAGTATCTGTTTTTTTCTCGTCCTTATAAACTTCGAGGATGTATGCACCATCAGCCTCTCTAACCATTGAGCAGAATCGCTTCTTGAACGATTTAGAAGCAAGGTTGCTAAATATCCTATCGGAACCAATTTCTGGGCCTTTGAGCAAGTATCCCTCTTTTGTTCCCAAGTCAACCTTCGTTTGAGCTTCATTTTCATTTTCTGTCTCTGTATCTATATCGTAAACTTCTTCAATGAGTTTGTTGTCGATGGGTCTGTGTAAATATTTAAAAATGTGGGTATATTCTGATACCAACTTGTTACTAAATCTTATAGTTTACAAGTAAAACCTATAATTTAACAATATTCTGGTTTTAATACTACATATAGATTTTAATAATGTACAAAAGTTGGCAGTTTTATAAATTCTTTTTTTTTTTTAATAATTAGAAAATAACAACATTGCAAATGCTTATTTATGCAAATATGTTAATCTTCAGTGTTATAAGATTTGAACAAGTTTAGCATCATAACAAGTTTGTAATGTTATTTATTGTTTTTTATCTAATAATATTATTTTATACAATTAATTTAATTAAATCAATGAGCTTCTGCTATTATATTTTTATACTATTAATTTTTCTGAAAAATATTATTTTACACTGTCAATGTTTCTGAAAAAAAAAAAAATCATTCTTCCTAAAAAAGGTTACATGTATAAATTAATAATAATTATTGAATATTTGTTTATATTAAAAACCACACATATAATCGTTAATTAAATAAATTATTAACTAAATAAAAAATCTGTCATTTTTATGTAGGTACATACCTAAAACTAAAAAAGTACAAAAAATATTTTCTCGATATTAATTTTTGCTACATGTACAAAACAAAATGTAAAGAAAGGAATAAGAAATGCAATAATTTAGTATATTGTAATTAATTATTATACATCATTTGAGGGGTATAAAATCAAAGGCAGCTAAATCCATTTCTGATAATTTTTCACAAACAAAATAAAAGCTTTATTTTTACCACAAACTGGCAACATCGTATGAACAAAACTCGAAAATAAGTAGTGGGGAAATTAGAACTTGAGGAATAGCACACTGAAAGACCATAGCTACGGGTTATTTTTCTATTGAATAAATTAAAATGGAGTTAGCTGTATTTGTTACCCACTTTTGGATTTAGCTGCGTTTGATTATGACATAAGTGGATATGGCTGGATTTGTTTCCAAAAATAATCCAGTCACGTGACAAAAATAGTGATGTATTAAACATAAAGATAAAATAAGTTTATTTATGTGTTTAATTACGTCGCTAATTCTAGTATAAAATTAGTTTATAGATAGTAGTTTATAGAAATAAGGTGGTTATGACATTAAAGCTCTTTTTTTGCCAAATTTGCTTTCCATTTCTCAGGTAATTTCGGACGTTTTCTGGACTTCCCCGGTAACGCTTCTGTTACAGTCACCTCCATTATACCCTTAGTTACGTGTCTCACTACCTTTTTCTATTCAAGCTTCCAAAATAACAAAGTATTAGAATTAATTTAATAAGACACGTTCGAGCTCGACAGTATGCGGACGGAGATTTTGAATGAAGGACAATGAAGCTCTCTTATTGGTTGTTTGCAACTTTAGCTGTGTTTGATTCTCACTGACCGGGATTTAGCTACCTTTGTTATTAAATGGATTTTTCCAATGAGATTTGTGCGCGATTTAGCTGCCTTTGATACATAAAGATTGTCGAAACTGGTAGCAATTTGTTAGACGCATACAACGGCATTCTCAACTCAAAAATTACAAAAAATGGATTTAGCTGCCTTTGATTTTATACCCCTCATTTATGAATTGTAGTTAAGTAGATTTTACTTTTTAATATTTATTTATAATTGTATTAAATCTGTAGTTACATGATTGATTTTATTATTTAATTAATTATTTATAATTGAATTAAATTTGTGATGTATGATTATTATTAATTAATTTTATTATGACTTGAAACATTTTTTATTTTAATTTCTGTTTGTATTTTCTCGTTTTTTTTTATGTGATTTTTTGCTCTTTTATGAATTGTTTATTAGTGGAAACTTTATTGGTTTATGTTTTTGTTATTGAATTTTAATTCATTGTATTACTGTTCTATTTATTATATATTGTATTACTCTACTGTTTGTTTCCTAAAGAAAAATATAAAATGAAACTTTAAAACAATAGCAAGTGTGCAAGCAAGATTTACAAATTAAATGTTTTCCTTATTTATAATACACAATGTAAAAATAATTTATCCATTAGAAGTTGAAACACTAAATATTGTTTTATGTAAAAAACAATGAATGTTATTATGAAATGTTAAAGGAAATGACTCAGAGATGTGATAGTGTGGAATAACCTTCAAAATCAGTATACAAAACTGTGACCATGAAAAGTATGTTAATTATTTTGCTAATGAGATTCTAAGTTGTGTATGAGATGTATCAACATAATGCAACCATTCCTAATAACATTCTAAAATACTTTATGATGTAAATCTAGAAATTTGTTATGTAAAGGCAACCAGTGAATAATACACTAGACGCATAGCTTAGCAATGTCTTGAGCTAGTTTTACAACTAAGTAATTACTTATTGTTTTGTTGAGATATCAATAAGGAAAATATTTACCTAGGCAAATTAAGATAAGAGCCAGAGTAGTTGCTGTATTTGTAATGTACGAGATTCCAACTAGACGCATAGCTTAGCAATGCCTGTCGTGTGAGCAAAGGACAAGTTGCAGCTGTCCTCACATCGGGCACCGCAGTTGTTACAGTTCTCCAACGACGGGGAAGAACTACACTCTATAAATGTGATATGTTAATAATATAAATGTGACACATGAAGTATAAATTTTATAAATGTATTAATAATTTTTACTATAGAATTGATAAGTATTTAGATTATGAGTTGTGCCCTGTAGTTTTATAAGTCCAAATCCTGGGGAATTTTGAGATATAAATTTATTTTAATATTAAGTTTTGTCACTATTTGTGATATGTATGTGATATAATACAAAGATTTTAGTATTTAGAGAAACTATCACCCATCTAAACATTGTTAAAAACATTAGCCTTTATAATATTTATAGAAGTATAGATAATTTATAAAATACTCACAGAAACGTCATCTGATGGATATAGTAAAATGTCTCTTAATGGATCATTTAATAACAAAGTTTTATTTTCTTGTATATATTTTTCAAAATCAAGGACATTGCATTTATTTGTTATTATATTCTGAAAACAAAAATTACTTTTAATCTTACCTTCATTTTGTTTATATTATAACTAACGATACATAAACACTACAAATGACAATCATGGATTGACAATTAATACTGTTATTACAGTAAATACTGTTATTACAGTAAATACTATTAGTACAGGAAAATTAGAATTTCTGTTGAAATTGAGTTTACTATGTCATATTTATTTTTATAATTATAATTTAAGTAGTACCTATGAGTTGTTTAACACGTTGAAGACAACATTGTTTTAAATTTACAAAAGGTACACAATTGGTAATTATATGTAAATTTTATAAACATAGCTTGCATATGGCACACTTTCAAAGTGACTATCATTGCATAAAATTTGTATGACATAATATTTGTTTTAAAAATGCCAAAATATTTAACAAAAATGTGTCTGAGAGTTTTTATTCAATTATTATTATTTAATTAGTTTATTGGCACTTTGCGATTATATTTCCAACAACATATTGAAAAAACAGACAAATTAATTTAAGAATTAGGAAAATAATAAGTTGTTGGAGTTTATTTTTCAAGTTTATCTAATATAAAATATTAAAAACATGCTTCAGTTGTAACTTACAATAAGTATAAAATTTAAAGTAAATGATAATTTAAGCAATTATTAAAAATGAAGAAAATATTCTTATTTTATTTTTGATTATAAAATAATATGGCATGGTATTTGAAGACAATCGTTGCTTAGAGCAGAAATATTTACCTCATATTCAGCGCCATTCTTCTTGTTCCTAGAAATTACAGGAGGCATTATGACCTATCGAAGGTAGGGCATTCCCCCCGTATATTTATAACAGCGTCCTTTTATTATTTATTGACGTAAAACCCCGTTTTTACATTTTACACAAATTTATCGAAAATCACAACAATAAACGCCGAAATCCGAACAAAATCGAATAACGATTTGACATTTCACATTACTTACTAGCACAGATGAATTATACTGAATACCAATGCTGAATACTGATGAAGACTGTAGTATTTTCCTGACGTCTAAATACAGGCTAAAAAATCTTTACAAATAAAAATATATCTTTACAAATAAAAATATATCTGACACAAGAAAACAGTTTTCAAAATCGCAAAAAAAATTGGAAAATCTTGAAATGGTATATTTAAATTACTACTTACTAACTCTGGGTTAGTTTAGTAAAGAAAAAAATATTGGTAAATTTAACAATATTTTTTGCTTTATTAAAGTATCAAACTGATGTAATCGCGCTTTCATAGGCCAGAATGGAGTATAGAAGTCAAGGAGAACTATCTTATATGGTTATTTGACACAAAAAGTGTCACAAAATAGCATTAAATAAAGGGGTCACTGGTGTAGTGAAGAATATGATTTGAACTTAACTGTTTTAGATGACTTGAACTTTGCTGAGTGGAAGAAAGTATAATTTTAAATATTCTAATAAACTGGAGTAGTTCGTAACTGTACTGTAATTGAAAGTTAAATGGCTAGTGAGTTAAATAAATTATCTAACCTGAAAATGGTCCTCTGGTACAGCAACGCTATCTTTATTTACGTTTATTTCATGGACATTTTTCGTAACACAAAATAGTGATCCTTTAATTATATACTCCATGTAGGCCAGTTTTCAAAATGACAAATGTTTGTATAGGCCATACAGATTTTTATCGTGGTCTGGGCTTTATAGTGATTGTATTGTGTGTGTTACCGGATTTCCGACACAGGATTCACACCCTACTAGTACTATGGGCCGTTGACTGTGAAGCGTTTATTTATTTATTTATTTAGGTTTGAAATTTTTGCAAACAAATTGCTATCCAAAACTTTTGACTAGTGTCAATCATTGAATTGGTCCAACTGTTGACTAGTGACTATGGCTGAACATTGGTACCAGGAATTCTGACGTCCTTGCGGTTCTGAAAGTACGAGGTTTTTGACATCCATGGTACGAGAAAATCTTTTGGACATCTGGCAGCCTTGCTAATTTTACGTACCATTATACTTATTCAACTCAATTACTAATATAATCTGTTTCTGTGGATATTTAGTTTTCTTCTAATGTTTATGTTGCATCCAAGGAAATTATATATAAATTCTTTGGTTGCATCTCGCGTAATTTTTTTTCCCCAATATAACAAAAAAAAAGTCTTTAACAGAATATAAGTCGGTGCAGTAGTTTCAAACAAATATTTTTAAATATTAATATATATATATATATATATATATATATATATATATATATATATATATATATATATATATATATATGTATATATATATATATATATATATATATATATATATATATATATATATATATATATATATATTAATATTTAAAAATATTTGTTATATAGTTGTAATATATATATATATATCGTGACACGTAATATTTAAACAAGTACCTACTTAGGTTTTTTTTTATATTTGTCACTTTTTTTTTCGTATTTCTTTTAACCCTACCTATAGAAATCAGAAGGCAATTTTATGTGATCGTTTTGTCATAAAATCGTTACAGTTGTCTTCCCATCCCCTTTGGCCTAAACTGAATAAGCTCTCCCAACTTTGTAATCCAAACAGACTACGTTCTTATTTATTAAACAGTTTCACTAAATTTTCCGAACTCAAAAAATTCTCTCTCAACCTCTCTTATGAACCCATTATTTTCCACCTCATTTAAAGCTTTTACCTATAACGTTCCCATTATCACAGATCTTGGTTTCACAAAAGGTGACCCTGACACGAAACTCAAATTTCAATCTATTCTTTATCAAAATTGGTCAAATCATCATATCATCTATACTGGTGAATCTAAACTTACCCCGACCAGCTGTGTTGGTGCTGCCTGCTGGATCCCCATCCATCCCCATCCATGCTAAGGATGCTGTTCCGGTGAAGCTATCGGAAGCCATCCTCTTCGCCCTCTCCCGTGATTTAGGACCGACTGTTACCTTGACTGACTCATTAAGTTGTCTTTTAGCTATTAAGGAAAACCCTTTCCGTAGCAAGTTAAGATTTTCTATTGTTTTTAAGATTAGAGAGGCCTTGCTCTCGTTTAGTCAAAAGGGTCTGTAAATTCTGCTTGTCTGGATTCCAGGCCACCATTCAATCCGGTTCCCTAGATCACTTTTAACCTCCTGTCAAGACCTACGTTCCCTAGCAAAAATTCATATGGACAAGTCCTGGAAGTCATTTTGGAGTTCATCAAAATCGGTGAAGGGTAAATTTTACTCAAATATTCAGCCAGACATTCCAAGACGCCCTTGGTTTTTCCTTCATAGACATGCTAGCCGCTGGGTCACATCTACTATTTGCCGCTTGCGTCTTGGTCATGCGTATACACCTGTTCACTTGGCAAAAATGAGAATACGAGACCACTCATTGTGTGAATGTGGTCTTGACGAAGGTACGCTTTCTCATATCCTCCTTAACTGTCCCAAACTCCTCTGTCCTATATAGTATATGACGTCCTTCCTCGTGATATTCCTCGTCCTATAAATGTTTTTGTTAATGTTAGTGTTTAGTCCTTACTGTTCATTTCTATGTAAATATATAATATATTCATTGAATATAATAGAATTAAGTTGTAGATAAATCATGTGTCTGTCCTACTTAGTATAATAGTTAGAGGTATATTACTAATATTTTGTAGTTTTAGTTTAATATTAAATGATTGTGTTGTTTTAGGGTTAAGGCTTAACGATGAAAGTCTGACTATATCACTTGCTTTCAAAATTAAATTGAGACTGATATCTCAATCAGACCGATCAATCTCCTCCATGTCTTCTCCATCCTACGTGACATTGGCGGAATCAACAGTGCTTCACTGGCACAACAGAAATATATCAATCCGTCAATTTACAATCAATCAAACCATAAAATCAATCAATCAATCAATTAACTCTACCTATATGTTATGCTCCTCTTTGTTTTAAGCCGTGCATTGTTATCGTAATGAGGCGTTATTTCACTACTACAATATAGAAATGTTGAAGTTGAATAAGTGAGTTGCTTATAAATTTATAATATCATTGATGTCATCTTTGGGTGCATTCGCGTTGGACCGTGGACGCTTACGCGTTGTGAGCGTTCTTACACGTCGTTTTCATCGTTCGACTTGGTGCTGTGAGCGTCAAAAAAGCACGCTTATGGCCGAGTTCGTAACACAGAGATCGCGCTCATAGATGCTTACGTTTACGCCACGGAGGTAGGGCAGCAAAAGCGTGAGCGCCAATCTTTATTGTCAAAACGAATGCAAATTGAGCGTAAGCTAACGTAAGCGTAAAGTTCAAATTCTGTGTATTTCTAAATAGTAATTATTAAAGTCTTTACAATCGTACAAAAATGGCAAGCAATAGACCACAATAAAATTATTATCTATTCAGCTAACTGGTCTAGAAAGTAAAAAAAAAATATTATGTTTCATTAATACAATTTAAAATCAAAATGAAGGGTTAAAAGAATTTTATTTATTAACTAAATGCTCAAATTGTAATAAATAGTTACCTAAAATGAGATTTAAATTCTTCGACAAAAATTTTAATTTTCGGTACAGGTTCTTTTTTAAAAGATAAATTCAAATAAGTACTACAATACTCCCATTCCATATCATCATCGCTATCTTCAATCATATTAAGTTCATCACTATCATCAGACTCAAAACATTTACCAAATTCGCCATGTTATTGCTAACCGACGCTCACAGTGTCCAAAACGAACGAAATTTAATTATTGATTCTAAACGCTTATAGGCCAAAACTAACACTAAAAATTAGTGCTTATAAGCGTGAGCGCTCAAAGCGTGAAAGCGTCCAACGCGAATGCAGTAGTATACCAAACCTATCAAAAACTAACATTATGAAGTGATTGATTAACTACTGAACTACTATTATTAGACGATTGTACACGGGTTGAGTAGGGAGGCTCTATATATGGGTATGCCAAATAGACAAATTTTTTACTCGACCCATATGTAAGTGTCTGTCTGACGTCGGTCCTCGAAGAGGAATTGTCGCTCCCGAGCATCATCACCGCGATGCTCGGCTACGACGAGTCCTGAAAGGCGATGATCTCCTTCTGCGAGACAGTAATGTCCCAGAACGAGGCCGACGAGCGGGTGAGAGAGAAGGCCGCCGACGTGGCCTCCATTCGCGGGCGACGAATGGGGGTGCGTAGGAGGCGCTACTTAATGCACCTCCAGTAACGCCCCTGTGCCCGTGTTGGGCCGGGATGGGAACCCGGTCCTGCTAGACATAGCGTCGTCGGGACTGTTCAAAGGTTGAGCCGGACAGTCCCCATGAAGGAGAAGTCTGGCCTTTCCGCCGAGGCCAACCTGTCGCTGGAGGGATCCTGTTGCCTGTAAATCCGGGACCCTCCAATTAAAGCGGCTGAAAGCTTCTGCAGGGGTTTAGTACGTAAGTAAGTATATGTAAGTGTCTGACCTTGTGGGTCTCCCCACCGTGCCTCGGAAAGCACGTAAAGCCGTCGGTCCCGGTTGTTATCATAGACACCTGATACCGATCGTTACTCATGGTAGGGATATTATCCGCCAACCTGCAGTGGAGCAGCATGGTGGATTAAACTCCAACCCTTCTTCTATATGGAGAAGAGGCCTTCGCTGTGTCTGACGACACGGATTTGGTTTCCCGGTCTGAGTTACTATTTGTATTTGTGCAAGTAATTCGTAGTAATATTTCGTTATAATATTAGTTTGTGATTCATGGTAAGCGATGTTGGTGTTACTTTTACTATCTTTCCATGTATAGATTTTGTATATTATACTGATTTTAATAATGTTTGCTTACCGCAATAAAAAGGAGAAAAAAACATTTTTTTTTTCTAGTCTGTGTATTTGTATTTAGGAAGCATTCATTAAATGTGAGGCGTTTTGTCGAGCGAAACCTTAATTTCACGTGGGGTGGTCTCGGCGAATATTACGTCATTTTTTTCTCTGTATATGATTCTTCATGACCGTTTTCTGCCACCTTCAATCCCTATCACTCAGTATGATGGGCATCCGACGATCCCGGAACCTGAAGAACATGACGGAAAGTCATTTGCTCCCTTCTTGATTCGCCAATGCCTACCGATCCAATCTTTGCGCGCCTTCAACAGCATGCCCTCTATTATATATGAACTCTATTGCCCGAGTGTACGTGGTGATCTAGAAAAGGGATGCTGCAGTACATGTGGTGTCTATTTTTCATCTATCACAAGAGCTGCGGAGGACTGGTGTGCGATCCTTAGTGCACCAGCTGCACCAGCGCGAAAATTGCGACAATCACAGCCACGTCGAGTTTTTGAGATAGATTGAGATTATAGAGCACAGTTTAACTCATTTATATTACAAATATGTGTTTTCAAAAATCTCATGTGCGATTAGGGGAGTCAGAGGGGTCTAGAAAGATCCAGAGGGTCTTATAGATCACCCAAATGTGGGTACCTCGGAGAGCACATCAAGTCGCCGGTCTCAGTTGTTATCATAAACACCTAATAATGTTCGTTGTATTCTAATAAAAGTTATTTGCCATCTTACAGTAAGGAGAACAGATTGTGAGATACTGATAGATATTTTCGATAAAAAAAAGAAACAAAAATTTGATCACGCAATTCAGATTAAATTTATTGTTATAAAAATTATACACGAAATATACCTATTTTTTAAATATACTATTTATATTTTTATTTTTATTTTTATTTTGATATTTAATAGAATTTCAAGGCATGATCTCTTCTGGCATACTTGGTGTAGTGCTAGTAATTTAGTGATGCTGTCCAACAATGTTTTAGGTTTTATAAATATTATTTAGTAAATTGTTTTATGAACATTCGAGATATGAACATTTAAAAAATATATTTTTTTTTTAAAATATAACAAACTTTAATAAAGTAAGAATAATTTTAGAATATCTATCTAATATTACAAGAAAATTATATTTTAATTTAATCTTAAGCTTCATCATTTAATTTTGGTTACAAACAATTTAAGTATTATATTATTATCTTATAGAATGCTATGTAAAGTTATAACTAGTATTAAAAAAAAAAAAAAAAAATTGTTGTATTACTTAAATAGTAAGGTATACGAGTATAGTGTTTAATTAAGTATAATTATTACAATGTCATGTGGAAAATATCATTTATATTTACATGATTAAGGATGAGTCTTATTCAAAATCACATGTTGATATAAATAAAGATTTACTAAATATTCTACTTGATGTTTTTTACTATTATATTATAATGTATATCTATTATGCACTCAATTATTGCAGTACTTACAACTTAATATATAGCACTATCAATTTCAATAAATAAAACAAAGACTCAAAACAAAAAATGTATTGGTTTTTCTGTACCGTTCGTCGTTAAATACATTTAATTATAAACGTAACGAATATTATGTATATTATTATGAAATGAAGAAATGAATATATTTTATACTTTATGTTATATGTACTATTAATTAAATATATTGTACACAACACAAATTTTATTATCTACTTAGCTAGTACACGTATAAATTAATTTAAAATAAAATACAGAATCATAACAAATCAATCATCACATATATTTTTGGTATAAAAAATTTATGGCACACTATTCAAAATGATGATTTATCGATAGTCGTAATAAATTGTTCTTAGAGATTATTTACACACACAAACACACTTAATTTTTAAATATGGATATTTACGTAAAAATATCATACATCGTAGTATACTTGAGTATTCTTTCTATATCAAAATCAGATAGGCAGTACATTCCTTTTAAATAATTTTTATTTGGTCATCCCAGTAAAACCAATGTTTTTTAGCATTCGAACTGTTCATTGTTCATTTGCGATAGGAATGTAAAGGCAGTCCACCTAGCAGCAGCCATAGGTGAAGTTCGGGGAACATATTGTGAACTTGGCGTTGTTTTTAAATGTCAAGTATATTCCTCCACATCATCGTCTTCACTGAAGTCTGAATCCGGATCTAGGTCAGGTAGAGGTTTTAAGTAATCAACGGTGGGTGGTGGTGGATTAGGTACTAGATAGCCTTCTGATTCTAAAGGTCCTACCGGTGGTCGTGGTAATCGGATTTGTGTACTAGAATCAGATTCAATAGCTTGAGCGGTTTCTAGTTTCGTACAAATTTCATCAAACATTATTCTATCCCTGGGATCTATGGCCCAACACGCTCTCATTAACTCACATGCGAATCGAGGACAATCATCAGGTGGTACAAGAAGTATTCCTCGTAAAATCTTTTTCGAAGCATCATAGTTATTGCAACCATAAAAAGGCTGTTTTCCACGACTGTAAATTTCCCAAAGAACTACACCGTAAGACCAAACATCAGACTCGTGTGTAAATCTAGCATATACAATACTTTCTGGTGACATCCAACGCACTGGCATAGGACGTTCACGACCCATTTTATAATAATCACACGTGTAAACGTCTCGTGACATACCGAAATCTGCTATTTTTACAGCTAAATTAGTACCGACTAGACAATTTCGTGCAGCCAAATCTCTGTGCACAAACCGTCTGGATGCTAAATATTGCATTCCACGTGCTACTTGCAGAGCTACGTGCAGTAAAGCTGATTCGTCGAGTACTAATCCTGATCGTCTACCTCCTCGAGAACCACGTAAAACACCTGCCAAGTCACCCCACTCCATATATTCAAAAACCATCCACGGACTTACATTTGTATCATCTATAACAAAAGTAGATATTTCTTATTATTTTATTTACAATTTATTAGAAATTCAAATCTAAAAATATCAGAAGCTGCAAATTTCAGCTACCATACCTCTATACACAACGCCTATAAGTGTTAAAATATTTGGATGACGGAATGCTGACATTATAGAAACTTCTCTAACAAAATCTTCTTCCGCACTGCGTCCTGCACTATCTTTTAAAACTTTAATAGCAACTTGCTGTTCCTCGTTGCTACTTCGGAGAACCCCTGTGAACATTAATTTTTATTAAATTAAAAGTTCGACCATTAATTTGTCTTTGATTTTAAATAAGTTCAAATACCTTTGTAAACTTTTCCAAAGCAACCCTCTCCAACTTCTTCCACGAATGTTAGAGCACTTCTTTCCAAGAGTGTAACTTGGGGCTCGTTAGTTTTATTTGCTGGTAGTGGAGCTGGAGATCCTGGCACAGTGACTGGCGCCGCAACATTCCCTGCGCCGCAAACGCCGTACTGCGGGTTCGTTATATACCGTTCAGCAAGTAGTGGTTCTCCTGGTCGTATACGCTATAAACATATTGTATGCAAAAATACAACATCGCAGAAGCGAGGAAGAATGCTTCAGAGCTCTAAGTATAACGAAATTTTTTTGGAATTACTTATGCATAATGAGCAATTGTATTAATTAATCTTTATTGTCTTAGTATTTAAATTACATACTTTAAAAAAAATCGAGAAGACTGCAGTAAACTAGTAATCTATAAAAATAAACATTTTTAAATTTAAATTTCTTACCGGTTTGTCCTTTCTATCGATATTGCATATACGTTTTCTGAGGTAGAATATGAGGATCGAAACCAAGAGCAAGAGTAGGCCACAGCCTGCCGCCATGCTAACGAGAAATGGCGCACTGGCGTTCAAGTAAGCTCCAGATCCTACAATGGCTGTGTCACTGCCCGGGGTGGCTTCTGCTATAATTTCACTACTTACGAATGGATTTGGTGCCTAAAAGAATTAAAATTAAATTGATTTCGTTTTGTGAAAAGCTGCATAGTACTTCCGGAATAAACTTATTTCACTAATAATTAAATGGTATTTGAACAAATACAAATATCTGGACCGAGCGGGAATCGAACCCGCGACCACCGGCGCGCGGTTTGAGGCGACTACTCGCGACGCTACACCAGTCTTAAAAAGACAAAGACACAAACAGACAGAGACAAACAGACAGGCCTGACAAAGGGACGGACGGTTTGCAACCATGCCTTAAAACTCTAATAGGTTCTTTAAATGTTCACGTAAAATGCTTTACTACATTAGTAATATATACTATAGTGTATATTACCATAGTAGTATATGTTATTATGTTTGCTATAGTGACAAATAATAAAAATATAATAGTCGTGGGGAAGAGAATATTTATATACTAAAATTATAATGGTAATTATTTATTATATTCAATAATATGTAAATTATACTAGTGTTTTTGGCTCAACCTTAAGAAATTAAGAATATGCATTTTTTACCAATGGCACTATGATACGAAATCTTTCTGCGAATCCGTCTTGCACTTGACTTTTTATAATAAACATATAATTTTTTTTTAGTTTAGTTAATTTTTTTTTGTTAGTCTGCGATCTTTTAGGTAAAAACTGTAAGCATATTTTTTGGGTATCATAAAAACCGTTATCATGAGTTCCGAGCCATTAATATTAATCTATCAGTTATTATGGAAAAATACTGTTCTCATGTACAATCTCGTTCGCACTATCATAGTTCTAAATCAATACCATTATTGATAATGTTTAATCGAAATAAGTAAATTTTTCGCCCAAAAACATTCTTGTCGCTTTAGCCGTAATTATTTACTTTTATACGGAGTTTACTCTCTCTTAATGAACTGCCGTTTTTTTGCAAATCTTATATATTTAAACGAGCAATTCTTGTATCTTATATCTTTAAACAAGCAATTCTTGTATATATATAAATATATAATCTGAATCTCGGAAACGGTTCCAACGATTTTCATAAAATTTAGTATGCAGGGGGTTTCGGGGGCGATAAATCGATCTAGCTAGGATTTATTTTTAGAAAATGTCATTTTATCCCTTTTAAATAAAAAATCTCATTAGAATACGAACGTAAATTTCGCTGTCATTAATAAGCTTATAATAGCTCGGATGAGAATCGGGCGGATTCGAAAACAGAAAACCCGGGTTCGAATCCTGGTGTCTACAGACCGTTTTTTTTTTCAAGTTTCTTCTTTTGTGAGAAAAACTATTATTGAGATCTCTTTTTATTTTGATATTTAAATAACCAGTTCCTATTATTGAACTATTATGTCGGTAAGATCGAATTTATTATTTATGTTTCATCAGTATGTAATGTATCTAAATATAATTTAACCGAGCAAAGCTCGGTCATCCAGGTACTATTCTTTATATACGCCTTCGTTGAAAATAAAATTTGACGTCATTAAAAACTTCTAAGGTATATTAAAATTTTTCTTAAAGTAATTTTTATAATAATAATAATAATAAATGTCTCACACTCAACAGCCCCCAGTAGGATGTGAATCCTGTGTCGGGGTCCGGACACACCACAATATACAAGCACAAACGCTCAGACCACGAGAAATATCCGTATGCCCTATACAGATATTTGTCATGTGCGGGAATCGAACCCGCGATCGCTAGCGCATAAGCCAGTTGCTGTGTTCACTGCGCCAACGCTTCGTCATTTATGTGATGGTGTCGTCTTAAAAAGTCTAACTATGGCTTTATAATTCATCGGTTCATCCTAATCCATTTAGACCCAGTTTCACTACTTGCTATTAAGTTCCGGCTTACCTACCTGGCACTTTTTTGACAGATAATTGTATGGGTTATCTGTCAAAATAGGCACCAGTTAGGTTATCCGGAACTTAACAGCAAGTGGTGAAACTGGCCCCTAACTATAGTCGTTTCAGAATTTTGCTGACAGACGATGTTTAATATATGAACGTGACATTAAAAAGTGTATCAGGAATTTTTAGACATTTCAATAATAAAAATTCATTAGAAATTGGTAAAAACAATTTATAATTTACATTGTATACACAATTATATTATTTTTTGAAAATACTATCAGTCATGGAGCCTTTTTAATTAGTGACTGAACCACAGAACATTAATGTGAATGCTACTAACATAAATTATTAGTCAATTTGAATTTATTTATTCATTGAAACTCGTATTTCCTAAGCTTTGGTAGTGTAGATCTGTTGTTACATATAATTTTTTGATTTAAGGTGGTTGTTCACAGATGTTTTTTGTCGTTGTTAAAAATCTAACAATTTTAAAATATATTACCACATTTGAGGCTATCTTTATTATGGTGATTCTAATAATGTGTATCTTGTAAAGTTTTAGATAAAGAGATAAAAGATGATATTTTAATGATGATAGATTGTCTTACTTGTGCGGTAGGCGGCGACGGTGGATATCTAAGATCGGTGGCGTTTGACGGCCGCGGCGGGATAACATTGTGGATCGCTTGCCGTTGAGTCAGGGGCACTAGAATTAAGAAACATTTGGTTTATGGTATAAACATACATATTATATGCAATTTGGTGCCCAAGTTAGGCTTAAATCTACCGATGGAAATTGGCTTGTTCCATCAGATCTTGTCTGAATCGACATCTCAATTTGCTAAAACTGTACTAGTATTTGTATTATATAGTATTAAGTTATAATCTAGTCATAATTAAGTATGAGAAAAATAAGAATTTAGTATATTTAAAATATGAAATACTTTCTTACGTAAAAATGTTATATAGATAAGTTTACTATAGGACTCTCATGTACCATGTGTCATGTAAATAAAGATATTAAAAAAATACACACGTATTATGTCTGAGTACGTTAAAAAAGGGAATAAAGTAGGACATTCTTACCCAGGTGTTAAACATCCTGGTAAGGACTTTTAAGTTTCGAGGTTAATATTTATTTTTATCACATCTTTATAAATACTAGGATTTAAATATTTAATTAACATTATTTGTTAACACAAGTTGTGTTTACACTATCTCTAAAAAATGTTCCTTGTCGTTTGTTAAAAATATCTGTCTATGAAAAGTAGGTAGGAAGTACTAATACTTTTAAAACTTCGTTAATTATAAAATGATTGCTACCTGTGCTTCGTGGACATTTTACCCCTTCTTTGGCAGGTTCAGCGTTAGAAGTGCATACACAATAATGCACAGTGGTGTTGTGCTGAACGCAAGCTGCTTCTTCTCCACACGACGAGGTCTCACATCCACCGTAGATAAACTTAACTAAAAATATTAATATGTATGATTAGAAAGTAAATTAAAATTACGAAAGACCTTATTTCAAATTTTGTCATACAACACATTCCTTTATAATTAAAAATGTTTTTGCCACTATTATATAATATAAGCGACTAGTATTCAACCAGACTCCTTTTATAAACAGTTATTGCTTTTTCAGCTTCGGTAAAATCCAAGAGTAGGGTTGCGTAATTCAAAAATTAAACACGCGTTTTATATAGGTAAATAAAACATAATCTTTGTATATATTTGAGTTGTGAACAACATTTACAACAATTTGTGTATAGACACACTTTGCTACGGGGACGCTATAGCTCGGGGTCTCCTCACAAAATTGATAAGGCTGCTACAGTGGTACGTACGTCCCTACCGTGACGACTGACGGCTCATTATACTTTAGTTTTAAACATATAATATAATCCACATGATTGTTAAGATATGCTGTCAATGGTAGCACGTTCAAAACTACGGACTACGAAACTGAGTTTTTTAAGTTTTATCTTAGAATAATAACAATATTTAGAATAAATACGGTAAATGTATTAATGTAATGATATTTAACAACTAACTTGTATTATTTTGCGCTGTCTGCTTAGGCCGTGCTTCTTCTCTGGGTACCCTCGCAAGCTTTGTTGATTTTTTGCGTAACGGCTGAAAAGAAACAAAATGTTACGTTAATAAATCGAAGTTTTATACTTCTACTATTAAAAAAAATAATATAATAATAATAATTATCTCTAAATATAAACGATAATATTTATTAATAGATAATTTTTAAATTTAGACATCCGCTAAAGAAAACTTCTCGTTTTTTTTTTAAATTATAAGTAGGTTGAAATAAAGTTAAATAAGTTTAAATTACTTTGTAAAGAAGTAATTATCTAAATTTAATTATAAAAGAAAACATATTTAATATGCTCTGCTACTGAAGCCATATATTGATACACATACATATCTATTTAATATCATTTCCAAACATTTTATAGGTATTTGAAATTCTCTCTTAATCTCAAAACAAACGTGTCTATTATAAGGTTAAAGATCTTTATTTTCTCATTTAGAACAATACAGTCATTTGCATGAGAAATAACAAAATTAACATGACAGATTTAGTTTTGAGTCCAGTTTGTAGGTGGCAGACCCAGTCAATAATTTAGCGAATCATTGTATCAACGTGTAAGAGAAGTTAAAGGAAAAAAATAATAATAAAAGAAACTTGTAGTCAAACTATGTCATTTTGTGTGATGTATAGTTTAAGTCTTCGTTTGAAAACGGTGATCGAGTCTGCGACCTTTACATGATCTGGTAAGTTATTGAATAGCTGTGCACCTTCAAATGTAATTGTTTTTTTGCCATAATTCGTTCTAGCTTTAGGTGTAACTAGTTTATTATGTCGTCTGAGCGAGTACCTTGGCATTTCATGGTGTCTTATAAATTTAATTTGACAGTGAATTTTTTTAGTTAATATTTTATAAATTAATATAAGCGTGTTAAAATAGTACAACTGGTAGATATTCATTATTTTTGTTTCCTTATAGATTATATCAGTGCTTGTCATAAAATCGTAGTTGAAGAGAACCTTTACGATTTTATTCTGAAGTATTTGCAATTCTTTAATTTTAGTTTTGGATGCACTTCCCCATATTTCAATAAGGTAGGAGAGATGTGATTTCACGTACGAATTGTAGATCATAAGACGTATTTCGCGTGGTATTATCCTACATAATATATATATATATATATATATATATATATATATGTGTGTGTTTGTGTGTGTGTTTATATATATGTATTTTTTTTTGGTGAGTATAATATATTATTTAAAAAAATTAGCTTAATTATTTTTTACTTATGCCTAATTAAAAAAAAAAAATTTTACTACTCGGTCACTTCTTTCACAAATTCTCCTTTATATAATGTTTGTAGGTACTCAATATAAACAACTTTATATGGATTTCACAAAGAACTATCCGTCACCCATAGTAAACAAGCTTTTACAACAGATTCTCACTACTAATTATAATGCATTTCCATACATATTAATTAACACGCGTATGCAAAATAGTGAACATCATGAATTTTATCGAAGCAAAGACCGATTTTGTAGTATTATTATGCTTTTTATACTTGGTAATTTTAAGAATAATGAAGAAATAAAAACTTTGAAATTCATATTGTTTGCGATGTTAAGTATTATAAATGAAATAATAAAAAATCTTTTTATTTAATTTATTTGATTAACTAAATGCAAAAGTAACATCAATATAATGAGAATGAATTGTAATATCATATTGAACGCTTGAGAAGTTTGATGCAGTTATTTTGGACACCTTATCATGGTGCGTGCCCACTCCGCGGCTGCCCGAGGTTACGATAAATCAATAATATCATATCCATAAATGAGTTATTGATGTTTTATAGTCCTCATTTTAAAGACTTACTCCCGAGTTATGATTCCGTTGTTCGATTGTGAAAGACGTAAAATGTCTTATAAAAAATTCTACTATTGAGAAACGCCTACATGTATAATGTATTATGTACCTATAAATATGTGTCAATGCGCACTTATATAAATACAAAAAAAGAAATATTACTACATTAAAATTTATATGCAACAAAACCGTGTTTAAATGTATGTGTTTTAAATGTATGTTATAATATTGTGATTATGCTTTTGCTTTTTCACTATCAACATAAGTTTACCCGTAAATTAATAATTTAAATTGTTTATTATAAAATTTGTTATTTATGTTACATATAAATAGCGTAGTTTTTATAGTAAAAATAATAAAATTCTTAAGCTTAAGATGTTTCAACGAAATCATTGTTTATATTTTTTTTAACCTTGTTAATCTGTTTACTAAGAGTTTTGATATTTGTGGTTTGTGTATTATTTATACTCGTATTTTGCACTTTTTTATAATTTTCCTTAAAAAGAAATATTTGGCTATTATACACGAAAACAATTATTAAAAAAAAAGTTAAGGCATATGAGTTCTAAACTAGCGTGAATGTTAAATTTTAAAAATCTATTAAATTTTGCACTTATTTTATGTCGAGAAAAACAGTGAAAGGAAAATCTAAAAACCTATAAAACTAATACTGTAGTTTCCAGATACTACGAATTACCTAGACACCTATATCCACACAATCTCATCTAACTCGTCGCAGAGTGTAAATCGTATTTCCATACACTACAATGTGAGTTCTGTCTCGATAGTCCCAACAGCTAATTAACTTTTGGTAGAAAACAATCATTCTATTAAACTTTGTTACTGAATGTTAACGTTATAAAATTACAGATATTTTCTTTGTTATAAGTTATAACTAATATTTTGAATCGCATATTAATTATTAATATGCGGTTATTAGTAATTCTTAATTATTATCTACTACATGAAACAGAAAAGTATAGCCCCTTAGTTGTGTTGATCCATATAAACATATTTAAAATGTTATAAAAAGACATACCATATATATATATATATATATATATATATATATATATATATATATATATATATATATATATATATATATAAATGTGTGTGTGTGTGTGTGTATGTGTCATTATTTATTTCTATTTCTTATTTACACTTTTGGAAACTTTGTGTAAAGAAAAAATAAAATTATATAGAGTATTTACACTATTATCATAAATATAAAATAAAATAATTAAAGACAATTCATACCTATACATATTTTAATTTTCACGCGGTCATTTAGGCTTATGCCGTGTGCACGAAGTTTTATTCATACGTGTAATCGAATTACGAATAATAAAAGGACGTTTTATATGAGACGTTATTAGTCATTACAATTATTAATACGTGTTTTTAAGCGAGATTAAAATTATTGATTTATACGTTTTTACCGTTATTAAATCAATTTTTAAAACCAATTAATTTTTTTTTCCTTAATTAATTACATTATTATATTTTATACATGCGCAATATACGAGTACCAATTTACAAATAAAGTAAAAAAAATATTTTCAAACATTTATGCAGCGTGTAATAACATCCATATTCTAAGATTACACAGTTTCACAATCAACGAGAATATTTATCTAACGGGCTCAGTTGTTAAGAAGACTCTTTATTGTGGTTGGAGTGAAATGTGATCGATCCGGAGCAAGACCAGTGCAATAGACAAAGTCAACACAGATATTACCACACAGACTTGTCCTGAATAAGAAACCAACATTAATAACCTATTATTCGTTTCTAAAATAACGCCGCCTCTACTATTAATTACACTTACACTTTGTTTTTTCTGCTTCATTGAGGAACATGTGCTTAGAATCTTGATCGATTATGATGCATTTAATTTAAATAGGCCAAATTCTTCCAAAAAACTAAACAGGAGCTTGGCTTGATCAGGCAGTTGCGAATGCAGTTAAACAGATAGATCTAACCTTCGTACTAAAGAATACCCCATTAGAATATTCTATTAATCTTTGATTTAACTAAATATCATGACATCCGATTTAAAAACATGATGTTCCAACAATCGCAGAAACAATACTTTATTTAGGTAGTCGAAGTTAATGTTCATGAGAGAGAAATTATATTTCATGTGATGACAAACAAAAGAGCGAGATTTTGTCGTTGTCATCTCTAGAGAGCTTAAAAACATCAAACGCTCTTCAATCACAGGTTGGCTTGATTCAGGGATCAAATAAGGATTGAAAAATAAGAATATATATCAAGTAAGTTCGATGTAAATTAGCATTTAAATGTATGCTCAACGCAATTAGGTATTTTTAATTTAAATTCGCAATATCTATCATATTAATTTGTGATGTAAGGATTCACTTTTAATCGAGCTTTTTCTAAGCTTCAAGAAGAAGTATATTTTCAATATAGATGTTTTATATTATAAAAAAAGACAGCGTATTAAGCTTGCGTTGATAGGATTTCGTGTGATGAATATCTTTTTATCCACTATTTTTTTTTAATCTGAAGACCGACTTCACGAGTACTTTCGTAAGTTTCGTTTACCAAAAAAAGATCGTTGAATTGAGAGAGAAGGTTTTTAACAGTTTTACCTATTCGAATAATTTGATCACGACTGAGGGGGTGACAATTATTCCATTATACTCTCGATTCGTCGAATATACTTAGAATTTAAAAAATATTAAAAACAATCTTGATTAACTTATTGATGAAAACATTCAGGTATACTTATGAATCGTATGTATGTTTGACAAAAAAAAAGTTAAAATTACTTAGTAAGTACGAAATGATTTTACCTGATAATAACTTATAAACAATACGTTGTCTCATATTTATATTTCATATAGAGTAGTAGTATAACGCGGGTAAAACCGTGCGGGTTGGCTACGCGTAAAGGTAAATAATTGTTGTTATGTGCCACATTATATAAAAGTTCAGATCTTGATATATTTATAAGAGAATCTTTGTAAAGTTAAAAAATAATGTTAACATCATCAACCATAACGCCTACATACCTATTATATGTATATGTATAATATGTGCCTGCCATATTCACACTGTCAGTTATTTAATGAATAACATTGGAATTTTAGATAAAACTAGCGGCCCGCCCCGGTTTCGCACGGGTATTTAACTAAAATTTCAAAAAATATAAATTTTTATTTTTTATCACCTACACCTGCGTCAATACTGGAAAATATTTTATAACAGACGGATTGGTTGTCAAACATGTGTCAATATAAATTTTAATTTAAATCAAAATCACTATGGAGTATTTATATCAAAATAATTTTCTCCCCCCTTTTAATATCGTTAGAGGATGAATTTCGATAAAATACGGAACACGTCTTCAACCAATTCTGTTAAAGAATATTTATGCGAAATTTGAAGTAGATTGGACCAAGGAATCATGTTGTCCCATACGAACTTTGCCCCCCTTTTTCACCCCCTTAGAGGTAGAATTTCGTAAAATCCGTTCTTTGCTGACCTCTACTCGGTAAAAGGAATATTCCTAACAAATTTTAAGTCTCTGCGCCTTATAGTTTCAGAAATATCGTGATGAGTCAATGTATACGTGGAAATCTCTTATATATATATATATATATATATATATATATATATATATATATATATATATATATATATATATATATGTATATATATATAGATAACAGTTGTATTATGATCATCACGATAAAATAACATGTAGGAAATAACAATATTTCTATTAGGTATACCTAATATGATTTTCAATTTTTTGTTACGATTGGAGTTTATTTATACCGTACTTTAAGCCATAAATGATTATGTGCTTTGTAATTTGTAAGATAAGCTTAGAGTACCCATATCAAGATATTTTCTTTTTAATAATACGACATTCCAAAAAGTATATCATCATTTTTGTAAAAAAAAATTTTGCATAATAAACATTATTTCGTTAAAATATTAGTATGAACAGTTATCAATGACTGTGCATTTTAGGATAAGACGAAACAAATCGTAAATTGTGAAAACTGCATACACATGAATGTTCGATTGTATTTGATTTCGAAAGAACATTCGATAATTGCGTTGATCGATTGATACAGAAATATCATGTCACAAGGTAGCCTGAAGGCGAAACCAATCGCCTAGCCGTGTTGTGCCGAACAATAGAAATAATTACATCTTTTATTATAATAGAAAAAATGTTGGAGGGCACTTTGTAATCGACAAAGAAGACAAAATGTAATTTTATTTTATGTTTGTCGGTCTGTCTGTCTGTCTGTATGTTGGCCACGAATCAGGCGAAAACTACTGGTTGAATTTAAATGAAACGGTATGACTACAGCATCCAGTGTCCTATGAGTTAGAGATAATGGATACTTTTGATCCTAAAAAGAACGGTTGCCTTGTGAGAGGGCATGAAAATCAAAATATGTTACAATTACAACTAATTAGTTGTAATTCATTAATGCGTTGTCAGATTTGATTAATTTTTTTTTGTTATAAAAAAAATATTTTAAAGATCGTCCCGTCAATATTTCCACATAAGGTTTGTTAGGTCAGAAATTACACACATGAGCATGAGGTCCAAACTAACTTAAAACCCTGAACGTACAGAAACCTTCGACCGTACCGTGCAACTTAAGTTGGCCTTGTTAAATCGATCATATAGGCTTAATGAAAGAAACACCTATCGCGAACGAAGTCCCGGTTACATCTAGTGTTTAATAATAATACAGGAAATTAATAAATAGTAGATATTAATACAATCTCATAACAAAGAGTTGGTCGGTTTTCCAAGATTCTTACTTTCTAGGAAATTTGTCTAACTTTTGTATTTTTTTAAATATCAAGAACACTCCAAAATTATAAATATAATTAATTTAAATATATTAAAAAGTCTTATTAATTGTAAGTCTTATCTTAAAATATTACCAATAACAATATTATTTTTTTGTTAAATTAATTTCTGTTTGCATTAAAGATAAGAATTTCTTATAAATCAAATTAATAAAGCAAACATAATAGACAAATATGTCAGTTAGTAAATCAATCATTATTAAAAATATGCCTCAAGAACAAGAAAAATGTATTTTTATACATAGTTTTATATAATCATAAGAAAGAAAACATCATTTTTAAATTGTTTATTTCTTTGTATTAATCATCCATTGGCGCCAGAGGTTCCAAAGTAATGATGTTGTAATAAAAATAAAGGAAAACATCTTTAAGATAACTTATTGTTGACCTCTTCATAATACTAGTACGAATGGATAGAAGTAGGTATGCTGATAACATCATTTCTCTCATGTCTGTTTTATTTGTTTTGTCCTCGTTATATCATAAATTATCTCTTATAATAATTTCATTTGAACTTTCATTGGAACAAGAACTTGATTACATTACTTAAGGGTATATTTTTGTTGGTTAAACTCGTACATTCTTTTACAATCGATCTTAGTTTATTAGTAATACTTGTATCACCTCACAATACATTTTACAAATATTTATGACGCCCTTCCGAAGAAATATAATTTGATTATTGTTACAGGTCATGTCAGGAAATTCTATGAATAGGAACAAAAGAAGTTTGTAGGAAGGTACGTGTAGGAGAGAGGGGGATGCGTGCGCCAGAGCACCGTCTGCGTACACCTGGCAGAGCGCGGGCGCGGGCCGATCATTAAAAATGTTTATTTAAAAATCCGACCGCTTAGCGTCTGTCCGCTTAAAGCAAGAGTGAACATTTTTTTTTGTACCAAAAGTTTTAATTTTTTGGGGTTTTTATATTTTTCCTAAAAATAAAACACATATGTCTAATTTTGTTCGTGCATTTAAATTAAAAAATAAATCTAATATATAAAATTCTCGTAGTTTACTATATAATGGTTTTATATCATATGAAAACATCTCTCATAAAATTTCTGTTTATAAATTTATTTTTCGTATTATTTATCACTTACTGAATGATCAATTCCAACTATTTTACTAAAGTGTCAGCAGTCGAGCGGTTCTAATCACCGAACTTTGCTATTTAACAAAACAAAAGTGTTTCCGTAACATCAACAACATATCAAGATCTCTATGCATTAGAAGATATAACACAAGCCCACTGGAGCCCTTAATTTATTTTTTATTTATCTTATGAAATTTTTTCTTTCAACGTTACTAAATATAAATTCAAAAACTTTTAATAACGCGTATCTAAAGAGTAATGCTTAATAATATAATTTTGCCGATGATTTATCATATCAAATTTTAAGAATTTATGATTCAACGCTACAAATTGATCGGTCGGAACTTTTTGTAGCGACGATAAGGATTTTAAGTTCCTTTCGACTGCCGAGAATGATAATTCTAAAATGTTTACTCAACAATAAAACCACTAAAGCTCACTAAACTATGACATAAAAAGTTTAAAAAGCTCTCAGTAGATCAAACAACTTGTGTAGTGTCGGTCGACAGACGTCGTGGTGTTAGGTTACGAACGGCGGGTCACATTTGTCCCAAATAATAAACACCAGATTGGTGTCAAAACGAGCACTTTTTATTATCTCATCAACCCGTAAACTCCTAATTCGGTACGGGCATGAGTGTTTATTTTTAATAATATTCTTCGAAGGATAATACATTTTTTTATTACAGTTTTAAATTTAACTTTGATACTTATGTTATAAGTTTATTGTAATTCGACATTCAATTGTATATTGTGGTTAACAGAATGGTTTATACGAGTTTATGTTGCAATAAAACTTCGTTTAGATTATTTTAGTGTTGTCCTGATTTCTCTTAACGTTATTTCGGTAATCGGTGTTTGCTCTACTGCAAATTGTGCTAATTTAAAATTTTGTTACTTATTCTAGTATTCTAGTTCTTATTTTCTGATTGACTGTTAATTTAGCAGGTAAATAAAACCAGACGCGCGATTTTAACTACAACCATTTATTACCTTTTTTCTAATTTAATGAGTTTTTCGTACTGGAAATCTACTATCCTAATTTTTTTTGAAAATGAAAATTTACAAGGTATATTTGAATTTGAAAAAATTTGAACATGATATCTTTATAACTAAAATTATTCGTATCGGGATATTTACCATGTTTTTTGTTTTCATTTGGTGGAGCTCGATATTTCGACATTATCTACGAATGTCTTGTTCACGAGACTCTTTTTTTTTTCGAATAATTTTAGTTATAAAAATAACCACGTTAATTTAAAATCTTATATGATATCTTTATTTAAGCTAAATAATTTAAATTATTTTTAAATCTTTTTATCACATTATTTTTTTTAAATAAATTTGAAGTCATTTTTTAAATATCAACACTATTTTAATGAATATTTTCCTCTTCAATAATTGTAACATTTACTTCTATTGGAGTTTCTTATTAAATAAATAAATAAATAGATTTTGAACTTTCACAAAATAGTTGACGAACGTAAATTTTTACATTGTATATAAAAGTTTCTTTTGCAATAAAAGCGTTGGGGCTAGATGAAGATGAAGATGAATATGCGCAAGAATATAATTTATTAAAGTATCGGCTTACAGATATATTCGTCTGCAATAAAATTATACTCATTTGAAATTCAAGTACCAATATGAAGAATAAGGGCGAGTGCACATTGCGCATCACAAACGTAGCCACTTATTTTTGATCCCTTTAAATAAAGTATCTTTAATTTTATTTTGTTGCAACCGATTAATGAATACAAATAAATGTTAAGAAGCATTTTATTATATGAATAACATTTTTGGAAGTCATTACCGTGTAACGGTTTCTATCACTAAAATTTTACATTTAAACTTCGGTTGGTTAAATGTATTTTTAGTCATGATTACTCGTTTATATGATTTTGAGTGCTTATCATCATGTATTATGAAGAGCGGGCGTCGGGGCTTAATACGGAAATGCGCATTTGGAACATGTGAACTGCTGGATAGGCGTCAAAACTACATTGGACTCGGTTATTGATTCACATACACAATTTACTTCGTTTGATCGAAGGGTCAGGGTCATGGATGTGTAAAGTACTATTTAAAAATCAATAGTTTATATTTAAATATTTAATCTTTATTAACATTAAAAAATCTGAATTTATAAAGTTTATAGTGTATAAATAGATAAAGAACTATCCGTAGGTATTGTACTGTAACAGCCTTGTAACGTCTCTCAACTGAGAAGGGGCCTCTTCTCCTATGAAGGAGAAGGATTGGAGCTTAATTCGTCTGGAATATCCAGTGTAGGTTAAAGGATATACAAATACAAAAGCCAAAAACATTATGAATTTCGGGTTAGTATCAGCGCGAATTTAAACTAACAGTTATATAACATTAACATACGATTGGCGTGTTCTATCCACTAGCCATCTCATCGTATCAATGTTGTGGTAAGAACCTTCTCGTTAAACTTAAAACAAATAAACTTGAGCATAATAATAAAAAAACCTTAAAGTATTTTTAGTAAATTAATGAAAGAACTTTGTTTGAAACAATTATGAAAGTATGGATTGTATATGTACCTACATAGTATAAACAGTGTATACAGTATAAACGCAAGATTATTTAATGTTTTAATAATAATTCGCAATGTATTAAGTTACGTATATATTAAATAAGTGTTTTCATATTTTTTGATTTATTGATGTTTATAACTTTCTTTACTTTTTACTTTAAATAATTTACAAATTGGAATACTTTGTTTCACTCGACCCACATGCTATGAACCTTTAATTAGACATTGTACTGTTTCAATGTAACATGCACATTGCACCGTTACGCAACGCTCTCTTATTAGATGCATTTATATCATTATACTCGAGATTTCGCTTTATTTGTTCCCAATAATCAAACAGAAGTCGAATTCACCCATTTGAAAGCACCAATTGATTTCTTGTATAACTTATTTATAAAATAAATAGTATTTGATCCCAATGCTCAATCTTAAGTCGAGTCCATTCAGAAGCACAAATTGATTTCTTGTATATCTGAATAATTATATAAATAATAATAAATAAACATCTCACACTCAACGGCCCCCAGTAGGATATGGATCCTGTCGGGGGTCCGGAAACACACAATATACAAGCACAAACGCCCAGACCACGACAAACATCTGTATTGCCTATACAAATATTTGTCATGTGCGGGGATCGAACCCGCGACCGCTAGCGCATCAGCCAGTTGCTGTGACCACTGCGCCAACGTGTCGTTAAGTATACTAACTATGGCTACGGCATACATTTTACTTTACCCACACTTTTGTTGCGGTACGGTACTATTAACTAATCGCGATTCAGAAAGCGCCATCAGCGCCATCTGTTATGATAGTGTCGTACTTCAAACTGTTTTGCTTTGCGTAAAATAAATCGCAATCCCACATTTTGTTGCTTTTTTTTTTCATTAACTAAGTTTTGAGTATGAAAAATAATAGTTGTTTTTAATTAAATGCTATAAAATATTATAGTACACAACGTTATTACCATTTTTGGATCACATTCAAATGTATTAACTACACAGTACACACTTCTCTTACGCCATTATTCCATATACAAAATTCAGATTACAATAACTTTAGATAAAGTGAAGCGATTTTATTGAAATAAAGATTAAATTTTATCTCAGGATATGCTTTATGATTTTCATGCTATCTTTTTTTAAATACACTTAATAATTCAGCTATGACACGTGTTCAAACAAACAAACAGACATACAGACAGGTACATATGTAAATAATTATTATGTAGTGTTTTTAACTCTACAAATATTTTCATCAAAAATTTATGAAGAAAACAGACACTTTTTAACAAGTTGATCAAATACTCCTAGTCATTTCAAATTACTATACCTACATCCTCATCCTTTTTAGATTATGAGATAGTTTGGTTTTATCAATTTACTTAACTTTTAAGTAGGTAAAGGTAAGTTAGGGTGTAAGTAATAGGATTTAGGCATACAAAGGTATAACATAAATTATATTATATTGAATATTATATAATATTCAAAATATTATATAATATATAATATACAAGGGTAAACTCGTATATATACCTACCTTCTTGATATTGGTCATTAATTAAATTGGTAATTAATCAAGGTATCCATACTAGCTGAGTCTTGATGTCTATACCAGTAACATATCCAGTAACCCATATATCTTTTTAATAGATCTATGGTACTTTAAAAAACGATGATATTTAATATTAGCTTTATCAATTTCATTCTGAACGAAACTGATGTATTAAACATTCACTTTATCCTAGTAAGCCATCTCTCAGTTTTACTGAGTAATCAGTGAAAGGTAATATTTTACGTGACGAACAATTTAGTTATTAAGTATGAATAACATAATTATTTCTTTAGAAAATCAGATGTAGGCTCGTATATTTCGTTTACAAAATATGGTTACTTATTGTATAATATAAATAAATCAAAATCAAATCAAAATATCTGAAATTTTTTGGCACCATTGAAAGACCATTAAACCAAACGAATGAATAATATAATTATAATAATTAAAATCTTTTAATTCATAAAGAAGTACTTAAGGAGGGTTTTTAAATGTTTTTAATAGGAAGACTAGAAAAATTAAGAATTCAAGTAATAGTTGATAGTATTGTTTCAATATTTCTCACTAATAGTTTATAAGATTTCCTTACCTACAGGATGAAAACTATAACAGGTATAATTCTGTTCATTTAAGATCTTGAAAATAGTTTTTATTTATAACCTGAAGCCAAAAATGTATTTTTTTCACATTCTTGTCTGTCCGTCTGTCGGTCTATCTGTATCTTGGGCGCGCAATACACCAAATACTGTACTACTTATAAATGAAACTGAGCATGATTTGAGGTCATACTACGAGCTAGAACACTGGATATTTTTACCCTGAAATTCAGCACGGTTTCTTGTCTCATAAATCTTTAAATCTTTTAGAATCGTAGTAGATTCGTTAGTTAAGAAATCACACAGATTACACTCATAATTATTAAGGTCTACATAGCTTGAAAACCGGAATGTAAAGAAGTCTTTGAACGTACGGCTTATCTTAAGCTGGCATACATACTTTATCTTATAGGCCTAATGAAAGGCATGAATCGTAAACGAAAATCGTAATCATTGAAGGCAAATTTTAAATTTTTTAAGGTCCGACTTTTTTGTGCTTTACGTTCGTTATAAAATAACAATTTAGTTTTAGAAGTAATTTGATTGTTTTTTTTTTACTGATTTTATTATTTTAATATCCTTTATTTACTTATGTATGTGCAGGATTTAGAAAATACCATAATATTTTTTTATACAGATGAAATAATCCTTCATATTATTGTATTTTGAAAGATAAAAACTGGTTTATATATTCTTATTATTAAATAGTTTTATGAATACATTTTTGATATGTGGATTGACAAAGAATCAATGGAATCAATATCAGAACTTGTAGGCAACTTTGTTTGATTTTTTTTTGTATTATAAATAATTGTATAAGAAGATCAATATTTTGTTTTAGATTCTTTTTAAACAATACCTACATTTGTAGTAGAATTCCTAAGAGCTTTCTAAGAAATTACGTAGTCGACAAAAATAATTTTGATTTCATATTTTTTCCGATCATTACGAATCTATAATTCTGTGTCGGTCCGGGGCGGTATAGATTTCTGCAAATAACAGATTTAATAAAATATTTAAGCTATTGTATTTTATGACGCGTGGGTAAGTGGACATGTATTAATACGAGCGCTATGTTATGGGCCCCGGCGTGGGCTGCTTCTCCTCGCAGCAAACAAAAACGCGTGCGCCCTTGAGGCGCCCGTTCCAGCTGTTTATCCGACTGTCGACTAGCACTTAACGCCATCGATATTGGTTATTTTTGCACGATACAACATCAAGAAAGCATTTATTATATATAGAAAAATTAATTTTATATCGGCCGACAGAAAAAAATTACTTCGGCACCACCACATCAGCTTCTATACTTTTATATTTTAAAAAAAGAAATGCCATTTTTATAATAAAAAAAAAACATTTAACACACAGAGAGAATAATTTGTTGAAAATTTTGTACTCTACAAATTTCTTACAAATCATTTTTCTGTACCACTGATACAAGAGTTAAAATAATAAAAAATTAAGTGGGTAAAAATCGTAGGTAAAGTAGGTAAAAACTTATTTTATCAATTAAGTGCATTGTAATAATACGTAAATATATGTACATATATATCGTCTTGCTAAAATTTATTTATGTGTATTCTGTATCTCTGTTATTGTGTGTTGACTGTGTTGTTTATTATATCCATTTTAATATTTTTGTAATAAAAAATACTAGAGGATGTAATTAATATTGTAATACGTAAAATTACGTAGGTATTCTTCTTTACTTTCATTATGACTAAACGGAAAACGACCGTTTTTTCCTTGATGAATACAGATCGAAAATAATATTATGTACTGTTCTCTTATATTTACGCGAATTTTACTCATTTGATTAAGTCTATACCGGATTTTATCGCGTTTATTCAAAACTTTATAGCTTTACAATATTTTAAATTATTTCCCGACGTTTCGGACCCTTTACAGCGTCCATGATCTCGGGGAACTGAGGTGGTGGGTGTCTGAATAATCGACTTTTAATCAGATAATATTATGTGTCATTAAATTTTAATTTCAATTCTTTAATTATTAAACATAAAAAAGCACTTATAAAATTATGCTTTTATTTAATATTGGTATATAATATTATTTTGTCATAAAAATTAAGGTTATATTACTTATATTCTTTATAATATAACCTTAATATTAATTATTATTTTAATGTAATTTTTATTAAGCTTTGTATATAAACCTAACAGTGAGAAATAATAAAGGACAATAATTTAATTTGATAATAAAATATAATAAAAAATTAAGTAGTGTTCACAATTACTGAACAATTTACCGCTTCATTATTTTTTTTAATTATTTTAAAAATCTGGTGTGAATACCTCATATTCGCTATATAATTAATAAGTCGACTCGACGTCTTTTTTGCCGAGGTGTCATAAAGGCCATAAACAAATAATTATTAAAAAACTTCGTGTAAAGTACAAAGCTATCTTGATTTTTATAAAAAATATTTGTACAAAACAAATAAATTATTCAATATTATTGCTTTTTCTTATTTTATTATTTCCAATGAATAAATTATTTCTACTAATAAACTTTGAATTGACATGAAATTAAAATGTAAAATATTTGTAGAAAAAATATAATAAAATCGTATTTTTAAATACTTCGAGGCATTTAGACCAAGCTATATTATATATTCATATAACTGTACTACTATACTACGTATATATATATATATATATATATATATATATGTAGGTATATACCTTTATTTCGACCTTAATTTTTTTCTCTGACAATAATACTTTATCAGTTTATTATAAAACAATGCGTCAGGAGGCGAAAACAATTTTGAAAGTAGTATAACTTTAAAAAACGTTTTTAATTTTAATCTCATGTGTTTTATTTTATTTAGTAGACATAATATATAATATTTTGAAATGTTAAATCGGTAAACTTTTATAATATGTTAAAAAATAATCAGGATGTTATGGAAATTTTTAATGCGAAATATCAAAGGCATAAACTTGCATTTTCTTGACTCTATCAAGATAAGATTTAAAAAATCGATAAGGATATATCACCAAGAGGCTGTATTCGACGCTTCTCGTCGAACATTGTTAAATAAAAAACGTAGGAATTCCACATTTTATCCATTTATGGCGCGTGAGTAGTGACACAAGCGGTTTATGGTTACTGCGCAGGAGCAAGTGACGTTAATTAGGTACCTACTACATTTACGGCGAGTTCCCACTGAGCTTCCATTTAATAAATACCGATCATTACTTGTACACACAACATTAAAAGCTCTTTAACTTGAAACGCTAATTTTAATATGCTTATTTAAATGCGAAATGTTCATTTTTTTCAATAAAAGGGATGCCGCGGCAATACTTTACTCTCCATTTATGTAGATACCTAAATATGTAAATAAATAAATATAAATATAAATATGTTTAACACGCACACACGGCCGTCTGTTCCTAATGTAGAAAACTTAATGCCTTTGTTTTAGGTAACAGCCGACTGATATACATTTTTTTTAAAATAAATATACCTACATATAAATAATACATATATAAATAAACATATATTACACCCAGACTCGGGGCGGGAATCGAACCCACAATCCTTGGAGCAGAAAACAGGGTCACTGCAAACTGCGCCAACGGGTTTGTCAATATATAGTATGTAGATATATGTCGTATAAAAATTTGGAATGTTGTTGTTTCGTATTTTTTCTTTTATGTTCGTTACATACGTTTGTTTGATTAAAAAATCAAAATAGAGCTATTCGCGGCTTTTATGATCTTGGAGCTCGAGTCTTGATATTTTTAATAATAAAATTAATATGTTTATGTATTCGCAAAAATATTAATTTCTTGAACAGTAACAAATGGAGTATAATCACGAGAAGGAATGATAAAATTGTGACTCCCAAGTTTCCAAATTCGCAAAGTAAACGTTTCCTTTATTAGCCAAAGTATACGCATATATATATATATATATATATATATATATATATATATATATATATATATATATATATATATATATATATAACTAGCGGCCCGCCCCGGCTTCGCACGGGTATTTAACTAAAATTTAAAAAAAAAATTGTGTGTGTCAGCTCCGACGCACGACTGGAGTTTACTCCTTAAGTACGATTGTCTAAACATACGCAAAAAGAGTTTATCCAACTGAAAATAAGATTAATACCATATGAAAGGGTAAATTAACAAATTAATGAAAATAATATACATATATAAATATATATTTATTCATTTTATATACATTTATTATAACTAATCGGCGAAATATTTTACATTAAACTTTTCACAATAGTCAATTTCAGATGTGCACAAATATTTCATAAGGAATGTTGATAAATTATGTAATTATTATTATCTGACAATTATCATTTATTTTTTAAATATTATTTTTCAATATTAATTAGAGCAACATTACTTTCGCACCGCACCATAGGTGCGCGCGCACCGAAAAAGTAACGAGGTCATTCATCAGTAGATTTTACCTCTCATATTTTTCTCATACCGGGCGCCTTATATATGAAAATCGATTCTTAAGGAGTAAACTCCAATTATAAATTTATATTTTTTATCACCTACATGCGCCATCTATCGTACATAACATAATGGTAGAATATCGTTTTTATATTTAGTGACATTTAACATAATAGTACCTATATTAATTGAAAATGATGTTTATCTAAAATATTGAAACGATTTCTATTCCTATCCGATATATTTAGTAAACTTTTAAGTTTAACAAAATAATAACTCAAAAATAAGTTTTGTGAGTTTTTAAGATTTGTTAGACCAGATGGCGTCTATGTCGCGTAGGCGTATTTCTATTTTCTTAAATATTTATTTTTAAATTTAATTACAATGAAACAAAAACTAAATTATACTGTGAGTTATGTATAATTTTTATGTATTAAAGTTATTTACATTGGTTTTGTACTTTTTACGTGATACGTGCACGAACAAAAAACGATAAGAGATGATTGAAATAAAAGCGCGCTATTAAAATTTATTCTTGATGATATATAGTGTATTACAATACAATATTTACAATAAAACGGAGGTTTTAACAGATTTATTATTTGTACAGAAGATAAAAATGATAAGAGCTTACATTAAAAAGATTTTAATAACTAAAATAACTCTATCTAATCATACTAATATTATAAATGCCAAAGTAAGTTTGTTTGTTACGCTTTCACGCGAAAACTACTTAACCGATTATCATGAAACTTTGTACACATACTCTTGTAGGTACTCTTGTATTAGAAGTAACATAGGATTCTTTTTTGGTCGCGATAATCGACATCAACGCGGGCGAAGCCGCGGGCAGAAACTAGTATTATATAAATGATAAAGGTTTATTGGCGCTATTTTTCATGCAGGACATATTATGTCTAAAAATTATAATGTGTACTTCGATCAATAACAATCGTCTATTGATCGAAGAATGTGTGAGTTATGTACCTACCTACGTATTGACAGTTTTTTAAGAAGAGTACCTGTTGAGTTTCTTGCCGATAATCTCAACATAAACTACATTCCAAAACGGTGGTAGCTTCATATTAACTATTATTAATTAATTAAAAAATACATACTTTGTAAACTTGAAATAAATTAAAAAAAAATTGCTTTTATTTTGATTTGATTGTTGTATAGGTATTGATATTATTTATTGTATTGTTAATATAAACAGAAGTGTATGAACATTTTGTTTACGTTTATATAATGATATCATAAAGTAGGTAATATCGTTGAAACTGATAGTTTATTATAATTTAATATATGAAAAAAATACAATAATGTTTATTAATAGTAATAGTTTTAAGAATTCGAATACCTTTATTATTATTGGCGTTATAACTCGTTTCATATCAAATTGAACTATTGACCTCTGATATCGCCAAAACTACAAATTTAAATGTATTCTTACAACATAACAACATTAATTAACGCCACACAACGTTGCATTACTAATATAAAGGAGGCCGAACTTCATATAAATTATTGTAAACAGTAAATTTAAAAAATAACTGTTAACATAATTTCCGTAGGATAGTAAAAAGTAAAGAGTGTAATTAGTAATAGCTAATAAAATAATAGTTTGTATGAAAATATAGATTCATCTGTCATAAGTGACTCTTTATAAAAGAATTTGTGAAGAGACCTATGAACATTTAATTAGAGGATTACCTAAAAATGTATGCCACTGTAGTTAGTTATAGTTAATAAAATAATAGTTTGTATGAAAATATAGATTCATCTGTCATAAGTGACTCTTTATAAAAGAAATTGTGAAGAGACCTATGAACATTTAATTAGAGGATTACCTAAAAATGTATGCCACTGTAGTTAGTTATAGTTAATAAAATAATAGTTTGTATGAAAATATAGATTCATCTGTCATAAATTACTCTTTATAAAAATAAATTGCGACGAGACCCATGTACATTTAATTAGAGGATTACCTAAAAATGTATGCTATGTTTTTGATTTATTTTTTTGTTGACCAATTACAAACAATATGGACATAAATAGAAAACAACAACTCGATTATCCTATTGAGTAAATGTAGTCGAGAAAATCATACATAACAAATATTGGTTAGACAGCAGACAGACAGGTTAATTAATTGAATTATCCACTAAGTAATCACGTGTCATGGCCTTTTTTTAATTATCTTTTGACGGCATTCTTGTTTGAGTAGAGATTATATAAAAATAGAAGTAAAATTATTATTTCACATATCTCTTGATGCTTCTTAATTTCTTTTTAAATATCTATGTTAGAGATGATATATCCCACTACAATTAATATTTTGATATAGCTCTATTGTAAAGTTTCAGATGCGCAACTGAGTTCGAACCGAACTGCTGCACAATTATTTACTCAAGTAGTAAACACATATAAAATTTATTTTCTGCAAGCGAGCGAGCTTTGGGCAACAGTGATTATTAAATAAGCCGCTACGTGTGTATTTCTTTATTGTAGAAAAAGAAATATATACGTTTTTGTAAGAGTAGGTATTAATCAGATAGAATTCAAGTGAGATAAACAATTGATTATTACAATAAAACATTTTTTTTTTGCACATCGAGGATATTCAAAAAAAAAGTAGTAAATGCGAGTCTGTATGACATTATTTGCTTCAATACATAGTATAAAACAAAGTCGCTTCTCGCTCTGTCTATCCATATGTATTTAGATCTTTAAAACTACGGAACGAATTTTGTTGCGGGTTTTTTTTTAAATAAATAGACTGATTCAAGAAGAAGGTTTATATGTATATAACATGCAGAATATAGTCAAGAAACACTGATAATTTCATAGGTTTCTAATGTGATGTTTTACATTGCAAACGCTAGCTGAACCCTACGAGATAGGTGAATATAATGTACCTACTACATTATTCTACACCTTAAAAAGTTCTACAAAAAAGTCCGCGATGGTATATACCTATCTCTTAGGGATAACCCACAATAAAAATTTTTGATCATTTACTTTTCACGAGAAATAATAGCTTATTTACGCAGCGATTTTAAGCAATACCGCATTAATCCTTATCCAATTAAGTACCTGAAATATATTGTACATTTAATATAGATTAATATGGCCTTTTACAGCATGTCATTTAAGAGAATATTTTCGAAGATATTACAGTTTTAAAATGCAACCACATTAATTAGTGCTTGCGGCGGTACCGACCGATTTGTATCAGATACCGATTACTAACAGGCATCAGCATTGCACCCGTGCGGAGCCGGGGCGGGTCGCTAGTAATAAATAAGTAGACATGTCCCACGTGCCCGCTCCGAACCCCTCGGTCCATGTCCGGTGTCTGCGCGACACTTCACTATTAGGTACTTGATTTATATTTTCGATAACATTCACTTACCTACATATATACATAAGCTATATATATATATATATATATATATATATATATATATATATATATAAATTTTTTTTATTTAAAACTATTATTATTGAAGGACTAAGCGACATGAAAACTATGTAAAGTTATTGAAAAAGAAAGATACTTTGTTAAAAACAACTAATGAGTGTGGTGATTGTATTTTTTTTTATAAATGTTTGTGAGATCTTCAAATATTTATTAGACACTTCTATATTAGACCAGGGCCGAAGCCTTCAAAAATAGTAAAAAATGAAAAAAAATCACAGTAGGATGAAACCCATTAGAAAAGGAGGGGAATATGATCAAAATGAAAGGAAAAATAAATTACGGTCGATCCGAGTTCGGGAAGTGGGAGGGGGGAGTTTTTAAGGGTAAAAAATGGTTTATCTTGATTTCCGGCAAAACTACAAGTCCTATGGAAAAAAGTTAAATGGAAAAGTTGTAGGTAATAAAAAGATCTACAACTTTTGTATTTGCAATTTTTTCACGTAACCTCAAAATTTAGGTGAAAAATTCAAAAAACCAAGTTTTTGGTTTTTTATTTATATCTTTTTCAAAAACATTTTTTTTTCTACGAAATTTGGTAAAAACTTACCTTATTATGTCTCAAACACACTGTAATTTATTTGATTTAAAATATTTATTTTTTCGCCTTATTTTAACTTAATATCAAAAAAGCACCCTAATTTTCAATCGAAAATTCTGACGTCAAAATATCAGTTTTTTTCAAAAATTTTGGGGGCTTTTTTTTCGTTGAAATATCTACTTTCTGATGGTGTAAAAAAAAATATACATTACTATAGGGAATTTTCTCAGAAAATGCTACGCTAACTAACACGCTACTAATAAGGCGAAAAAATAAATATTTTAAATCAAATAAATTACAGTGTGTTTGGGACATAATAAGGTAAGTTTTTACCAAATTTCGTAGAAAAAAAAATGTTTTTGAAAAAGATATAAATAAAAAACCAAAAACTTGGTTTTTTGAATTTTTCACCTAAATTTTGAGGTTACGTGAAAAAATTGCAAATACAAAAGTTGTAGATCTTTTTATTACCTACAACTTTTCCATTTAACTTTTTTCCATAGGACTTGTAGTTTTGCCGGAAATCAAGATAAACCATTTTTTACCCTTAAAAACTCCCCCCTCCCACTTCCCGAACTCGGATCGACCGTAATTTATTTTTCCTTTCATTTTGATCATATTCCTCTCCTTTTCTAATGGGTTTCATCCTACTGTGATTTTTTTTGGTTTCAAAAATTATCGACCCTGGTCTATATGGTTCAGTTATTTAGTTGATCTTTAGTCATAAATCGCTCGGAACAATAATTTTCTTGCGGACTACGTTGACAAGATAGCCATATTTCATAAAATATTAAACATATTATAAAATAAATAGCAGTAGTAATAGTAGGTACGTAGTAAGCAACGAAGAGGCGATATTATCGTGATTTTTTTATGAATAAAAAAATTATTAACATAAAACATTTTGTAGTGGACCAAATTGTGAATCTAAGCCGTTCTCGAATCCAATTGAATACACTCAAAAAAATTCATCAAAATCAGAAAACCGTTTAGGAAGAGGTCAGTCACATACATACACACCCAGAGAAGAATTATATGTAGATAGATACACATATACATATAAATAAATAAATAATTATAAATAAATATGTTTAACACACACACGGTCGTCTGTTCCTAAGGTAGGCAACCTAATGCCTGTGTTTTAGGTAACACCCGACTGATATACATTTTTTTATAGATATACATATAAATAATACATATATAAATAAACATATATTACACCCAGACTTTGAGCGGGAATCGAACGCAGAACCCTTTGAGCAGAAAACAGGGTCACTGCAAACTGCGCCAACGCCAACGGGTCAGTCAAATATAAAGATTACATTGAAATTTAGGTACTTATCCTTTACATTTATAAACCTTTAGTTAATTATTACCAATCCTCAATTGTTGTTACACATCAAATATAAATCGTGTAACTGTTACAAAGAAAACGTTATTACCCTGTGATTTGGTTACAAGAAAATCTTATCATAAGATCAGTTAATAAACAGACAAGGTGGTCTGACCGTAAATAATTAAAGACAGATCGGCATTTCTAAATTAATGGTTTTCGTTCAGTTAAATACACCGCGGCTCATATTTATTTGCATTTGACTTCGACTGAGAATTCTCTGGTGAGATGGGCGGGCGGGGACCCGTCAGATAGCGGGGTCACGTTCCGAGATAACATGAGATAACGCGGACATCTTCACTACACGATTGTCTTCACGCGGTCTTGAGACTTATTATTAAGAGCGTATATTCACTGACTTTTGACAAATGTTACCGTATGGCGTAGGTACGTCCTTTACTTATTGGTTGTTTTTAAAATTGAAGACAGGCGATATAACACAATGGGCGTTCTATTACGTTATCTTTGTAAAAAAAAGAACTGTTTTTAATGACAAAAAATACCGAATGCTAAGTAATTCGTATGCATTTAAAGAATTTATATAAGCACATGATTTTCGAGATATAAATGATAAAATAATTTTAAATTTTCATAAATATTTATGATACATTATAAATAGTTATTTCTTATCTAAACATGCTGCATAGATTTTTCTTCGCCGACACGCCATCAATAAAAACCAAAACCGTGTAGGCCTTCGGTGCCGTAATCCACACCAAGATAATGCAGTATAATATACTGATTTATCATTTTGTTATTATCAAAACTGGTATGCCCAAAGAAATAAGCGGGATCCAGTTGTATTCTCGTTGACACTGAGATGCTGAGGAGTTATGAATTATCTTAACCTCGAGGTCAATGATTTATTATTGAAAGAAATAGTCTCCGACATAAGATTAAGATAATATTTCATGTAAATATATCGCTGACATTTTAATCCCGCTTCCAGTTTTTTAGTTGTCAAAGTTTTAACAAATACATTATCAATATTGTCACTGGTTGGGGCGGTGCAAAGCATTCTATCGGATCCCTTATCAGAATCTGCTAGAATGATTTTTGATTTTTACAAGTTATCCCTTATTGATTTATTTAATTAGATTTTAGTAATTGAGGAATTTTTGTTTAAGTTTTTTGTGCGTGTTGCAATTATGTTGTAAAAGTTACAATGGGACTGGCGTGTCCATGTAGGACAAAAGTCCCTAAAATTAATAAAAGAAAAAAAAAAATATTGTCACTGGCTTCATGGAATATTTTATTAATAACTTTGAAGGTACCTTGATTTCTTTTAACGTTACACTAAATAGTTCTTTCGATTTTACAATTGAAATTCGAAATATAAAATAAATTACTATTTTTGAAATTTATAAATGAAAAGCAACAAGTTTATTAGTTTCTTTGCTTAAGCGTTCCAATCTCAAGTTATGGTAAAAATTGAAAATCGTTATGCTGGGACTTATATGCGTATGACTTCATTCCATAGATTGGAGTAGTGACATAGTTATTGTTACCTATCTGCCAATTATTTTAGCGCGACTAAAGCATCGACATAGCAATAGTGTACCTATATATAAAACTCAAATGTTATATATCGTCATAGTTGTAGAATAGTGACGGATCTTACAAATTTAAAACTTTACAGGGCAGACACTTCAAACAACTATGTTGTTGTTGTAGTATGTTTTGTTGGTGTTTCGTCATAGTCGTAGAATAGCGACGGATCCCACAAATTCAAAACCACAAAGGGCAGACATTTCAAATATACAACAACAACAACATAACTGTTTGAAACGTCTGCCCTGTAAACTTTTAAATCTGCAAGATTCGTCACTATTCTACGACTATGACGATATATGAGAATAATAATATAAAAATTATGTAAAATATGGACAATAATAGAACGAATTAAGTTAATCCAGAAAATGCCGTATATATATAATTAATCTATCGTATATTTTATTATCAAAAACGTTATTATACACGTTTACTTATTCTAAATTATTATTTTATTGTCTGGTTCAACATAAATATAAATTATACAAATCTATTTATTCTTAATATAACAAAGCTTTGTTTACTTCAAGATAGGTACTATTTGTTTGACCGCGCTTATCTCCATAGTTACCAGAAACAATTTGATATTTTTTTTTTACGATAAGGAGTCTGTTCATTAGGAATCTTTATTTACTGTAAGACATCACGTCAAGACTCAAATGAATAGAGCAGTATTTATAAACGTCAACCAATCTTTAAGTATCGAAACTAATCACCGGACGAAACCGCGACTAACGTTTACTTTTACGGGGCTGTTGTTTCAGTATTGTGAAAATTAGATGTTTACCACAGCTCTAAGATATACAGTGGTCCTGCGAGTTAGTCTCGCAAAACACCACTATATTTGGGCCGTTATATTTAAATTTATCTACCTTGTTGAAAATTTGCCCACTGGCAGTGTATACGTCAAAGGTACTAGAATATATTTATTAAAATGTTTAAATACAGTTTTAACCGATGGGAAAAATAAAGTAAAAGTAATAAAAAAAGGAATTTAACGAATTATGGTCAATTTAAATTAAAATTAGAAAATAACAGAGATACATATATTTAAACATTTCAGATATGTGTACCTAGCAGGAAAGAATTTTTAATTAAATTATTTTTAATTTTAAGCAATAACACATCGTGGATTTGTCCGGATTCAGTAAGTAAGTATATGGTCGCTTCTGCTTGAGCACTATCCCGCCCCGCACATCCTGATAAATAGCCTGTCTGCGTAGATGTCATGTCAAACAGACTCTTTGATCAAGCTATTACTGTAAACTTATTTAATTGTTGTAACCTAACATGAAACCGGGCTTACATTAAACTGTAACTAAAATGAAAGGGACGCTTAAGATGTTGAACAGCATTTTTTTTTTAATTTATACATTGTCAGTAACAGATAAACAGTTTGTATGCACCAATCCGTAAGAAAAGCGTTTAAAAAGTTGACAGTTGAGTCACTAAAGTTGCTACATACGTGTGTGCACCGCCTAGCTTTTTATGTCAGCTGTCATAAATATTTGAATGGAAAAGAAAAAGATTTTTTTGAATGATCTTTAACATGATACTTACAACGATCATCTTCATAAATATTTATGTATAATAAAGTAGCTGTGTATAATCTATAATTTATTTCGAAATGCTTAGGTCCGAGAAATGATAATTGAATCATTATTAGCTAGTTCGACCGCCTTGTAATCGTCGGTAAACATGGTTTACTGCTCCATCTTACGGTGAATTTATGAATAAAGTGGACTATTAATAATAGTTTTAAAAATATAAAGTTCTGGGTATAGGAGATATTGAAGAAAGGAGAATTTAACACTGTGAGAAATCATATAAAAACTCTCTTTATGTCAAATTCAATGGATATACATAGTAATGAAAAAAACAGTGTTTCGAAAATGTGTTGCGAAATTGAGGGGGAGGGGTGTTTGGGATATTCGTAGATGGTAACTCCTGGTATCTTCCCCTTTCAAATGAGCCCCAACAGTAGGGGTCTAGAGTGGCTGGTTTTGGATACGTCGGGATGATTTTAAGGGTAGAAAAGTGGTGTAAAATAAAATAAAAGTGTTTAAGAAATTTAGTATTATAGAAAATAACAAATACGAGGGGTGATCCAAAAATAATAATAATGAATATAAAAGAGAGTGATTATAGTTATAAAAATAATTTATTTTTCTATATAGTCAATATATTTAGTCCATCTTTTTTTAAACCTAGGATTCCCTTAGAAAAAAAGTTTCCATGTCTTGACTCTTCGAAAACGCTTCAACAGCAACCATCATTTCGCTATCGTCATCAATTTTTTTTACCTCGGAGGTGTTCTTTGAGCCGTTCAAAGAGGTAAAAGTCACTGGGGGCTAAATCTGGCGAATAGGGTGGGTGTTCAAGTAATTCGAATGCTGTTTTTTGAATGGCAGCTATCACAACTGCGGCTTTGTGAACGAATGCATTGTCTTGGTGAAACAGCACTCGAGTTTGCGATTTACCACGTCTTTTTTTGGTAGTCTCTCTAAATCGTCTTATTTTGTCTGCGTAGTGTGAGCCTGTAATAGTGACTCCCTTTTTTGTTTCAGGATCAAAATGGTGGATCCAAGTATCGTTAATGGTTACGAAGCGCAACAAAAAATTTTCTTAATCAGCTTGGAACTTCTCGAGATTCGCTTTCGAAATGTACATTCGTTTATTTTTTTTCTTCGTCGTTTAAAATTTTCGGTATCGAACGCACAGAGACCTTTTTCATAAGTAATTCGTCTGTAAGGTTTCTTTAAACGCTGCTATATGAGATCCTCATGTTCTCAGATATATGCCTGATGGGCATTCATCGATCTGCCATAACAACATCTTCGACTTTTTCACGGTATCTTCAGTGAGAGACATAGATGGGCGAAGGCATGGTCCCTTGTGATGTTTTCTTCAGTGGATGTTCTGTCTAGCTTAAACTCCTTTGCCGAGTGTCCAACTGTGAAATATAGAGGAGTAGAGTCTCCCAATGTTTCCAAGTCGTCGTGTATGCATTTGGTAGACATTTTTTTCAAACAAAGGTAAGCTTAATCACAGCTCTAATTTCGTTTTTTTTTTCTCATTTTCATGTTATCTCTTCGACGGTTCGTATTCAAATTAATGCACCTCCCGGAATTCGTGGTCTATTTGTATAATTTTTTTTTATGTTGACCTAGTGGATATATAAGCAAGATTTTTTTTTATAGATATTGGATCACCCTATTGTATAATTTACATAAATACAGTCGAAAAGATTCATTTAAATTCTTGGGTTTAGTGTGAAAACATTCAAACAATTATTTTGCGCGAGTTATGTTATCATAAAATATCTATAACTTGGGTCTCAACTTGTACACATTATCTGACAGTATCGTTCAGGAGAACTTAAAAGGTTCGTTGTATATAAATTCCTTGGTTCGTCATCAAAATGACATGTATAAAATCCTCGGTTTCTTTATTGAAATACTAACTGTTACCGTTAAGCACCGCTTAAACTATCGTATTTTTGTCGTGCGACATAAATTCCTAACAATTTTTCTCACAATCTAATATTTGATTTATTGTCAATAATAATTGCTATAAACAGTAATATTTCAGTCTGCAAAACATAGGCTACCAATATATTTTATATTAGGTATAAAAATAAGATATACGAGCGCATAAAATATGTTTTTTTTTTTCTATTATCCAATATGTCAATCAATCACGTAATGTAAGATTGTAGAAAGGTTGTCTTACCGTATATGGGTACCTTAACGCGACGCGACAAAAAATTACAGTTGGCGTATACCCAACGCTTACAAACATGGCATTAGTTAGACATTATGCCAATGACCTTACAACGTTAGAACTGAGTTCAATTGTAAATCTCTTAAAAAACTTAATAAATAATGAGAATTTATTTCGAACTAGCTTCTGTCTAACAGATATATATTCGATAAAAAATCTTTGGCTGTTTTTGAAAATGAAAACCATAAAAATAAATATCTTTGTAAGTTACAATACTATTGTGCAAGTACATGTAACTTATGTAAGCGTTGGGCAATTCCCACAAAACAGTTTTATATGATACAATATTTCAAGCTCTAGGTAAAAGTCTTGTTTATTAACAAATAAAAAATAATGTTACTTTACAATCCAACTGTGGCAACATTAGGACTATAAATTTATTTACATTCAAAGAACACCGCAAACAGATCGCATCACGCTCCGCAAGTTAGTGGTCAATAAATTTTATTCCAAATCGTGCTTTGACTGCACTCTAATGATAATAATACTTGTAGTTTAACTGCGTTGACCCATGATATTGTATTTCGGTTTTGCCAGCTTTCATTACCACTTCCTACGCCAATTTAATAACTAGCGAAGTTTGATGTTATTACATAGGATACTCTAGAAAAAAAATATTTGTTCGATATTTGACTTTGGAAAATAAATGTTGTTTTGCAATTTAAAAATAATAATATATAAAGAAATATTACATAATTATCAGTAGTAAGTAGTAACTAAAGAGACAATTTTATTGGAGGAGACAAAGGACAATATTTTGATTGTGAGTAATTAGTGATTGTGCAAGCATTTTTGTTAACCAATATTTACTCATACGAGTCATTTCTAAAATATCAATGTAATTGTCATTTATCTATATTTATTTGTTTCTTGAAATTTTCTTTTTTCTTTTTAACAATAAATATTACATAAAGTCCCTTTACCAAAAGAAGGATTGCATACGATTATATTTAAATTGACAATAAAATACGTATTACCCTCAATTTATCGTTTGCATTAAATGCGAACGTTCAAAATTTTATTACAGGCTATACCGTATGGACAAAAGCATTCACGTTACAACACCGAGACGTATATTTAAGCGATTGATTCGATTCGAATACTATACTATTATACTATATACCTAATACTGCAGGCCTAGCGAAGTTACGTTTCAAATAAATTAAAAAATATTAATCGCTACCGCTGAAATGTTAACCATTATAGAAACAGAATAGATACGAAACGTTTGTTATATTACTATAATTATGTCTGATTATAAAATAAGAAACATTGTATGACCTATAAATTTAAAATAATAATTCTACATATCAAGATTGTCATTCTTTTGTTATACTACGGCTTACATGATGTAATATGTTCTACAGAAGTAATAAATATTACAAATTAGAATTTAATATAAAAATTTAAAATATTTTCTGTATTCGTGTAATCAAGTATTAAGAGTAAAGACGAAAACGGTCAAACGAACTTTCCGGTGATTTGACAAACAGCAAAATAAATGTACACTATGGTGAACGCATATTTAATATAGATAATTAGATCATTCATAAACTACGTGACAGGATAAGAGGGAGGACAGGTGCGTGTGACATTATGTGACAAGTGGAGAGGTGGTCATAAGTGACATCATAATTCTAAATCTACGTTTCACGTATAGCTTTGTTTCTCTACATAAAGAAATAGAAAGAATCTCAAGTTAAGGAATTTAAAAACTAAAATAAAGGATTTATACAATTAGCCTTTCTTTAATTCGTACTAATTAAATTACGGATGCGATCGAACTGTTTAACGCCCAGACTGTGTTTGAATTTTAAGTAGAGTTTAAATTATTTCCCGTATTAGCGCTAATCAAATGCCCACATAGATCCCACACTTTAAATAAACCGTGTTACTGTTTGTATTACAAACAGGCTTTATCTTGCAAATGTGTCATCATTTGTAAATTTAAATAAATATAAAAAAAACTTTTTGTTTTAAATAGTACACTATCTTTATAGGTCGTGCGGTGAACGCCAGAAAGGAATAGTCTCTACTTATTTCTTGCCGAGTAAATTAGGTGACTCAGGATATAGTGGTGCAAATAACTGTATACCAACAAAGATGGTGATGGGCAGCAGCGTCACCATATCCTACCACAAGACACTGGGCTCGCCAACCCGCCTACCAAGTGTAGCGTGTACTGGACCCCCCCATCCCACCCCCAGATAGATGGAGGAGGCCTACGATCGACAGTGGACATAAGGTTTAAATACATTTACATGACCAAGCTGAACCGATCAAAAAAAAAAAGGTGGCCGGCACCATAAAAATATGGCGATGATCTGATTACAATCGAAATGTGACAACTACGAGACTATTTTATTTACATTCAAAGAACACCATAAAATCGTATCACGCACCTCTAATATAATTGGATACACTTGCAACATACACTAAATACATACGTACATTTACAGTTTCTATATATTTATTAATATATAATATACTAGCTTTCCGCCCGCGGCTTCGCCCGCGTGGAATTCGGTTATATCGCGCGACATGGTAAGCGCGCCCACTTCGCAACGGCTCGTGCAGCAGAAATCGTAATATTTTAATTTCGCCATAACTTCAAAACCAAACGTCCAATTTTAATCATTCAAAGACCAAATATTATCTACATAAACTGTACTTAGTGATGAAATAACTTATTTTGACACGGATTAATAGCATGAGTAAAATAAACGCGTTTAAATGTAGTCCAAAAAATTCAAGATTTTTAAATAAACAAATGTTTGTTGTGCCTCACTCGACATAGATAAGTATAGTGTGTTGCGGACTTTTTTGTAGATATTTATAAGATCTACAGTTAATTGGAACATTTTATGGATCTATCTTTTATAGTTTAGGCAGCGTACGCAAAATAAGTAACTTTTCTGGTTAATTTTTTACACCTTGTGTCCGAAAAACTCAAATATCTTACGGAGCCCAATTTTTTACCAAAATATAAATATAGCCTATGTTACTCGTGGATGATGTAGCTTTCAAATGGTGAAAGAATTTTTAAAATCGGTCCAGTAGTTTTTGAGCCTATTCATTACAAACAAACAAACAAAGTTTTCCTCTTTATAATATTAGTGTAGATATTGTCACTGTAACTATAAAAGACTAGCTTATAAATGTGGTATGGTGCGTAAAAGCTCTTATCCTAACAAGGAGAAGGACTATAATTTAAAACGCAACGCTGCTTTACTGCGAATTGGAAAAATAACCATATTATTATTAATTTAGAGCCAATTTTACTGTTCGTTGATAAAGTTTCTATCTAATATTTAGATAGTTATCTGACGTATAAAGGTTTACAACAGATAAAATTTGGTAACACCTTCATATAACGAAACTGAAGGGAATTAGAAAATATTCGTTATACCAAGTAATTAGTTATAATGAGGTTTGTTATATAGAGGTTAGGTTGGACTGCGACTCGTTTTAACAAGGTAAGAAAGTGGAATTAAGTGAAAATAATTAATAGGATAAGTTATTATACCTTCTACCTATATTCTGCAATGTTTAAAAATTCGTTATAAAGATGTTTTTGATAAATGTTATTCGTAATGTAGAGGTTGTACTTTAGTTGTTTGTTGTAATATTTTGTATTAGCACTTACGGGCAGTTCTAGGGTTTTCGAAAAATTCGTTATATTGAGGCTCGTTATATCAATGTTGTACTTTATGTTTTTTTCTGTTTCATCATTAAACTCCATTTTATCTGTCAGACATTTCTATTCATAACCCGAGAAACCAAACATTGTAGTTTATTAGTTGAGGTAAAACAGACCCTGAGAGCCTGCTGATATTGTCTCCGTTAGCCTATTAGAAACTTATGTGTAAGATAAACTTAATCCGCAACTGAAGAAATAGTCCCCTGCTCTTATTCCTATATTTATAAAGATATTGACAATGATTGTAAAGAAAGATTTGTTGATTTGTTATAAAATTAATTAGCTCTAAAGTAACAAAATCGATTTAAGAAAATCTTTCTACAATAGAAAGCTATACTATCCAGAAGTGTTTAAGGCTATATTAAATCAGGCTACGACTCATTCGAGTGGAGCAGTAGCCGTAAATGTCAACCAACCTGATGGTGTAAAACTCATCACGAATGACATTACTGGTACTATAATAAAATGACTAGACACCTAGTTTAAGATGCGTTAATTAATAATTTCGTAATACTTTTCTGATTGTTTGACTAGGCCCTTTCCTGTTAGTCAAATACAGACTTTGATTGGATTAAATGTAATGCATCGAACATGTAATTATGTATTTTTTATTTTGCAGTGAGTTAAAATTAACTAACTCTTTTGATTTACGAGTATAACATTTGTACAGTATATATACATATATATATATATATATATATATATATATATATATATATATATATATATATATATATATATATATATATATATACCTGTGTGTGTGTGTGTGTGTGAATCTCAATATATTAAAAAATATATCAATTTATTAAATTATTATTTTATATGAGTATGAGTATGATTGTACTCGGTACTCTTAATCTCATTACAAAAATCACGTTATATATATATATATATATATACACCATTTTTACTATTAACAACAGTTCTAGTGTAAAGGTGCCGATATAGTTACAATAACGTCGCGGATTTTATTCCCGATCAAAGCGGATATTTGTTATAATTGAAAAATTTGCTCCTAGTCTTGATATTTTTCATTGCGAGTCTTTTCATCTACCTTAGGGCAGTATGTATAACCGGATCTGGTTGTTTTCATAAGCACATTATAGTGACGTTATTTTTGGTAGAAAAATTATCTGAAATACCTTTAGTGGAGCAGAATAGTGGATCAAAACTGGTGGTCCATATACCAGAAGAGGCGTTTGATCAACACAGTGGGTCTTTTAAAGGCTGTTTTAAATTAGTTCGGTTCAGATCATAATAAGAGTACACAGATATATAAGGCATGATTTTATTCAAGCATAATTATTTAATGAATTCAACTACTCGATGAGTGAACCCATTACTTGTAACGTAAATGTAAGTAAGTATGTATGTATAGACATTTACTTAAAGATAATTCTACAAATTATACGCCTTCTTATTTAGATAGATACGACACTGGATAAATAAAAATATTAGCTTCTTTTCTGTAAGGAATGTTTAATAATGCAAATTACATATATGAACTGAATTAGTCTGTAAACAACCCACTGCTGGGCAAAGGCATTCTTCTCCATATAGAAGAAAGGTTGGAGCTTAATCCACTACGCTACTCCACAGCGGGTTGGCGGATAATTTTTCTATCATGGCTAACGACCGCTATTAGGTGTCTATAATAATAGCCGGGACCGACGGCTTTAACGTGCTCATCAAGGGACGGTGGGGAGATGCACTAGAACGTACACCCAGACTAGAATATATATATTTAAGAACTAATTTAATTGAACTCCTTAAGGTAGCCTTTTCATTGATCGGTTATTAATTAAAATACAAAAAAGAATATATAACGAACAAAAAATCTAATTTTGTAACTTGTAATAATATTAAATCAAAGATAAACTGCTGTCAAAGTACTGTGCTGATGTAAATTTAAATTTTAATATACATTATGACGATATATATATTTTTTTAATTTTAAACTCAAGAAAGATTCTTGTAGTCATTAGTAAAAATTAACTTTTCACTTAATGAATATTGTGAAAATTATTATGATTTATATATTTTGTAATTACACAAATATTATATTTTTTTAAAGTCATTATGGTTCATTAAGGTTTTATATGTAAATAAATATTAAATAAATAATATATAATTTAAAAAGTCTGATGAAATAATATTTAGACTGTTCATTTAACTTACCCTTCGCTTTCTTATCGGTTTTTCCGAAGAAGTTCCAACAATATTTTTCTTCATGTTTTAGAATTTCCTTTATTCTAGGTAAAACTCATCTCAACAATTAGTTACTGTTTTAACAGTCATTTGATTTTCACTGAAAGTCTTTAATAAACACTTATTCTTCACGCATTCAAAATTTTAAAATTTTATCGTAAAAGCACAAAAGTATAAAGATGATTTGAATTTGAAGCCCGTACAAGCACTTCACAATCACTATATTTTGTAGCTTTGTGAATCCAGAAAATGAATTGCAGATGCATATTACGTCCGATTTAATCCTCTTAACAGGCGATCGCTGAAAACTTTTGCGTGCGCGACGTAGTTCGTAGAGCGGGAAACGTGAGGCGTCTCGCAGTATTCCCACTCTGTATCGGAGTGGGCATCCTTCGGCGCTACTCCCGCCTCCGGACTCTACGCGCCACCGCGTCCCGCCGCACACCTCCCGCCTACTCCGAATTATTCAAATAGATCACTTTATTTACCCTTCACATCCTAATTGCTCGTCACTAATACGTTGGCCTGTTGACTGATTAAAATAATTTTGATTTGTTGATTGATGACTGATTAAAAAACGTTGATTTGTTGCAATCAATTACAGACTTCGAGCATTATCACATTTTTTGAAACCCCATTTTTAAATATTTAAGACTTAATCTTTCACTTCTTAGTGTATGCTAGGTAGCCTTACAATTAACAACATGTTATACCTATTGTAAATGAATAAAATCGGCGTCTTGTTTGCTTCGGTGCATCTCTCGCAACTAGCTAAAAGACCTTTAAAACTTAAATAACGAAATCCTTTTTACATATTAATAATCTTTTAAATACAGGTCTCACGTAAGTGCTGTTAATGGTTTAATCAATAAAAGCTAATTGTAATTAGGCAGGTACCAAATGAAGAAACCTAAGTCGTTGGTTGAGCAACAAGACGTCGAATAGAAACTCCCACCAAGACGTGCCGTCCAATATTTCGCGATTGGTATCCCCATATCACTATTAAACATGTTTTCGTGGATGCACTGTGTGAAAGTCGCCTTCCAAGCTGGTAACAAACATGGGTTTGCATAGACGTCGCATACAAATTGTTCGTGCTTTTAATATACTTTGAATGGTTACTTATAAGTGGTGTATTTACGCATACATAATCGTGTGCACTTTGATATAATGTTGTGTAAGTCATAAAAATATAAAATTACAAAGTGGTCTAAATGAGAAGGCTAAACTTCTATATTTAATTTATAATAACCCTTACAAATTAATTTGATATGTCAATTCATTTTATCGGTAATTAAAAGATAATTTAAAACCTAGTAGGGACACTTTTATCGCCATTTTTGTAACTTGATTGTAGTTAATTTTACTAGCAATAAGGACATGTTTAAATAATTATTCCAACGGTTAACGGTTCATTGAGTTATAAAGTTCATGTTACAATAAATATCTCATTCGTTATTGTTTCCGGTAAATGTTGAAAATCTGCCGGATGTAAAGCGGATATCCTGAAATGATTCTAATTTAATCAAATTTAGTTTCAAGAGGTTTTGATTGTTTGTATAACTACTATATATTCCATTAATATAATAATAATTCAATATTTTGACATTATGTAAACAATAGGATTCTATTATTTAGATCCGAACCCTCGTAATATGTCCGGTGCCCAAATATGGCTTCCTGTAAAAAGAGGAAGTATATAACTACTAAGTTATGGGTAAACTTATTTTATAAATAATCGAACTTATATTTTAAGTAATATAAATGTTTGTTGTACAGGCGTAAAAGTCGTTGGCGTAATTTAGATTTCACATATAAATATTTTTATATACAATAATGACTGTTTGGCGCGTTTATAATATTATAACTAAGTATCCGAAAAAATATTATAAATATGAAAGTTTTTAAAGATGTATAGAAGGGTCGATGGATCTGTATTATACCCTTATGCAATACAACTACTGAACTCTTTGTGGTGGATCTTGCTACGTAGCGGAGATAATAGATACCTATCTAAAATAGTTTCTCCCGAAATTCCCACGAATTCAGGTATTGGCTAAAACCGCAGACTGCAGTAACTAGCCATAAATATACCAATCTGTAAAAACAATTAGTATGCGATTTCCATTTATAGATGTTTTTTGTGTATTTTTGTTATGCTATATTAACTTTTCAAGGGTAGACAGACACAGACGTGAAGGTCGTGGTTTTTGTGGTTTGGTCAGAAAGTATATTCTAATTTCCTATTATGTTGAGAGTTAATCAATTTATATATATTTGACTAGCGGCCCGTCCCGGCATCGCACGCATATTTAACTAAAATTTAAAAAATTATAAATTTATATTTTTTATCATCTACACCTGCGTCGATACTAGAAAATATTTTATAATAGACGGATTGAGTTGTCAAACATGTGTCAAAATAAAACGTAATTTAAATTAAAAGCACTAAGGAGTATCGATATCAACTTCGGAGCAAATAACTTTCAACCCTCTTTTAACCCCGTTAGGGGATGAATTTTGATAAAATACGAAACACGTCTTCAATCAATTCTGTTACAGAATATTTATGCAAAATTTGAAGTGGACCTAGGAACTCACGTTGTTCCATACAAACTTTGCCCCTATTTTCAACCCCTTACGGGTAGAATTTCATAAAATCCGTTCTTAGCTGATCTCTACTCGGCGAAAGGAATATTCCTACCAAATTTCAAGACTCTACATTTTATTTAGAAAACGTGTATATAGGAAAAAGAAAAGGGCTTTTTAGGATTTTCACGGCAATTATTCGAATTTTTCTCACCTTTTGAACATTCCCTAGACCTCAAAAAATATTTCAAGACCAAGATAAGATAAATCTGTTCAGCCGTTCTCGTGTTTTAGCGAGACTAACGAACAGCAATTGATTTTTATATATATAGATTAACGGCTTCATTAAAATCATGCGGATTCGGTGCTAATATTAAGCCCATAATAGACAAAAATAAACGGTATTTAATTATTGAATTTCAAAATTATTTTAAAGTACCTAATAGAGATCAGGTTGGTCTTATTTTAGATTTGGTTTTTTAATAATAGAGACGATAACTCTTCTCCTATATGGAGAAGAGGCTTTTTCCCAGTAGTGGTATGTTAACAGACTGATTGAGTTCAGTTCAGTTCATATATATGACTTACAGAAAATTGTATACAACAAAACGAAATAGAAAATTAAGTTAAGCTCTTTATACCTGTTTTTAAAAGAAGAGCCGGTAAAAAAGGGTCACTTTTAGAAAAAAGTCACTATGTCTCACAGAGTGAACTGTTCTTGCGAGTGTTTCAAATTATTTGACACAGGAAATGCCAAGTTGCCAAACTAATACTAATTGTTATTAAGTTTTTGTGTTCTTAATATAGATAAAGGTCGCGAATCAAATCGTTACTATTATAAATTGTTACGGAGTCGTAGACGACGAAAATATATGAAATAAATTTTATAACAAATTGTTCATAAGGACCACGTTTGAATATCAAACAGCTGTTTAATGATTGAATGAAATGTTGCCGATGATTTATCGATCAGTTGATCTCTCCATAACATTATGAAAAATGAAGGTACTAATTACACAACATTGTTTGCAATATACCTATGTATCGTTGCGATAAATAATTGTAAGTATAATAAGTTGTCATGATTCATATAATACTTAATTATTTCTATGTGTGAAATTATAATGCTTTTTTATTTTTTAATTTTTTAATAATAAATTGTAACAAAATAAATATTTCCATTGTCTTTTATTTTAAATATTTGTGGCGTTGTGAAAAGAATCTTCACTTAAAGTTTGTTAGAACTTTTTAAACATGTACTCTATCTAATTTTATTTATAATACTACAAAACATACAAACGTATCTATGGCAATTAGAGCAGCAATAACAAATTTAGTTGGCATGACGACAACTGTATAATAATTAATTAATTATAATGTATCGTTAATTATGGTTTTTACAATAAGCAAATATTAACAGGTATAGTTATCATATTTAATACAAAGCCACTATTTATGTACATCTGGTAATATCGATTATGAAATACTCGTATATCAAAATGGAATTTGAGCTATATTACACTATAACTAAACGAAACAGTTTATTAATCCTGTAGGCATAACTCAAACATTTCACGAATAGTAACTTCTCATTTGTTAGATGTTGGCCTGAGGGTACACTGTGGATAAGTGTACCTTTTATTTTCGTCATAAATTTATTTAATGGTTACCAACGTCGCAGATACGAACGCCAACGACCATTTGCCAGAGTGTCAGTCGTTGAGAACGATTTGTTATTTTGTATTTATGGTCATAAAGACGAATTATGTCGGGTATTTATGTCAGAGAGCTTACGTTCTTGCGTAAGATGTAGTGAATTCTGATTCTGTATCACCAGACCCGGTAATTCGAATTCGTAGGATTGGCGGTAATCGATAAGATAATCTTGTACGTTAATGGCCATTTCAATTATAGGTTTGGACTTACTTGATAAATACATTGACGTTTCACTTAATTACCTAAGCCTTCTCTTGAATTTTTTATAGGTATATCCGTACCGTTCGATGTGGGTTCAGAGAAGAAATTTATATGACTTTTTTGAAGATTTTACATATTAGGATTTGGTTATCTAGCAAAGTTTGATTTTTATAGTTTAATAATCATACAAGTTGTAGAATGATAATTTACAGCCTACAAAGAGTTTATCTAACGTAAAAACAAAATTTCCAATTGGACAAGCCAAATTTTTTTATTATATTCATTGGATTTAATTTGATTGTTATTTAAGAAGAATTGATCAAGACTGGATGTTGTTGTACATTCTACACTTAGGGTTGCACTGATACGTTTACATCACATATGAATCGTCAGCTTTAGAATTATAATTTATATATAACATCGGAGGTAGGCATATGATAAAAATGCAACACACAACCTCATCGCGATCTAAAACGATCTAAACTGCTACTTTTCGACAATCGTTCAACTTGAATTATGTGTTCTCTGGATAGTATGCTATGGAAAAACACATTGTCAATATCTTTAATATAATAAAGAACACTAACACCATCCTTTTTTTAGGTTTAGGTCTCTATCGGGGGGGACTTGTCGCTCCCGAGCGTCATCACCGCGATGCTCGGCGACGACGAGTCCTGGAAGGCGATGGTCTCCTTCTGCGAGACAGTAATGTCCCAGAAGGAGGCCGACGAGCGGATGAGAGAGGAGGCCGCCGACGTGGCCTCCATCCGCGGGCGATGAATGGGGGTGCGTAGGAGGCGCTACTTAATGCGCCTCCAGTAACGCCCTTGTGCCCGTGTTGGGCCGAAATGGGAACCCGGTCCTGCTAGACACGGCGTCGTCGGGACTATTCAGAGGTTAGCCGGACAGTCCCCATGGAGGAGAAGTCTGGCCTTTTCGCCGAGGCCAGCCTGTCGCTGGAGGGATCCTTTTGCCTGCAGATCCAGGATCCTCCAATTAAAACTGAGGCTGCTGAGGGCTCCCGCAGGGGTTTAGTACGGTATTGCACTCCCAAAGTGCCGAGTCCGACATAGGTCTATGACGGTGGCATGCGCCAGCGATCCCGTGGCGTCCTTGTACGACGACGAGGGCACCGCTGTGTTTTAGTGGGTATTCTGACTTCGCAGTCAGCGAGTCCGCGAGAAAAAAAAAAAGGACTGCCGACCCGGGCGTCCTGGATATCATCCGTAAATGGATTCCCCTATGACAAAAAAAAAAAAGCTTTAGGTCTGTACCAAAAAGTTTTGATCATGATTATTTAAAAAAAAACTAAAGTCAGTTTTACGTTTTCAAAATTTTGTACTGACATTTAAAAAAAGAAAGTAAAAAACAAAAATAGTTTTGAAAATTAAAAAGTGCACACCTCATAATCTTATTTTCCTCAATAAAATTGTTAAAAACAAACCACATCGAATTAGATCGTGAAATTAAAAAGAGTTCTATTCCTAACTATACTATATACTTTAAAAAAAAAGAACTCGATTAGTGAAGTCTTTCGGTCGTTATCCAAGACAGAAATGCTTTAAACAGTTTTATAATTAATTTAAAATAATAATAATAATAATAATAAGTTCCTGCTGCTCGAGCCAAATATTACTGTCACGGAGCAAAACCTGGCAGATAGAGCTCGGTACATCCAACGAAAGGGCATATTTAACGCCGCCGAGCTCGAACGATTACGACGTGAGGCTGCTCCTGAAGTCGAACCCGTGCCTACAGAGCATAACGCAGTTGTAACGCAACAGTAAAGCGTTCGTAGCGAAGTGCCTGTAGATGCGATCGCTGAAGAAGCAGTTTCCCAAAAAGTAGAGCAGATGAGAGGGATTTTGGAGGAGGCGATTTCCGAGACCCGGAGCACTCCTCTTGAACAGAGACCACGACTCTCCCGACTTCCCCTTAATGCTGCGACGCGGGGTGCCATTGAGGCAGCTAACAGGCTGCTACCTCCATATTTGGATGGCAGTCTGGGCTTGGATGATACGGGTTCTATTCTCTTCGGTGCCGCTCTAGCAGTACACCGCTTCATTGGAGCCAAAACCCAGGAGCCTGGACGCACTACTAATAAGAGTAGTGACGTACCAGCCTGGAAGAAGAGAATAGAACGCCGTATCAGCCTGGCCAGGGCCCTCATTGGCCGACTGAAAAGCTTCAGGTCGGGCAACACTAGGCCAAGGATTGTGCGCTCCATCAGAATAGCTTTCAACGGGCTAGGTGTCAGGCTTGACCAGCCTGATATAGCTCAGAAACTGACGGAGCGCATCGACGGCCTGAAGCAGAGAATTGCGGCATGGGGGAAGCGTATTCGTAGGTACTCTGAGAGAGTTGAGCGCTTCCGACAAAATCGCCTCTTCGTGAGTGATCAGAAGAGGTTCTACAGGAAGTTGGAGAACCCGACGCCGTGCTCTACTTTCCAAAAACCGAATACGGCTGACCTCGTCGCCTTTTGGCGAAATATATGGTCACGGGAGGTAGAGCATGAGGAGGGCCCTTGGATTGCGGCGGTTCAGGAAGCATGTGCTAGAATCGAACCGATGAACCCAATCGCCATCTCTTCGGAGAACGTAGCTGATGCGGTCCGGCGGGCACCGAACTGGAAGAGTCCGGGGGCCGACGGCCTGCATCACTATTGGCTGAAAGGGTTCTCGGTATGCCATGCGACCTTGGCTCGACAATACCAAGAAGCGATAGAGCGGATGACGCTTCCGAACCTCTTCACTACTGGGATCACTCACCTAGCTCCTAAGTCCACCAACACCGCGGATCCTACCAACTACCGCCCCATAACGTGTCTGACTTCCATCTACAAGACACTGACATACGTTCTGAGCTGCAAGATCTCTCGTCATATTGACGAATTTAACATCTTGTCTGCAGCTCAGAACGGATGCCGTGGAGGCGGCCGCGGCACAAAGGAGCTCCTTATCATTGACTCTGTTGCGGGCCAGCTTGTCAAACGCAACCGTCGGAACTTCTCTGCTGCCTGGATCGACTACAAGAAGGCATTTGACTCGGTGCCTCATTCATGGCTTCTGAGGGTCCTCGAGCTGTACAAGTTCGACAGTGCAGTTCGAGACTTCCTCGAAGTATGCATGGGGCAATGGAGTACAATCCTTTGTCTCCAGGGCGAGAGACTGACGACGGGTGCCGATGACCGAATCCGGATACGAAGGGGTATTTTCCAGGGTGATTGTCTGAGCCCACTTTGGTTTTGCTTGTCCTTGAACCCTTTAAGCACTCTGCTGGAGCGTTCGGGGACAGGCTTTCAGTTTCGGAGAGGAGGTACTAAAGTCTCCCACCTTCTCTACATGGATGACCTCAAGCTGCTGGCACCTAATCCTGCACGCCTTATGGAGTTGCTGAAAATCACTACTGAGTTCAGCGGCTCCATCAGGATGCAGCTTGGAGTGGATAAGTGTGCGGTCGTGCATGTAGACAGGGGACAGGTGACGCAATCGGCTGAAATTAGCCTAGAGCTTTCTAACTTCAAGACCCTCTCCGAGGCTGAATCATACCGGTATCTGGGCATGTCACAATGCATAGGGGTGCAGGAGGTGGATATGAAACAGGCGGTTTGCGAGGTCTTTTTTGGACGGCTGACAAAAATTCTCCGGAGCTACTTGTCGGGCGCCAACAAGGTCCGAGCTTATAACGGCTGGGTCATGCCCACTCTCTTGTACACATTTGGCGTGCTCAGATGGACTCAGACCGAGCTCGACGCCCTGGACAGAAGAGTCCGCACGACTATGACTCACCATCGCATGCATCACCCGAAATCGTCGGTCATGAGACTGTACATCCCACGGAAGTGTGGTGGCCGAGGCCTTTTAAGCGCCAAGTCCATGCATAGCCGGGAGGTGTGCAGCCTCAGGGCCTACTTTGAGACGAGGAGGGAGAGCGCTATGCATGGTGATGTTGTAGTAAGTGACAAAGGTCTCACCCCGTTATCCCTGGCCAAAGAGGAATGGCGAAGACCGGTTGTACTTAGTTTTACAAGGCGCTCCACGCACCTCACGTGGATGTCAAGGCCTCCGTGCAGTGGCTGCGATTCGGGGACCTCTTTGGGGAAACCGAAGGGTTTGTCTGTGCAATATAGGATCAGGTGGTTAAGACGAACAACTACCGAAAGCACATTCTGAAGGATGGCACTCCCGACTTCTGTCAAGCTTGTCGTCATCCCGGCGAGTCACTCAGACATGTGCTTACGGGGTGTTCAGCGCTTGCCAACACTGAGTACTTGCACAGACCTAACCAAGTGGCCAAAATTCTTCATCAAGAGCTTGCTCTTATGTATTGTTTCTTGGAACAGAGGATGCCGTATTACCAGTACACACCGGTGCCAGTACTCGAACGCGACGGAGTCCGGCTCTACTGGGACCTGCCTATTGCCACGGACAGGACGATACCTGCGAACAAGCCTGATATCGTGGTAATGGATAGGGCACAGTCAAGGGTGTTTTTAGTGGACATTACCATCCCTCATGACGAGAACCTCGTGAAAGCCGAAACAGAGAAAAAGCGTAAATATCTGGATTTGGCACACGAGATTGTCGACATGTGGGGTGTTAAGTCCACTGAAATCATCCCTATCGTGATATCTGCCAACGGTTTGATCCCGGTTAGCCTCGCTCACCACCTGAGGCAGCTGGGTATCCGTGACGGTTCGCTCGCAGCCAGGATGCAGAAGGCGGTATGACTCGACTCGGCTAGAATTATCCGCCGATTTCTCAGCCTACAACCCTAACCCCCGGCCGTTTGATCTCCCTGCCGGGGCGTAATCCTCCACCCGCTTATATTTATCTAAGTAAATTTATGTAAATTTATTATATTCCTTATATAAGTATTGTATTATATTATATTTATTTATATGTGTATATGTATATATTAAACGGGTGGAGTGTAGCTATTGCGAAAATAATAATAATAATTATTATTAATTATTATTATTAATAATATTAATTATTATTATTAATTATTATTATTAATAATATTAATAATATTAATTATTATTATTATTATTTAATTATTATTTAATAATCTTTATTTGCGAGAATATGGTACAAAAGATATCAAATTTACATTTTATCCAGCATATTCTACCGACTTTTTCGGCGTGCAAATAATAATAATAATAATAATATTATATAAAATAAATAAATAAATATATATAAAATAACCAAAAAAATTTTTGTACAATTGTCCAAATCAGATAAATTATGTCAATAGTGAAATACAAAGTAATGGAAAGTTTAGCAGTAACATGAAGCAGCAATAAAAAAATAAAAAAATAAAACGTCCAGTGAAATGAAACAAAAACCAATACAATAATTAGAAACAATCAGTAAACTTAAAAACTTTAGTCATATTTTGTCATTCAAGTAGTCATTAATACTGTAATACAATTTATTTAATAAGAATTCATAAAAAAGATTTCTTAAATGTTACAAGTGGTAAATCCTTATAAGAGTCTGGTATTTTATTATATATTCGAATTGACATACAGTAAACATTTCTTTTATATATAGCCAGCTTTTGCATTGGCATATATAGCTCATGTTTGCGTCGAGAATTGGTCCTAAGTACACTACTGTTTGTTTGGAATAAATGTAAATGTTTCTTGACAAAGACGCCGGTTTCAAAAATGTATAAACAAGGAAATGGGAGAATATGATATGATTTAAAAAGTGGACGACAGCTTTCTAGAGAGCCAGCTCCACCTAATGACCTCAAGCATTTCTTCTGGACTTTAAATGCCCTATCTGCATCTACTGAGTTTCCCCACAGTATGACGCCATAGCGAAGGTTCGACGAGACGTAGCCATGGTATGCCAGCATTGCCGCTTTGTCAGTGGCTACATTTTTGAGGCGCTTCAAGACGTAGACAAATTTTTCGAGTTTTTCACATGTCTTTTGAACGTGATTCTTCCAATCACAGTACCTATCCACTTGTATCCCCAGAAATGATGTCGATTCTACATTTAAAATTTTTGTATCATTATGAGTTATATTTATGTTATGAATATTACTTTGATGTGTTTGAAATTGCATAATTTTTGTTTTGGAGAGGTTTATCTGTTGGATATCGTTATATGTCAGATAACTATTTGAAATTTTATCATATCTATTATCTGTTGGATATCGTTATATGTCAGATAACTATTTGAAACTTTATCAGATTCAGAAAACTTAGATTTTGTTTTAGTTTGACGAAAGTTGTTAAATCCGATTTCTTACACGATGAGGTAACGAGGTCAAAGACTTTATTGTCCTAAGTTTATGTAAAAGCATTTTATTAGCGGCATATTAAGATTCTTTTGAAAGTATTTTGTGAATTTATAGTATTTCCAGACTACTACATCTTTTCCTTTCCAGGTATCATAAAATTTTGTGAGAAGTGTACTTGTTGGTTATCAATTTTAATTATGAAAAATGTTTTTTACATTAAAATAAACAAATAACTGGTGTAGAATAATTAATGGCTTAGAAAATGTATATACAATAAATTTGAATTTTTACTGCGCTCACTTTTATCAGTAACTTCTTTGCAGCCCTATTCATATTGAAAATATTTATGATTGGCAGTGATTACTTAAGGTGGCATGTTGGCTATCATTGTGAACGAACAACTGCCTCAGCACTTTGTATCCTAATTGCGAAATAGATAAAAATCCCGTTTTCAACCACGAATTCCTTTATCATTACATTTGGAAGTTGAGACAAAAACAACAATAACAAAAAGGCGAAAAAATTAATAAATAGTTATGGTTAATAATATTCTAGTTTTCATTAGTGGTAAATTTTTACTGAATTGAACTCTCCGAGGCACGGTGGGACGACACCCACAAGGACATACATCCAGACCGAAAACAAATATTTATAAAAAAACAATATCTGTTTCGAACGGATATTGAATCCGCGACCGCGGGCGTTGAGGGGACTACTCGCTCCAGTACACCAGTATGGTCGTTACACCGAAATGTCGTTAAATTTTAGCTAAATATTTTTTTGTTTTTGTCTTCTTATAGATGTTGTTGCATAACCTTGAACTTACGCGATAGGTGGAACCGAGCTCTTACCATTTAAGTCGCGGTACATCATTGAATATGTATAAACATGACAGCAGTTCCTACTTAATGAATTCCTTTAGTATAATACTTAGGTCGGGAAAAGTCTTCGTATTTTGTATGCATAAAATTGAAGAAAAATCTCTTTGGTTGTACTGTTTATATTTAGCTGGTTTTAATATCAATAAATATAGAACATTAAGAAAAATAAAAATAAAACGTAAGAAACACTTTCCTGCCATTTTTCAATTGTTTTTTCTGTCCGTCAAAATGTGAATCAAGCCACAAAAAAATGTGACTGATATATATATATATATATATATATATATATATATATATATATATATATATATATATATATATATATCAATAGTCATTCTATTATTTTGTCCCTATTGTAATGATTTCGAAGGTCAAGGCTACACATAATAAGTTTTTAGAAACCTAACAATGTGTATCTACTTTAATTTAATTTAAGTTGTATTCGGAAACAATATTAAATTTAAAAAATATTTGCGGTCAAAATGAAAATGTAGGAAGTGTGCGATTTATATGCTCTCGAGTGTAAAACACATTTCTTGAATTTGTCCCCGACTTGACTGTCGACGACCCGACGAACCGCTCCACTGCCCGTGTAAACCACTAGTTGACAAGTGTTTACAAACTAACCGCAATAAACGCAGGCGCCAGTGTCAAGTGATGGTCGCCACGGCTGTATTGCCCATGTCAACTTTTTTTCGACACGTGCGTACGCGAAGTGCACCTGTAAACTACAGGTTGATTAACGTATATTACATTATCACAGAGAAATTACATAACAAACGTGAGAGGCCTTGGACAGTTTTGTCCAGTAGGTAAACTAAAAGGTCATTGCCTGGACACTCAAGTGGCTAATATTATAAGCAATAATTTATAATGTGTTATAAGAGTAACAGTTTAAAAAATGGTGTGAATAAAAAACTAATCGATGGATTCTAGAATCGCTTAAGTCGTTGTCGCTTAGGTCAAGGTATTAGTGTATTAATTTTAGTATCCTAGTAGTAGTAGCTACAAATGTTACATTGTTAGTAGGCACTTGGACCAATTTAGCCAATTGTCTTTTCTCTTTAAATTCATCATGTCCTCAGCAATAAAATTAAAAAAAAAAAAACATCGCCTAGAAGTAATTCTAACACTCATATTCCCCAAACAGCAATTAAGGAGCATGGCGGATTAAGCTCCGACTCGTTCTTGTGTAGGGAGAGCCTTCGCCCAGAAGTGAGACAATTTACAGACTGTTCCAGAAATAGTACAATACGGAAAAATATAATGCCTATTATTTATATTATTTCTAAAACTTATGTGGCTTGTCGGTTGGGAAATATGAAAGAGGTTTTTAAAAATATCTCGTCGACTTATTAAAAAGTTATATTAAGTTATTAATACTGACCGTATTAAGATCTTAGAATTCGGTTGTACTGAAATAAAATACGTAAATATATAAACAAGAGGAGAATGTGTGTTCTTAATTCAATTCTAAATCAGCTTAAGAGGAAAGGATAACTGAGGGACTTTTGAAAAATAGGTATTTGAATAAAATGTTCCTGTCTCGCTCCCCCAGACCCATCCACAAACAGCAAGAAAAGGCCAACTGCAGCTCAGACCGTTTTAGGTATATAATTATTGACCAAAACAGCATTTCGTAGTCGACTATTTCCTCCCCAAAATATGCATTTTTTTTCTTTATGTAATTAAAAAAAAAATCCTTTAGCTATGCCACCTATGTTCTCGTTTTTTTTTGTAAATATGCGTAATTTTTTTTTGAATGAGTGTCTGAAGATGTATAAAAAATTAAGCAATATTTTTAGTTTTTGAAGACTCTTACTCCCTATGATGATAAGAATATGACAAAAAACCAAGACATATAGGCATGGTCATGGCAGTTAAAAGTTTTATGTTACAAAAATATTTGATCTAGTCTCATTACCTACGGAGGAAACAGTCGACTACGTTTGTATGGAGAAAGAGCCGGTATCCTTTTCTCTACGTAGTAGGTAGTAGAGAAAACATTCCAAATAAAAATATAGTTTACGAAATGAATAGATATCTTATTGACGGTCATAGTGACTGGAGTAAAGCACTAAGATCAAGTTTTAATCCAGTAAAATATATTCAACGTTTAAAGCCATCGCTCTTCATTTGTAATCATTGAACGTACTTTAATAGGTAATCATCATTCCATACAATACTAATTAGTTGTGTGGCTAATGTTTTGTTTGAATCACAGCATATCTCTTTAAGTGTGTAAACAATTCGTGTCGTATAACAAAACATTCACCTAAATGACAATAGATAAACTAGTTCTATTAAAACTAGGCAATTAGCGTGGTTTCATGATAACACTTCATCATCATCACATTCACATCTTTATTGCACAATACATCAAAAAATTGTACAAAAGGCGGGCTTAATGCTAAAAGCATTCTCTACCAGCCAACCTTACGACGTACAAGAGCGGACGTTTCTAAGTGTGCAAAATTTAAAAAAATTATAAATTGCATCTTGCAAGTCTTTTAATATAGTAAATAGGTATAACAAACATTTTCAAAAACTCAAAATAAAAATGATGATTAGTAAATAAAAAGTTACTTTGTGTGAAATTTAAGAGTAACTTATTAACGTCGTTCCCATAAAAGTAATTAGAATTGGCGTAGTTAAGTAAAACGCCCTTCACAAAAAATAAATTGGTTGTCTGTAAAGTCGGTTTACGGACGATAATTTTGACGTGATAGCGTCATAAAAAAACATGGAAAAAAATTGCATACTTTTATGAATTGAATTGAATTATTATCACTGAGTTATCATTATTTGTATAATACAAAGAATGAGTTAATTAAATTAATTACAATTTTTGCCTATAAATTAACATTTATTTGCACTCGTTAATTCAAATATTTTATTACTTAAATTATACAGATTAATTACAAGTAACAATGTGCTATTAACAATTTATTTACAACTTACATGTGAATAACGTTATTATTTTTCATTTACAAGCCGAACGCTTTGGCCGATCGTGCCTCTCTATCGCTTGTTCCGCGCTCTCGCTCGAGACACGTGACACTTCTTCGTGCGTGCAGCCGGCATTCGTCGATTTACAAGACGTTATCACGTCAAAAAAAAAAAAAAAAAATATATATATATATATTCTCAAGTAATTAAAAATTGAGGTTATAATAATATATATATATATATATATATATATATATATTCTCAAGTAATTAAAAATTGAGGTTATAATAATACTCATCATCATCATCCTGTTTTCTTCCACTGCCGGACATAGGCCTCTCCAATGACATTACATATTTATTTTGTATTTTTTTATTGTGCTTATTTAATACTTATGATATCATTTTTGTAAATATTTAAATATTGCAAAATTTGTTATTAAAAAAATACACACTTCATTGTTACATTTCTTTATAGAAATAAATTTGCAATTTTCTCAAAATTAAAAATAAAATGCTCCTTGTTATCTCTTTGTTACATTCTATAGGTAAAATCAAAAGGCTATATCATACTCCAAAATTTTGTCCTTAATGCGTCGAATATAATTATGTTATATTTATTAAACACACAATTTGTTTTTAATACGATATTTTTAAATGTATCAAAGAAAAGGACACTACTTGTCTCTTTAATATGTTTGTGTATTAGAAAGTCAGACTTAATATATTAATTATTCAAGAAAAATAAAAGTAACTTTATTGAAAACCCAAATTGTTAAAATTTTGAAATCAAGGACTATTAAAATCATTTGTCTTATAAAAATGAAAGTCGCTTTCATTTAATTCTGCTAATTAATTGTAGGCGACTTTTGTTATTCCGATAAGCAATTGAAGTTGATAACATTCAATCCTAATTTTAAAATGCAAATGAAGCAAATAACGCTTTCCACAAGGTCTCTTTAATTCTAATAGTTTTAATCTAATCGGTAGTCTAGTGGAAATACGCATTTGCGTGACTGTTTTCAAATTCATCAACTTAGGCTAATTGATTGAGACACGATTAAGTTGACTACCGTGATAGGCTTGGTAAGTTGCTATGAGAAACGCTAATTGCAATGCAATCTGGTTAAAGATTTACTACGAAATTAAGTAGATTTCGAAACATGGATGTTATATTTGTTTATATTTAAATAATTACTGTACTATACTGTATCAGCCTGTAAACCACCCACTGCTGAGCGAAGGCCTCTTGTCCATATAGAAGAAGGGTTGGAGCTTAATCCACCAGGCTACCCCACTGCCGGTTTGCGAATAATTTCCCTATCATGAGTAACGATCGCTATCAGGTGTCTGTGATAACAACCGGGACTGACGGCTTTATGTGCTCTGCGAGACACGGTGGGGAGACCCACAAGGACAAAAAAACAATTATCCTCGTAGGTAAATAATTCATTAATCTTAGTATATATGATTGACCACAGATAATGAAATAATTGATGTCACTAATTATAACGCAAAAGTATTGTTTATTACTAGTGTTGTTATTGCCTGAAAATTCTCTGCAGGTTGTATGTTAGAGGTATGTTCCTTCTATAAAAAAATAGAGTTGGAATTTTGTTTTTTGTTTCTGAACACAGCAGACGTTATTTTCATATTCTGGAAAGTACTGCATACACCTTTTCATGAAAATCTGTTATCATTCAGCTCATAAATAATGTTAAAGAACGAAATGGTTTTAAAAATTCTACACTAACATTAGAAAATTAATTTTAGTTCAGACAGTATATTATATATAGAAAGAAAGTAGAATTGACTATTCAAGGTATTGTAAAATTACTTTTGCGAAATTGGAAATAAAAAGTAATTTGTATGTTGATGAGAACGACTATGCTATGCATAAATCATAGGCTTCTGTCACACAAATAAGTCCCCTTTCGTAGAATAGTGAACTTAGCTAGGGATTGAAAATTTACATATTGTATTTCTATTCTATAACTTATATTAATCATCATGTTGCTAAGCAAAATAGAAAAAAATCATGTTTTTGTATATTCCAATTTTGAAATTTTTTATTTTTATTTTATAACTAAATAGGTTATAACATCAAGGGTGGTCTCATTGATATTTTATCATGGTCTGATGGAAACCATCCAAGTTAACGGAACTTCTCAACGGACGATAGTATATCGGTTGCGATTAATGCATAGTCCAGTTAAACTACTCGTACTATCTTTAAAAAAATATCACAGTGGAGCGAATGACTGTGTTTTGTATAGGTACTTAGGTACTACCTACTACTTTTCGACTGTGGTATCATTTCTTAAATGTGTACGACATTACCTTAACTCTGATAAGGTTGAAGGTATTTAAAATAAATCTACAATGTTAAGACGACAGGGGTAATTTTAATATGTTTTTTCTTTATTTATACAATAAAATGGCAGTTACATAAATTTAGATTTAGTAGGTTACCAGTAAAACATAACACATTTTTACATAATATAGATTTCTTCTGCTTTCGATGTTACAGTAAGTTCTACTTTGAAATTTTGATGTATTTATATAACGGTATTTTGATCTTTTATACTTATTAATTAATATATTTTTGTAGAATAATATAATGTACTAACGAGTAAAATTTTAACAAAATATCCCAAGACATTTGAGTAATATCGTATATCGATTAATTTTTACTTCAGAGTTTCCCTATGATAATTTTTTTTTTAGTTTTTATAATATTTTATTTACAGCCTTTATAACTCCAAAAAGCAGCCTAGCGAGATAAAGTTCTCTCCTGGATTCTCTTAAATTACTTAGATTAATAAATGGAGTAACGTGCGATCTAGATGGAATATGAAAACAAAAACGCGTAAAGACATTTTGAATACGCTGGATCTGTCGTTGAGTCCGACAAAGTAGTCTTGGTCCATAAAAGGCATCAATCAGCATAGTTTAAGTTGAGGAGTATTAAAGCCTCACACACTTTTAATTGCACGTCAACATTTAAATTTACACGTATAATTACCACGATATAATGTTTCGAATTTATAAAAATAACCACGTGAAGTTTCAAGAATGTGACTTTCGAAATGGAACTTATTATCTAAGTGCAAGTTCTAAATAATATTATGTTTTCATCAGACCATAGAATGATTCGATCAAAAATAGTGCTTACACCAATGAAAAAAAAGCCGAATAAAATACAAACCTCCAAATTACACACTAACAAATCAAAATCATGCTGAATTTTTTTTACAGAAATAAAAAAATAACATTGAAGCTATAAAAATAGATATTCGGGTCAAACTGTTTATGATATATTAGAAAAATGCATATTGGAAAGCCTAAAAATGGATAAAAAAGTAGAGAAAAGCAAAGCAAATACAATTCTTACTGAATAAACTTTAAATGTAATTAAACAACGCCATCAGTTACAAATTTTGACGCCAAAAAATACAGTATAAAGAAGGAATCTTAGCTCAATTTACAAAAAAAAAAAAAAAACTAATAAAAACGCTGCAAACGAGCATATAGAGTACTCCGCACATATATATCTTAGATATCAAGTTTAACAGAGAACTCTACCAGTACAACTAGTAGAGATAATGTACTAAAAAGCCCTTAGCCCAGATAATAAAATAGACCAAACGTACTGCAACGTAATACGAGACATCTATGAGAGGAGCACAAGTAGAGTGAAATTCGAAACTAGTGGTCCAGAAATAAAAATCAAAAGAGGTGTGAATTAAGGCGACCCTCTATCGTCTAAGCTCTTTATAGCGGTGCTAGAAAACATATTTATAAACCTCCACTGGAATTCGGTATCCAGATAAAAGACACTCACCTTAGTCACCTCCGCTTCGCAGACGACATAATATTATTCTCAGAATCCAGTGCACAACTTGAACAAATGATTCAATCACTACATTTAGAAAGTGAAAAAGTTGGCTTGGAAATGAATCTAGAAAAAAACAAAACTGATGACAAATTCGACAAAAACACCTATCCAAATGGGAAATGTATGCCTGGACTATGTTAACTCCTATATTTCCTTGGAAAACAAGTATCATTCCACCCTAACAATAATTTTGAAGAAATATTAAGAAGAATAAATATATCATGTCAAAAATCCTGGGCCCATAGACAATTGCCGCTTTATATTAAAAAGGCAGTAATGGATAGTGGTATTTTTCCCTGCCTTACATACGGTTCACAAACTTGGATATACACTAAACAGATAAAAGAAAAAATACGAATATGCCAAGCAGAAATGGAAAGATCAATCCTATCTATAAAAATAATAAATAAAACACGTAACAGCATCATAAGAAAAACAACAAAATTAAGAGACTTCTTACATCACTCTATGAAATCGAAATGGAAATGGGCAGAACATCTGGCTAGAATGCACGATTCTCGATGGACCAAACGAGCGGTGATGTGGGACCCAAGGGGAAAAGAAAGAGAGGAAGACCGAGCAAAAGACTTGATTTGACTGGCCGGTGGCGCAGTTGGTTTTCTGCTCCAGGGTTGTGGGTTCGATTCCCGCCTCGAGACTGGGTGTATTATGTATTCATTTATATATGTATTATTTACATGTATATTGATTTAAAAAAAAGTATAAGTACCTATCAGTCAACTGTTACCTAAAACAGGCATTAAGTTGCCTACCTTAGAAACAGACTCTCAGTATTTTAATCACATGATACAATAAATATAACAGCGCTAGAAATTTAACAGCTTCCACGAATTATTGTTATTATATTAAATAATATTATTTTTCAAAAATATAATATGCGTTAAGTAACTAGAAAATATTAATTTCAATATTTCCTTTAAATAAAAAGTATACCTACGTTTATTATGCAATTAATTCAATTAAAAATAAACTCGAACATTAAGTTTTAAAAGCAACAGCATTCAAATAATATTTTTTCTTGTTGAACAGAAAACATGTACCTACATAATAAATATATCATTTGAAAACAGTGCCGAAAAATGGGGATGACAGTATACTGGACTGCGTTCCGTTTTAAGCAGTAACCAGTATAGTAAACTAAAAAGGAATGGCTTCGCATTATACTTAATTGACGTCACACCTTAAGCCTACGAGCGGTATGCTAGCCTATGTAATGAGCGGGAAATAATTAAGCGGAACGGACTCCTTTTAAATGAAATGGGCTTACATTTCCACCAACCAGTGCCGGATTAACCAATAGGCAGAGTAGGCAATTGCCTAGGGGCCCCGCTTCCACTAGGGGCCCCATGCAAGCGACAAGAAGAAAAAAAAATTTAAATTGCGTGTACTAGCGTACACTCGTAAGAAGTGAAACTTATAATAAAAACAGTTTACTTTTTATACGATCGTAATTATATGAGTCCTGTGTTTGCGTTCGGACATATTTATATTCGAATTACCTACTCACTATAGAATACATCATACAATAACTGCAAACTTCTATATAGTGATACTTAATTTCACTCAAGAATCTTAGAGATTGCTAGCGCTGTGGCTGCCAACGCGAATTGAATTTCGTATATCGCTCGAGAGCTGCAAGTTCAAAACCCTGCGAGAGCCACATTTTGTAGCATTCAAAATTTGATATTTGATTTATTTAGTTTAACTATTTATTTATATATATAGGATTTCATCTACTACCACTCGGAATCTTCCTTGCGCATGTGTTTATTGAAAAACGACTGAAATACGCAATAATCAAGAACAAGATGGCGCGTAACGCAAGATGGCGCATAACGCAAGATGGCGCGTAACGCAAGATGGCGCGTAACGAAAAAATCTTTCCAACCCCGATAAAGAAGTTTGACTTCAAAAAGTTACTGGCACCGAGACTTTAACACCTTATGTGTAGTGCCGGATTAGCCTATAAGCTATTTAAGCAATTGCTTAGGACATTCCGTCTTGGGGGGCACCAGAGATGACATGACAGAGACGAAATCATGTTGTGTCGACTCCACGTAGCCACCCACCTTATTTTTTTCGTCGTCCGAAAATGGAACCGATAACAATGGAATAAAACAATGGAACCGATAACTGGGCTAGTTCCAGGTAAAGTACGTTACGACTTACCACTTACCATCAGGTGGAACGTCCGCCAGTTTGCCTATTCACTTAACATTAAAAACAAAAGTAAAAAAAAAGGGGCCCCGAGTATAGCATTGCCTAGTGTCCCTGACAGGATTAATCCGGCTCTGCCACCAACACAGAGTTTTGTCTTTTGATTTCCACTGCAAACGGAAAATGAGACAGAGAAAAAACGGTTATCAACAATTGCTGAATCAAAATCAAAGAAGTCACTGATCATGTTGGCAAATCGATTGCTTCATGCCATGAAATTGGCATTGGCAGCAAAATTGAAATATGATGATTATTGTTGAAAATGTCGGAGTAAGTCAAGCCGTCTGGGAGCTTTCATCGATAGATATAATAAAAGAATGTATGGTGTAATTATTTCTCTTTTATAGGTTTACTCAAAAGTCAGCAGTACCATATATCTTTTAAGGATTGCTTACTATACAGATTCTAACTTCTAAAGAAATGGTCTGGTAGAATGCGTAATTGAAAAGCTATTTAGACGTATAAAGTATTAATTCTTGTCGTTAGTTACCTTTAGCATTTCATGCAAATTATGATAATCCTTTATACTATATAATTTAAATAAAAATCTTAGTAGTTATCGAATTATGAAACCTAACGCGCGCGAAAATAAATTCCCGCGGGTCTCACACCGATGATGATGCGACTCGCTTGCTGCGACTAACCTTGCGTCACTCTCTTCCCTGTCACTAAGAACATTATATACTACATGTGCGAAGCCGGGGCGGGTTTCTAGTGTTTTTTTTTAACTTAATTTAATAGTTAATTGTTGAACGTTAATATAAACGCAACTGACATCAACTGAGATATTTATTGTTAAGTTTTCATAAAATAGATAATTTCTTCTTTCATAATAATGAAAAATATTTTTTTGTTGAGAATCTTTGGGTCGAACAGTTCAGGTTGAGTATAAAAAGCAAAGTTCCAAGAGAATTCCTATATACTTATGCATCACATGTACTCTTCAACTAACGTTAATTAGATTCCGTACCATCCGCGATTTGAATAGATAAACCTTTTCGAAGTTACGATGTAGGTCGCTCCCGTCACGCACGCATGCCTGTAAAGTGAGACTTGTGTACCAGTAAGCGTTACGGTGTGTTAGTATTGTTCTTACTAGTTATTCTTTGTACAATCCATAATAATAACTCTTACAAACTCATCGAACTTAATAGAAGTAGCCTTGTTTATCGTAGTCTCTTGTTCGTTCCCTACGCGCGATTACAACGTTTTAGCATGTTACCAATCGCTTTACTCGCGTAGAAGAATATGAAGAAATTAAAGAAAAAATATATTTAAAAAAAAAATGAATTTACTGAATTACGTTAAAAAGGTGAACTTTTAAACAAATTTAAGCGTGATCGGGAAATTTTTGTAACTATTTATATTTAATTTAAAACCTGAAAATAAAGTTTTATCGTCAAGCTCTAAAATGACATAACTAAAATACAGAATTTTTATTTCCCACTTCACCCAATGTGGAATTTTTAAAATCGCTGAAACAATTTTCAGTGTTCATGTAAATGATAATCCTATAACCTATATTTTTTTTCTTAGGGTTGGAATAATCAATATTGATGGGATACATCATAATATGTATACCATAAAGTTCAACAAAATTCTATACTTCGACCATGAAAACAACCAGAAGAGAAAAATATAAAAAATAAAACAGAGAGGAATATTAAAAATAAAACAAGATCATATTATTTTATTTCTAATCACATGCTTTTGGTAAAATATCTTGTCCTGGATTCTTCACATCGATGTCATATCAACTGGCAATATATCGAGGTATTAATATTTATATACGTCGCGGCTACGATGGCCGTTCAAATCCAGCATCAATGAACAAGACCCATTCACCTTCTTTGTGAGGATGCTATGTCCCCGAAATTGTTTCCCAACGCGATGGAGGATGTCTAAGACTTTGGACTGGAGCGGGCGAGGAATCAATGTCAATGGTGAATACATCTCACACCTTTGTTTTGTCGACGACATCGCCATCTTTGTGGAGCTATTGAAGGAGCTATGATGAATGCTAGACGACCTAAATGAGTCCTCCTGACTAGTAGATCTCGGTATAATTTAGAAAAGATAAAAGATTGTTCAATAAAAAAGTCATGCCGAGACCGATATCTGTTGATGGTACGCTCTTCGAAGTTGTACAGGATTACTTCTATCTAGGCCATACAATCCAACTAACCCAAGGGAGTTGCTGGTCTCCTACTGGGCGCGACCCCCAGGTGGCGGATGGAGGAAGCCACTCGAATACCTCGCGAGTGGTCGGGGTCTTCGGATCCCCGTGGACCAAAACCAGCAGGAGGGGCGCGAAAGCGCAGGAGGGGGATGACTCGCTCTCCCTTTCCACCTGGAGGCGCGAAAGCGCAATGGTGCGCCGGGGCCATAGTCTTGTGCTGTGGCCACCCCAGTCTGGTCAGCTCTACGTTGACCGTGGCTACCCCGGGCGCGGCCAGCGATAGTTCTCTAGCTGTCGCTGGCTGTGGCGACCCGACTGCATGGCAGGTGGCAACAGTGGTTGCCGTCGGTCATGCATCCAAACCGGGGGTGGTGTGTCCAAGGAGGTGTCGACGCTTGGAGCACTGGGGCGGTGGTGGTGTGTTCGGCACGGTGGTGCGGACGGTGCGGGTGTGGCATCGAGAAGGCGCGGAGAAAGGAGGGGGAGATTTTTCCCCCCATTCGGTGGCAGGAGCGAGTGGGTTCGCTCGTCCGCTCCGTGCAGAGGGCGCGTGGTGCGCGGGCCGCCTGGGTTGAGCCTGGCTCCTTGCAGTTCTTGTGGGGTGGTCTGGGTGCGATCCGGCGGCGGGGGTCGGGTCGCTCAAAGCTGGCTATATTTTGCTCTGCGGAGGAAAGCCGGCGGCGAGTAGTCCGGCTTCGGTAGTTGGGCCGCTCCTGGTACCTCTCTGCATCGGCAGAGAGGACCAGTCGAGTGGCTACAATTACATGGAGGAGCCGACGGGCCTGTGCTGGGGCGTCATGGTTGAATCCGAAAGCGACCCCATGGCGTCCCATTAAGGCGCGCGACGTAATCGATAGATTTTAGTTAGGGTATTCGGCCTGCTGGGATTGACGTGCAGCCCTGGCGTCTGGCCGCGAGTCCCACATACCCGCCGCTTTTGCGGTGGGATGAGTAAATGCATTTCCCATCGTTAAAAAAAAAGTACAATCCAACTAAACTTATTTTATCTTATCCCATGCTTTAAATCCTCTATAAAAGATTCGGAAAAGTTAGCTTATTGTTAACATTAAACAGAAGGCGGCACGGGGTGCTGACCTTCCGGCTGACGCAGGTACTTACCGGGCACGGGTGCTTTGGTAAGTACCTGCATCAAATTGCGGGAAGGAAAGCCACCCCTGCCTGCCACGAGTGTGGCGCACCGATAGACACGGCGCGTCACACTCTCGAGGAGTGCGTCGCTTGGGGACTCCAGTGCCATGCCCTGGTGGCCATGGTACGCGGAGACCTCTCGTTGCCGAGCGTGGTCCACTGCATGCTCGGCAGCGGGAGATGCTGGTCGGCTGTGGCTTCCTTTTGCGAGGAGGTCATGGCTTTGAAGGAGGCTGCGGAGCGGTAGCGTGAAGCAGACAGCGCTGATCCGCCCCGTAGGAGACGACTGGGGAGAAGGAGACGCCACTACGCGCTCCTTCACCCTCTGCACTAGAGTGGGAGGGGCACCTTTAATCCTCCCACTCGTTACCAGGGCAATAGAGTGCTCACGGTGCCCACGAGCGCTCTATAGGCGAAGGCGGCACACCGTCACACATAGGCGGGCCAACCGTCGTAGCGATCTCGTGGCGCCCCATTATGACGATAAGGGTAGGTTGAAGGTTGAACGAGATCTAGTAAGTAGTATGTTTTTTTTTATATTTACCTTTGTTACTTGTGGTTGACATTAATCAAAGATCAAGATATCAGTCAGGGTCGGATTTAGGGGAGCGCAACAGCCCCTCTACAAAAGAGGGACCCCCAAAATAAAGATTTCGGGACAAAAATTAAAATTCAGTGATGACTTTTTTTTTGGAATATACATATATAGCCTGAAGAAAGAAAGAAGAAACGATACCATAAGAAACTATAAGAACTATACTGTTGAAACTTGGTAAGTAGATGTATTCTGTGAACCGCATTTAGATTTTCACACAAAAATAGAAAAAAAAATTTTAGGGGTTCCCCATCCTTAGAACTAAATCTCAAAAAAAAAAACATCTAACCCATACGTATGAGGTGTCTATGGATAGGTCTTCAAAAATGTTTCTAATATTTTTCTAAACTGAATGTTTGCGCGAGAGACACTTCCAAAGTGATAAAATGTGTCCCCCTCCTGTAACTTCTAAAATAAGAGAATGATAAAACTAAAAAAATATATGATAACATTACCATACAAACTTTCACCGAAAATTTGTTTGAACGAGATCTAGTAAGTAGTTTTTTTTTAAACGTCATAAATCGTAAATCGCAATTTTTATAGATAATGGTACAGAACCCTTCGTGCGTGAGTCCGACTCGCACTTAGCCGGTTTTTTTTTTGTTTTAGGAATACATATAGTTCGACGGAGCATTTTTTTTTTGGAATATGCCTAGCCGGCAAGGAAAGTATCAGTGTGTGATCGAGACGACCTCTTTTTTTTTTTCGTCGTCGTGTGCATAGTTTGCGCAATTTCCTACCCTTTCCTACTAAAATTATGTTAGTACTAATCACTTCTTCAACCCATTCTTGATTATATAGATACATATTATCTAGGTTTAAGTAGAATTAATAAGGTCGAGCGTATCTATAGCCTTTGTATTCGTTATAAATTTGGCCTTCTCAAATATCACTGTTTCCGGATTTTCGCTTTAGCTTCTTAATCTCCCCTCAGAATCTTCCTATTCGTCTGAAGAGAACCTAAATTTGAAAATTCGTATTCACTCATCTTCTTTTATTGCAACTGATTTATCTACTGTCCAGTCTTTTCGGTTATGGAAATCTTTCTATTGAAGCAAGACGTTCAGTATCTATCTTCATTAGAAATAAATAAAATAAATAATATTTTATAGTTCCATAAACTAATAAAAATAAGTGTCTGATCAAGATCACAGATATTCATATGGTAGTTTCATTTTTATCTTTGTGGGTATTTGAGTTTTTCCCCTCCTTGTCACTGATTTGCTCAAGATCACCGGCGGAGGCTGGATGCGGATTGCGGAAGACCGGAATATTTGGCACGAACTTGGGGAGGCATAGGTCCACCAATGGACTGCGATAGGCTAATGCGATGTGAAGATGTGATTTAAGTTTTTTTTTTGGTGTAATGTAAAGAGTATTTTATTGTAAATATTTGCTATTTCATTATATAACATAGGTATGGATTACTGTTTATGTTTATCTTTGTTGGTTTCTTTACAATTACTTAAGACAGTGAGATATTTTTTAATTTGTGCAAAAAAATATTATTCCACGTGTCATTGTTTTGCCCATAAAGAGTTGCGGAAGCCTGATAGTGATCGATCTGAATAAAAACTAGTAAACGAGCCGCCTAGAATTAAAGTTACAAATAAAACATGATTCATTACGTTTTAATAAATAAAATAATGTTAAGCTTTAATATAAGTCTTAATGTTATCAGTATACATTTTTAAACAATGTATAATTTCATTCGGCGTAAAATTAAAATGTGGTGTCAAGAATGAATCTTGTTATTCGAAATTCATAAAGCTTGAAATAAACTTATCATAGAATTTTCAGTAACATGTTAAGATGTTAATGATTATACGTAATTAAAACCATTTATGAGTATCGGACAAGGGAACATTATTAGCAATTTAGGTCAAAAGCTCCTTGGAAGAATCATAAGTAGGTATCCATTGATAAAGTAAATATTTATTCATCGATATTAATTAATATACTTTATACTTAATACTGACTCTGAGTTTCACTAATTATTATTTACTAAAACTACTATTAATAAAACAATAAAATTCAAAAAGGTAACGCCTGAATAAATATTAGAATCCTTTTATTATATTTTAATTGTTAATACATACACGTGCTCGTAAAGATACCTACCTATAAATCAATCTATGTAGCTTTAAATAATTGATTATTTAACTAAATGTCGTAATCCAAATCTAACTCCATTTTTGGTCTGACGATTTGGTCGTAAATGTCGACTATTGACACAGTCCTTGATTTGAAATATTACACGGCGATTAAATAGAGACAGGTCTTACTCACCGTGTCGGTGCTAAATCTTTGATTGAAAGTTTAAACAATTTAGGTACTTTGTCAAATTCGAAGTGAAATTTTATGTTTAAATAAGTTAAAAACGCGGTTAGATCTACAATGTTTTTAGATCATCTAGAATGCACAAATTTACATTATTTATACGTAATTAGTTACATGTTTTATTTTGTGTTGTTTACTCTAGTCGGGATAAATTTTCTTCGGCTATTTTTTAAAAGCAATGATCCATAAATATCTTATTGTATTCCTAAATTTGGTACTATGACGCAAATGATGACGTAGAGAGATTGACTATTTCATTCTTTAGAGACATTACAATGTTATAGTGATTATAAATCAATCGACTGTTTGACCACACACGAGGATTTCATTGACGTCCGCGAAATTAATATAACAATGTAAATTATGTCCTAAATCAATGTCTGTTCCTACACTCATTGTGTTCCTCCTACACATCAAACCGAAAGTACAAAGAGTAGTTTTTTATTCAGACAATAAATTATATTCGTTTCATAAATAACTTAGTACGATCATACTTCAGTTTTAGACATCACATTAAGACGCTCTAATACTAATAGTCTAATTGAATCGTCTAGTATTCCATCTTAACTTTTATAAGATATTTCAAGTGGTTTTTTTGGTAAATCTGTCGAATCGGGGCTGCAGCCCAAAAGTGTTCCAATTTTTTTGTAATGCTTTTTAACACTAACGGATTGTAGCCCATGGTATATTATGGTGGGGGACGCCATAAAACTCCATTAAAAAAGTCTTCCTTTTGTTACAGCGGGCGGGGGATGCCCTCCCTCCGCGCCTCTGGCTTCTAAAGAATACTCTAGGGGTGGGGCAAACAAGACTACGTAGAGTCGGGGTAAGCTGATTCTGTTCTGTGAGCGAGGTTCATTTTTCTGTTATTATAAAAAAATAAAAATAATAAAATAAAAAAACAACAAGAAACTGTAAGAAACAATAAAATAATAACAAGTTAGATAGGTTAGATTAGTTTTTTCTCTTATTTTATTTAAAAAAAATAACGTTTTTTTGCACGCCTCATAAGCGCAGCGTTGAGGTGTGTTTTACTATCACTTCGCGCAAAACGAGTGATTTTTAGAACTTAAAATATCTGTATTTATCTTATAGTACCTGGATGACCGAGCTTTGCTCGGTTAAATTGTATTTAGATACATTACATACACATGAAACATAAATAATATTTTCGATCTTAACGACATAATAGTAAAATAATAAGAACTGGTTATTTCAATAAAGAATAAAAGAGCTCTTAATAATAGTTTTTCTCACAAAACAAGAAACTTGAAAAAAAACAAAGGAAAAAAATTTAGTATCTAGACACCTGGATTCGAACCCGAGTTATGTGATTTCGAATCCACTCGATTCAAATCCGAGCTATTATAAGCTTGTCAATGACAGCGAAATTTACCTTCGTATTCTAATGATATTTTTTAATTGTGTAAAAAAAAGGGACAAACGACATTTTTTTTAAAATAAATCCTAGCTAGATCGATTTATCGCCCCCGAAACCCCATGCATACTAAATTTCATGAAAATCGTTGGAACCGTTTCCGAGATTATCTAGTATATATATAGGAGACTTTCTATGGATATAGTCACTCATCACGATATCTCTGAAACTATAACACCTAGAGACTATAGAGACCTTTTACGAAATTCTATCTCTAAGGGGATGAAAAAGGGAGAAGATAACAAAGCAAAGTTTGTATGGGACAACGTGATTCCTTGTCCAATCTACTTCAAATTTTGCATAAATATTCTTTAACAGAATTGATTGATTCCCTAACGGGGTTAAAAGGGGGAAGAACATTATTTTGATATAAATTCTCCTTAGTGGTTTTGATTTAAATTACATTTTATTTTGTCACATGTTTGACAACTGAATCCGTCTGTTATAAAATATTTTCCAGTATTGAAGTAGGTGTAGGTCATGTAGGTGATATCTTTTTTTGGGTGCTCCTGGTGGAAAAGACAAAACTTTATAATAAACATAACAAAATTGAGTTGTAAATATACCGTGTGATCGCTTACTGTAAAATAGTGTTTTATATAATATTTTTTTTTCAATGTTGGTATTGTTTTAAGTGTCATAAACCATATTACGTTACAATAATCCCATATCGTAAGTACATACCTATTAGACATTTTTATTAAACCCCTTAAACTTTACATCTTGTATTAAATCTTTACGTTTTTATCACATACCCAATTTTATAAATAAAAGCGTGTTATATTGTGATTGCAAAATAAAAATAATGAAGGTGTGATTATGCTAAATGTTCTTTAATATTTATACCATCAAAAAAAAAAATTAAAGATTTTTTTCTTTTAATAAAAAAAAAAAAATATATATATTTTAATCTTTGAATGATTAGCACATGAGAACGAGTGCATCTACGTACTTATATACACTTTTATAAATAATTAATTTTATTGCGAAAAATGAGATTATGAGGCGTGCACTTTTGAATTTTCCAAAAAAATTTTTAATATGTAGCTTAGATAATTTTGGGGTTAAAGATTTATTCTCATAAGAATTTTCACAATTCACTTAAATGAGAAACACATTACAAAGAAAAACATTTTTAAATATAAGTACTAATTATTTCTAGCCGAGCGTGTCGGATAATATATAATAAATTTAATACAATATACGATATCATCACAAAAAAGTAAAACAAAGTGAGGGTAGAAAGTGTTACATTTATGGTAAGACTAGTCACTATGCAGAATAAAGCAACAAATCAATAAACGACGAAACACAGATACATAGATCTACAAAAAGTTTAACTAGATGTGGCCAGATGAAATTTTTAATTAGAATAAATATTTTTTATTTATAATATTGATTTTTTATGATTTATATATTGACATTTAGTAAATGATTTTTTAGTATTTTTTTAAAGGTCAACATGTATAATATATTTGTGCACTTTCACATGTAGGTAATGTTCCTCTTCCCGTAATTTGTTCTTGGTGGGCGTAGAACTAGGTCATTTGAACATCTTAACATTTTTGTTTGTATATCTTTCTTTTTAGTGAAAGTTAAATTCCTATGTTCTTCTTTATGTATAATTTTTCTTATATGTATGCACGAATATTATTTGTATGATTGTTCTATATTAAGTATTTTAGTATCCTTATATATTTTAGTTGAAGGTGTTAGGAAATCATAATAAAATAGTAATTTAACTAATCTGTTCTGAGCGACTTGAACGGTGTTAAGATTAGTTTTAGCAGCTGATCCCCAAATTTCTATCAAATAGTCTATGTGTGGCTTTGCCAGAGAGTTATAGATAAAGTAACAAACGTTTAGCGGTAGACAGTGGATAATTCCACGTAGTGCTCCAGTAAGGGACGTTAACTTTTATTTTATTTTTTTCAATTGTAACTTCCAAGTTAGTTGATTATTCAAAGTTAACCCTAGATATTTTTCATTAGTTACTCTATTTATTTCTACATCATGAATTTTTAATGGTGTGAAATTAGGTATTACTTTATTTTTTGCTGTAAATATTATATAGTTTATCTTGGATACGTTTATAGTTAGCAGGTTAGTCTCAAACCACGTTTTAATGTATTAAGGTCACTTTGCGCGTCTTAAATAATTGATGCAATTTCGTTAGCGAAATAAAATAGGATAGTATCATCAGCATATAGTGATATCACCATATCACCTTTCAATTTTAACTTACTTACGGAGTTTATGTAAATCAGAAAGAGTAATGGTCCTAAAATTGACCCCTGTGGCACACCGCACGTTATTAGTTTCGGGCTACTTTTATATTTTGAAATTTTTACTACCTGGTAGCGATTGAGAGATATGATTCGAGTAGTCCAAGAGCTTTACCTTTTATACCTATATAGTTTAGCTTATTCAAAATTTTTTTGTGGGAAACTGTATCGAACGCTTTTTTTAGGTCAATAAAAATACCAATGGTGATTTTTTTTTTCATCTATATTATTTTTTAGTTTTGTAACTAGATCTACAGTTGCTGATAACGTGTTAGATTTGGGCCTGAAATCATATTGTTTATGATAAAGAAAATCAATTAAATAAAGAAAATCAAAAAGTATTGATAGAGGTCGGTAATATTGCTGGGGTCAGTTTTACTGCCAGATTTATAAATTTGTGTGACCTTAGCGATTTTAAGATTAGCAGGTATTTTGCCTTGTTCTAGACTACTATTTAAGCATCGAGTCAGCTCTGGGGCAATTAGGTTTTTTAAGCATTTTATAGATTTAGTACTGATGTTATCAATGCCTGAAGTAGTATTTGAATCTAAATTATTTATTATTTTAATTATTTCACCTACCGTGGCCAGTGGTATTTTCGTTAACATTTTGTCGCTTTTACCGTCTTCCGCAATATTGACATTGACAATTTATGCCGCAATAGTGACAATTTTAATGTGTATTTTAACAAACATTGTTTAAAATAAAACACGTAATACTGATTTCATTTTTGTTTATAACCTATTTATTTTTTACTTATAAAAGATTAAAACATATGTTTGGATTAGTAGAATACGAGTAATTTGCAATGATATAAAAATTTATTTAAAATAGACAAATTACTTCTAACATTCTAACACTTTAAATGTTTATTGAATGTATTTAAATAGTTGTAATAAAGTGAAAATTTATTGGTATGAACACACTAATCTTGGCAGATTAATCGACCGAGTGATGGATGCTTTAACGAAAACCATTCTGGAGCACAGCCTTAAGATCTGTACACAAACGTGACACATCGCGAGAGCTGTGCTCGAGATATTGAAGAATGGAGAAAGATCCATGGAGGAGCAAAGTGCTAAAGTGTACCAAAACCCAAACTAATATCAAGTGGCAGATAAATACAACATATATTAATGATAAAATGATTACCTCATCTTCGCTGTACCATTATCACGTAAAAAGAAAAATATTGGAAATGATTGTTTGCCTCAAATATTTCAAGGACGACTCGTATTGAATTATTTGCTACGGAAAATTTTCACCGTGAGAAAATTTGTGATTCAATTAGATACTTCAGTTAATCAGTAGAAATGCATAATCAGGTGTAGCAGAACGATGTGTGTTAAGATTTTAATCACGTTCTTTGCATACCTATTCACTTACAAGGTTGTCACATGCTTGTAAACAGTTTGTGTATATGCTTAGATTCACAATATAGGTACTAGAATATGCCCGGAATTATATCGTTACAAGTAAACCAATATATAAAAGCTTTTTTTTAATAATATTTTTTATCAAGAATTTCTTAGTTAAATAAGAAATTATTAATTAATTAACATGGTATGAAAAGGTTAATCTATTTTATACTTAAAATAAAATTGTAACAGGTACAGTTCTGCACATTGAAGATATTTTAACAAATTTTTGGTGGTCATTTTATAATCTATACTGAAACTAAAAATGTATTTTTTTCATTTTTATCCGTCCGTCAGTTTGTCTATATTTTAACCGTGCAACACACTAAAACTATTAAATGAATTGAATGAAAACTGAGCACAATTTTAATTCCAACTACTAGCTGAGATACCGGGTACTTTTTTTTCCTAAAATTCGGCACGGGTCTGTTGGGAAATAGTATAAAATTCAAAATGTATACTTTGTTATACTCGTACATAATTATTAACGTGTTGTCCGATTTATTTATTTAAAAAAAAATGATTTTTTGCTAGAAAACATATTTTAAAGATTATGCCACATGAGTAATACGGTTTATTTACTCATGTGATTATGCCGTTAAAATTTCAAGATCTTTGGTTTATTATTTTCACAGATTACAGAGCATACACATTACAGACATAGCTCTCAGTAATAAATCCAAATAACTTTGGATTCTGTACAAGAAACATTTGAACGTAGGAATGGCTTATTTTATCTCATTCATTATTTAGCGAACGATGTCTCGACCGCAGGTAATCTATACATATAATAAAATGGTAGAAAAGTCAAAACTGTACATTGAATATTTTTTAAAAAGAATACTTGGGGTGTGATCTACAATCGATACCGAAGCCAAAAATATAGTTTTTAGAATTTTTGTCTGTTTGTCTGTTTGTCTGTTTGTCTGTTTGTCTGTTTGTCTGTATGTATGTCCGGGATAAACTCAAAAAGTACTGCATGGATTTACTTCAAATTTGGCACGAATATTATTAAGAAGTCGGGTCATAACATAGGCCACATATTATCACGCTATCACCTACGGGGAACGAGCAGTGAACCTTTATTTCTTCAACGCATTCTGTAACAGCGTGTAATCTAACGACGCATATTTGAATGTTGTTATTATGTTAATAACCATGCTATAAGCTATCTTCACACTATAAAAATCACGAAATATAAGTAACTTAGGCTGATAAACATAATAAATGTAAGAATGAATGTAATATAAGAAATGAATATAAGTAGTATCAAGACAAGCAGCGCCATCTATGAGATTTTAAAAACATCAAGTCGAATTACATGTGTAAACCAAGTGTAAACCCTTTTTGGATATAAATAATTTAAATTTGATCATGTTGGCGAGGTTAATAGTTGTTTACAAAAGTCATAGATGGAGTTGTGCATTTTAATAAAAATTAAAATGCACAACTCCATGATGAGCAAGACAATTTAAAAAATGTGTTTATATAAGTTTTAAGCTGCTTCATCTATGTCTTATAAAATTCATCGAGTTTTTCTGTATGTAATAACAAACAGAACTCAAAAAGAACTGAATAGATGTATAAAAAAATTTAAACTCGAAAACGGCACGCTATTGCTGTAAGCAATTTGAGCTAAATAACGAAGAAAGAGGAAAATGAAGCATGCCATATATGTTATAAAGATAAGAAATGCTTATGCTTCTCCGGAACCTATTTCCTCAAAAGTTGTGGAACGGGACCCGCCTTAAAGTCATCTCGCTCCACAGACACACCATTGAGGTGGAAATTCTTACGGGTTGTGGCGTCGGCGAAGCAGTATTTATACCACGCATTCCCCTCATTCCTCATAACTTCCCGTTCCAGTTCAAGCGCGTACAGTTCCTCGTGAGTGTTTGCTTCGCGATGACCATCAATAAGTCGCAGGGGCAGACACTGAGGGTAGCTGGTTTCGATCTCAGGACGAGCTGCTTCACACGGGCAGCTGTACGTCGCGTCGCTTGCTCCCGCGTCACCAGTCCTGACTCTCTTTACATTTTGGCTGCGGAGAGCCAAACTACTAATGTTGTTTATCGAGAAGTCCTATAAATATGTATTTTTACCCTATTCTGTATTCCTTATTTATTATTTTCTCCATCCGTTTCAGTCACAACTTATGACTTAATTCAGCAGAATCACCATAAAGTCATTTATTCAAAGCAGGCTAAAAATAAGCACTTTTTGAAAGTCAATTTTACAAAAGACAGTCTCCCTCTGTTACTGTACTTTCTGTAGATATGAAATGTAAAGAAGAAACGGGTAAATGAATGTTATTTTAAAAGGTATAATCGTAGGTATTTTTGTTGCTGTATAGCGTTCACGCAGACGACGTCGCGGGCAGCAGCTAGTATAAAAATACAAATAAAAATATTTATTTTTAAATTAAGTTTTGATAGTCGAATGACAGCTTGTTATAGTTAGGTATATTAAATTAACAACTAGATACGTCTTCGTTCGCGTGGAATTAAGTTGATCATCGGTGCGTCTTTTGCTCAAAAATTAACAAGTTTTAATTTGCCCAGAACTCTAATATTTATACTTAAAAAAGTCTAAGTTATCTCTTATAACTTCAGCTGTCAAAAGTCTTGCATTAATTATTTTTTATCCTTTTTATTGTAAGAGATCTTGTTTTGATATTATATTTTTAATGTTATTAACATTACTATGAATATTTGTAGTATAATTCGATCTCGAAGCATGTAGTTTTGCGTAAATAACATTATTTTTGATACAATTTTTTGACGTGATAACGTCTAGTAAATCGATTAAAGCTGGCTGTACTTCACGAAGAAGCAGGACTCATTGTCACGTTTCGCGAGCGAGAGCGCGGACACAAGCGATAGAGAGGCACAATCGACCTAAGCGTTCGGCTTTCAATGTTTTCTTATGACGTTATCACGTAAAATTATCGTCCGTAAACCGACATTACAGACAACCAATTTTTTTTAACTTATTAGAGTTATTTACTTAGAGGCCAAAACAATACAGGCAATCCATCATAATATAAACAATATATTAGTATTCTGAGTTCAGATCATTGCAGTTATGATCAGATGAATGGTATATTTATAATGAGTATTAATTTTCTATTGGTAATAAAATATTTATATTAATCTATACTCGTATATGGACTTTATATATACCTATAACCGTTAATTTATTAATCTAGTCTTAAGATTATTCAAAGACAATTATGTATCATTATAAAACAGTTATACCGCAAAGAGTTAAGGTAGCATTATAATATATCTCGTAAACGGCAAAACGGAAAGCGTATGCCATTACAAAATTCATTCCAGATAACTCGTGACATGAATTTAGTATCTCCTCGTACAGTTCATAGAACTTAAATTGTTTGTTTATTTATTTATATAGGTATACATACACACGAGATGGAGAAGTGTATGAGTCAATGTGGAAAGTCATTATGTTATCGTTGAATGCGTTGCAGAGAAATGCATACACTCGGCGAAAGCGCTTCGAGCCACGCTCGCTCTGAGATACCTCTTATCAGTAAGCATTGTCCCGTACGTGACCAGTTGATGTTTATTGATTAACATTCTTGAACTTTGTGCATGTAAACATATCTGACTATCTTTATCGTTTCCTAAAAATAAAGAACTGTTAAGATTTTGTTACTATTCGAATTATCTTACGTTGTATTATTTTATGTTTAAAATGAACTGTGGTCAAATGTTACTCTGTTACGAAATAAATACAAATATATAATATGGACTCGATTATTCGATTTGTTAGTACTTAGTTTTATCATAAATCGAAATTAAGATAATATAATTGAGATCAACAATTGAAAGTTAACATAACGCATTACAAGTTACAACTACTTTAGGTTATGTCAGAACCAATGAACTTTATTGATACTATATTTGTATTTGCAATCGTTTCGATTTGTATTACAGCTGGATTTATTACTAACATTTAATAGGCTTCGCTTGCTTAAGGCAATTCAAACAATTGTTATAACAAATCATAGGGCAGTTCAATCAAATTTGTTGATGGTAATCTAGATAGTTCTCTATATTCAGATGTTCGAATAACATTTATTACTGTTCAATATGTAATTTTCTATTCGTGTTTCAATAAATAACAACGAAGATAAGAGACTGTTGTTTACGTAGGTAAAAGTAAGCGGATTGTTGTGATTAAGGGTTCGGTAAGGTTTAGTGTAAAATGCCTTGGCTATCGGATATATCTGTAAAGTATCGCACGCGTCCATCTCGACAGACAACGGCGCTGTCCTCAGCGAATTCGATTTATTGCCGAGCACGCACAACGCAGCCCGTTGTAAGGTTCCGCCTCTTTACCCGTGAGTCGGGACGTCAGGGCTATCAACACGCGATATCGCACTCGCTACTAACGAACTTGTTTGCCCACCTTAAATATATTGATAGCACATAATTGTAGACTTTCATTCGTTTCTATATAATGATATCATGAAAGATATAACTAATATTTTCACTAGGATTTCGCGAACAGCAGTAAGTTGCTCCCGTAAATATGTTTTCGTTTTCATTCTACTTGCGTTTCTTATTACTCTTTTACATGTTGACTTGTCATTAACAAAATTATTATAATTAGATTTTTTACGTCTAAATAATGTTTAGAATTCGTTTCTACATGGTACGATGTTTGAAAAAGAAAACTGAATCGCGAAATAAAATCTATATTAATAGGTATACCTAAATCTTAACTGAAAACGATAAAAGTAAAAATGTATATTTCATATTTTAGTGACGACTCTAAATCAAAAAAAAATAAATCTTTTTAACTTTCATTATACAAGTTCTCGTTTATGATCGGTATAATTTTCGGTAAAAAGTTTTTTTTTTTTTCATTTTTTTGTTGTAAATAGTAATGACCGACCAAAGGTTCGGTTTCGGTTTCGGTTTCGGCCAGTTTCGGCCAGTTTCGGCCAAGAAATCTAGTTTCGGCCAAAAAATGGCCGAAACTTTCGGCCGCGCCGAAACTCGAGTATTGAACTTCATTTTGTTGAGTTTTATTTTTCAATGAAAATTTTACGTGTTTATAGGTAATTGTCGTTGGATAACATGACCTTTGTTTATTTAATTTTAACTATGTGATAACACGTACACACGTACGTAGGTATAGCTTATGCGAATTACCTACTCAGTCATCTCGCCTCGTCTTTTCTCGTTGATCGCGCGTGGTGCCCATTCAGTTTGGATAGGTACTGTATTTTTTTCTATTTATAATTCATATTTATTGACTCCAATAAATGTTCCCTAATTTAGACAGAAAGCCGTGTGCCTACCTCATTAGTTATTACAGTTATTTTATTTTATATGTGATCTATGAAATAAGTATTATTTATTTATCTTATAATAATAATTACTTCATTTGTTTCAGGTAAAAATTGTCACAAAAAAAAGATTTGGAAGTTTTTGAAAAAAGTTTTTTGCAAATTTTGTAAAAAGTCACATTCTTTTTTTTCTTTCTTTGCAAAATAGAAGGATTAACAGCCGGGACTCATTTAAATTTTACAGGGCTCCTTTTTAAGATTTGATCGGTTAAAGAAGGGGTTTCGACTATAAATCCTTCTATTTTGCAAAGAGTTTATGATTTGATTATGTGTGTATCGATTATAAAACTATTTCAATGGTGTTCAGTATTACTTTTGACAATATTACACTACACAACTGGTGTTCAGTATTACTTTTGACATAAGCTACTGGGCTTGTTCTTTTTTTTTAACTTTATTTTTAATTTTTTAATTTCATGTATCTTTTAGTTTTTTTACGCAGTCGGGTTTTTTTTTATTTTATTTTTATGATACACTTTTTAGTTAAGATTCATTGGCTTCGTTATTAGAATTCTTATAATATAATGGTAAATTTTGCAATCACACTCCGAGACCCAAGACACCGAGACCCGTGCCCCTGCTCCCTTGTTTTGTGTGCATTGGATTTGAACCCGACCTCTGCTTTCGCAGTCTGCAGCCATAACACTAGCACCAGGCTATCACTGCTACTATCCCCGCCTAATAAGGGCAGAATAACGAAATAATAAATTATATAAGTACCTATTTTATGTATGAAAATTAGCGAAACTGGTTGTTTAAAACTTAATTTAAATCGTTATATATTCTAAACCATTATTTGAAATGAAAAATGATGAGAGAATCCTAAAAATCATTTTTGAATACCTATTCAACGAAATCCCACTTGACGTAATTCATCGTTTTTTGACAATATGGCATCTGGTTGTGGCTGTGGTGAACATTTATTATTATCATATATTTAGTGACATTCGCGAAGTTAAGACGAATTGATTGACGTTTAAAATCGGCCAACGCGTTTGATATCTACAACGCCACATAGGAACAAACATACATACATAGGTACATAGGCTGATAAACACATGATCCTTCTTTGCATCGCGCAGTCGGGTAATGATAAACACATAACCCTTCTTTGCGTCGAGCAGTTAGGTAATGATAAACACATTACCCTCTTTGTGTCGAGCAGTCAGGTAATGATAAACACATTACCCTTCTTTTCGTCGAGCAGTTAGGTAATGATAAACACATTACCCTTCTTTGCGTCGAGCAGTCAGGTAATGATAAACACATTACTCTTCTTTGCGTCGCGCAGTCGGGTAAAAACACACTAGATTTTAGTTGTTAGGTAGTTACAATTAAAATTTTAAATATGTTTAAGGTAGTTCCAGCATGATACCACTTTTCGACAGATTCGGCTAAAAAAATTTCACAGGTTCAAAATAGCTTTATTTATGAATTCCTAAAATTTCATAATTTTTGACGGTTTAGATCACGAGATATTTAAAGACAAAGTTCGCGATTTTGAGAGTAATGTCCTATTTATGTATGTAAAATTTCCGATTTTTTATTATATTAAAAAATTCTCTCGACAGAATCGGAAGATAACTAGGAGAGTGTTGAAAAATGTTTTTAGAATAAGCTAAAAAATAAAAGTAACACTTCACGGTTTTGTTATCGAGATATTAAAATTAGAAATATTAATTTTAATTTTAAATTTATAGTGATCTGGCAACACTGTGCACAACGCTCTCATCTTTTTAATTTAATAAAACTATTATTAGAAAGCGCAATACTATTTATAAATACTAAGACCATATAAACAAAAATATATAAAACATTCAGAGCGACGTTGCCACATTACTATAACTAAAGATATAAAGCAGAAGGTATTAAAGTTAGGACTACACTTCACCACGCTGGTTTCGGTTTCGGTTTCGGTTTCGGCCAAAACTAAGAGGAAGGCCGAAAGTTCGGTTTCGGTTTCGGTTTCGGCTGAAAAATCTGTTTCGGTCGGACACTAGTAAATAGTACTTACCAGTTTTAAATTACATCATCTGTATAAAATAAACTTATACTAATAGAATTGATTAACAACGGTAAAAATCGCTGAAGTCAATGAACAATTATAAATATTTTACTATTTTATTTTTTAATTTTAGGGGAAGACATTATTTTTCAATCTTTAAAAGAAACATCAGACTACTGCAAAAATTATATGTATAGTACAATGCAAGGGTAAGTATAATCTTATAAAATATATATATATATATATATATATATATATATATATATATATATATATATATATATATATATATATATATATATATCTTATAATATTATTTTTCCTTTGCTAAAAAAGATATGATAAAATTTGCAGTTAATGTAAGCTGGTGGAGTAAAATTTCCGGTTTTTTTTCTTTTAATTTTTGTAATTTACTATCTGTAATTAAATGTAGAACATACATCAATTCCGTTATTGACGAAATTTAATGATTTACTGTATAAGAAATACTTTTTCTCAGTAATACTTAATAATTAAAAGATTATAAATTTCAACCCTAATTTGCGATCTGCAAATTAGTATAGAAAATTGAGTACAAGAAGTGTCGGATTGCAAGCGACCGATGGTCGAGGGCCTTGGCCCGGACTCTGCCGACAGCAAGTGCTTATTTATGCTCTTCCTTACTTTCTGCATTATATCCCACTACTTGAGGCTAAAACGATTTGTTGCAGTTTAGTTTCAATCGCGAACGAGAACATAATGCATCTTAGACAGGCGATAGACAATAAATGAACTACTACTGGTGGTCAGCTCAGGGCAGAGATAACAATAAAGTTATTACATGAATTTCTATGCTATTCGATGCCAATCATAAATAAATCATGTCTGTTAAAAATATATGACTTTTTTTCTTAACCGTGTCAATGTAATCAAATACCTACACGAGCAAATTACATCTTGCAAAAGCTAATTATATTACGATCTGATTCATCGAAGCTCACTCACAACTTTCATAATATACATAATTACATTTTTATATCTTTATTATGAAGGAAAATTCTGTAAGGAATATTCTGTTTTATAATTTAAATAAATACAGAAAATTATGTGTTAAGAAACACAATATCTTGATTTGATACAAAAAAAAAATGCATTTATGCTGTTAGGTACTAATGCAACCATCAACTCGATGGAGTACTTATTATAACAATTTTCATATATTAAACCTAATGCTTGTAATGCAAGTTAGTGCTTTAATTTAGTCGCATCGCAAGTTTCGATATAATAACATCGTTCTCGTCTGACTGCAATTACCGAAGCGGGCTTTCATCTCCGGACTTCCATCGACAGGGCACGGTAAATTAGCAAAAAATAATCATCAAAGTGCATGCCGCGACTTAAAGGCCTTAAAGCTCACTCGACTTTGCAATACCGCAGCTATACACTGCATAAGCTTTATAAATCTTTATCGTCCTTATTTCCATGAAATTATCCCGTAATGGTGTTATTTATTTACATATTTTTAATAACTGATATTCAAAGGTATTTTATTAAAACGCCTTGAAAATTGATCGAATAATTTTAATAGATTCTTAATAGAAGTAATTGACTATTAGCTGTTATTCAATTTATTTCACTCGAGATATTAAACGTTTCATTAAAAGTAATTAAATCCTAGCAAAGCTATAAATTAGAACAACTGATTCTCGCACTAAATCAAGATACAATTTTAATTAGTAGATAGATAGACTCTATTTAGTTTGTCGACATACTATAGAATATTTAAAAAAGTTTATTCTAAAAATAACTAATGACCTATTCGATAGCCATCTGACAAAATTAATAATACGTCTGATAAAAAATATGATTCGCAAGTTCATTATGAATGAAGATCTGTGTTTCCATACAGAGAACGTCTCATGTAAGCGAAGCGTCATTTACTAAGTATAACTGATATGTTTAATTTTTAGTAACAAATCATATTAATAGAAGAAACAATTTAGAAAAACGTTTGAGTGAAGATCAAAACACAGTGTTATACCGCGTAATTAAGATTTTCTATTTTTAAGTAGTATAACCACATCTACGGGCTCTTTGTTGTCCGTGTCTTTTTGTTATATAGCATGCAATTTATTTATGCCTTTTACATTTGCGTGCGCTTTACATTAGACTTCAGATCTGCAGTCCTAATATTGCCTAGAAAAGCTAGGACGTGGTCCAACGCGTAATTTTTTCCAGCCGAGGCTGAGCCGTCGGCGTATACGATTTGTCGGGTTTCTTTTTTTCCCTTATTCTTTAACTTATGTCTATATACATAAACTTTGCTAATACATCCTTATTATAATAAAAAAATCATATTCATTTACACATTACATATTTTTCAAACTACACTATTTTTACATTATTTTTGTTTTCGTTTTTTTTTATGTTAGTTGGATAGGCAAACTGGCAGACGTGCCACCTGATGGTAAGTGGTCGACGTCGCCCATGAACATAAACTAGTTTACCTGGAACTAGCTCAGCCAACTCATTTATGTGTTGCCTATCCTGAGACATATGATGTTAAGTCTCGGTGCCAGTAATTACACTGCCTGTCTTGCCCTTCTTTCCGAAACACAGCAAAGCTGTTTCACGGAAGAAACAAGCAAGATGGTGGTACCCATGCAGCCGGGAGCGCGGCACAGCGCATCTATCCCACCGGTACCATGGTTTTGTGTATATATCTGCTGTCTCTTGATATCAGTTTGGGATTTGGTAGTACTTCTTAGCCTTTTGCTCTTCTATGTACCCTGCTCTATTTTTTGTTTGACTTCTTAAGGCTGGCTCTACAATTGTTTTCGTCGAGGCATTCATCGCTCGGCCGATGAACAGCGTATTAACCGTAATTGGCATAGTAGACACAGGTGCCACACACAAACGTGTGCCTAGTGATCGCCACTACCACACCAGAGACGCTATTTTGTATTCGGAGCCTCTAGGTCTTGCTTTGGAAAATGGTGATCTCGCCGTAGGTCTGTCTTTACGGATGGTTCTGACGCGAGACCCTTCACCGCTTCCGCATCCTGGGCTTGGACAAATAGACTTTTTCGTAAACCTCGCAGATAGCATATGCAATATCCATGGAACTCCAGAATGTGCAAGACAACTCCCATGTGATATTTTTGTCAAGTAAGGTTTTTAGTACCTTATTTCGAAGAGATTTTCTCTGTCGATATAAGGCAGGTTGACGTTTTCGATGAGAATAACTTCACCTGCCCTTGACAAGCTGTTGCTACCTTTACTACGGATACAAAGTGGTTCATGAGGGCTTCAACCACCGTTAGACGGTAACATTTCGTGCCCTCTAGACCATTTACTAGAACAGAGGCCATAGTGTACATTCTAGACCTGGTTTTATTGCTCCCTTTTAAGATTGAACCGAACTGAACTGAATCATCCTGTAAACATCCCATTGCTGGGCAAAGGCCTCTTCTGCATCTAAAAGAAGGGCTGGAGCGTAATCCACCAAACTGTTCCACTATGGGTTGGCGGATAATATCCCTACCATGAGTAACGATCGTTACAAGGTGTCTACGATAACAATTGGGATTGACGGCTTAACGTGTTCTCCGAAGCACGGTGAGGAAACCCACAATGACATTCACCCAGATCGGAAACAAATATTTACAGAAATATAAATATCTGCCCCGAGCGGGAATCAAACCCGCGACCGCTGGCGTTGATTCGACTACTCGTACCACTACACTAGAACGGTCGTCAGATTACAATGTATGTAATATACGATTTTTGGTATACAAGTGAATAAAATATAAAAAAAATATTGATACTTTACCATAGACAACTTTAACTAAGGATTTAGTTCGTCCGCGTATTTGGCCAAGAAGAAAATAAAGCTGTCTTTTACTTCTACTTATTTTTTTTTTATTTGTTAAATAGACCTTTCCAAGTATTTAAGGTTAAAGATAAACAAAATAAGTTCATATATTTTTTATAACAATCTTAAATTATCTTTGTCATTAAAACCAGATTAGAAGTTAATGTTTAGTCCTGAGTATGACAGATAAAGCTATAATAATCTGTAGTTGCTGGTTTAAACTGTTAACAAAACTATTAAACCATATAACAATCGCTTTTGTATTGATTATTATCGAATGTACAAGATGTTTACGATGAATGATTGATAATTTCTATTTCGGTGCAGATTCTGAGAATTAGTCAATATAAAGACAAAAGAAAATTGTGTAAAAATTGTACAGCTGCATTAACGACCAAAAGGAAGACTTCAATCACGGTCGTGAAGCGTATACTTTTCTTTGAAGTGACTAACACAAAGCATAATGTTTATTACTATAAGTGTATTACGCCATGCACCTTTCGGAATGTCAGCGTAGAAGAATAGGGTAAAACACATGCGAGTCTAATGTTCTAGACGTAAACGCAACGTTGAGCAATGCTTTTACGAGTTTTATGTTGTAAAAACAATAAATACCAGTGTCAACGCCAATCTTTACAAACGAGCACCTACAATATGTACCGACTGCAACCCACATATTTACCTACATACATTACGTAACCTTTTCCCTCATAAGTTAAGAGGAAAAACACTTTTCTTTGTGTTTTTATTTTTTATTTTATTGAAAAATGTATAAAATATTTACTGTTTAATATTCTTATTATTATTTTTATTTATATAAATTACAGTTTCTCGTGGTTGTAAAAGTAAAAAATAAACGGTTAAGAGTACGTAACTAAGCAACATGCTTACAATTGTTACTGTGACAATATAATTTCTCCACCAATAATGTAGTTTGTTATCGACAGACGCCCATATCAAGATGAATACAACGATCTCTACAGTGCACACTATGATCCAAAACATATGCCATACTCGGACGTGGCGGAAACGGATTTTAAACTCCATAAGGCAAAACAAGTATATGAACGCGAGAAACACATAGAACGCTCTCTTCATCGTACTCGCCTGTGGTACTATTAATAATAACAGCATTACTTGATAATGAATCATTAAAATAATAATTGCAATAAACGGAAAAAAGTCTATAAAAGCTGCTATAGATAGCAAACGTGCAACGAAGAACGCATACCATCCTAAAAAATTAACTAAAGCGGCTGTCGCGTCTTGAGGTTCAAGTCCACGCATGTAAGACAACGGAATACGCCGTGGAATATCTGGTTCTTCCTGAATAACTTCCCAGTGCTTTCTTCTAGGTGGCGCAGATAACCACGTGGGAATAGACTCCGCATTTTCGATTAATTTCTCTGCCCACACGGCGAAAGAACCTGGTCGTGGCGCCGTGACTGTCGGCGGCGCTGGAATGTATACTCTTTCAATCATATAATCTGTTTCACGCCTCCGCGGTGCCACTTTATCAATGATTGATATGGGTTTCACATATTCATCATCGCTGTTCTGCTCCTCGTTTCTTGCCTCCGGTGATATATAGTTTGAACTTTCGTCCGAGTATATATCATCTTCATTAACGGTGTTATGAAATTCGGAACTTCGAGGCGAAAATTGTATCATATCACTAATAATTTCTTCTCTATGACTAATAAAACTTTTAAACTCTGATGACTGTCTTTTCAACACTGTTTCGTATGTATTATTTTCTTCTTGGTTTTCGTATTTGTTCTCCAATATTTCATTATTGGCATTTTTATTTTGAGTTTCATTATCATTATAATTATTGTCTTTCTCGTTATTATTAATACTCCACGGATATTTCCTACCACACAATTTTTCTCTCTCAAACCTTCTATACGTTGTAGCTGTACTTGCCATTCGTAACGATGATGCAATCATACTAATTGCTTGTAAGTTGACTGAAAAATAAGTATATATTTATAAAAAAAGACAGTAGTAGTTAGTGTACAGCCGAAAATGTTATTTTATTACATATATCAAGCGATAATTTCAAAATAATGTTCTGTTTATTAAAATAAATAAAGCTACATAGTACAGTACACAATATGAATACAGTTAAACTATTAAATGTGTAACACGTACTTTTGTCGAATGCGGGATTCGCGTAACGTATCATCATGTCTAGGGCATTGATAATAGCATGAGGCGCACAATGTATAAAGGCCTGCAGAAATAGATATAGTTCCATGGAGGAAGGCATTCGGGCTCGAGAGAGAGCCTCCCGTGTTCGCTTTTCATCTTGATCGCGGGACGCGTACACTGCTTCTATCCACCAGAATATTAAATAGCAGTATCTACAACGAAAATTGAATATATTGTGTTTACTTGTGTGACATAGAAATGCATTGAGTGTAAAATAGGTTGTTATTCGACCTTTTGGTTTTCCTCAGGAACATACATATACGAAAAACTATACCAATCGGGAAAACATGTTTGTGTTCGTCGAATCATGTTTTTATGATACCATATAATGCTCTTATTGATACTACTAGGCGAATACCAGAAAGATATTTCAAAACTAAGAAAAAACAATAGGAACCATGCAAATATAAATAATTCCGCTCAGGGCCTCGCAAAAGCTTATGCAGCTATTGATTTGACACATTTCAGAATAAACAACCTTCGTTTAGGAAGCGTTGTGTCCAAAATTACATACATCACAAACATGCACATAAACATTCCAATGACCTATGCAAATAGGACTGAATATGCAACGGTAAACGATACAGCATGACAACATCTAAAAGCGCGCAGTGCGCAGAAACTTTGCCGATGACCACCCCTCCCACCGGAGTTGACTGCGTCCCTCGCTCGTCTGATATGTACCGCTAGCAACGCAGCCGATACGTACGTGTAATTTTTTGCTTTCGCTCCGAATTAATTAATTGTTGTTTGTAGGTTGTTTTGTCTCAGGTTTTACTTGTTTTCTTTTTGTTAGTTATTTGTTTTCGTTGTTTGGAACCATTTAACTTTTATTTTACGGCTTCGTTTCATTCATTCACTAAATATAAATACATAAAAATATATAATCTACGTAATAACAACAGCGTTTATTATTTACTATTTATAATTACACTTTATATAAAATTTATAATTCGACGGAGACTATTTTTTATTAGTTTGATGTAAAATATATACAATAATAATCTACCTTTATGTGACCTTTTTTTTTTCAACCCTACTGACTATCGACGCGTGACGTCACAAGGCCATCGGCAAAGTTTCTGCGCACGGATAGTAAACAACGTTAACACACTTACTAACCTTCCAATAGCAGCAACTGGGAAAAAGAGAGCGCGTAAAATTTCTTCAAAGATCCATTTAATGTCATTTTTTTGTATTGTTACGTTAAACGCGGTCAATTCTGTTTGCAAGCCTGGTGGTGGCGAGGCTAGTGTAAAAACCAGAGACAAAATCGCTGGTAATATCATCACCATGACGCAGAACATACCGAGCCTAATGATAAAACAGAAAACAAAATTTATTTTATGGGTATACTTAGTTATGAATTCAGATTAAACAATTCACTTTTATATTAGTACACTCGTATAAGTCTCCTTTATAAACAAGCTATCTCATACAAAATTTTAATAGAACTGTTAACTTTTAAGATTCGCACATTAAATTAAAAGAAAAAAAAATTAAAATAAAACTCTTCAATTGAAAAAGCTTTACTCGTACAATAACAAAATCGCAAATAAACTGTCATTTAATTTTTTAAATTATTATATATGTATACAATCATAAAAAAATTGTATTATCCTATTAAAAGAAAAATATCTCACAAACCCAACCAGTAGCGTCTAAGATTAAGAAGTTTAAGCTAATAAACAAAAAAACTCTTCAATTTTATAACATAAAAGGGAACCAAGGTAGAAACTAAATAACTCACGCTTTATCACCTCTTTGGAAGTGTTGGTAAGCTAGTGCCAAATCGAAACACATAACGGTCAAATAAACGACCAAGCCTCCACATGATGGCAAAACTCGGTGTAGAAGCAAAGCCTGCCAGGCCGGAATTTTCCATCCCAAAATCCCACCCGACACGTTCTTGTCCAACTCACATACTACCATTTTTTACACTAAGATCTTATCTGTAAATACTCATAATAAAAATTCTAAACGTTGATTTTTCAACATTTTACTTATATTTGCAACCACACCATCGTTATAACATTATAAAATACACACTGCGTTAACATTAGAACATTTTTTTGCACAAAATGGCATAGATATAAAATTTCATTATTTGTAAAACAAATGAGTCAAGCTATATGTAAAACTACACACTTCTATTGATAAAAGGCGATTAGATAAATTTGTTGATATAATGATAACTTTCTTACCTGTGACATAGTTTTACGTGTTTTCATATATAGCACATTTTATAGCAACTATCGTTCAAATAAAGAAAAAAAAAACGGTGTATAAGGATTTTATTGCTTAAGATTTATCTGCTAATAAAATTATCTCTTGAACATGACTCTAAAAATATTACTTAATTTCTGCTTTCCGCTAGTAATTTTACGAGATCATTGTGAATAGTTCGTCGCCCAACCAGAAACATGAAAAGATAGGAATTTATTTATGATTTATTTTTCAATATATTCTGCCCCATGTTCTATACACTTCTTCCATCCACCGGCCAGGGCTTCTTTACCAGCTTCAAAAAAAATCTTCGTCCATACGTTCAAAATATGCTTTGACAGCAGCCTTAACCTCCTCATTTGTAGCAAAATTTTTACCTTCTAAGTGGTTTTTGAGCTTTGGGAATAGATAAAAGTCAAATGGAGCAAGATTAGAAGAATACGGGGCAATTCGAAGCCACACTGATGGATTTCTGCCATAGTTTCGATTGACGTGTGAACTCGCGTATTATCCTAGTGAAACAAAGTTTTCTTCGTAACAATCCAGGACTTTTTTGTTTATTTAATTCAAGTAAACGTCACAGAAGATTATAATAACAGGCCGAGTTTATTGTTTGACCCTCTTCTAAGTAGTTCACCATGATTACACCCTTCGCATCCCAAAAAACTGACGCCATCACCTTACCGGCTGACAAACCACTTTAGCTTTTTTGGAGCTGGAGATCCTGGTCTTTTCCATTGCTTAGATTTATTTTTAATTTCTGAAGTATGGTGGTGCACTGTGATACCTGATCACCAATAGTCACAAATCTCTCAGCATTCATTTGGGTCAGCCTCAAACAGCCCCAAGCAGTCTCGAGAAATCATTAGTCGAACGTGTTTTTGTTCAATTGAAAGCAGGCGAGGCACTCACCTCACAGACACCTTTGAGAAGTGCAGCTCAGTGCTAATTGTGTAGAGCGTTCGTTCAAATGAGATGCCAATGGTGTCAGATATCTCCCTAACAGTCAATCTCCGGTCTGATAAAATGAAATCACAAATTTTTTCATTGTTTTCATCGGTGTTAGATACCGACCATTATGTGTGTCACCTTCGACACTTTCTCGACCACGTTTGAACTCTACCACTCACTTTTTTACAGTAGCATAGGTCCAGATTCCCCTAAAGTTGTTAACATGCCTTCATAAATTTGTTTAGGTGTTTTTCCTTTCATATTCACCTTTCATATTCAAGTGCCTAATCACAGCACGATGTTGGATTATATCAATTGTTTTTTTTAAATTGTCACTACCTGTTTTACGTTATCGTAACATACAAATCATTTCTGGCTTATATACTCGTATACAGTGCAGCAGCTGGATATGTGCGTTGTCGATAACTTAAAACAACATTTACATTAAAATAACATTTTACAAAAATTTAAATTAAATTATTTTAAGTTTTGAATATTGTAAAATTTCTTTAATAATATAAATTTTTACAAAAATTGCAACTTTACAAAATTGTAGTAATATTTTTATATGTACCTACTTTGGTTTTCACTATATAAGTTTCAAGAGGTCCTTTATGAATCTACAAAGATTATTTAAGACAGAAGCTTTTAATTAAGAGAATTATAAAATGACATAAAATACTGCGATATTGATGTAATAAGAAATAAAAAGTGATTTTACATGAGTAGCAATAAGTATAGATCTTCATTAGGAAACCAAGTTTTCCCATTATTTTATCAATTAATTACCCTCGAAGACTCCGTACTGAACCGTCACTTTGTACATATTAGACCGATCGATCTCCTTAAGATCTCAGCGGTTATAGGTACACATTTCTCCTATGGTATCACATTTGTCCTATTTACAAGAAAAATGGGGCTAACACACAGGATATCGAAAATAAACTCTATGATTCGCTAATACCACTGTTCAAAAATCTGTGTGATGCAATTCGCAATTTATGTCTCAGAATTTCTCTTAATACGAGCAGATTTCAAGATGATTTTGTTTTAAACACTAAGTCACTTGAAACCTCAGCGTTCAGTGTTACCGATATTCTCAATGGACATACCATTGGTCTGTCGGCTCTCGTTCACAACAAAATATTGCAAAATATAAACTGTACGTGATCATGACCTGGAAATGATACCTCGGAAAAGTAATAAAAGAAAAATAGAGTAAAACCTCATTAATAATAGAAAAAGAACCGACAACCAGACAATGTGGAATATAGTTTAAAAAAATAAAAATTGACATGTTTTTGGTGTTATGTATATTTCTCCATTTGATGAAGATTTCTTAATAAAATTAATAATTTATAAATTGAAATATTTATTTTTATAGCATAAATTAACTAATAATTTACGAGGAAATAAAATGAGTTACTTATTAGTTAGACAAAAAATGTATGATAGAGAAGCAAAAAACCATAAACTTTTAGTTTCTTGTTCTCTTATATTTACGCGAATTTTACTCATTTGATTAAAAGTCTATACCGGATTTTATCGCGTTTATTCAAAACTTTATAGTTTTTACAATATTTTTAATTATTTCCCGAAGTTTCGGACCCTTTAGAGATCATGGACGCTGCATAAATCCGGTATAGACTTTTAATCAAATTTTAGTTTATTGTTTTTTGCTTCTCTATCGCTCTTTGTAATGATGTTACTGCTCCACACAAAGAATTTATATCATAACTAGAACGCTCACATAGTAAACTTGTATATTCAAATATGCACCTTGAAATAAATGGCATAAGGTTGACATTTCTTACCAACATGTAAAGTGAAAAATTGTTCCGAGCATTTCGTTGACAACTGGTGTTTTGTCTCTTTCTTACGAGTTTTGCCTTGAATCTATGGTAGAAAGAGACGCAATCCCGGGTTAAGGAACGTTTTTTAGTGCACGTGAGCATTCCAGTTTGTATATAAATTCCTTGGCTCCACACTAATTACGCCAATGTCAATATAAGTAGTAGATAATATGTCAGCGTAAAGACAGATTGTTTCCACATTATCTTGAATATTTCGCTCTCACGTTTGGAAGAGATTGTTTTTCTGATGTTAGACTTAATTCAAGTAATTTATTTCAACAGAAGATACAGAGAGTTACAATTTGTTGTGATTTCGTATTAAGCAATACTACTGGTTGGTCTATCTACATAAGAAATATAAGCCGCCGGTGGTCGCGGGTGCGATTCCCGTTCGGGGCAGATAGTTTTACCTGTGCACACTGCCGTGCCTCGGAGAGCACGTAAAGCCGTCGGACACCCGGTAATGATCGTTACACATGGTAGGGATATAGAAGGCTTGGAGCTTAATCCACCACGCTGATCCACTGCGGGTTGGCGGATAATTTTCTCTACTATGAGTATCGATAATTATGAGGTGTCTATGATAACAAGTGGGTCCGACGGCTTTACGCTCTCTCTGAGACACGATGGGGAGACTCACAAGGACATACACTCAGACGCGAAACAATTTTTAAACAAATACAAATATCTGTCCCAAGTGGGAATCGAACCCGCGACCGCCGGTGCGCGGCTTGAGGCGACTACTCGTCCAATTTACGTACGAGCAAGACGCAATATATATACGGACGGACGCAGGAGTGACAGAGACAGGTAGTAAAAGGTCAATGTACGAAATTCTTTCTGCTCCGCGATCGGACTATATTATGTACACGATTATAAACCTTTTACGAATAAGTTAAAATATCGCCGTTGGTTGCTACGTTCGGTTGTCTCGTACCAACTCCTTAAAATCGATGTTACAAATATTTTTTCATGTATTCGTTATGAATATTTATAATTAGTTCTTAAAACTAAAAGTTCTTAAAACTAAATTATATTGTTATAAATTTACTTTTCAAGTATCAAACTGCTGTAATAAAGGCGTAGGAATAATTTACTTATATTACTTTTTTTAAATATAGGTATGACTTATTTTTTCCACAATTTTCTAGGTTTAGCTTTAATGTGTAAGTTTATATCTCCAATACATCATGGAGTACTATCTATTTTCCATGCAGTACATGGAGTAAAGAGTTAAAGGAGCGCAATCTTGTAAAGAAAAGTGTCCGTCGAAATGCATCAAACAGGGTGGCGCCACATTAGCATCAGAGTAAATCTTACAGGAAACATCAAATAATATTGCCCCCATAATTGCCCCCCACTCCAATTTTAATTTATTATTATTATTAGTAGACTTTAAATATTTATTAATGTTTGTTATTTTATAAAACACGTTTATTCTCTCGCTATAATGTCTATTTTTTGTTTGATTGACAAATAAAAAAAAGACCTAACAACCTATCAATAATAGGTTGTTAGGTCTCTTTATTTTTAATTTAATATTAAAGAAGTTATAATCAAGGAATTTATATCATAACTGGAACGCTAACTTAATAAAATTTTATATTCAAATATGCACCTTGAATTGTTTGATATAAGGTTGACATTGGCTTATAACATGTAAAGTGAGAAATCGTTCCGAGCATTTCGTTGACAACTGGTATTTTCTCTCTTTCTTACGAGGGTTGCCTTGAATTCATGGTAGAAAGAGATACAATTCCGGCCGTAGGAAACTTTTTTGAGTGCACGTGAGCATTCCAGTTTGTATATAAATTCCTTGCTTATAATTTATTACCTCATAGAGAACAGACGTATTTTCTAAAAGAACATAAATAAAATAAAGTATTAATAACGAAAAAAATTGATATTGGAGTGCAGGGGGCTAACTTGAAGGCACATTTTTAATTATTTTTTTATTAATAAACGATTAACGAACAATCAAGAACATACGACGAACTAACTACATATGCAAATGAAAATTGGAAAATAAAAAAAATAAAAAAAATTGTGGGCCTACATTCAGTACCCCAAATGAGGGAGTTGGCCGCGGACATAGTCATTATGGTAATCTGTGCATTTGACACTGACAACCACTGACAACCATAACAATTGACGTATTGTATGTTTTATTTTTTTCCATAGTTTTTTTAAATCATTAAATTTGGATAAATTCATAATTTTATATTTTAAAAGTGTAATGTAAATAATACTTCTTAAAAATGTTTAAAAAAATTGTTTTGCCAATTACAGCTTGTCAGCAATACTGTATAAGTTTGTCAAAATTTCGGACAGGTTATAACACAAATAGCATACAGAAAACTTATTTTCATAATGGAACGTGTTTGTTAAATCCTAGAAATCCTCCGAAATCAAGTAATCAAACTTCTCCAGCCATAGCCAGCAAATATCAGGTTATAACGGAAATGAATTCACCAGTAATAGAAAATACTGCTGATGAGATTTATGTCGAAGATAAATATCCTATTTTAAGTGATGAGTTTGACGGAATAAATTTAGAAAGTAAGTTAGTGTTTTTTTTTTTAAATCAACGTACAAATTTTCTACTCACTAAATCTAGTAATAATACCTACGTTCAACAGTGGTAATCCAATGGCTGATATGGTGATCATGATGATGAGTAATAATAATGTTAATAAGTTTTTATGATTAAATTTAAGCCAATATTTGTAATCATGTATTGTATTCATTCATTGAACATACATAAATTGGTGCTTTGTCCAAGCATTAACCTAAAGTACTATGCATAAAAAGTACATGGATGATACTTTGCCATGATAACACTGTCGTTAGTATTGGCAATGGTAGAAAAAACTATGTGCTTACTAAATTAAAGCGCCAATACTATCCTAACATGAGGTTCATCCCAGTATGTTTATGACTTTGAGTTCTATACATGCTGCAGAGATATACTGTAAACGCCCTCCAGTTTTTCTCGCTTTGAAATTTTGATTCACATGTTCCCCAATACTATGCCATGATTATAGAGATAAGAGTCTAATACTCCCGTCTCTATAACCATGGCATAAACGTAATAATTTTTATGTGAGAAATGGGTAGTTACATTAAAAATATTACATAGAAAGTAAATATACCCTTCACACTCATAAGGCCTGATGAGGTAAACATTTTGTATTGTTGGTCTGTAAATACAACAAACACAAACATCCAGACCATAGAAACATTTGTATAGCTTATACAAACATTAATTTGTGGAGATCAAACCTAGTCGTTAGTACAACAGCAAGTTGCTGTGCTTTGCTGCTTTATTTATTAATTAATAATTTAAACTTTCGAACATTAGTTGTTAGGAGTAATATATATTTAATTTCAGACTGAATCTCATGAATGAAACAATTAACTTATTCTTTAATATTTTTTAAAATAAAATAATAAAATGTCATGGGTTAAGTCAGTCAGTAACATTGATGTATCTTCACTGCCCAATTTCATGTCAAGCCATTGGCACTTAAGATGTATTAAAATTCTCAGGTGTATGTTTTTGCTAATTAAAGACAAATGTTTTCTTTTATGAATAAAACTAAGATACATGGTGTAGGATAAAAAATTAACATTTTAACAAAAAAAAAAACCTATATTTTAAAAAGATTACTTTTAGTAAAGCTGTGATACTGAGGGTATAAGAACCCAAACTTGTTTTATAAACATGTCCTTCATGGTGATAAGGTTAATTGGTATTACAAAACTCAGTCTTAATAAATAATATCTTTTTCAGGAGGCAAAAATGGAGTATTTGAAATAGAAGATCTTGTAGAATTATTAGATAGAGAAAATTCCAAGGATATATTTGTAGCAACTGTCCCAAAAGACATTAATTATGTAGAATATATATGTGTTGTCAGTGCAAGAAGTAAAAGACATATTTTGGCATTAGCAGAGTTTGTGAGAAAAGTTTATAAAAGGAAGTGCCATAAAAGTGACCTCATACCAAGGATTGAAGGCAAGGATTCCGATGAATGGATGGCCCTAGATTTAGGTTATTACATTATTTAAAATTTATTATAACCCCTGCGAAAATTTTGCACAATAATGTAGTCAAATAATAAATGTTAATATAATGTGTAAATAAGTAAATGTTCCTGATGTTCTAAAAAACACCCATCGTTGTTAGTAATTCAAAACGTTAACGCTTTATAGAATAATGTATTTATGTCATATATCACACATCTGTGTGTCATACATCATAGGTGTCATATTAGTCACAAAAATTATTCAAAGATGATGATGAGATTCATTTACTTGAAGTGTATATATAGTTGAATACAGTCAACAGATGGCAGCAGTATCGTTATATTTTTCGTCAAAAGTAGGGAACATAAGCTTTAAAATGATATATAAATTATTATTAATTTTGGTTAAGTATTTAAAACGATCTAGGCTCTCCAGGAAAAAACATCTTTTAGAAATAATATATATGATTCATGTTTTACTTGTCTTTTTATACTGTTCTAACAACTCTCATCATTAATGATTTTTTTCTAATTACAGGTAACATAGCTTTGCATATATTTTCAGAAAAGACAAGAAAAATATATGATTTAGAAACACTATGGTCAGTCGGTCCTGAATATGACGGAAAGACAAACAACACTACTGAAGTCATTGATATGTTAGAAAACTACAGCTCTTATTTAAAAGATCTGAAGCCATTATCATAAATATTACAATTTTTCTTTGTATGTACCTAATTTTTTACTTTTAGTTACTTGTTATTTTCTTAAGTAATTAGATTAGACTTATGATTAAATAACTTAAATGTATATCAAACATGAATATTATTTTACCACCCACACCACTAATCCAAGGAGTTTTATCTAACTCAAGAAAATATTAAAATGTTTTGTCCAAAAAATGTGTATGTGCAGCAATAGAGGTTCTATTGAAAGTCTCATATAAAATGTTTATTTTTGCTTAATTACATTAAAGATACATAAAGTATGGACTGCATAGCTTATTCACAAAATGTTAATTGCTTTAAATAGTTCAACTTAATCAATTCCTATTTATTGTATAATATAATAACATATTATATTGATTTTTATTTTCACATTAAACCAACATTTTCAATTGTAAAATGTAACAATGAGTGATTAATGAAATTTATTTTTATTTAATTACAAAATAATTTGGCATAATGTCATATATAACTATATCAGATTCTAAATGCAATAAACATAAAAATAAATTTATTAATAAGTCTGTCGACTAACACATTCATACCACACTCGCAAGATCCTTATATCAGTCAAATGCACTTGCACTTTCTAGTAGTAGTCTAAGATAACACTAAGCAGTAAAATTTTGGAAGCAAACTATTTGATTAGTGCTTCTTATGAGTTAAAACTAAATAAACTGGAAGCCAATACAATAATGAAACATAAATTATGTTTAAGAATTAAGTAGCAAATTATTGATTATGGATATAATACAAAAAATATTGGACCTCATTTTGTAAGTCTTTCATTTTATAAACTATCATTAGTAAAAAAACTCATGGCTGAAATCTTCCATAATGACTGTCAGTTCTATTACAAATCTTTGACTTTGTGCACTTTAACATTAACACAAAGTGTATAATTATAGATATTACACCACATATCCATCTTCTGAAGTAAAATGTTCTTACCATTGGTCTTTTCTAAAACTTCTCAAGTATGATATTTGGCAGATAACATCACATCCCTTTAAATAAATTATCGTGTTGAAATACTGTACCAAAAATCAACTTATAAATTTTCAATCTGGTGCAAAACATTCTAAATACAATGGAATCCATAGATATTTAATATTGAACATGGATTCAAAAATTTAGTTGAAATAAATAATTAAGATAATATGGCCACACTGCGCCTCACTCCTGCACCAGAATTGACATTGTCTAAACTTGACCACTTCTTTATACCATTCTTGACAACTTCAGCTGATATTTTGTCCTCCATAACTCTTGACATTGCTTCTAGTTTTTGTGCTCTTTCTTTGCTCAATGGCTCGCTAGGAAATGCTAAGTCATTAGCTTCAGCAAGAGTACGTAAGTCAAAATAATACTTGGCATATACACTAGAGGGAACATTTATATTGAATTGTAGCATTTCTAAAAACTGCCTTTCTAATTCATTCATATCTTCTACTGTGATTTCTTTCAAAATTTGACAGTAATCAACATTCCAGACAGCTTGGTCATCCCAAACTTTGCTGGCAAGTAGAATTGCACCCAAAACTATTCTTTTCCAATTAGAGGGAGCAATATCAAGTTCGGCACAAATGAGAAGTCGCTCCAAATATACTAAAGTAATAATAGCACACTCTGCTGTCAATTGAGCAGCATTAAATAATGTTCTTACAAATTTATAAATCTGCTTATGTTCAGGATTATATTTGTCATAATCATCACTGACTCCTTCCTTACTTAAAGGATGCTGTTTTTCATCAAATATGTCCAGTCTTCGTTCTGATGTTCTATTCTTTATATGATAATATATTGCCAGTGCAACACATTTGACTGTATTTTTTAAATTTGGTTGAGAAACAGTACTATCATCTAAGTATATGGTAGAACAGGAACTGCTTTTTTTCAATTTATTTTCAGCTATTTGGTGTTGACTTCGCTTTCTTGTAATGCCATTCTCAATTGAAGCTTTTGATCTTTCCATAAAGATTGTACCTGCTACTGGATCCTGCGATGGGTCTATATCTCCGTCATCAGGTTCCCTTTCACTTATATGTTGAATGTTGTTAGAACTTACTTCCCCTTCAGGAAGGTAGTCTTCAAGTTTGACGATGTCCTTTCTGATCGGCGAAGGACTTCGGTAACAACAGCAACTATTTTGGTTACCCATTATTTAATTATTCAGCGTACGTTAAAGATAATAATTCATTATCAGTCTCCAAGTACACCTTTAGCCACACATAAATATAGTGCGAGACCGCTAGTGTGACTTATTAAGCCCATAGTATCTGTAACAAAAGAAATAAAAATATATCAAATTATTTTAAACTATTATTTAAGCTATAAAACAAGAAACAAACATAAAGTATACCTTGGCGTTATAAAATCACTTTAGTTGTTATGTATTATATACATAAGAAATAATTCGAAAGAAAAATCATTTTTTAACAATGACAGGTGGAGCTAGCTGACTATCAAGCGATAAACGAACGTCATTTTAACTAGCACCAGATTCTTAATATTCATAACATTAAAAAAGTAACAATAATTAAGTCTGAACTATTTTCCATAAAAATAATAAATATTTTAGTAAAAAAATTGTTAATTAATATATTATTTAAGCTATGAAACCTATATAAACTCAAAATGTTTGATTTACCCCATATTACCCCAAATATATTTTTATTAACTTAAAAAACAATTATTAATATTTTATAAAATCTTGAATGATTGTTTATAAATTAATTGTGTACATTTATGGGAAATTTTTTGATAATGTTAAATTAACTTTTGTTATCGACTACACGACTACTTTTTTTTTTGTTTTTTTTTTTTTTTTGGTATGTATTTGTTATCTGCAGTTATCTGTGGTTATCTCCTCTGTTAACATTTCCATACTCTTTGAACATTTCCAACATGTCTGCTTGTATGGATTTCTATCTAAATCGTTGGAATTTTTAGTGAGCTTTCTTTAAAAAATAAGGGAAGAATAATATTTTTTCATTAAAATTAGTGATTTATTTGAATATAATCGAAATTAATTATTGTTGTAAGATACAAAGTTACAACTTTCATCAGAATGCGTCGTAAGAGCGAACGCACCGCCAGTAAAAAACCAAAAGCTTCTCCCGAGAAGAAGGAAAAAGTTGAAAAAGTAAAGCGGACAAGAACACGTCGCAGAAAACAATCATCGTCTTCGGAGAGTGAGTCCCCTGAGGACAATGTTCCAAAAGAAACTGTTGTGGTTAGTCAAGCCGAGACCAACGTCCCGCCAAAACCTACAAAAGAGGAGAGTCCCGAAGAGTCACAGGAGCAGGTATGGCACGTTAAAACAACTGATAGTTCAGGGGATGTTGGTGAAATTAAAAAGCTTAAAATATGCCTCGCTCGACCACCTTCGACACCAGAAAGGCCGGACAGATCACCCAGAAGTAAAAGGAAGCATTCCCGGGCCACTAGTTCAAGCGATACTCAAAGTGTAGAAGGTGAGGAAAAGAAGAAATCAAAACATCGTTCAAAAAGGTCAACTGAATCTAAAGATGTGACAGAAAAGAGTCAAGATAGTCAAGGTGATGAGGCAGAGGTAACAACACAAGAAGCTGAACCAGAATCTAATGAAGTAAGTGAAAGCACACAGCCAAATAAATCTGCTACTGATGAAATACCAATGTCAACAACTAATGAGGAAACTAAATATGATAAGGTAGAATCAACTGATACAGGAGATAATAAGGATAGTGAGGAAAAGGCTCAAGAGGAGCCTAAAAATAACGATGAGTCAAAAGATAAGCCATCAGATGCAGATACAACAGTTGTTTCTCCAAAATCAGACGTGAACAAAGAAGAGGACAGTAAATCTCACAAAAATGAGAGCCCTTTGAGAAAGAGAAGTATGTCAGAAGAAAAATCTGAAATCTTAGAGTTACACCCAGATGAAAGTAGATGTGAATCTTCAGAGATGAGTTTTAATGAATCTCAGGGGGAAGTTGCAAAAGCGACTGTAGATCAAGACAAAGATATAAGCAGTGTGGTCTCGAATGAGGTAAGTATTAATGCAAGTACAACTGAAATTTCAGGGAAATCACAAATTAATGAGGACACCATAATTATTAATGAAAATGATGTTGTAGAGAGCACTAAAAGTATAGAGTCAGAAATGCCAACAAAAGCTCAAACAGAAACCAATGATAAAATTTCCACTGAACCTCTTGAAAAAAATAGTGACCAGAGTAATACAAAAGTGGATAATGATACTGACAATCAAAATGATAAATCTAAGGACCTTGGAACTGTGGATAATATTAATAAAATTGTTACAAAAGATATTCCAGAAAAAGAAATGAATCAAAAGGTAGTAATTAATGAAAATAAAGACATTCCTGATTGTGAAACTGTTCAAGATGTACCCGATAGTATCACTACTCAAGAGGTTCCCGATGATAAAACCACTCCGGATATATCCAATAATAAAACTCAAGATGTCTGTAATAATAAAACTACTCAAGATATATCCAATAGTCAATCTACTCCTCAAATCTCTAATCAAAATCAAGATATTATAAATGAACGAACAACTCAAGATACTCCCAATGAGCAAGCAACACCATTGGTCTTTAATAGAAAGAGAAGGTGGGGTTCTCGCCCAAGTAAATTATCATCACAGAAATCCATAACTATTTCTACTGATATACTTAAAGAGATAATACCTGATGTTAAACCTACAGAGTTTGATGAAGTGATTGAAGAAAAGAAGCACAAGCGTGTAGAGGTGCCTGATAAAATTGATAGACCAGTATTACCAAAAATCGTTATTGACAATACAGAAAATATGGAGATTCCAAAGGACCATAAATCAGAAGAACGGGATAAAGAAAATGTTAAAGCAAAAGATACAAGTCTCATATCAATGAGAAAAATATCTATTGTTAGGGATAATGATAGTATTATAGCAAGACCACCAAGCCCACCAAAACATAAACAGTCAAACATTCTGTATATAACAAATTTAGTAAGGCCATTTACTTTGCCACAGTTGAAAAATTTATTACAAAGAACTGGAAGAATTGAGGAGAATGGTTTTTGGATTGATAGGATCAAATCAAAATGTTTTGTGAAATATGAAACTGAAGAGTAAGTTTATACATTATATTACTTATTAAAAGTTTTTTGTTTCTTAAATATTTTTAAAACACTAGAATTTTGTACCTTATTTATAAATATAAATATTTTAATATTTCAGATTATATTTATAAATTATTTATAAATATAATCTGAAATTGTAATTAGATTTTTTAATTAATTTTTCAAAAGTCAATAACCTTATAAAGAAAAATTAAAATATTTAATTCCTGCCAAAATTAAAAATATCTTGTTTTGCCTCCAGTCAAGCAGTAGAGACCAGACATGCTCTTCATGGTGTTACTTGGCCAGTGTCAAATCCCAAGACATTGCATGTAGATTTTTCGACAGAGGAAGATTTTGAAAAAGCTAAGGCAAATGAAGAAACAGATAATGCTAAGGCTTCAACTATTCCTGGTACAGTTGAAGATTGGTTACGAGAGCAAGATTTAAAGAGGGAAAAGGGAGGTGACATGGTAATGATTATTTAATATAACAATTAATAAACTTATTATATTAATAAACTCATATATAAATTGATAATTATTTATAGTTGCTAGTTTGCAGTTATGTAGGTCACATAATTGTGGAAACAAAATAAATTTATACAAAACTAGATATCTCTCATAGTTTCATGTATATTTGTTGCAATTATTTTACTGCAGTGGCTTGATGTTATAGTCAATTTTATTTCTGGATATAGCTTTCTCGTGGTAAAAGAATTACAAAAATTTTGACATGCAAAGTTTAATATTAGTGCAAAGTTATTAGTAGTAAAAGTTACTTTATTGAGTTATGTTTTGACTTAAATATAATTTTTGTTATTATAATTTAAATATTTAATTAAAAAAATTATGTGTTACAGGAAAAACCATGGGAAAGAAAAGCTACAATGCGTGAGTGGGATGTGGGCAAAAATGAAAAAAACAAGGAAGTTGGTCGACAAGATAAGATGATACGAGATGAGAAATCACTCGAGAAAAGAAGGCACCGTTCTCCAGATAGAAGCCCTGAACCAGGTAACAAATTTCGATATTTACTAATTCAAATTCATTACTAATCTATTGGCATTTTTTGAGGATTACCTACCCAAAGGATGGTTTATTACTTTATTTCTAAGTCCCGCTTTCCATGCCTGTTTATTTATCACAATTTGTTGGAACTGAATAATGCTCTAACTTTAAATTTTCACAAAATATGTATAGCTATTTCTATAATAATGAAATAAATATTATACATTCAATAATAATGAAAATAAAAAAGAAAGTTAAAAATTAAAGTATTGTCAGAATATAAATAATATTTTCATAATTGTTTCAGCGAGGAAATTCAAGAAGAAAGAGGAGGAGGCACCGGCTAAGTTATTGGATGACTTATTTAAAAAGACAAAAGCAACTCCTTGCATATATTGGCTTCCGCTGTCTGCGGAAACGGTAAGGCGTAAAATTATAGTGTAAATTGATGATAAATTATTTTAATTGACAGTTTTATCTGTCAAATTTTCAATAAATTTGCTTGACTTTAAACAAGAATGCAATAGCAAAAGTACTTTTATTTATTCCCTAAGAATCCCATTTTCCATGTATGTGTTGCAATTTTTCTTACTATATTTAAATTACTACAAATATTAAAAGAAATAGATAAATTTGGTCAGTTGTTTTCAAATATTGCACATAATAATTTATAGTATTTAAATGTTTTTATAGATTTATAATGAATTAAAAATAATAAGAACAGTTAATGATTTCGTTATATAACAAATACCAAATTTGTTATAGATAGCAATAAAAGAGGAACAACGCCGACAACACATGGCCGAGCATGAGCGACGGATGCAGGAGTTGCGTCGAACGCACCGCAGACATTAGTCATGGTCCGTCTTCCGCACATACATACACATCCCTTCTAAACACATTAAACTGCATTCATTACACATATGTAACACACACACAGTAATACATTTCACATTGCCAAAAACACATAAATAATAAATACGATTTCAGTGACAATTTACCATTCTCATAGTTATGCTTTACATCTACACGATTAACGCTTTGTCGCGATGTCGACTTTTCTTTTCAGGTATTAAATTAATCGTCGAAGGCAGAATAGTTTAAATGTAAAATATTGCTTTATTCATTAATTTAGATGTAGGTTGAATTAGGTTTAAGGGAGATATACTTTCAAGATTATGAAAATTTGAAAAATAATGAAGCAGATAAGCATATAAATTTATTTTATATGAAATGTTATAGAAAGGCTCGCTTGGAAGAAATCCTATGATTTAATACGTCGTCGGAGAATCGCAGTCGGTTGATTGTTCGAGGCAGACGTTTTGGATCTCTGCAGTGGAAACAGTATCCTTCTATGCGTCTCGCAGTCGGCTGTAAAGGCGCAATTATCGCTGATTCGCCACGTACCTTTGAAAGAGTCGGCGCTGCGTCAAAGAAAATTGACAAGTTTGATTGTATGGTTACATACACACACACATCGTTGGACTCAACTTTTGTACTATCTCCGAAGAAATCTTGAACAACATAATTATATGATGTACTAGCATAAATCTATAGTAAAAATCTGGGACGTCGCCGGGGAAATATAAACTGGACGAATTAAAAGGAAACATGAAATAGACAGTATTCAATATTCGGATCATTCAATGTATTTTATATATCCTCGAAAATATGTATCAGGTTAATATAGTCACATTAAAATTGTATGACAATTATTATTATCATCTTATATAATTCCGTTAATTTGATGTCTAATAAACATTTCCCCAATATACGTTTTTTTTATTTTCCTTTAAACCAGGGATTCCCAATCTATGGGTCGCGTGCGAATTTTAAATGGGCCCTACCTGTAGAACGAGGAACCAACAACCGTCAAAAATGTAATAGCGAAACATAGGAAACACTTTCATCCTTTACATTGAAATAACTTTCTGATTTAGTTATTTGACTATTAAGTTAAGTATTAAAAATCGTATTTATCTTTGTTTTTTATTTGTAAAATCCATTTATTCATATTGGTAACGGATAAATTTCCTAGATAGATAGGTCCCGAATTCGGTTACTTGTTTTAAGTAGGTCGTAGTCCAAACAACTTTGGGAACCACTGCTCTATATTCTTAATATACTTGAACGTCTAACAAATATATTTATTATATCTAATCAAAAAACGATCCAAAGTTATGCATTTTAGTATTCGTACAATTATCACTTATCTTTTATCATTTAAGATATGCTTATATATCAATGACGAACATATTTCTTATATCTTACAATGATCCAGTTGTGTTGGCGGATTGTAACCGTCAACCAATGTAAATAGTGATAGTGAATTTGAATATGGTAAGCCGATCATGTTACTGTTTTGTTTTTGTACATATACTCGTATCTTATATGCATATGTACACATATAACTAGCACATAAAAAAAGACTTACAAAATATGTTATTATTTTATTAGTAGTTTATACTCTAAATGATAGATGTATAAAAGCGAGATCAATAGTAAAATATATCTAATGCCTTTTAAAGTTAGTAATTATAATTTATTTGAAATAGAAATACAGTGTTAGTAATTATATAAATATTCGTTACGAAGAAGCAAGTTTGGGTGGTGTGGGTGACGTTGGTGGCGGCGGCGAGTGCGCAGAATCCTTTCACATTAGAAGAGTTCGTTTCGGGGCAGTTTGCGCAACGAGGTTTTCTTGGAACATGGATCTCTGGTAACATAATTTTTTATCCTATAACTCGTCAGTTACCCATGATTTCGTCCACCTGGAATCCTGGTACTTCCTGTTCATACTCGAGTTATTCAGCCCATATCATTCCTTAGATACATACATACCTATATATTAAGGACCATATTACATTTTACCATAGTATTAAATTTTAACATAATTGGCCCATCTGTTTTGAAAATGTAACAGACAGATGGACCGCTTCGCACTTTATGATATCAGTTGCTCGTTTCTCTCGGTTTTACCCGCGTATCCTCTGATTTCGTAGGAATTTCAGGACAAGTTTAGATTGTTTTGGAATATCAGCCATCTATCTAACACATCGAGTTTCATCGTAATCAGTTCAATAGTTTTTGTAAGAAACAGCAATAAACATCGTACATAACCAATCCTTACAATTTATAATATTATACTCACATTATTACTTATCAATATAACTATGTACTATATCATACCATAACTTTGTAATACATACATTAATTGATAAAGATAAGAGTTCAAAGAGATTAGGAACGTAAAACGTCACTAAAGATAGAGGAAATACCTACATGAAATTTTGCCAGTAGAAACCTTCCATAGCCTAAACTCAATAAGGAATAATTTTTGGAAATTTACTCATAAAGTGGTTGAAATAGGGTAAAGAGTTGTATTGAATTTCTGAATTTTTTTAATGAAATTAGACCAAGAACAATTAATTCTCTACTTAAGGACTGAAATCGGTAACGAACACCTAGTTACTGGTATGTGTAAAAAATAGATTATTAATAAATAGCGATATAATTTCTTAGTCAAATTGAATGAAATACCAGGTCGACAATACAATAATAACTACTGAATAATGTTTTAATTCATACTTATTTGAATTATTTAAAAAATGTATACACTTGCGGTCTTAACTTCACGGTGAAAACACAGTTGAGACACTGTGTAACCACGATTGATTTCACTGTGTTATCACTGTGTATTTGTTCCATCTGTACACAGTGTTTCCACGGTTTTTATTATTTTCTGTTAAAGAAACCATAGCGCGATTCTATTATAAAAAAATGTAACCTATAATTTGGTTTCAAACATAGTGTTTGAATGGAACAAACACGTGGTAGAAACATTGTGGAATCGACGTAGTTTACACAATATTTCCACAGTGTTTTCACTTTTTTCTAAATTTCATTAGTCTATTTTCATAAAAGGTGCTGTAATTAATGGAACATCAAATATGGAAAAACTTCTTACAGATACCGAGTTTACATATACGAGAGCCGGGGAACCGGGCATTTATATCTTTGACGTCCCAACCCTTACTGGGAACGTGCTTGTCTCTGGAGAATTGATGGTAATTATATATTTCACCGATTATCCTATTACTTATAACACGTGGAACTGCTAAATTAACCGGTAAAAGTTTGAATAATCCAATCCATCCATTGCAGACCTTAAAATTATTAGTCCTCTAAAATTTGTGAACCATGGATTAAGTTTGACTAGTGTTAGACTTTTTAAAACGTTTGATGAAATAATTTAATATAATAGAATTATGTTTTGGACCCTTTCACAGTTTATAGCAACCAACAATGTTCGCACGTTTATTAATACAACCCTGATTAAACAAAATGATTTGAAATGATTAAAAATGATTAAAAATGATTAATTTTTTAATCATTTTTAATCATATTGAATCATTTCTAATCATAAAATAGCTTTGTGAATTTCTGTCACCTCTTATGATTTAAAATGATTCAGTTAGGATTAAAAATTTTTAATCATATTGAATCATTTCTAATCATAAAATACTTTGTGAATTTCTGTCACCTCTTATGATTTGAGAAAAATGATTTGAGATGATTAAAAAATTTTTAATCATTTTAAATAATTTCCGATCATATTTTAATAATCAAAAATGATTGAAATGATTAAAAATTTTTAATCATTTTTAATCATTTTCAATCATATTTTAATGATTTAAAATGATTTAAAATGATTAAAATTTTTAATCATTTTAAATCATTTTGTTTAATCAGTGAAATGACATAATATAAGTACAATAGTAGAAAAACGAGAACACTATTTCTTTATAAAAAAAATGCAACCCTTTTTTTCTATTGTTATCTCGTATTAAATGCGCAGAGTTTCCTGAACACCAGCACGCCCATACTTTCGGAAGATAGAGAATACATTTTAGCTCCAAGTGAAGTAGAACCAGTAAGTATCTAATAATACACCAGCGAAATTAAGAATTTATTATCTGTTAAATATAAATAATTGTCGATAATTAATCTTTATATTAATATCACTATTAAAATTATGTACTACACTATGTTATCAAACTTTTAATGTTCTTATCGATAAAATTAACCTGTAATAAAACCTAAATAAAGATAAAGTTGAATTTATGCCAGTAATTCTGTTAGATATAATTATACAAGATACAGTAGATATTTTTTTTTTTTAAATAATTGTAGGTCTACAGATATTCGAGAACAGCGCAGTTTGCACGCTATCATATTTCAACAGGGTATGTATCCAATAGTTATAGACTATAGTGTATCATAATTACTTGCCTTGGGTCCCTGTTCTTTGGGAATCTCCTCTCGTTTGCTTGTGTTTGCGTATTTGTTCAGTTTTTATTAATACATATCTAATTTGCGATGATCTACATTAAATAGCAACTTGGTGTACCGTCCCAATAGAGCAAGTAGTATATATACCTAGTCTACCGAGAGCCGACAGTTCCTTGACGGGACTTATTTCTAAAAACTAAAATTATTATATTGATTATCCACCACTGATAGACACTATTATATGTACAAACTTTTTACTTGTTTTTGAAATTTCATTAGATTAATTATTTTTTTATTAAGATCTCGATTACAAAATATCAAAACACAATATGGTCGAACAAACGAAAAAGATAATATCGATGAATATTTATGTATGTATATAAAACTATTGAATGAATGATTTACATTTAGACTGGTCGGTTATTAAATATACATATTTAAATGCATTAATTTATATAAACAAAAGGAAATACCTACGCGAAAGAAACGACTGATTGGAAAAAATGAGGGAGTGACTAAATGGATGAAAGAACTAGTAGATCAATTGAATAAAATAGTTATTTCAACCAATATCCGATATCAACTGCTATATCTGCCATATCTAGAAAATATAAAAATATTAGGTTAAATTATATGATTTCAAAATAAATAGTTTTCTGTTTGATTCGTTTATATGTATGTATCTATGGTATAAAAATCGGGAAGTCTAACTAAATGCGATTCAGAAAGTATACCATCTATGATAGTATCGTACTTCAAAATGTACTTTGCGTAAAATATTTAGCAGTTATGTGTATTCAAACAAACAGACCGACAGATAGACAGACAGACATTTCTAAAAATACTGATAGAAATTTAGAAACATACGAGTACTTAGTGTTTTTAGATCCCTACAAAAATTTTCGTCATAAATTCTAAGAAAAACGAACGCGTAAAACTTCCACTTATGCCAATTATCCGATATGAATGAGGTATTTCTTTTTTATATTATAGTTATTCTATTTTACTGAATATTTATTTAAAAAGATCTTTATGTTTATAATATTGTCTTACACTAAGACAAATACGAGCTATGGAATGAAACATTAGAGTAATTTTAATTATTGAAACAGTCGGCTCATTTTTGTTAAGAAGTTGTGTTTTTTGATCCAGAAATGTAACATATGTCGCGAACCATCAACGTCTCCAGCTTTGTATCTTCGGGGGTGGACACTCCTTGGCCTACGTGCTGGATAATAACTTGTACTACCTCCCTGAAAATTCCAATCAGGCTATACAGATCACTTTTGATGGCGTCCCAGGAGTTATATACAACGGACACACTGATTGGGTTTATGAAGGTATAGACCAGTAACATGAACTATAATTTAGTGATTAAAACTTTTTTTTTTTAATTATAGTATTTATCATCATACTATTAAAAATATCATGCAAAAAAAGAAAAAAAATGAAAAAGGCTTTTATTTAGACAAATTAGTTTAATATCTATTTAACAACCTTTTTTAAGTACATATATATATAATATAAAGTATTTCGCGGTAACTTTCAATATCTATGTCAAATTATGGCATTTATTTTAAGTTTGCGGCTGTAAACTCAAATTTAGTCCGTTAGTTACAAGCACGTTCAAGCGAACAAAAAAAGTAATGCTCTAAGTAAGATCATTAAGAAAGTTACACAATGAGGTTAAGAGATAAATTTAGAAAAACAAGGAATGTTATAACAGCCCTTAAATCCTACTGCTGATCAGAGGTTTCTTCTACGAAACAGAATGGCAGATATACACGTGTCTTAGAATGTCTTTCTTTCAAAACTTTTTGCTTTTATCACCATATTTACCATTACCACAAGCTCTCTGATGATTTTCAGTAATTGAAACTTAATCGGAAGCTTCGGTGTTGTATGGTGTAATAAATCGTAATCATACTATTCTTTATCATTTCAGAGGATGTTATGTACACAGGCCAAGCGACTTGGTTCTCACCGGATGGCAACTATTTAGCCTTTGCCAGTTTTAATGACACATTAGTAGAGACTTACTCCTACTACTACTATGTGGACAAGTCTGATCCAGATGATTTGTATCCAGAACTATATAACCTTAAATACCCTAAGGTAAAGTGTATATACATATATATAATAAGTGTGTTAAAAGTATGAAGTGAAATTTGGATTTCTAATTTTCGATCATCGATGATGCTGATGATGTCTTAAATAACTCTTCACATTTGACCATACTTATCACTGTCGTGCTTAACTTAGGTTATTTTTCGAGTGTAAATGTAGAAATTGACGTATATTGTCCAATGATCCCCTTTTCCCTGAGAATTTGATAGACACAATAAATCTCTCTATTTTTCGTAATCCGGAAAGAATTTTTGTAACTGTCATTATGGGTGATGCTTGGCTATAAAAATTTTTTAAGTGATTAGATTTATTGATTAAAATGCTTAATACTATAAATGCTCTAGTGAATCTAGTGACTTCTATATTCCGGTTTGTTTGTAATAATTTCGCACCTAATCCGCTAAATAAATTTTGAGAAATGGTGGATTGTGCTAAAAATATAGTACAAATAAAAGAGAATAAAATATAAGCGGAAGAAATAGGAGATAAAATTACTCATGGAGGATGTATAATTTATCAAGCTTATATAAATTCAATTTTATGTTTTTTCTAAAAAATGTGATTGGTAGAAATGAAAATGGTGATTTTAGAATTTTTTTATTAGAAATATATAGGTTACTCATTTCTTAATTTTACTAATAAAATTAACTGTCTATTAAGTTGTGGCTAGTAATAATATAGTCAATATTTATATATTTTTTCCGATCACTTTCAGGCCGGTCGTATAAATCCAACTGTAACCCTTCGCGTCGTAGATTTGAGGACGGCCGCAACAAATCTTAACTTTATAACTCTGGAAGCGCCGACTGTTGTCACTGATGACCACATCTTGGGCGGAGTGACGTGGACAACCGCCACTGAGATAGCCGTGCATTGGCTGAACCGACGTCAGAATTATACAGTTTTGAGGATTTGCAATATTGTTACATCACAATGCGAGGTAACTTAGTAAAAAAAAAAACTTCATTTTAAAATTATTTTTATTGATTTTGTTAGGATATTTCCTAAAACCTTCTGTACTAGTAAACGAGCATGGTTCCAACCACCTGAGTTGTCACAAATGTTTCTCTGGTTAAAATGGTGAAATAAAATAGAAGAGAGCTAAAGAACTAATGATATATAGTAATAATTTTCTTTATTAGGAGAAGACGTTTCTTTCTGGACAGTACAAAAGTACCGTCTATAAACATCACAACCTAATTTAAATTGTGGGAGTACTAACCAAAAAGAATATCGCTCACTTATTAAATATTATTGTTTCAGGAAGAACATCGTCAGCAGCCAAATGGTTGGGTACCTATCGCGCTACCTCGCTTCAGTTCAGCGGGAGACTTCTACGTGTCCACTCGCTGGTCCTTGGAACAGGCGGATGGTAACATTTGGAGTCACTTGTACGTCAGCATGAGACTTAATGGAGAAATCGTCTCGAGTTCCATCACCCCCGGTGCCTTCACTGTGAACAATTTCGTGGGAATGGATGAACAAAATCTGGCCTAGTGAGTACATATCAGAGGTAATGGTAGACTCGATTGTGTTAGTCTTTTACTCTTTTTGAAGTGAAACTTCTTTAGAATCGTTGTGATTTGAAACGGGATGTGACTGAAAAAGCGACAGGTAAGAGACACAAATACAAAAATGTGTAGGAGAGAATGAGATAGTATGATGTCGCGTATCCTAGCAACGCGTAAATAAGTAATAGAATGTTTAAATATTAATATTAAAATAATTGATAGAGTTTTCTTATTTATTTATTTATTTATATTTTATTAAATTACAAGAAATTTTACAATATTATACATATTTACAATTCAAAACTTAATTATTTACAAACAGTTTTGGTATAAATCATGTCCGCGTGGAATGGTGCCAAGAATACTAGCAGCATTTCCCCGTTGAATCGCAATTCCGATTCTTTGGGCAAAAAATGCACCAGTCCTCCTGTCACGAGTGGAGGCTATGAGACGTGGAGTTAATTCTTTTAGAAATTTTTTTGCACTGCTACTCCAAGGTCCAAGTGTTTCGACTGCAAACGGCACAAAAACATAACTTTGGATAAGTGACGAATATTTGTGCCGTTTAGTCATTTCAGCCTTCTCTCCAGCGGCTCCCATTCTTAAAGCCGTTTCCCTGACATGAGACGGAGCCAATGTATCGACGCAGGTTGCATCCCACAAAAGCGCCCGTCCCCTTTCCCAGGGAACCAGTGTTAACCATCAGGCCTCTTGCCATCATCGCGACTAATTAAAGTAGGCTCAATAAGAGCAGGAACGTCGATGGTGGCAAGAGCCTTTTTAATGACCTCATTCAGGGAACCGTAGCGGGAAAACTTACCTGAACTCTTGTTGCAAGAAAGGCCATGTAGTCCGAAAGAATCAACCTCCTTTCCACACGGACATCTGTGTTCAAAACACAGACGTGCTCCCAACCGGAGATCTATACAAATTCGAAAACTTTCATTATTTAAAAGTGTCCCAAGGTTTTTTGACGGCATTGCGTGTAACCAGTGACCTGACTCTTTACTTGATAAAGCTAGAATCCTTGCACGGTTTTTGTCACTTGTAAGATTATCCGTCACATTATCACGAGTATTGTGAACTAATGGCGCATCCCAAAGTTTTTGTTTTGTAACTTCCTTGGGGATATCGTCATTAGGACACCTCAACTTCTAGTTTTCTATTGCGTCTGTAGCATCTGTAATTTGGACTGAACTTGATTTTAGAATACCGGAACATAGACCTTTGATACTTTTTACAGAAGCAAGAAAAGCAGGAAGAGCGACACTAGAAATTTTTCTCACGCCTATGCCACCATCTCTAATTAGTAAAGTACCTTGGGTCCAAGAATTTTCATCAAAAGATAAATTTAGAATTTTTTCTAAAGAACATTTCAGAGTGGCATCAATTTTATCGGTCAAGCCAGGAAATTTCCAAATTGGGCTAGTGCGAAGTATGTACATTAATTTTAGGACAAAAAGACAGTATTTCAAAGTAGTATAGGCAATATGAGAATTTAGAGTACCCAATTTGTCAGTGTTGTCCACGAAAATTTTAATTTTACTGTCTTAAATTGGCTGTATGTCTTCATCAAAAAGTGGTGCACCTAGAAGACAAAGTGTATTTCTTTGAAGTATTTTCAAATTAGGTGTAATTTTATAAAATAATTCCGTTGCTAAATTAATTTTTTTAGGTAATAGAATGTTTAACTATTAATATTAATAAATTTTAAATTGAGTTTGCCAAAGATCTTCTGATATGTGTACTCCGTTCACACGACATTTTGTTGCTCAAACTTGAAAGATTCATGCGGTAATAAACGTTCGTATTTATAGCCAAATCGATAGTGGGTGTTTCACAAACATAATTGAAATTAGGCACACAATTTTTAATTGACGAATTGCATGTAGTTATTGCGGTGATATACTGGTGATAGTTGCAAAATAACCGGGAATGAATATTCGTAGCTGAAGCATGTTTCGTTGCAAATAATCTGTAACAGTCTTAACAATGACAATGATGCCCACGGGACAGGAGGCCACAGGAGTGCAATCTGAATCACCTTGATATTTGGCCATGCTCGGAGAGAATGTTAGTGGTCGCTTAATACTAAACCTACCAGAGCGGTGAAATGGCCGCTTTTGTAACTCAATTAAAATTGTTAAGTTCTAGGTTTACATTTTTCTTGAACTTACTGCACGACTTTTTCTATAATACATATATAGACTACTTAAGAAACCTGGAAATTTAAAAAAGACGACCGTTCTGGTGTAGTGGTGCGAGTAGTCGATTTAACGCCAGCGGTCGCGGGGTCGATTCCCGCTCGGAGCAGATATTTGTATTTTTATAAATATTTCTTCTAGATTTATGTCCATGTGGGTCTCCCCACTGTGCTTCGGGGAGCACGTAAAGCCGGCGGTCCCGGTTGTTATCATAGACATCTGATAAAGATCGTTACTCATGATAGGGAAATTATCTGGCAACCCGCAGTGGAGCAGCGTGGTAGATTAAGTTCCAACCCTTCTCCTACATGGAGGAGAGGCTTCTGCCCAGAAGTGGGACGTTAACAGGCTCATTCAATTCAGTTCAATTAAAGTCTCAAAAGCAGCCATCTGACCGTTCTAGTAAGCTTATGGTGGCATTTCGCGCCGCGGCAGGTGACCGCGACAGGAGAGACAGAGACAACAGAACCAAGACGACCAATGATATAACTTGTCGCGGTCTCTTGTCTCTGTCTCTTCTATCGTGGTCGCGTGTTGCGGGCGCGAACCACCACCAGTAGGTTTAAAAAGAAAGAAATAAAGAAAGAAAAGTTATTTATTGGCCTCATAAAATAAAATAAAAATACACAAAAAAAATAAGTAAAAAAAGGAGAAAAAGGAATAGAGCAGCAAAATTAGAAAATTTAAACAAAAAAATTAATTTTACAAGGCCAACTAGGTCTCTGCCTCAGCATTGCTTAGCAGCATATACAAGTTTAGTGTTAATGCGCGGTATGCGTCCGCAGCTACTACACGCGCACGGAGGCAGGCGCGCCGTGGCGCTCGCAACTGCACGCGGCGGGCGCGCGGCCGGGCTGCCTGAGCTGCGACGTGGTGCTGCCGGACGGCGGGCCGTGCGCCTGGGCTACCGCCAGCGCCAGCCGCCACGCCGCCTACCTGGCGCTGACCTGCTCCTCGCCGAATGAGCCCTCCGCCACCTACATCATCGATCCCTTGGTGAGCTACGTCATATCAGCCGATGAATGTCCACTGTTGAGTGTAGTCCTACCCCATCGACCTCCAGAGCTACTGGTTCAACGCAGGCTCCATCCAACGGCTTCCGGCGACTTTCCTTAAGTCGTCCGTTCATCTCGCGGACGCCCGTCCGACGCGGCGTTTGTCGTTACGTGGTTTCTACTCGAGAATCTTTCTGCTCCATCGGCCGTCAGTTCTACGAGCGATGTGCCCTGCCCACTGCCATTTCAGCTTGAAAATCCGTAGGACTATGTAGGCAACCTTCGTTCGTCTGCGGATCTCATCATTTCTGATTCGATCTCGCAGAGAAATACCAAGCATAGCCCTCTCCATTGTACGCTGTGCGACGCGGAGCTTGTTCAAAAGGCCCATAGTCAGAGACGACGTCTCAGATCCGTATGAGCTTACACTAATAATAATAATAGGAGAATTCATAAGACATGTTGTTTCTGGGTGTAGTCGTCTTAATAACGGTAAGTATTTGCACAGACATAAAAAAGTAGCCAGGATTATCCATCAACAACTTGTGCTTGGATACGGCGTCGTGGAAAATGGGGTGTCTTACTATAGATACAAGCCAACGCCATTTCTTGAAAATGGTCATGCTGTACTCTAGTGGGATCGGTCTATTGTCACTGATAGGTTTATAACTGCCAATAAACCTGATATAGTGATAGTAGACCGATCAACGCGCCAAGCAATTATTGCTGACATTACAGTTCCACATTATGATAATCTCGTAAAGGCGGAAAAAGAAAAATTAAGTAAATATTTGGATTTTGCCCACGAGATTACCGGCTTCTGGAATGTGGATTTAAGAATAATTTTCCTCTTGTTGCCGTGTTGGTCAATGAATTATTAGCGAAAAGTTTCGACTAACATCTTAAGAAACTCTCGCCAGACTATTGGATAAAGGGTCGGATACAAAAGGCAATGTTGCTTGAGACGGCATGCATTGTTAGAAGGTTCCTTAGCCTGGAGCCCTAACTACCGGCGGCCTGGGTCTTATCCTGCCACAGGAAAACTATATTTTATATTTTTTTAAATATTTTTATTTTTGTTTTATGAATATATTTAAAAATGTATAAAATTAAATATAGAAGTATAATAAATAATAATAATGTTACTCTTTATTGCACACCATGAAGAGAACAACTGAAGAAAGATGTACAAAGGTAATCTTATTGCTAGTAGAGCGATCTCTTCCAGACAACCTTCGGGTATAGGACACGGTATAGTAAAAGCTGATAATGAAGTTTAAAAAGAGTTTGACATTATAACGATAAATCTACAAACAGTAAAAAAGTCACTACAATAAATTACTATGTATAACAGTATTCCTTGAGGAGAGGACGGTTCTCTAATTTCGGTCGCCGATTGTGTATTGTGATGTTCTCTCAATATTGTTAAATTGCTCACCTTCACAGATGTACCACAATCCTCATTTTTCAAATTGGAACAGGCATCTAACAACATTTATAATAAAAAAAAAAAAAAAAACTATAAATTTCTTACATTTTGTCAGACATGTATAATAATAGGATTTTTCAACACTCCAGGGGTTTTTTTGTTTTTAATTTGTCTCAATTGTTTTCCATTTCGAGCAGGACGAAAGACATTGTACAATTTTTTTATATTCATGTCAAGCTAAGATAGATTCACTAGGCGAGCCGACGGCTATCTGTAGATCGCAGTGCAAATGGTTATCATTGTTATTCCTAAAATAAATATTACAGAAACATCACAATTTCTTGTCATTTTGGACCTTGTTAACAGAATCGTCAAACGTTGTATCTATGGGAGGACAATCAAATAGTTCGCGATCGTCTGGTCGGCAAGAGCAGGCCGCAGAGCATCATCACGACTGTTCCTCTCGAGAACGGCTACCCGGCACCCGTGAGGCTACTCCTACCCCCAGGGTTGGACCTCAACGATACCACCACGAAATATCCTGTCGTGTACTTCGTTTATTCTGGTCCTGGAACTAACACCGTGTATGATACTTTCACTGTTGGTGAGTGAAATTTATATAGATCAGTATAGTTAATTTCATAATCCGCCAGGCGTATTTATCGCCGCCTGTTTATCCTGAAAGGTTATATGTTATTAAATATGACGACTCAAGGAACCGAAGCAGTAATTGTAAACGCTGACGCGAGTGAAACCGTACTGCTCGTCTAGTTAACGAGTAGGACGTGAGTGATGTAAACGTAGGTACGACCTTCGTATTTATTACTCGTAATAAACAATAATCACCTTCTTCAGTCTTTTGTAGACAATTTTCTGATGTCACCAATAAAACATATGTTACAAATCGTTTTTAAGTAAAAGATTTTTAATGATTTTTTACACGCTTGTGTTAATTATAACGATGTTTTTGTTTCAAATCATGTAATTTACAAAACATGTAAGAAATATTTTAAACCAGTTTCTAACGATTACGTTACGTTCTTCTTATTTTGCGTCATTTGCAACTTTATACATTAATTCAATAACCAAATATTAATTAATATTTTAATTAAATTAGCCCATAATGAATGTACAACATACCTTCCTGTGCGAATTGATTTTTTTTTCTACAATGTGTGGTTTTTTTGAGTTTGTAAAATATACTAAAATTTTAATATTATAAATTAAACTGAAACAACAATAAATCTCTCACTGGCACTGCAAAGACTTCTTCTCCTATATAAGGAGAAGGGCTAGAGCAGTGTTTCCCAAACTTTTTTAGGTCATGCCCCACTTTAACATTCCTAAATTTTTTATGCCCCATGCATAATTTTTAACCTTTAAAATTGTTTTGTTCCCTTAAGAAATATAAATGATAACATTTAGGAAGAAATCACTATGAAATTGTTATCAAAACATCGTAAGTAAAATTTCAAAACATAATGAAAAAAAAACTGCAATTTATAGACGTAAGCTGTAAAAAAGATAATAAACGGTTGGACTTGGTATAGCATTGCATTAAAATAACCCAAAGTAAAAAATCCAAAGGTTAAAGTCGTGTCGAGTCCATTTTTAAATTGCCCCCCTTAACTATCAAATTGCCCCCCAGTGGGTCGTGAACCCCACGTTGGGAAACACTGGGCTAGAGCGTAATTGGCTACGCAGCTCTACTGCGGGTTGGCAGGTTCCTTTCCAACAGTAATAAACGTTATCAAATGTTTATTATGATAACTACTTGGACTGAAGATTTTACGTAATCCTTTGGTACACTGACCCGTTGGCGCAGTTTGCAGTGACCCTGTTTTCTGCTCGAAGGGTTGTGGGTTCGATTCCCGCCCCGAGTCTGGGTGTAATATATGTTTATTTATATATGTATTATTTATATGTATATTTAATATGTATATTTATTTAAAAAAAAAGTATATCAGTCGGCTGTTACCTAAAACACAGGCATTAAGTTGCCTACCTTAGGGACATTCGACCGTGTGTGTGTGTTAAAACATATTTATATTTATTTATTTAGTTGGTAGACTCATATGAACTAATGTCCTATTATATTATTTATTCAAAAACAATGTAATTCAAAGGTTAATTTATAATTAAAATCAAAATCAAAAACAACTTATTTAAATAGGTCCCACGAGCACCTTCGAATCGTCATTTTACAAATTAACACTTGAAAGTGATTATTATTTTGTAAAAGTAAAGCTACCACCTATTCGAAATCTAGATTCTGCACAGAAGAATCGGGAAGAAACTCCGCAGTTACTCTTTTGAAAAAACTGTGTTTTAGTACAAAATTAGTAATATCTTGCATAAAATACAGCGCCACTAAGTCCACACATCTTTATCGACTAATTAATCCTGCACCGAATAATACGCTTTATCTTTTTTTTTTAAATAAAAACTTTAAATTTATGTTGAGACATTTCCAAAATTGTTTGTGGGATTTTATTATACATGCGAATACCATAACCCAGAAAGGAGACGTTTACTTTGCGCAGTCGGAAACTTGGAGTTACAATTTTGTTATTCCTTCTAGTGTTTACACTGCGACTAATACTATTTATTTCAAAACAATGAATATTCTGGTGAATATATATAATATTGTTATAAATATATTGCGACGCAATTGTTAATATGTCTACCTTAGGAATAACATCCCGTAGGGAGAATCGAGCTCCAAAATCGTAAATGCCACGATATATATATAATTATTGTCTCGCCATATAAGCGAAGTGGAAAAAAAGTACTAATTTGTAATGTTTTAAGGCTACCATTCATACCTCACCACAAGTCGCAACACTATTTATATGATGGCGGACAGACGGGGTGCGGATCTCAACGGACAAAATATTCTGTATTCTGTCAATAACGCTCTCGGAACTGCTGAGATTGAAGATCACTTCGTTGTATTAAGGTAATATATTGTATAATGATCTTAATTTCATTGTTAAATCAACCAACCGACTTCGTTCTTATATAATTATGAAAAATTTCCTAAAACCTGCTTTCAGTATTGTGCGCTATTTTCTAATTATTTCTGTAAAAATATATTTTTTTAACTGTGTTATGTTATTAGAAATTTTTATCGGTCGGTTTATGGACGAGAATTTTATGTGATAACATCATAAGAAAACATCGATGAAAGAGTGTGTGTGTGTACGCACGTAAGAAATTATACTTACAATAATATGATGATGATGGTAATTAAATAAATATAAATACCTAGATTGACAAGTAGACTAATAATAACTAATAAAAATTCAATGCTGAAACGAGAAATAGTCTTAGATTGGTAAAATCACGGGCCACGGATTGTAATGGAAGAGTTTAGATTATTTATAATTTCAGACAAGTGCTCAATCGCTACGCGTTCATGGACCCTGACAGGGTCGGTATCTTCGGCCACAGCTACGGTGGATACGCAACGCTCCTAACTTTGGTCCACGACGATCAGAACATGTTCCAGTGTGGTATATCTGGCGCGCCTGTCACCTCCTGGATTTACTACAGTGAGTATTACTTTTGTTCGAATGCTGTGAGTTTGTAAATATCGCATAGCTGGAAAAGGGCATCTATTAAGGATATGCAGCTTATTAAGCATGCATATTGGAATATTATACATGTTTTAGATTTTTGAAACATGAAAATCTTGGAAGGGAATTCTTTTTTTTTTTTTTTTTTTTTTTTTATGTGTTAGTTGAATAGGCAAACTGGCAGACGTGCCACCTGATGGTAAGTGGTCGACGTCGCCCATGAACATAAACTAGTTTACCTGGAACTAGCCCAGCCAACTCATTTATGTGTTGCCTATCCTGAGACATATGATGTTAAGTCTCGGTGCCAGTAATTACACTGCCTGTCTTGCCCTTCTTTCCGAAACACAGCAAAGCTGTTTCACGGAAGAAATAAGCAAGATGGTGGTACCCATGCAGCCGGGAGCGCGGCACAGCGCATCCCTCCCACCGGTAAACATTTAATCATTTTTAAATTCAAATTTGATAGATATGATTTTAAGCTGTCTTAACTTTGTCTTTTGTTTTCACCCAATTGGACAGAAAATCCAATATAACACTTCAGCTCATATTCCACTATTACGTGATGTTGGTTTAAAAAAATTAGCAGTTTTTACTGCTTTATAAATCGAAACTCCGATAGAATATCAGACAACGTGGTGATCTAAAACAATAGCAGATTCCCGGATATACGTTAGAGATCTATATAGATTTGTTTCCATCATAGTCACAAGCTAACTGGAGTACCACGCGCCCTTCGACGCGACCCTCACAAATAAGAACAATATTAAAATTTAAAAATATGCAAGGTAACTTTACTTTCAGACACAATGTACACCGAGCGGTACATGGGTCTGCCGACACCGGAGGACAATTTGTCCGGTTATCAAGCCGGTGACGTTACATTGTTAGCGGAGAGACTCAGAGGGAAGAAGTTCTACGTTATGCACGGTAACGCGGACGACAACGTTCACTATCAGAACGCAGCCAAGTTGTTCACGAAATTGCAGGAATTGAACATACCGTTTGATCAGATGGTATGTATTATGTGTGTTTGATAATGAAATTGTTAAAAAAATGAGACTTGAACTTGTATTAATTCGAATTGTATCCAAGAAGTTCTGTTACATGTGCTGTGCTTTAGATTAATTAATAAATAATAATAATAAAAATAAAAAAACGCCTAGTAGAAGAGTCCCTCAGTAGAATGACAACACTGTGTCAGGGGCTCGGGAACATACAAAATACAAACACTGACGCACAGACTACCACAAACATCTGTATGGTATATATATTTGTATATGCCATTTGTCATAAGCGAGGTTCGAAACCGCGACTGCTGTCATAAAAACTAGTTGCTGTGACCACGCGAGTGCACTACCCGAATAAGTCGTTTTTAACTGAGGCAAATTTATCAAAAATGAAAATGAAAAATTGGATTATGAACTAAGCATAAGCGTTATAATAATATGTAATATGATACAAATTTTTTTTATACATACCTATTATAAAATAATTTAATGTCAAAATATTAAATGTTCTCCGAATTACGTTTCCGTCTAGGTTTATGCAATAAGGAAACATTTTTAAATAAATTAAATCATTTATCATCCGTTACATAATGTTGTATCGATATATAACTAATTTCATAATATATTTTATTTTAGTCATATCCCGATGAAGCCCACAGTTTGGCCGGAGTCAACATGCACAGATACGGTACCATGAACCGTTTCTGGGAAAAATGCATCGGTATACCCCCCGAAGCCCAATAAAGTTCCTAAAAATTTTGATATATTAACCTATTTATGTCGTAACCGCTAGTTATTACATTATTGAGACTAGTGAGAAACTAGTTTTTGTTTAAATAAATGTTCCATATTCTCATGTCCTTGGAGTCTTTAATTGAATCGCGAAGTTTACTTTTACTTCCACGTTAAACATTATTCTATAATCAACCAACGTATGTAACAAATATAAATAATAATAAACAGTTACGTGAAGGTGTATTTTTCTTTATACTACCCTGGTCATCAATATTTAAAAAAAATATTAATAATTTATTCTCTAACAACACTAAATACGCTTTGATTATTAAATAACTGATATGGTTATGTTATTGTCTGCTCCACTTGTCTATTTATAAGTATGAACATTATTACGACTGATTATGATGAAATTCTATTTATGAACTGATTTCAACTTCGGTAATAGATTATTAAAAATCCTGCTTCGCTTGTAAATTATCGGAATAAACGTATGAGAAGTGTAAGATCGTTTTCGTTATCAATATTATGTATGTTTTTGCAAATGAATGAATGGCGCCAATTGATTTAACAGATTATGATCTAACTATTTATGTTTGACCATAAGGAAAAGTATGTTTCAAGGTACCTTGCTAAATGGTGTATTGAAAACGTTGCCTCTTTGCCTTAGGCCTCTTATTACTTACGGATATAAATTGCTATTGTAGTCGTAGGTGCTGTTGTTTTCACATATTGCGTATAAGGCCTCTTAAGCCTCTTATTATTTACGGATATAAATTGTTATTGTACTCGTAGGTGCTGTGATTTTCACATGTTACGTAAATTGACAAAAATGAAATTTAAAGCTTTACCTTTTGTTATTAGGAAAGATAATGATTTTAACCGTGTGAAATAAATTTTATTTTATTTAGAAACTAGTGAAAATATACGATCAAAAACATTCTTAAAGTAACTAGTACCGGCTGTCCCACTTTGTAGGCGTCCTTTCAATCAAAATAGGTACAGAGTAAGTAGTTCTACTAACGGTATGCGGATGTCCAAAGGGACAAATAAATAATTTAAATGGATATGTACTTTACTATAGTCCTTTGTAATTTTAATATAACATCCGACGCGTAACACGTTAATGGGAACGGAGGTTGGTGGCCGACAAAAGTGAAAGGAGATGTGACCGATCACGATTATACAATACACAGCACTGTATAGAATTTTAATTCAATTGCGTTTTGTTCTTTGTTAAGGTATTCCTAAAACGATATTAGAGGTCAAACCTTCCGTAATATAGGCGTAAAAGGCATACAAATCTAGTATTAATTCATCAAAATTGTTAAAAATCTTATATCGGTAATTGTGGGAAAATAAGCTGATAGTGTATAGAAGTTAGTATGATTTGTATTAGTCAAGTCACAGAAATTTCTGCAGAGGCGCACCGCGAAGAATTACAAAATGACGATGGAAAAGACACGACGCTGTCAAACAACCGATGCTTGTTGCTTTACTCGCAAGGTTTTAACTTGATATACTATAAACTGTAGCTGTTTCTTTAATCAGATCTATGTAATAAAATTGTAAATTGCAATCAATCACTTACATAATTACATACTAAAGAGTAAAAAATAGTCTAAAAGTAAAACGTTTACGTAGGTGACGCCGAGCTAGAAGAACAACATAGCTAGTTGAAAAATAAAAGGAAAATAATATTTTCACATATGTAACAGAAACGATAATATGAATACAGTCAGATTGCAATAAAATTTTTAGTCTTATTGGGAGACTAAATAATAAAGAAGACATATTTTGATATTTCTGAATAAAAATGTCATGATAATTTAACCATTTAAAAGTTTGTTGATTTCTTATATGATTTTAGAGTCATTATTAAGGCCATGTTTTACCGGTTGCTGATAAAGTTTCAGATAGTTATCTGATGTATAACGTTGTATAATCGATAAAAGTTTTTGTTATGATTTCTATGTCTCAACATCAAACTGCACTTTATCCGTCAGATATTTCTATTCGCCTGTGAAACCAAAAGTTATAGTTTATCAGTGAGGTGAAACAGACACTTAATATTCAGCAAATGAAGGAAAGTTGGGCTAGGACGGTCGACGTCTTAAAACTTAGGCGTTCGAAGTACTCTTCGAAGCATGAACAACGATTGTTGGGGCTTTGAAGGAAGAGAATCAGGACGAGGCCCAAGCCGTTAGTTATCCTGTGTAAGCAATACACAACAACGTTACTTGACGCAATAATATCATATTGTCAATATACCTTCACACTGTCCAAGGTTGTCGACTCAATTCGCGTCACCTAGAGTATTACTATCGTTATCTCCCATAACCGTCGTCGCTTCAATATGCGTCGTGTCTCGTCTGTCGCTTTCCTAAGACAGTTCCTGAATATTGAAAAGCAAAAATTACATAATTTTAAAACTCAAACGTCTACTAGCTGTTTTACACGAATTTTCTGTAAGAAATAATAAACAAATATTATTATAATAATTTATTTAGTTGTTTCTATCAAATAATAAGTTAAATTAATTGAACTTAAAATTCAATTTTTTTTCACTATATATTTTATTTTATGTAATAATTTATTGATAAAATTAATAAATTACTGATAATCTAAAAAGAGATATAAAGTTATGAAATGAAATAAAATATAAATTGAAATGAATTAAAATATAAATATATAATTTGTAATATTTTATCAAATACACACAAGTAAATGTAAGCATAGTAGACATACGATCTAGAGAAATTTCTGTATAAATTAAAGAGAAGTTTCAGGTGAAATAACAAGGTGTAATTCTCGCATCCATGTGACATGATACTAATTAAAAATGTAAAAATGATTTATTAGCATTTATCATACAACATGTTTTACTATATTTCACTTTTGTTATAATTGAAAAAACAGTAAGAAGTAGGTAATTTCACACACACACACACACACACACACACACACACACAGAGAGAGAGAGAGAGAGAGAGATTGATTTCACATATTTCGAATTATAATATAAAAATGCATGGTTGTGATGGCAACTATTTACAAATCAGAAAACTCTAACTAGCACTTATGTTTAATTACATTATTGTGTAATAAATGTATAATAAAGAAAAGCTCGAACTCCTTTATAACATTCACCTTTTCGAAGAACGTTAATAAATAAAGGTTACAATAGACGATATATCATAGCAACTGTTTGCTTCTTCCTTCCGTTTCCTGCACGAAGCCTTTCGTAAAAGATTCCCGATAGGAAATAATGCATTTATATTCTTAAGATAGGTAAATACATACCGAAAACATCACGCAAATATATTTTATGGTAACATAATATTTAACTACTAGTCTACTACTAATTTTTAGAATTTTTAATTTGTTTTGTAAAGAAATATAAAAAAAATATATAAACAAAATTTACGAAACTAGTAAAATAGAGATTTATTAGGGTTACAAAATGTTAAAATATATATATATATATATATATATATATATATATATAATATATATTTTCATATATATACAAGAGAGTGACGTTGTTAGTGTAGTTTGCTGGCAGTCTGTGTCGCAAATAAGTGATGAGGTAGGCTTAAAAAGAACTAGACGGAAGGTAGAGTTATCTGCCCGTGACGGCTGACAGTTCCACAAACACACCACAGCAGTCTCGTCGTGATTGTGGTAGGTAGTCATTTTATTAGTGTCTAAGCCTAAACATGTTAAAATCATACATTCACAAATATACGTACATATTAAAACAAATTCACTCACAAAACTTTTTTTCTTTTGCCGAATGAATAGAAAATGCTAAAATTGTATTTATTTACCTTTTTTTTGTGATAAAATTTTTATTGTAGTTGATACTGTTATGTGGATCCATATTGGTAGTTTTTTTATCGTTTTATTGAGTAGATGTAGAATCCAAATACAATATAAAATGTATCTAGGAATAATATTACACATTTATATTACCTCGTAATCCATATTTTAAGGTACAATTAACTTTAAACAATAACACAATACTCGAACAAAACAAATAAATAGACAGGCTTAGGCTCATTCAAAGAAAACAAATTAATTTAACAATTAATCAACTTAATCAAAATCTATATACACGTTAAAAGTGTATAGGTATATATATATATATATATATATATATATATATATATATATATATATATATATATATATATATATATATATATATATATATATATATATATACTATATATATATATATATACTATATATATATATATATACCTATACACTTTTAACGGTGAGATCTGAGGTGTGGTACAGCATATCCAGTCAACTCCAGGGGTTTGATTCCTGCCCGAATCTGGGTGTGATATAATTATATTTATTTACCTGACTTACCTGACTTATACCTAACCATTTATTTAAAAAAAAAGTAGGGTTTATGATAAGATCTTAAGGTACCTCCATGCTTCCATACTGATATAGGTTAGATAATTTTATAGTAAATGCTTTACGTATGTAAAGCTTATGTAGTAACACTTTACGAATAATGATTATTCGCTGGAATTAACCCTGTAAATTCTTGAGATATATAGAAAAAATTTGCAATGCATGTATGATGTAGGTCATCTGCTATGTTATTGTAGTTGTTTATTGAAGATATTGGAAAGGTCTTGTGTAACGTGCTCACATAACTGCAGCATGGCGGTAGTTGTATTTACCTCTATTACGTCATAATCACTTCGACGGCCAAAGATAGCTATGCGTTACTCACTATAATTTTATATTCGTCAACATAAGCAATATGAGAAGAACTTATATTTCACGCTTTAAAAATAATATTTACACTACATACTCGTATCAATACAATAAAAAAATAAAATAAAAAATAGCTTAAAATATATTCTCATATGGGTGTTAATAATATTTACGTAATTGAAAATAATAATTGTGTTTGGTTAAACATAATATCTAATAATATGCGGTACAGAACCTCATTTCACATCACTACTTTTTATGTATATATTCATAGTTTATTATATATTTATAAATATGTATACAGTTAATTATTAATTTCCATAAAACAATCATTTTGTTTAAAACCACTACGAGTATTAAATGTCACGTATTGTTATATTTCTGTTTGCCTTATTTATTATATTTTAATGGGGAATTGTAAATTTGCACATACATACATATGCTTGACCTATTTAAAAGGTATTAAAAAAAAAACTTCGAAAAACGTCTACAATGTACAAAACAGGTATCATTATTATTATACGTTTAGCCGTTTCTAAAAGCATTCTAAGTACGAACGAGTAATAATAGTCGATGGCCTATAAAATCTTGTAAGGCTGTTATTATTTTAAAGTGTTTTAGTTTTTGTTTTGATTTTTTACATTAACATATTATTTCAAGATGTTTATGTTTTAATACCGTAATATTATTTTAAAACTTTAAGTTTTAAATAAATTGCATTTTTTTGTACATTCATTTATACTATATATAAATTATATAAGTTTTTTTTACTCATTTTAATCGAAATTATTCCGAAAACATAAAAAATGCTATTTATTTGTACAGACCGTTAATACCGGAAGATTTTTATATGTTGCTATTAGGAAACTTTTAGCAAAGTTTTATAATTTTCTGACCGCAAATTTTATATTTGTCTAATAAAAGCTTTCAGGTAGTCAACAGCGGGCTTTAGATGCATTCTAATATTTTTGATAGAACAGATTCGGTGTCCATAAGGCCCAGAATTGGCGATCAAAAGAACTTTTTTTCAAACTATAAAACACAGGTAATAAGTTTTAACGGTGTCTGGTTTTCATTTACAAAGGAAAGTTTAAAAGAGTTCAAAGAAAATTAGCAATTAAGCGTAAAGCAAGTGTGGTGTTTCGACGAATTACTTTGAAAATGTCTTTTCAGCCAACCGTTCTGGAGTAGTGATACAAGTGCAATAGTTGCCTCAAACCAGCGGTCGAAGGTTCGATTTCCGCTTGGGTCAGATATTTGTATTTCTAAAAACATTTGTTTCTAGTCTGGGTGTATGTCCTTGTTGGCCTTGCTACCGTATCTTGGAGAGCACGTAAAGCCGTCGATCCTGGTTGTTAAACAAAAAAAGCTAAACAAAAATGTTTTTTTAATAACGATTAAGATTTTATTAACATAATTATTTTCGTTTTATTTTCATGCAATTTAACGTAATGTAAAGAATATATATTCTTTTGTTAAGAAAAGAGATCCGGAACCTTATTCATTATGCTGATTTATTTTGATCTAATGGACCTTCATATCCCAGAATTTCCTCTTTTCCTCACCGCGGAAAATGAAATAATTTTAAGAAAACTGCTCAGTTGAAGTAACACGTTAGCCTCTTTTAAAATTACGAACTCTACTTACTGAACGACTCATTTTAATCAAGATTTAAATAGAGAACGACGAGAATAATTTATTTTTCTTTTAATACTAGTATGTTATGAAAATTTTCATCATAGATAAAAATATTTTTACTATCTATGTACTACAATAATATCTATGTATACAAATAAAAATATCTATGTTTACAGGCAATACCTAACACATGGTTACAAACAACTATGATTTATATGTAAAACGGGGTATTTAGCATATTTGACGACCGTTCTGGTGTAGTGGTGCGAATAGTCGCCTCAAACTGCGCGCCGACGGTCGCGGTATCGATTCCCGCTCGGGACTGATACTATTTGTATTTGTACGAATATTAATTGTTTCCGGGTCTCCTGGGGCATTGGGTATCTACACCGTGCCTCGGAGAGCACGTAAAGCCGTTGTTATCATAGACACCTGATAACGATCGTTACTCATGGTAGGGAAATTATCAACCAACCCGCAATGGAGCAGCGTTTCTTTTATAGGAAGAAGAGGCGTTCGATCAGCAGCGGGTTGTGTACAGGCTGATACAGTAGCATGTTTGTACACTCTGTGTGACTATGGATAAATACAGAGTATACAACAACAAATATATACACTTACATTAATACTAAAATATCGGGAACTCAAAATAACCAACAGTAAACAGGGTTAATATCCTGGTATACATAAAAAAAAACATAATGTTAGAGTGATCATCAAAGCTTAAAAAATAAATTTTATCAATTTTAAGTTTTACGTCGTGACAATCGTAATCATTAATTCACTATATCACATCCCAAGTTTCATTGGTAATCTACTTCATATCGTAGCCGAGTTCAAATATAAATTAAAAAAAATTCTCAAGTCCTGCATGAAAGATAGATTTGAGAAGAATTGATATAATCTTGTAGTAAATAATATGCTTTGACTATTAAAGTATTTTTAAATATATCATATATATTAAAATTTATTTACTGGCAATTGTAAAATCGTTTATCGGATTATACATGCATATACCTTGGCCTAGAAAAGAAACGTTTACTTTGCGAAGTCGGAAACTTGGAGTTACAATTCTATTCTTCTCCTGTTTTCTTTTCTTTTTCACATTAACATTAAAATGGAAAAGAAGTTGGATTTTTTTATAAAACTTTACTTAAGGATTTTTGATTTAGCAGGTTTGAAATACTGTAAGGTTGCCAGGATTTACCAATTATAAGTTATTTATGTCTGAAACTATACAATGCACTAAACTCGAGAGGTTCGTTCCCGAAGCTACACGTGCGATGCATCAACGCAGAGCAGAGACACGTCCGACTACGACACTCGCTGGTACGTTTCATTTGTTGAATTCAATTAGAGCGTGGCGAAGCGAGTGGTTGGCCTTTTCTGGACAGAGTACAATTCTTTGTTTATTGCCGTCTTAATATATACTGAATATATACGTTACGTAGATATTAAATAAATAAATAAATATGTTTAACATACACACACGGTTGTCTGTGCCTAAGGTAGGCAACTTAATGCCCGTGTTTTAGGTAACAGTTGACTGATATACATTTTTTTTAAATAAATATACATACAAATAATACATATATAAATAAATGCATATTACACCCAGACTCGGGGCGAGAATCGAACCCACAAACCCGGAGCAGAAAACAGGGCCACTGCTAACTGCGCCACGGACCAGTCATTATTGGACAGGCCAGTTATTATATTGACTCATTATTATTTTTAAATGTTACTTTGGTGTATTAAAAACCTTACGTTCGTAAGTTAATCAATGTTTTTCTTCTTTTTAATTTTCTCTGTATATCTAATGGGTATACTATACATGCTAGACTAAGAAGATTATAATTAATTTTTTGAGACTATAAAATTTGTAGTATAGAAGTATTTTACTGAATAATTTACATTTTATAAATATAAGTCGATATATATATATATATATATATATATATATATATATATATATATATATATATATATATATATATATATATATATATAATCGAATACCTATTTACTTTTATTTTGTATATCGTTTAATTATGAAAAAACAAGAATATGCGTCAATATTCAAGCAAAGTAACATATATATAGAAGAAAATATTAGAGATTACATGAATACAGTAATATTTATTTAATTAATTCAAAATAGTGTTAAATTTTTAATAATAACTAATTGTTCCGTTAAGTGATTTGTTTACATATCATATTGTAGTGTTTGTACCAATGTTTTTACTTTCTAATTATTATTTTTTTAGTTATTTTTATACAGTACAAGTATTTGAATGGTTCTTCTCACCACCATCCTAGACAACTCTCTGCCGTTGGTTTGTCTCTGTTTCAGAGAGCTCGCGGGATCTGTGACGAGAAACACCTGGACGCAGAGCTACAGCACATCAAGTAGGTACTGCGAGACAACAAGCTTCGAGCACCGCGTCAGCGTCACAGGTCCCGGAGGAAGAAGACTGCCACAGTCGGGTCGAGTGGTCAGGTAACTGGACCCTTTACGCAGCGGTCGCGGGTTCGAATCCCGCCAGGTGCAGATAATTTGTATGACGAATATAGATGTCTGCACCGGGTCATGGATGTGTATTTATGTATATATGTATTTATATCTTAAATTTATTTCCGTTCCTAGTACCTGTAACACAAGTTCTTACGAACTTAGCACGGGCCTAGGTTAACGTGGTGTGATTGTTGGTTAATATTTATTTATTTTATTTATTACAGTTGAGCGCCAGCCTCCGTACTACCATATGTTAAAGGAGTCACTGACAAGATTGGCTACATCTTGAAGCGAGCTTCAATCAAAACTTACTACAAGCCGCCAACGAAGATAAGTCAATTATTACCATCTGTCAAATGCTAAATACTTTTACAAGATACAGGAATCTACAAATTAGACTGTGAATGTGGTCTCTCATATATAGGACAAACTAAACGGAGTATAGAGACACGAGTCAAAGAACATATAGCTGACATTAAACACCAACGGTCGACAAAGTCTGCTGTGTATTAACATACTTAACAAGGTACCAACCACTATATCAGATTTGATAAGCCACAAATTCTCGCTAAAGAACACCGATTCCTACCAAGAATGATTTGCAAGGATATTGAAATCAAAAAACATCCTAATTTCAATAGAGAGGATGGTTGGAATGTACCACCAGCTTGGGAGCCAGTACTGAAATTAATTGAACCCAAGGAAAATAAGAACAATAATATAATAACACAATAAGCTCATTCTGCATGAATAGGAATGATTAATAGTAATAATTTAAAATTGTATAAAAAGCGGGGTATGTAACAATTAATTCATTATTCGGACACCCACCACCTCAGTCCCCCGAGATCATGGACGCTGTAAAGGGTCCGAAACGTCGGGAAATAATTTAAAATATTGTTAAACTGTAAAGTTTTAAATAAACACGATAATATCCGATATAGAATTTTAATTAAATGAGTAAAATTCGTGTAAATATAAGAGAACAGTATGACGAATATTTGTGCCGTTTAATCATTTCAGCCTTCTCCACAGCGGCTCCCACTCTTAAAGCCGTTTCCCTGACATAAGACGGAGCCAATGTATCGACGGAGGTTGCGTCTCATAAAAGCGCCAGTCCTCTTTCCCAGGGAACTATAAACCATCAGGCCTCTTGCCATCATCGCGACTAATTCCATTAGGCTCAATAAGAGCAGGAACGTCGATGGTGGCAAGAGCCTTTTTAATGGTATCATTCAGGGAACCGTGGCGGGAAAACTTACCTGAATTCTTGTTGCAAGAAAGGCCATGTAGTCCGAAAGAATCAACCTCTTTTCCGCACGGACATCTGTGTTCAAAATACAGACGTGCTCCCAACCGGAGACCTATACAAATTCGAAAACTTTCACTATCTAAAAGTGTCGCAAGGTTTTTTGACGGCATTGTGTGTAACCAGTGACCTGACTCTTTACTTGATAAAGCTAGAAGCCTTGCACGGTTTTTGTCACTTGTAAGATTTTGCGTCAAATTTTCACGAGTATTGTGAACCAATGGCACATCCCAAAGTTTTTGTTTTGTATTTTCCTTGGGGATATCGTCATTAGGACACCTCAACTTCCTGTTTTCTACTGCGTCTGTAGCATCTGTAATTTGGACTGAATTTGATTTTAAAATTTCGGAACATAGACCTTTGATACTCTGTATAGAAGCAAGAAAAGCAGGAAGAGCGACACTAGAAATTTGTCTAACGCCGATGCCACCATCTCTAATTGGTAAAGTAGCTTGAGTCCAAGAATTTTTGTTAAAAGATAAATTTAGAATTTTTTCTAAAGAACATATCAAAGTGGCATCAATTTTATCGGTCAAGCCAGGGAATTTCCAAATTGGACTAGTGCGAAGTATGTACATTAATTTTGGGACAAAAAGACAATATTTCAAAATAGTATAGGCAATATGAGAATTTAGAGTACCCAATTTGTCAGTGTTGTCCAGGATAATTTTAATTTTACTGTCTAAAATTGGCTGTATGCCTTCATCAAAAAGTGGTGCACCTAGAAAACAAAGTGTATTTCTTTGAAGTATTTTCAAATTAGGTGCAATTTTATAAAATAATTATATATATTTATATGTTTATTTATTACCCAACTTAGGAACAAACGACAGTGTGTGTATGTTAAACAAATTTATTTAGTTAAACAAATAAACATATGTAAATTTCTTATAGTGTTAATGGTCTTTGATAGTGAAAAAATTTCATATATTCCAAAACGTAAACTGTACACACGAGTGAACTCGACGCCGTACAAACGTAAACTATATATGTATATATATGTTCTAATTTGTAATGCATCATGTTATTAATGAATCCACTAATACGGAACGGTTATTTTCTGTATTTTCTAAGTTGCATAAAACCATTGAGAATAAACAGTGTCAGTACACGAGCAAAACCGTAGTTTTTGTAGTAAAATCGACGGTCGTAAATCACGCATTGTTACAAAAAAATAAAAAGATGTGGGTTATGCGGTTAAACTTGTTAAAAGTTGTAGCTGTCTTTAAAAACTCATTACGTAGCCAATTTTTAGTACAAGTGGCCAAATTTTAAGTACACTTCCTTTAAATTTTTAAGAAAATAAAATTTTGCTATAATAGTCATTTGATACTTTATCAGCTTGGTCTATACAAACTAGTGCCAAATTTCCAGTAGACTGATTTTTTGATAAATTGGTACCTAAATATGTGTGCTAGTCGCTTAGTCCTAAATTCAATTTAACTTATGTAAACTTTTCTTCGTAATAAACTCAAAGATTAACTATTTGTAGGTCAAATTTAAAGTTCGCATAGTATACAGTGCGCGGACGCAGTTTACGTTTACAAGGCGTCGAGTGAACTCGTGCGCACAGTTAACGATTTGATTTGCCTAGTGGAGTGTGATGTGATCTGATTGGACCACTTAAATCATTGGCGAGGAGTCATCCTTTTGTCCTGTGACCTAGGAGTATTTATTTACATAAAATGGTATATTCATTGTTTTATACGTCTTGCTTATTGCATTTTACTTTTGTTAATTGTTATGAAGCATTTTTTCTTTCTGAAACAGTACAAAATAAAAGGGAACTCAAAACAATACTAGTTTTTTCAAAAGAATAGTGCCAGACATTACGGACAAGTTTAACTCTTACGTAGGTACTTAGAATAAATATAATACTTCTCGGTTATTTTAACTGGATTTGTCATTGTTTGTATACGTAATTAACGTAAATTAAAATAGAGCTGTTAATGGTGAGTGATGTAGGTGGTATGAATTAATGAATATATTATAATGAATATACCTATTATAATGAATATAAATAATATGAACCATAAATATTTTAAAAAGATTAATGAATTATTGTAGATATTACAAATATCTGAAAGATTTTATGAAAGTTCGTCGGTGTGGGGGATTCCTGGATTTTTTTTCTTTGAATCTAAATATTAAATGATAGTACCTACATAGGTATAAAATTAACGTAAAAAAAAATCTAAAACTTGTCACTGAAAAAAAATTTATAACTGACTTGCTTATAAATATTTAGAATTGACCTGTAATAAATTTAATTTATTGATAATAATCGAAACGTCGCATGAATTTGCAATTGGTGTTTTTGATTGGTACCTGATGTCCTCTTCCCTGCTAACTAACAGTATATATATAAAGAATGGACGCAATAACAAATAATATTATTGATAATATTTTATATTAGCTTTTCCTCGCGGTTTTACTCGTGTCGATATTTATGGCTACTGTTACGCTGTTGGAAGCTATAGCGTGAAGTTTAATAGTTCTTATTAATTACAAGCAAATTAATATTTTCTCTCTGTGATATTAGCTTAGATATCGATCGTTAATATAAAGATTTCAGTTTATTTTGATCATATATTATGCAATATTTTACAAAAATAAAAATACCTAACTATCTAACATATTATCTTTATTTTACATACTTTTATTATAAATCGTAATGGTTTATTTATATATTTGGAAAATGTAATTTATTTTAGTATCTACTCTAACGCATTGGCCTTACTGTATTGTTAGTAGTAAGATTAATAATAAATAAATAAATAAATAAATAAATCTTTACAGCCTAATAAGTCTCATATAATAATGAAAAATTCAGTATTATTATATTTAAATTACTTTAATGTCTGATAAATGTTTGCATGAAATACTCTTTAGACAAAAACCTAAAAATATAATAACAAAAAAAAATCCACTCACAAAAAAGCAATTAAAAAAATGTGGGAATTAGACTTGACTACGCATGATTTAGATATATTTAATGGTTCTGTTTTTAAATTAATATTATTAATAAACTTTTCAGCTATATGCATGTAAACTAAATATTAAATTCAGAATAAATTCAAATATTTAATTTTAAAATTAAGATTAAAGGAAATTTAAAAAATATTAGATAGTATCTATATATTCCTAAATATATTATTATTTTATTTATATACTTATATAAATGTACTAAGGATTTAAACATCAGTTGTCGACTACCACATTTCGAAAGACTTAAAAAATAAATATTATTTTTTTATTATGTTATGAAAACAATGAATACTTTTGATTGTTACTTAAAATATATTAATTTATGATCTTTACTATGTAGATAAATGGTCTTTAACCTCAAATTCGTGAGATAAAAATTAAAGTACCTATTTCTCTCGCGTTTGATTAAAAATCTTTAAGATTTGTATAATGATTTTTTACGTAATTAATTAAAAATGAATTGAGATTTTTCTTTTGATAGAATGCAATACAATAAACTCATCTCAGGAAAGACAATACACATTACAAATCTATTGTTTATTGTTAATAGTAATCTTACTTGATAATACGTCATAAAAACCTTCATTGAAAATAAATATTTTTACTCAATTATCTTTGACAATAATATATTGGTCAGCATTATTAACTACTAATCTGTTCTATATATACTATATTATATTTGTATAAAATAATTAATACTTTATTTGTTTGAATGCGGTAATGGGGAGCGGAAAAAATCTTTCTTTCCTTGGTCTTTTGCCTCTAAATAGCCTGTTTATTAAATAATATTATAGGCTATGAAACATCACGAAGCCATTTTCAGGAGTGATGCAGTGGCCATAAATATAATATAATAATACTAAAGAAAACGAATCTGACAAGTGTCGATAGAAACGAAAGGCGGCCGGAACCACCAAGGACGTCATCAATAACTAAATACCTTTTTAAATTTATATTCTCGTCGATTTATATATTATGATTCAATAAATCAAACAGATTGAAGTATCCGTTAGTAATGTAAATTTTTTTTACTAGGTACATATTATGCATATATTTTAAATATAATTTTGTCTATTTGTTCCGGGTAATTTTCGAATCAACTGTCTCGATTTTGAAAAGACTTTCATGGCCCGATTTTCTCTGGTACTGTGCTAAATTCCGCGAAAAAATCTCCGTGAACAAAGTCGCGGCTTGCTGCTAGTGTGCAACATATTAGAAACAATAAAAAAGGAATACTTAAAACTGTAAAAAAATCGCCAAAGCATGCATGTTATATGATAATCTTATTATGAAGCATCCGTATTAATGTTTTAATAATTAAGTAATACATTCTGAATAATAATTACGATTTCGACAATTTGAACAGGTTTCTAAAATAATAAATAATCGATATTTTTATATTTCTAGTTAAACATTTCTGACATTTAAATTACATTCAGATTTATATGTAAATTGCAAAATATTGAGCATATTTGGGAAGTCTAAAAATGTGTCTACTTTCCTTCACATTTAATGTGTCTACTTTTTTCATGACGGCCGGCTGGTCGAGTGGTCAGGCAACTGGACACTTTACGCAGCGGTCGCGGGTTCGAATCCCGCCAGGTGCAGATAATTTGTATGACGAATATAGATGTCTGCACCGGGTCATGGATGTGTATTTATGTATATAGGTATTTATATCTTAAATTTATTTCCGTTCCTAGTACCCGTAACACAAGTTCTTACGAACTTAGCACGGGGCTAGGTTAACGTGGTGTGATTGTTGGTTAATAATATTATAATATTATTATAATATTATATTATAATATTATAATATTCACCAGTACTGGCTTGAGTTTTCAACGTAATACTGAACAAGAAATTATTAATTTCAACTGCTGTTTCAATCATGGCCATGAACAACTGCAATTAAGTGACTCTCATGAGAGTAACTAATCAATTTTATTAAACAAAAAAAAAAGAATGAAAAAACATTCAACACGATAACTCTTACGGTATAATGTAAGCAATAATGATGTACAATCAATTTCTTCATTATTGTTTACATTAATGCGGCGATTACACCACACTACCTCTAATGCACTACGTTAAGACACTAAAAATACGGCGTTTTGTTTGCGCTGAACGAAACGCCGACCTGTGAAACCATCAACTAAACTGAACGAAACCGACCTGTGAAAAATCGGCATTGCCCTTGCCATAACATTGGGCATAACTAGGGTTGCCAACCGTACTATAATATATAGTATTTTACTGTATTTAAGGACTCCGTACTATATACTGTTGAAGAGATATATATTACGAGAAAATACTATATATCAGATTGAAAATTTCAGTATAATAGATCAATGTTTATATTTTGCAACACGAAAACTAATAAAATAAAATAAAAAACAGACTCCGCAGTTTTTGAACTCGCCTTTCTATTCCTTCGAAATGGCATCAACAAAAAAAAACCAGATCAAGTATATCTTTAATAAAAAATGAGCTTTTGTATGTATTAAAGTAAAAATTGACTGCGGTAAAGTTTATGCCACTTTTATTGAAGATAAAAAATTGTTAAAGAATCCAAGAAGTGCAAAAAATATAGTTTTTATAAAAAAATTAATGAGTAAAAAATATAACTTGGTCTATTTTTTATTCTTCACATAAAATACTTTATTTTTGAAGCGTACTATATTTTTTAGGGTTTAAAAAAAAAAAAGAAAAACCATATTCAGGCAAAAAAAAAAATATTGGTAACCCTAGGCATAGCCAAACGAAAAAAAAGAAAATGTTCGGTTAAACAGTATCTGCTCCTGAGAAATAAATTAACAATATAAACATTTTAAATGTTTTAGATCCAGAAGATCGATGTAATTTTTTACATTTTCTATCGATCTCTATCTCTTCCTATCGTACTAGGTTGGGGTCCTACGTCCCTATATGCATGTGCCAAGTACACTACCTTACATGTAGTGTCCTACATGATGTAGTGCACTAGATGTAGTGTCGTGTAATCGCCGCATGAGTTGGAAAATTACACTCATCGTAAACATTGTTATTGAAATAATTTGGGCAATTATAATTATATTTTTGGCAAGCGCATACCTATTTGACATACATATCTACAACGTGTGCAAACAAAACTTCTTCGTACTTCTGGGTAAAGATTAAGTGAAATCGGCCTTTTGTTAATGGAATTGTTATTTCTTCTCCTCGTTTCAATTTTTGAATTTAATCGGGTGGGGTACTTTTTGGTATATTGTAGACATCAGATGTTTTCCTTGTAGGCTTTTTTTAACATCACCTTATCGATAGCTTCTTTAAATATTTCGCATTTGGGAATATTCTTACGGCTTGGTTTAGGTTTAGTCATATTGAATATAACAAAGAAAATACTAAATTAATTACAACAATAATAAAAATGTAATTGTAAAACTGTCCGCCGTTAGGGGACCCTTAGAGTGTCCAATCTTAGGGACCCTTGGGTACATTAAAAAAAGTCCTAATTTACATTGTGCGTTATTACTGTTATTAGTCATAATTTTTTTTATGAATTATGACAGATAAATAATTATTAACAGCAATCACTATCATCCCTTCCTTCAATCACTGTTCACAGACTCAAAAAATTTATCTCGAACAAAATTTTTACTATCCTCAAAATTTGCACTAATCTCCACGACAAACGAAACGGCACTGACTAGTGAGCGTCATTCATACTTCACTTGGGGGAAGTTGCTAATCGCGACACAAGTAACAAATTGGCGTGCCTACTAGCACTGATTCAAATTCGGCTTTAGGAACCGTCTGGGCTTACGGGATTTCCCCCTATTCCTAAAACAATAAAAATCTTTATTCCTAAAAAAAAACATAATTACAAAAAATCTTTATTACTAAAACATTCCTTTAATAGAAGTTGTAAGTGAATTATAATATTTTTAATTAGTTACAGACTCAAAAGTAATAATAGACATAATAATTATTAAATTTAGTTTTAAAGTCTTAGCATAAATTAACACAATTTTATTTATGTTATAGGCTTGGCAAACAGTTTTATTGACAGTAGCATTGGCATCGGCTGTAACAGAATCCATCGCATCTCCCCAAGGAATACAAAAGACATTTTCACTAGAAGAGTTGGTGCCTTTACAGCCCGAATTTTTTCCGGAAAGAGTGGCCGTTCAATGGATTTCAGGTACAAGCAAATATATTATGAAAAAATGGTTATGGTATATCGCAGACCTGGGCAAATGGCGGCCCGCGGGCCGAATCTGGCCCGCGGTAGAATTTTTTCTGACCCCTGAAGCATTGTACATATTATTATTAAAAACAAATATTAGTTTTTGTATAACATAAATTGGTGCATAAAATTTTTTAGATAAAATATTAAGCAATACTTATTACACATTATCAGGGCCGGTGGGAGTCAAAATTTTCTCCCGGACAACCGCTCTTTTCAGCGCTTCCTATTCGAAAATATAATTATGATAATTATACAATTACAGTATGTATAATTAAAAAAAAATTTATAAAAAAAAACTGTTTGGCCAGGGGTCAAATTTTCATCTGCAATGTGGCCCGACTATCAAATTATTTGCCCACCCCTGTATATCGTGTTTATTGAATTTGAATAGAAATATGAATAGCTGTAAATGTTATGTTTCATGGTTTAATTAGCATATTTATTCATTGTTAATAGTTTATTGAAACACTTTAATATAAGGTTAGAGCATGAATTTTCAATTAAAAAAGGATAAAATAAAAAAAGTAAAAAACCGACTATAATAAAACCTTGCCATACGGAAATCACTTTCTTACCAATAACTTATAGACCAACCCCGAAACCTTCGAAAACGGTAAAAAGTGAAAAAAAAAATAGTAGGATGAAACTCATTGGAAAAGGAAGAGAATATAACAAAAATGCAGGGAAAAATAAATACCGGGCGATCTGAGGTCGGAAAGTAGAAGGGTTTTTTATTTTTATTTTTTACAAAATACAATTGAAAATTCTCACGTCAAAATATATTTTTTTTTAAAAAGTCGATGGGTTTTTTGTTCGTTGAAATCTCTACTTTTTGGCGGGGTAAAAAAAAAAACATTACTATGGTAAATTTTCTCCGAAAATGCTACGAAATAACAGGTACTAAGGTCCAGATCCTCTTAGCCCCTTCCCCACTTCTTTATGAAATACCTTTTGATGGGCTACAATTTTCCGTTTTCCGTCACTCCGGTATATACAAGCAATTACAGTGTGTTTAGGACATAAAAAGGTAAGGTTTTAACAAATTTCGTGAACAAAAAATAATTTTTGTAAAAGATAGAAATAAAAAACCAAAAACTTGGTTATTTGAATATTTCACATAAATTTTGAGGTTGAATTTAAAAGTTGTAGATCTGTTTATTACCCACAACTTTGCGAATTAACTTTTCCCCATAGGAGTTTTGCCGGAAATCGCGATATACCGTTTTTTAACCTTATACGGTATAACCCCTTCCCTTCCACTTCCCGACCTCACAGCGCCCGTAATTTATTTTTCCCTGCATTTTTGTTATATTCTCTTCCTTTTCTAATGGGTTTCAGCCTACTATTTTTTTTTTTCAAAAATTATACACTTTAATATTTAACTCTATATTTTTTTAAGATCGAGCCATAAAATGTCAGAAAATCACTACTTGTATTAGGACTTACTTCAATTTTAATTTATTTTTTATTTACCGCTATAGTAGCCACATAGTAATTCATATTTTGTGAAAATATCAACCGTCCCTGTTGTTCCAAAGATATAACCTTATTATAGTAATAATGTTTAATTTCGAGAGCACTTGGCTACGTTAGCTAAATTGTGCAGCATCGAATTGTATGGTTAAATGTCAAATTAAATGTGTTTAGCGATTGTAACACAGAAAATGTCCTTTTTGGTAAAAAAATATCCTATACTTTTCAGATTCAGAGTATATAGTAGTAGAGCCTGGTTTAATAAATAAGTATGATGCCAAAACTGACTCTTACATTACAATTCTGGATCACGCTGAACTAGTAAGTAAAATCGAATATTTATTTCATAATTCTTGTTTTGTGTGATTATTTTATAAATATATTCGTTACGTCATTTTGTTTCAGTTTAACTTAAGCCGCTTTTTAGTATCATCATTTTCAAATGACCAGAAGTATTTACTATTGACAACAAACAAGAAAAAGGTACGATTATTTTTATGACAGCAGGCAGGTGAGCAAAGGCGCTTTGTCTATTCACACTGTGAATTACTTGAACCTTCTTTGCTTGAATCAAATAAGTCATCTCCAAGTCATGTCCTATTTTTATATGTCAGTATGTCAAATATTTGCGTGTGAATACAATACGACTTAAGAAAATGAGCTGTTAATAAAATAATTATATATTTAAATTTATTTTAATATAATTTTAATATATTAGTTAATTTAATAATACCACCTACACACTACCACGGAAATAAAGTTATTTAAAAAAAATAATTTTATTTACTATGGTTAAAGTTTTTTTTAAATCTGTATTAGTTTTTTTTTTATTTTTTTATTTCATATGTAATTTATTTGTTATAGTTAAAGTTTATTTTTTATTTTTGGTAACATCAAGATAATAATTCCTTATCGGCTAATTAAATAAACACCGGTATTGTATACAAGTATGTATTAAGTATTCAAAACGTGGAGTCCACTGCGTGTACATAATAATGACTATTAAAAAAATTAAAATTCATTACTCGTATCTTAAATGATATGGCTATATACAATTATGAACATCTGCTTGCTAAATACATATATCCTTGACTTAATCTGCTTCGACAGAGAGCGTAAAGATACGTCAAACTAAATTATCTGTAAATATTTCAGCAAGCTTCACTTTTAGAAATTTTGTATTTCATTAATTGTTTTTATACTTGCTTGTGAACATGAAATGTAATTTTATCGTCGTATAGAATATGATTAGTGAAACACGAATCAGATCAGTCCATATAGGTAAATAATTATTAAGTTATACAGATAACATTTTTTCTATCAAAGACCATTAACACTAAAAGAAACATACATGTGTTTATATGTTTTAATTAATTAATTAATTAATATGTTTAACATACACACATTGCTCGTAAGGTTGGTAAATTAATACCTGTGTTTTAGATAGCATCAAACTGATATTTTACATTTTTTTAATAAGTATACATAGAATTAATACATATATAAATAAATATATTTATATTACACCCAGGCTCGGGGCGGGAATCGAACCTACAACTCAGGATCAGAAAGCACACTGCGGCTATGGGCCAGTCTATAATTAAACGGAGGAAATGGAATAAATCATCGTTCTTTTTTAACATTTAGTTTTTTTTTACTTCTGTTCGAAAATATATTAACAATGACAACTAAAGCAAATAACTCTTAAGCAAATCTTATTCTCAATATATATTTTTTAAACTTTTGCTTGACTAATAGTCTATTGATATTTTCTGCTTATGTAAATGAGAAAGGACAATACAGAGCATAAAAATACTTCTATAGACGTATTTATACAATTACGTAAAATAAACGGAGTCACCGTGAAGTACTGATACTACTACTACTTAAAACTTTAAATACTAATTTGAATATTTCATATTAGCCACGCACGCATAACGATTTTTTTGTGATATTAGTAAGTAATTATTTTTTATTAGTTAAAGTATGAAGTAATACTAATTTCAGGTTTATCGATATTCAACCATAGCGGAATACGCGGTATATAACCTTGAAAATAAGTAAGTATACAAAAAAAGTTTTTTTTTTAAATTATAAATGTAATCACACAAATTTAATAATTATAAATATATTAAAATTTTAAATATCACGTCTGTTTATTTTGGAATTTTTTGACGAATATTTTTGTAGGGATCAAAAAACACTAATTATATAGGTAAATTTCTATATTTTTTACAAATTAGTTAGTCTGTCTATCCGTTTGAATAAGCATCACAGCTAAAATGCTCAGTGTTGGTTAAAAAATTAACATAAAAATCATAAAGCATATTAAGGAAGGTAGCATTTAATGTTTATTTCATCAAAATCACTTCAGTCTGTCAAAAATTATTGTAAATTGAATTATGTATTATGAATTTGGCGTCAGAGAAGAGTATGTGAGTTAATACATTTGAATGTGATATATAATTTGAAAAGTGGTAATAACGTGTGTGAAATAATGTTTTCTAGCATTTAATTAATAATAATTAATAATTATTATTCATACTGTTCTCTTATATTTACGCGAATTTTACTCATTTGATTAAAAGTCTATACGGGATTTTATCGCCGCATTATTCGGACACCCACCATCTCAGTCCCCCAAGATCATGGACGCTGTAAAGGGTCCGAAACGTCGGGAAATAATTTAAAATATTGTAAAACTATAAAGTTTTGAATAAACGCGATAAAATCCGGTATAGACTTTTAATCAAATTATTATTCATTTTCAAAACTCAGTTAACGAAAAGTTAGTTACTGCTGTACCGTAATACTCGTAGTAGTAGAAGTGTGGGTAAGGTAAAATGTATGTACGCGATGACGCGGGCACAGCTAGTTTAGCAATAAAATTAGCATACTGTTATCTTATATTTACGCGAATTTTACTCATTTAATTAAAAGTCTAAATCGGATTTTATCGCGTTTTTAAATGAATAAAATTAGCCTTGAGTAAAAAAGACTATTTAAATACAATTTATAATAACAAGAATGTAATAAAAATGTAATTAATATGACAAAGACATTAAATAAATAAATGTTTATAAACAATAAGTGCACTAGTAATATAAACACGTTGAAAAAAATGCTGTTAGCCTATTTTACCGAAAAACCGTACCTTTAAACGATAATAGTAATGTTTACTTAACAGGTCTATTGCTCACATTGGTAATGGCTCTCTACAAGTGGTTGTATGGGGCAACGATCACGCTCTAGCATTTGTTCAGTATAACAATGTATATTACATACCTGATGTCGCTAAGCCTGATGAAATAACAGCGCTCACTATTGACGGGGTAGTTGGTAATATATATCATGGTGTCACAGATTGGATTTATGAAGGTAAGACTCCAAATTACTTGTTTTATTTATATACATAGATATATTATGGCTTTAAATTTCTTTACGATACATGAAACAATAATACTAAAAATTATTTCCATTTTTTATTAGACTGGTCTTATACCGATGAAATCAATATCAACTTTAAACCCTGACTCGCTAACTCATTCTCTGTATCGGCTATATCAAAAGTGTAAAAATTTGTTAAATATCTGAAATGAAAAATGTGTATTCTACGGACAGCCGATCTCATAAAATCTTTATCTTTTATACAATCACTCAGACGTCCAAATTATAAAGATTTTTGGTTGTTCTAATTACAGAGGAAGTGTTTAATGCCGCGGAAGCGATGTGGTTTTCGCCTAACGGAACCTACTTGGCCGTCGCTTCTTTCAACGACACTCAAGTGAAATCAGCGGTTTACCCTTACTACGGTGAAAGTTCTGAATTTGATAACCAATACCCTTTGATGATTCATTTTAAGTATCCTAAGGTTAGTTTCAAATGACTAATTGCTTGTTTTAATTTATTAATTAAGTTATAATGAAACTTTTTTTTAAATGTCATTGTATTGTCAGGCAGGTCGCACTAACCCTCTCGTTCAACTGCGAGTATTTAAATTAAAAGAAACAAACATTCAATCTATTATCATACTTCCACCTGTTGATATTGTCGGATCAGATCATATTTTAGGAAGAGTAAACTGGGCCACAGACAAAAACTTAATTTTGCTGTGGTTGAACAGAAGACAGAATGTTAGCGTTTTAGTTAATTGTGATTTGACTCTAGACGAATGCAATATTATAAAGCATGAAATTGAACCGAACGGCTGGTTTGATATTCGTGAAATTTTCTTTGACAAAACTGGAACGAAAATGTTAGATATTCAACCGTTACCTTACGGGGAAGAGAGATTCATGCATCTTAGTCGTTTTGATTTTAAAACAATGCAAACTGAAGATTTAACACCAGGAAATTCAACAACTACCGAGGTCTTAGGATGGAATTTAGAAACCGATACTGTGTATTACATTGTATCACCAGGAACGGAACCTTGGAGAAGACAACTATGGGCAACTTCTCAGGGAAAAACAAAATGTATTACATGTAACAAACCAAATTGTCACGACGTTGATGCGGCATTCTCCCCTGGTGGCAGATATGCTATTGTATCTTGTAGTGCAGTAAATGTCCCAGCTGTAACGTACTTTTATACAAGTGAGGTAAGTAGATATTAGTGAATTCAATAAAATATCTGATTTTGTTCTTAACAGAATACCTTCTTCATTGTTAAGGATGATATCGAGTATGTACCACTTAAAAAAATTAATTACGATTAAATTTTATTATATTTAATTTCAGAAAGATACTTTCAGAACACTGGCAGATAATTCAAGGTTGTCTAGGAAATTGAAACAGTATAAGTTACCCATGGTTTTGTTCAATAAGGTAACATTAGGAGAAAAAATAAAGGCTCATGTCAAATTACTTTTACCTCCAGAAATAGAAAAAGACAAGAAATATCCTATGATAGTAAAATTATATGCTGGACCTGGAACTTCAAAAGTTAGAGATAGTTATGATTTAGGTATTTATCTTTTTATATATAAGGAGATTCAATTATACAATAGTTTATTCCTGTCTAAGAGCTCGTAAAAGATTTCTTCTCCTATAAGGGGAATGAACTTGCTTTACTGCGAGATAGTCAAAATGCATATCGCGAAATTCATTTCGGGTTCATACAGTTCACTCACTTTGTTTTTTTTTTTTCATGAATTTATACCGATAGTCACGTGACTATCGGTTACGATTATGTGTATCCACAGGGCAATTTGAATTCGTATATATAAATAATTTGTAATAGTTGATAATATTTAGTTTTAGGCAAATACCCAAACAGAATAATGAAGTATTTTTTGTTTATCTCTCTTTCCCTTTATATTTATATATAATCTTTATAAATTAAAGTGGTTTGAAATATTTTACTAAAATTCTATAAATCTCATTTCATGTGCTATGCCAGTTTACACGTATTAATTGTTTACTTTCAGAATATTACAATATGTACTTGAGTAGCAATCGAAGTTTCATAGTAGCGTCTATTGACGTACGAGGATCGGGTGTAATGGGAGTTGAGGCGATGCACGCCGTAAACGAAGCTCTCGGGACGGTGGAAATTACTGATACTTTAGACGCAATACGGTAGAAAATATCATGTTTCATAATATATAGTATTAATGGTATTAATTTTTCACATTTACAAATAACACACAAAAAACTATTTTATACAACATAGTAAATTTTGTATGAGATTAAAATCAACACAAATGTCCTAGCCTCCTAGGTACTATAATTGTTGTCTTGGCAGTTTTGACTGGCCTACCTTCATCAACTGTTTTTGACGATGAGATTTTAATTTATAGTGATATATATATTTTTAAATGCTCATAGATTTCTACTTATTTATTTATCTTGGTCTTTTAACCTTCAGCAATTAATTAAAAAAACTTTTGTATCCTTAAGTTCATCACGATGGATGTTTCGGGACTTTTGACATCTGTAAACATCATTTTAAATACCGTTGACTGTGAGACATGTAGTAATTATATTTTGTTTAATAGACTATTATTGAAAATGTACTCATTCATCGATCCACACCGTGTTGGTGTGTGGGGATGGAGCTATGGTGGGTTCGTGAGTACCATGATGCTGATCAAGGACGAGGAGAAGATCCTCGCATGTGCGGCTGCCGTCGCGCCCGTCACTTCCTGGCTATATTATGGTAATAATTAGTTTTTTTATATAAATGAATTATTAGCAGTTTTTATTACAGAATAGACTTTTTATGTAATATAAGTATGTTGAACTGAACTGAGCCTGTAAGCGTCAAACGTGGGCAAAAGCCTCTCTTCCATATAGGAGAAGTATTAGAGCTTAATCCAACACGCTGCTCCAATGCGGATTGGCAGATAATTTCCCTACCTTATCAATGAGAAATGATCGTTATTAGATGTCTATGATAAGCGGGACTGTCGGTTTTACGTGCTCTCAGAGGCACGGTGGGGAGACTCACAAGGACATACATCCAGACCGGAAACAAATATTTACATAATCACATCAGCCGTTGTATGTCCACTGTTGAACGTAGGTCTCCTTAGGTCCTTATCATCTCGGGGTGTGATTGCCATTAGTCGCCACGCTTGGCAGGCAGGTTAGAGAGGTCGGGAAGTCACAGTTGTATGCGCGAGCGATCCCGTGGCGCCCCACTACGGCGCAGACGGTCGATGGGTTTTAGTGGGTATTCTGGCTTCGTAGTCAGCGAGTCCCACATACCCGTCGCCTTCAGGCGGCGGGATGCGTAAATGCATTTCCCATCATAAAAAAAATTCAAAATAATAAAAAATAAAATAATAAATAAAATAAAAGGCAGGTTAGCGAGCGCAGTGTGTTGTGGCAGAATATGGTGACGCTGCTGCCCATCACCATTCTAGTTGGTGTAAAGTTGTTCGCACCACTATTGCCTTATTTGCCTTTTACGACACCTCGGCAAGAGAGAAGTTGGGACTATTCTTTTTTCTTGCACGGCCATACATTTGTATTTGTGTCGTCGTATGAGTATAAAGAGTTATGACTTGGACTCAGACTTATAGCTCATTAGATAAGACTTAATCGTTTTACTAATTCATACTCGCTTTATCTCGCCTTCATCCACTAAAACGAGAGAGATAAATAAATTTTACGTAGATAAATATCTCCATTTAGTGTTTTTTTTTTTAACTACCACCTATGCCGGACTGTGACGACATTTTGCTGATAGATATTTTTTTTTTTTTTATATGTTAGTTGAATAGGCAAACTGGCAGACGTGCCACCTGATGGTAAGTGGTCGACGTCGCCCATGAACATAAACTAGTTCACCTGGAACTAGCCCAGCCGACTCATTTATGTGTTGCCTATCCTGAGACATATGATGTTAAGTCTCGGTGCCAGTAATTACACTGCCTGTCTTGCCCTTCTTTCCAAAACACAGCAAAGCTGTTTCACGGAAGAAATAAGCAAGATGGTGGTACCCATGCAGCCGGGAGCGCGGCACAGCGCATCCCTCCCACCGGTAAAGAATAATAGCAATAACTCTTTATTTAACTAAGAATAAGCATATAGCTTTTATTTTTTTACAATGAAAATAATTACATAAGGCGGCCTAATCGCTAAAGAGTGATCTCTTCCAGGCAACCTTAGTGGGTAAATGGTATATTGATGGTATAAGTGTACAGATTTTTTAATGCCCATACAATACATATACTCGTATATAAATATATACTTATGTATCTTATATATATACGATTTTGACCAACTATTTTTCCACCTTACCTTTCCAAATTAGGTCTCTAAGTAATAAACACTCAATAATGAAACGAAATCAATAGCATAATTACCGCAGTTCACGTAACTCCCAAGAAATCCGAAATTTGTTTTGAAAGCCATCTGGTACATGTTAATATTAGAATAAATAATTCATTATTTTCAATTATAATAACATCAATGGTATAAATATTCACTTCAAAATAAGACATTTTTTTCTGCATTCTGATCGTATGAAGTTACGAATTCTGATAATGAGGCCGATTTAATGTTATGTATTATTGTTATAATAGGCGCGAAAAATTATTGCCAATCATTGGTACTTTTAATCACGAAATTCATTACGGTTCCATAGGGAGAGGGGTAAAAGTCAAAATATGTACTTATTTTGTTGTAATTCATTAACGCGTTGTCCGTTTCCCTTTATTCTTTTTTTATTTGAAAGGACAGTTTTTAAAGATTTTCCCGTCAATATTTCAAAATCTTTGATTTGTTACTTCAGAAATTATAGATATCATAACCACCAGTTGTAATAAGTCCAAATAATTTAGAACCCGTAATGTACAGAAACCTTTTGAACTACTACTGCTCTTCTTAAGCTGAAAAATATTCTTTAACTCATAGGCTTAATGAAATGGATAGCAATCTCGAACGAAGTCGTGAAAACAGCTAGTAAAATAATAAAAAGACACTACTCTAACAATTACTTCAAAAATTACATAATATAGCATTCTCTTCAATTATCTCGAGGAACGAGGTACCCCAGTGATGGCCCATAGAATATTTAAATATATACCTATATCTCAACCGGTCACAGGTTCGAATCTAGACTACATCTTGTAATTTTAAGAGTTAAATAAAAAAAAAATTGTACTCGGCTGTAAAATATCTAGAAGAAATTACTAATGCACAGTTACCAGATGTTTCATTAATATTTTACTGTTATACAGATTCAATTTACACGGAGCGATACATGGATACACCACAAAATAATCCACACGGCTACGAGAACTCTGATCTAATGAAAGTGGCTGAGAAGTTGCGCGGGCGCCGGTATCTGATCGTGCACGGCACTGGCGACGATAACGTTCACTTCCAACACAGCATGCAACTGGCTAAAAAGTTACAGAGAGCAGACATAGCCTTTGAGCAAATGGTAATATTTCTATTCTAAACTACATTTATTAGTTTAAATTATTATTTATTTATAATTATACGTTATTTGAATAAAATAAGTGTAGCTAACTGCAAGTAAATACGAGTAAGTATGATTAACGATATTTATACACCAAGGAATAATAAAATATATTAACACGTTCATATAAGTCTTAACAATGTACAATTAGTGGTCCTAACGCTGCCTTAATAACGATCTATATCAGGCAACCGTATTATAGTTGTTACAGCAGATGATTTAGAATAGTCAGGCATTCACTTAATACTTAGTAGAATACTCTATTTATTGTTTTACAAAATAATAATAATTATGTCCTTTAACAACGACAAAACTTTTTTTTTGGTCTAAGTAACCTAACACTCAATTTAATTTTTATGGTTTTCATATCAAAAATAAATTAATACATAAATGTTTTATATATGTATTTATATATATATTTTTTTTAGTTATAAAAAATACGAAAATTGCGATTATAAAAAACTTTTTATTTTATTTTTTTCAACTTCTGGTTTTCTTGTTTTAGAGTTACACTGACGAAAATCATTCCTTACGAGGCGTGAGTCGACACTTCTATCACACTTTGGACCATTTTTGGACGCAGTGTTTTGATGATAACTGAAAGTGTTACTTAAAGTACAATTAAAGACTGTGATTATTGACTATTATAGATTGTTATTCGATAAAAATATTTATTACACGTGACTTTCATATTAGATAAATAAATATACTTTAATACTGTAACAGCAATTAAATGTTGTTTTAAACATATTATATGTATTGTATGTATCGAGAACTGTAATAAAAATAAATATATATTTTTAATTATTTTCATTTATAAAATATTATAAAAACCAATAAATGAAATAAAAAACGAAAATGTTACTTTTTTGTGAACCATTTATTTATATTGATTGATTAATTATTTTTATGGCTTTCAGTTGTGCCAGCACGGTTGATTCCGCCAATGTCACGTAGGATGAAAACCACGTATATTACGTGTGTTATGTAAATGACTTTGACAGAAAAATTCACGCACGCTTTTCTAACATATTATGTCAGGTGGTTGACGGATGTATAATGTGACGGATGTATATAGTGGCAAACAATTGAAAATATATAAAATTAAAATATACAATACTGCAATAAAATTAAACTAAAATAGATACATATTATTCCTTCAAGATACAATAAATAAAATAATTACACAATTAATTTATTAAAATAATGTGATTCAATATAACCACCACGTTTTTAAATTATATGGCAGTTTTATAACCTTTTAGATACTAATGGTATTGTGAATATGTCATTAGTGATATAGAATAATGTAACAAAAAGAACTGCACAGAAATACAATTATTTGATTGCCGTTGTCAACTAGTATATCATATACTAGCTGTGCCCCGCTGTTAATATTTTTAAACAATTACTCTAAGAGTAGTTGGTCGAGTGGTCGCAAGTGTTACTGCGGAGCAAGGGGTCTCAGGTTTAATTCTTGGGTCGTTCAACGTATTATTGAATTTTTATTTTTATTTTTCCGAAATTCTCAGTAAAAGAGTGATGTTATATTTACTTTAAAAGTGGAACTATAGTTAAAAAAATGTCTCGAGAAGAGAAATAATAAAAGACGCAACGGAAGCTCTCAAAAACATTATTTTTTCCCGTTTTTGTAACATTTTTTATTATTGCTCAGCCCCTTTTGGTCGTAGCGTGATGTTATATAGCCTTCCTCAGTAAATGGGCTATCCAACACAATAATAATTTTTCAACTCGAACCAGTAGTTCCTGAGATTAGCGCGTTCAAACAAACAAACAAACGAACTCTTCAGCTTTATAATATTAGTAAGTATAGATATATGCTGTATACTAATATGTCATAAAAAGCTAGTGGAGGTTGTGCAAAGACGTGATGATCATTAAAAAAAAAGACAGATTGTATGAAATTCAAGAGCAACGACACCACAGCAGACAGCGATAGACACAAATAACAACACAAACACACACACACACATCATGGCTTATACAATTACTTGAAAAATGAATAATTATTGATTCTGTTCTTGTATATATATGACTACTAGCAAACCCGGCGAACTCCGTTTCGCCACCAACTTATTTTCGTGAGGGATACTCACACCACGTACTGCCGCCATGCAAAACCATATTGGTTTGTAGTACATGCTATGTATCAGAGATGGCGCTGTATGTGAAAAATGATTTTCCCTGTTTTCCTGCTTTTCTGTTGAAAATTTTCCTGAATTTCGTTTGCTATAAAGCTCACGGAGCCCGAGACCTTTCCAACGAATGCAAAACCGTGGAAATTGTTTCGTGCGTTCTGGAATTATAGCGTCAGGAAGGAAAACCCGACTTATTTTTATATTATAGATATGTTATAGTCAATCTCTTCCCAGAATGACTGGTTTATCTTAGGTTTGACTAAGGTGTTTCGGTAAATCCCATAATTAAATTCCAATTCCAGCCTTTGATTATTGTATTTTTAGTCAAACCTAGAAGTACCTAACGTTTTTGTTAAACGTTAGGTTTGACTAAAACCGTCTAAGGCAGACTCGTTCAAAGATCGATTCGTACTGCACTTGATACATGTTTACAGAGGTTTATACATACAAGCCTGACTCTTGCACTGTTTAGATAAATAAATTTATTATTCCATATTTGTACGATGAGAGAGAGGGTTTGTAAGTTTAAATGTGAGCGAAGTTTATACAGAAAATTACTGACTGTTCAAATCCGATAAACTTCGATGTTTGACTATAATATGCTATTATATATATATATATATATATATATATATATATATATATATATATATATATATATATATATATATATATATATATATATATATATATATATTATTGATGATGAAGTTATTGAGTAAAAACATAAATGTTCCATAATTTACGATAAAGATTAAGAAAAAATTAAAACTATAATTATTTATGTTGTTTTCTGTATGGCTGTTCGAATAACAGAAAAAATAAAATAATTTGAAGTAAGTCAGACCACACGTAACGTTGACAATAGAAATTCAAAAAGACTAATTTTAGTTATAATTATGAAAATTATCAGTATAAGATATTTTCAAAAAATCATAAAATGGCAAAGAATAATAAAAAGAAGGTAAATTGATTATGATTATATGTGTATTTTTTTTATTATTTAATAAAAATAAAAAATATCTATATAGTCTGACAAACAAAACACCAACACCGTTCGATTGTGGTCCGGACTTGGAAGATCATGGAATATGCGCTGTGGATCCATGCGACCCTGACAAATGTTTTCCTGAGCCTCGTGTAGTAATAGTTGGAGCTGGTATGGCTGGACTCTCCGCTGCAGCAAGGCTTTCAGAGCGCGGCATCAATAATATTGTTGTGTTAGAAGCCTATGAGAGGTATGGAAGCTGCTTTGTTAATGAATAATTATTTAAAATGATATAGTTTGCACATTTATCTGAGTTAATATAATGTTGATTATTATTTTGATAAACTTAAAATCAAATGCAAAAATTAATATTTTTGCTTTTAATTAAGATTGATGATAAATTATGCGGATGAATATGATGAATTATGAATTAAATATTTTAATTTTAGACCGGGAGGTCGAATACATTCTTGCTGGTTGGGTGATATAGTAGCTGAATTAGGAGCTGAGGGAAAACAAGAAAATTTCTCTTCTCACCCTATTTATTCGATGACTGCCAATGAAACGCCACCTCGTCCTGGAATACCAGGTGCTGACGAACCACGAGGACTCTTTAAAAAATCCGTGTCTGAAAACATGGCACTTCCGCCAACTGTCACTGCTTATTACAAATTTCGTCAAATTGAAGAAGAAGCTGCAAACATTTTTTGTCTTGGTGGAAACAAACAACACGGCTCATTAATTAATTTTATGAGTCTACGAATTCAACAGGAATTACATGAATATCCACTAGAGCAGCAACACTATGCGGCAAAAATAATGTTTGGTCTAACTCATATGTTACGAGCACGATGTGGTGATGATACAGCGATGTTATGTGCTGATCATTCAGGATGTTATATGAATATGCCTGGTGGAGAGGTACGAGTTCCATTAGGCTTAGTAGGTATACTAGCACCTCTATTGAGGCAGATACCAGAAGGTGCTATTCGTTACTGCAAGCCAGTTAATTGTATTTATTGGGGTACATGTCAGAAATCAGGATATCGTGCAACAGTATGTACTAGTGACGGTGAAGAGTTTCCTGCTGATTATGTAATTATTACAGTTTCTATAGGAGTACTAGGCGCTAATTCTACAAAAATGTTTTGTCCAGCTCTTCCAGCGTCAAAAATTGATGCACTGAGATGCTTAGGGTTTGGTTTTTGTAATAAAATTTACTTCGAGTATTGTCGTCCGTTTTGGTTTTGGCACAAAGGTGAAATAAATTTTAAATATAGTCCCAACAATTTAATGAATCGAAATGATTGGACTCGTGGAATAAGAAAAATACAGGCAGTACCTACCAGTAAACATGTGATAAGTGCGTTAGTCATGGGAAAGGAAGCTTTAATGATGGAAGGACTTTGTGATAGGGATGTAGCTGAAGGTGTAACAGATCTTTTAAGAGAATCATCAGGCAATAAATGTATACCATATCCTATTACAGTATTACGATCTCATTGGACCTCTGACCCTTATTTTTGTGGTGCATTTTCCTATGATTGTCAGTGTTCCAATGGTCAAGTACAGCGAGCTTTAGCTTGTCCTCTGCCTGGACCTAGTGAACCGGTTCCCCCAATCCTTTTATTTGCGGGAGAGGCAACGGTGGCTGGTCACTTTGCTACTGTAGATGGAGCCAAAATAAGTGGCATAAGAGAAGCTGAAAGAATAATTCAACTTACAGCTCGATTTAAAGGACCACCACTTCCGGCTACGCAGACGATGAATACTAAAATATCAATACCTTGTAAGTCATGAATTAAAAATTTATTTAATTAATCAATTATTTAAAATAATCATGATATTTCTTTTTGTAAGCTTCTTGGTTTTTAGGCTACAAATACCTCACATCAATAAGATAACTAACCAAATTTAGCTTTGCAAAATTATCTTAGCTTAAATAACAACTGGTTTGTGTTTCCTTGTTTTTGTTTTTCTACTGGACATAAATATATGTAAGCATATCTTATTTAAACGGACTTTTATTATATTTAATACAAAATACAGCATTTATAACAATGATTTAGTTGAAAGATCTCTAATTAAAGATTATATGAAAAAAATAGATATAATTAAAAAATATTAATTTAGTTAAAGCTTACGTTCAACAGCCACTTTGACAATATAATTAAAGTAACTCAATGATAGGTTTAATAACAAGAAAAGTAATATATATATATATATATATATATATATATATATATATATATATATATATATATATATATATATATATATATGTATACAGGATGACTGGTAAATTACTATCCATATTGAAGGAGACTACTCGGTATATGATTCTCATTCGAATTATGTAAAAAAAACAGGTAAATATTAATAAACCTTTAAGTAAAGTTACTCAACAATTATCCAATTATGTACACGTCGTCTGGACACCCTAGCAGCTAGCTGCACTTTCGGCACAAAACAGGTAGTTTACCTACGTCCAAACGCCGCCACGTGTTAACAGGGTAGCAGGATAAACAAGCATGATCCAGTCCCCCTTAATACTTTAATCCTGGCTTAAGATAGGCAAAAATACTAAGATATTTTACTCGTTTAAGCAACAAATTTGTTGACTAGGTAAATGATGTGAACTTTGGCAATTTTTAGATGTGAACAAGCGGCACAGTACAACACCTGTGCACGTGCCACCGGCATGACTGTAGAGTGACAACGCTTCATTTACTTGAATTGAAATTTATGAAAATTTGGTCAAAAATTAAGTACCTATTTTTTTTTTACATAATTCGAATGAGAATCATGTACCGAGTTTTCTCCTTAAATATGGATAGTAATTTACCAGTCACCCTGTATATATATATATTTATCGATGAAAAACAATATATAAAAAACTAAAACCTGTATATAGGATAGGTATTGTTATATTATAGTAGCGTAGTCTGCATAAATATTATACGGCATACATTATCTACGTACAAGAATCATACAGAAATAAAGTTTTATAATCATCTATCAAATTGTCACTGAAATAAAATAATTTATAAAAAAGAACATAGCAAAATGCTAGTAGACAAAAATGAGGACATTTCTGACAATATTTAAATTTTGTTTATTCTCCAGAACAAAAAAAAATGACTTTACAAGACATACTTAAAAAAAATTGTGTTCCAAGGCATATGATATACTCGTCTGGCAGACAATTGCATCCGTTAAAATAAGCTGGCTGTTTATATGTACTTTTTAAATTATTGATAGAATATTTCCTTAAAAATTTCAACTTTGTGGGAAGCAGGTTATGAAAAATAATTAATTAATTCTATTTATTCTATTTAACACACTCCTCCTCTCTGTATTAAACCCTAGTCGTAAGACTAACATTTGTTGCGTCTTTCGCATAATTTATTTCTAATTAAGTTTAATTAATAATTATAATTTGACATTTTAAAAAATTTAAGGGTTGATGACGCAACCGCGAGGTGTCTGCCAGACTTGCAATTTCATAATTTGATGTCGCCGCTTAATTCAAAATGTTTCATGAGCTGTATAGTATTCTGAGTTTAATAATAAGATAGCATAGGTTAAAAATTTGGAACATACGCAAAGCTTTTTGAATGGATTTAAATTAGGTCACAAGAAAACATTACTCATAGTATGCAGTTATATTTCGAGAAGTTTATGTTAAAATCTTCAAATATTCGTCGAATGTGAATTTATTTTCACAATCTTATAGTAATATTACGACTGGTGTTTTGAGTATTTTCTTTTTATTTATGGTTGTGAATAAAATATTATAATATGCTTAACGTGCCTTGCAGGCTTACGCACTTTTATTTTGATATGTACATATTTAGTTTGTTGCTTAATTATTTCAATCTAATGAAGTTACAGTATGATATTTTAGCCAGTAAAACGTTCTCAGTTAAAGGGATATCTAAACCATAGAGATTTTTATTAAAAAATCTCGAAGAATCTCTATCTTTTATATCTTTTATTAAATAAATAAACACTTTACGCTCAATCCAGTAGTTTGAAATCTTGTGCCAGGGGTACGGAAATACATACAAATACAGCAACCCGACAAATATCTTTATGGCGTACCTAATACCTATATCCTTATCATATTTTGTTAAAGAATACGCGACGATTAGCGCAACAATCAGTTGTTGTGATTACTGCGCCACCCAATCGTCAAATTTTAGCAATTAATAAAATATTCAGTATTCATAAATCTTCAAATTTTAGCAATTAATAAAATATTTACAAATCTTCAAATTTTACCAATTATTAAAATATTCACAAATCGCCAAATTTTAGCAGTTAATAAAATATTCACAAATCGTAAGGTTTTAGCAATTTATAAAATATTCACATTTTCCTTTTTACTTTCATTTATTTTTAACGTAATATAATTATGATTTCTTACATACATCCATTATGCAATATGATATTTTCTCTCATTACCACTTAAAGCGAAGTGTATTATTGCGTTTTAAACAAAGGAACTGATTTTTTTGGCTGACAGTGAGTTTCTCTGGCACTATACTTAGGCGCCGAAATGTCGGCAAGTGAAACGAATAAAGCATGGTTTGGCTTCACCCTCGATGATAAATCTATAGTCCACTAACACTATACTTCCTAAGTTAATGAAAATTTACGCCTAAAAGTTAGTACAAAAACATCGATAGATAGGACGAAGACTTAGTTAACATTTCTGTAGTAAACTTAAAAATAAAATCAATGAATTACATTTACTTTATATTAGGGTTTTTATTATAATGTTCTAAATTTACTGTGTGGTTACTATTTATTTTCAAAATAGAATTTTAAAAAGTGATGTTTGTGTGGGATCATAATTAGGTAATTATAATAACTAGTGGTCGCCCAGTGGTCGAAATTCGACCTAATCTATAATTGACAGCATTGTCAACACCATAAAAATATGATTGCGCATAACATGGTCAGAATATATAGCAGTCATTGAACCTGATCTGTGATAATAAATTTCCATAAAAAATTCGTTGCAAGACCCGTATTTAAGACCGTTTTTACAACAGACTTTGACAATAAACAAAATTTGTGTATATAATTATGTCATTGTACATATGTATGTGTGCCGTAGTGTGTGTAGTGTTTTTTAACGAATTTATTGTAAAAAATATTAGCATTCTGCACACTTCTCCATATAAACTTTAACTGTGCCAAATTTCATACTTCTTCGTTCGCGTAATTTTCATAAAAAGGGGTAAAAAGTTTTTGCTCCACATATTAATATATAGATAATATTCTTTATTGGACACCATAATACAAACTTAAACAGAAAATATGTACAAAAGCGATCTTATCGCTAAAAGAGCAATTTCTTCCAGACAAACTTTGAGCAAAGGATACGGATATACTCGTAGTAGCAGTAGTAGTAGTTAGGAAGTGTACAAATACAAAAAAAAAATGAAATGATAATAGTTTTTAACAAATGCATTAAATAAAAATATAATACAAATACATATACGTTAATAAAAATAATATATATAACATGCATATAAAAATAAAAAACTAAATTTCGACAATTATCAAGAATTGAGTGATATTGATTATAATATTTCTTAAATCGTTGCTTAAAACAAGCTTGAGTTGGAGCTTGACTTATTAAAAGCGGAAGGGATTTCCACAGTCGGATAGCTTTAATAGTGGATAGATACGAGTAGGTACTTACCTTAACACCGGCGGTTGCGAGTTCGATTCCCATTCAGGGCAGATATTATTACACATTATTATAATATTTGTTTTTGACATGGGTTATTATGGTTCTCCTTACTGTGCCTTTGAGATCACTTAAAGTCGCCGGTCGCGGTTGTGACATCTGGTAGTGATTGTTACTCGTGGTAGAGAACTTATCCGCCAACCCGTAGTGGAGCAGAGTGGTGGATAAAGCTACAAGCTGATTCAGTTTACTTTATTTTCAACCTTGTTTGTCGCAAACATCTATAAGCTTTATAATATCAGTATAGGTAACCATTTACACCAAACTAAGGTTGGCTGGTAGAGAATAATAGGTCAGGGAAAAAGTCTTTTCGTATTTTGTATAAAATTGAAGAAAAACCTTTTTGATTGTACTTTTTGTATCTGACTGGTTTTAATATCTATAAATATAGGACATTAAGAGAAAAAAAACGTGAAAAAACATTTTCCCGACATTTTTTATTGATTTTCTTTCCGTCAAAATGTTTGAATCTAACGAAAAAATAGGATACATTCCGAAGTTTTATTACAAAAAAGAGTAAATGCGACTCAAGCCACTAAAACAATTTGTGGCGTTTATGGACCTAATACAGTGTCAGTAAGAGTAGCACAAAGTTGATCCAAGAGTTTTCAGTCTGGGAATTTTGATGTCAAAATTGCAGCTCGCTCTGGTCACCCACATACGGATAAAGTTGATACCATTTTTGAAAAAGCGGAGCAAGATCGGCGTATTAGTATTGACGACATAGGTAGCCGAGGGACTGAAGATTGACCACAAAATAGTTTTGACCCATTTTAAAAAATCTTACTACACAAAAAAGATCTATATTTGTGTGCCATACGAACTCACTGAAAGAAACTTGACGAATCTCGTACTCATTGGCGATTCTCTATTGAAACGTAATGTGAACTGGACCATTTTTAAAAGATTGATCACTGGTGATGAAAAGTGGATCATCAACGACAAGAACGTTCGAAAAAGATCATGGTCAAAGTGTAGTCTAGCTCCACAGACTGTAGCCAAACCCAGATTAACACGCAATAAGGCTTGTGTAAATTGGGATTGGAAGGGCATCCTTCATTATGAGCTTTTACCGCCTAGTAAAACGATCGATTCGGATCTCTACTGCTAACAACAAATGAGACTCAAACATGAAATTGAGAAAAAACGTCTGGAATTGAACAACAGAAAAGTAGTGGTCTTTCACCACGATAACGCCAGACCACACAAATCTTTGGCCACGAATTAAAAACTGAGAGAGCTTAGTTGGGAAGTGTTAATGCAAACGCCGTAGTTCTGGCCTCGCATCCTCATTTCACCCGTATCTGTCTCTTCAGAATTCTTTCAGTAGTGTTAGGTTAACATCAAGAGAGGTCTATCAAAACTTCTTCTTTTTTGACAAAAAATTCCAAGATTTGTACAGGAATGGGATTATATTACTACCTACAAGATGGCAACAAATTATCGAACAAAATGGCACATATATATTATAATTAAATGTAATTTAACTTTGAAAAGACGTCTTGATTTGTATATAAAATACGCAGAAACTTTTCCTCGACCTAATACAGTTAGCAATAAGGCCGCCTTTTGTATAATGCAATTATGTATTGTGCAATAAAGTATTATTTAAAATAAAATACAGATAAGATTTTATAAATCAAAAATTAAATTATTGCCATAAGTTCTTCTTTGGGTATGTAGTTTCGGTTCTTAGCCGCAAGCTAACTGTAAACATTTAGAATAGGATTAGGTTTCATTAGCCACATTAAATCCCTCGTTTCAAACCGTTAGCGACTAGCTGGATTAATTCTAATTCGAGTATAATAATTCAGCCTCTTATTTTATTAACAGTGTTTTTAATGACTGTAAAATACCTTGTATTATATTTAAAACAAGAAATTTCGCACAGTTTCACCCGCCCTAAGCATGATATCTGTCAAATTGATGACTTTGATACCTTCTCTACCCTTTTAAGTCGTAGCATGATGTGTTAATCTTTAAAATTTCTAAATAAGCTAGATATTTTATGATTTTTTTTTAATATTCAAATTATGAATGTGTTTTCGTTATTGTACATATTATTGATATTTTGTTTTTTTAAAGTGCCGTACATTCAAGCTTTAACGTCACCGAGTGTATACTGGACACTGGTATAATAGTCAATACACAGATGCAATTGACTGATGTGAGCGTTGACGGTTATGTGTTTAAAGTTGATAGTACTCGCTTTAATATATGAGATTATATCTTTGAATGATGTGCAAAAAAGGTTTTGTCAAAATGCATTGTTTTTTATTTAATTCATTGCAAAACTATAAATACTTACAATTTCTTCATGTCGCTCTACTAGTCCATTTATACGTTATTGTATTTAATTTTTTTCAAGTCAATTATAACGTTTAAATTATTGCACATATACAAATAATTTGTTATATCTACTTTAAAGATATGTGACTAATCTAGGTAAGTAATAATAATAATAGCCTCGTGGCCGTATCAATGGCGTAGCTAGGTAACCAAAGGCCCTGGTTCAAAAAATAAACTAGAGCCCCAACTAAACTGTTTAAGTTTTATCAATACAAGGCCAAATATAAATAGTTATGGTTAAATATTTGATAATAAATAATGCTTTGCAAAATGGTAATTTAAATATTTCTGAAGCATTGTCTTCAAACGCAAGTAATATCAATCAACCAGAAGACACTAGAAAAGAAGCCCAAAGCCTAGCAAAAAAATAAAGGAAAATTTGAGACTCCTCTTCTAATGGAAATATGGAATGATCTTTTGGGAGTTATGAATAAAACAAGTCTAAGTTTACAGAATAAGACTGTGACCATGCTCGTAACTTTACGAATCTCTGATCAGTTATGTCAATAGCCGCGTCCAGACCGACCGAGCACGGCCGGCATTGGCTCGCGAGGCAGCCTCGCCAGCCAATGGCTCGGCCGGTGTGGACGGGGCTCGGGCTGCCTCGGGCACACGTTGCCTCGGCCGAGCGGCGCTCGACCGCGAGCCATAATTTGTCGGTTTTTGACGATGCTCAAAGGCGCCTCAGTCTGAGCTGCTCGGGCGGTGTGGACGGATATAACGACGCTCGCGAGCCAGTGAATTAAAAATGAATAAACAATACTTTATTATTAACTTTGACATAATGTAATTTAATTATTATTAATTTAAATTGACTGATTGACATTACCGATATTGAATTACATGATTTTATTTAATTCAATGTTAAATTATATGTTTTTTTTATTTATCTTTGCTTACTTCTACTATTATAATGTTGTTGTATTTTATTTTCTGCTTTCTGTGTTCTACTTGTGATTCCTACTGTAAAATAATGTTGATTTTTATGGACTTCTTGTCCGAAATAAACGTTTTATTTATTTATTATTATTTATTTATTCGCTTAATACCAATTTACGGAAGTTTCAAAATGTCGTGGGTTTCAAAAGACCCACATAATTTAGCAGCTGAAAACATGTGATTTATCATCGTATGCCGGAAAGAAACTAAATGCTCAAAATGGCTCAACTTGGCTCGCGAGCCACGCTCACAACCTTTCAAATTTGCCTCGGGTGCCACGGCTCGCGAGGCAGAAGTCCGAACGTGGCTCGCGAGCCGTGCTCAGTCGTTCTGGACGCGGCTAATACCGCATGCAATAATTTTGATCTGTACGAAACGGCTGCTAAAGAAAAAAATCCATATGGTGACTACAAAGATTCATTTGAAAGAAAACGATTTCACAGCACACACATTACTTTTTTTGAAGGACCATTGGAGACTGCACAGTTGAGAGACTAGCAAAAGTTTCGTGTAGATACTTTCATTCCCATAATTGACACATTAAATACACATTAAAAAAAACGTTCGCCAGAATACCAAGAAATTAATAGTCGATCTAGTTTTCTTTTTCAGTTAACAACAATCGAATCTGGTGAGTTGACCAAAAATTGCAAAGAATCTGCAGAATTTTATCATGAAGACATTAATGCAGATGAGCTCAAAACAGAATGTTTTCATTTAAGCCAATATTTAAAAAACACGGTAAATATTTGGTATCGCGCCACCACCGATTTTGAGGCTGATTTTTTTTAGAGGTGCGTTTTGACTTCAAAACATCATAACTAGTGTTGTTATGATGGCGCATGACCTTTTTAATTTTTTTTGAAATTTTTTTATTTTTAGCTTAGCAGACCTCTTTAAAGGCTTATGTTTTACAAAAAATAAATAAATGTAAACCAATAAAAAAATCCACTTTTAACAGTTTGAATACTACGAAACTACGTTGCGTTCAATTAACATGTTTTGAGTTCTTTAATTAAATATTTACATCATTAAGTTATTGTATTATTTTATTCGTGTAGATTGGAAATTTAAAAAAGTAAAGCAAAAATATTCTTATCATATAATTATATACTTACAAGTTTTTATTAAATATAAAATATTAGGAGCACGAAGAGAAACATCTAGAAGTAAAGTGAAACGAGTGACACGGAGGTCATTAACATAGTAGCAATGTGACATGGGCGGGCGGCGCGCGCTTTCATCGGAACGCGTCTCTGCAGATGGCGAGCTGCGGGAGCACGCAAGAATTTGCCGAGACAGATGCGTGACGCAGCGCGCAGGACCGGCTCCCCGCGTCTCGCGGTGCGTGCTACCCCCGCGGACCCTGTGCTCCACACGAATTCCTGACAAAAAATATCAATATTCGTGCGGTGCGTAAGGCTGCAGCGGTGGCAGGTGGTCGCGGCCAGGCGGCTCGGCGTGCAGCGGTACGGTGGAGCCGGCGTGCGGTGCCGGTGCAGGCGGTGCGTGGCGCGCGTTGCGGTGTCGCGGCCCGGGCGGCAGTCGCTCGTAGCAAGCGGCCGGCGCGGGTCGCTCTCGCCCACTTGCTGCGCTCTGTGTATCTCGGAACGCGCTCGTGATACCGCCGCCACCAGGTACATGACGGGCCGTTGCACTGCCACTGTGATATCTCTAAAACGGACCACTATCACTTATTATGCACTTTCCATTCATCATATCACAAACTCATAGAAGACACGTTAATAAATCAGTTGCATCGATGATAGCATGTGTTGTTGAGAAAGGTGAATCGGTTATTTAAAAAGGGTAGCAAAACCGACCTTTTTTAAGTAGGTACTGGTAAGAAAACATACCTATTATTTATTTTACATATATGTAAAATACACTTTTACTGTGCTCTTACTGAACCTTTTTTCAAAACCAGTTGTTTATTGATTAATAGATAAAGGAGTAAGAATTTTATGAAAACTGGAGAAATACGCACAATCTACTCATTACGTTCAGAGTTAAAGAAATGTTTTATCCTATAGAAAATGTCATAAGAGAAAAGACCAATAGTTACTGGCTATACGCCAAATGCCAATGGCACGCATCTACATTATGAAAATAGTTTAGAAAATTTGGAATATTGAAAAGACACATTTATATTTGTACCGTGTCATATACAAAAGCCAGCAATTCGTGGTTTAGTCGTAAGCGTACGTAGAACATTTCGCGATTTCTTCGTTTACAGTGTTACGAAAATCCTTTATCATTTTATATTTCACGTAACAGAATTAAAAACGTTCCATAACTAAACAACTCTCTGATATCTTCGAAATATACCATTGTTTTCAATGTTGAAATCGATTTTCAAGAAGTAACTGAACCAAATATTTAAAAAATATAAGCAGCATCGATAATATTCTAATAAAAAATTTGGTAGCATCATAACGCCTATGTTTTTATCTTATAAAGTTTCTCTAGAGTCTAGACGTTCATCGCTGTTTAACCCATACTAGTGGTCGCCCAGTGGTCGAAATTTGACCTAATCTATAATTGACAACATTGTCAACATTAAAAAAAAAATTATTACGTATAACATGGTGAGCGACATATGCAGCAGTTATAGGACAGATCAGGTCTGTGATACAAAATTTCGATAAAAAATTCGTTGCAAGACCTGTATTTCAGACCGTGTTGACAACAGACTTTGACAATAAACAAAATTTGAGTTTTGATAACCGGCAGATTGACAGTTTTGTTAAAGTTTCGAATCGGACTGTAATATTTTATAGCTTATGTTACCTTTGCATAATTGCATAAACTAATCGTGAAAAAAATTTAGGAAGAGAGAAAAATTCGGAGTTTATCGACTACAAACAAATAAATAAACAATTTTTACTCTTTTTAATTTTAGTACAGATTCACAAACTTAAAATTTATGATCACGTAAAGTTTCAATTGTTTTGTTTTCGTTTTAAAAATAAAATTATAGTTTATCATTATCATTATTATCTCATTACCTTTACTGATATTTATTTTTTTACTTCTCTACCGGAATTAAATGGTTTAAATAATGCGATATGATATATTAACTTATTATATTTAATAATATTTTTAGGTCATAATATTGTTCAGTCTGACTTTTTTGTTTTTGATAAATAAAAATAAATTCAAGATACTCTAATTAAAGAGGATCATTGGATTCCTTTCCTTAAAAGATACGTTTACAGCATACGTCTTATCTGTGATAAATAAATTTGAATTTATTTGACGGTTTTATTTTTACACGTTAATCTTAAAAAAAGAATTCTAGTTACCTCTCTAATTTACATTAGCATAATATAATGAGCCATGTAAATTTTTCAAATTAAAAACATCTAGACCATTATGCTTTATTTTAAATCATAAACTATGCGTATGCTTTTTATATATTCAGCTTTTCCTCCTCCATTTAACTGAACTTTCACTCTTACGAAAACATATAATTGAATATTCCTATTTCTAGTTCAAATCCAAGAAAAATTTTTTTTTTGAGGTTTTTCTCTGTAGAATGCGCTTTTATCTATAAAATTCATCTATCGTTATCTATCTCCATTTAGACTTGAATAATAATTTATCTATCATCTGCTAATTATATTTGTACCAATTGTCGACGTCATTTTTTGTTCTTTGTGTATTTTATACTGCATTAGTTTTTTATGTATAAATATTGTACATGTGTATATGTATATAATGATATATGATTTTTTTTTATACTACATTAGCACTAGCTGGATATGTTGTTAGTTTATACCTACTCGTATACGAGTATGTTGGGTTATCTGAAAGAAGTCACTAATTCATTATAAGTCTGCTTCTTGCACACTTAGTTATTTGCACATAGTTTTAAGCTACGCCTGGAAACTCTTTTATATTTCAATTTGCTCGTGAAATTAAAGTACTTATCATTAATATAACTAAATTTTTAGTTTCATGTATGATCGAATAAATTAAATGCAAATTACATATGCTATAAAAATTTAAAAGAAGATATGTGAACACGTACTACAAATGAACTTGATGGTTTTTGAGTTATTTTGATGTCAATAATAACCTAATTTTAATAATAAATAATTTACTTAAAATATACTTAAATATTTTACCAAATTCAATTAAAATAATTAAGTAATACCTACTCATGTTTGAAAAAGTAGCAAAGACGAAAGACAGCCAAGTTACAGAGATTTAAAAAAATAGGAATAGAATATTGCTACTTTTTTTTTCAATTTATTTATTTACTATTCTTAGGGAAAGAAATAGAGATCAAAACTCGTATTATTAAACGGTGACATTTTATCCAAAAAGAAAAATGGTTTTAATAAAAACACCTATTGGTGCCGAGGTAAGCCTGGCACCAGAGCCCCCCCAAATTCCTATAATTTTAGTTCACCGGTGATTGTGTGTTTTATTAATAGTAACTTAAACAATATGATGTTTCCCCTCACATTTTACGTTATTTCCGCATTGCCTTTGTTTAGTTACGATGATATTTAGCGCCGTGGTCGCGTTAACGTGAAATGACCTTTTTACACGCAATTTTAGTAAGCGTATTTGTGAAAACGTTTTTGCCTCGGAATATATATACTCGTAATATAGGAATAATGCTTTGTTATTAAAATTAAAGAAAGTCACACTACCCGTAAAAATGTTTAAAATTAGCCAACTTAGCATAACTGCACTAAAATGTAAGAGAATATCATAGACATTTACATCTGATAAAAAAGTCATAAAATTTCTGAACTTGTGAAGCCGGAAAACTAATAGGAACTGCAAATTGTCTTTAGCTGGAATCTAGCTGACGTTTGGGGCAATTTGTGAGTTATCCACAATAGATGCAATTTCCCTTTCCATTTAATTGCTCTAAAGGCTTTCTGAGCTAGTTAGAACTCTTGGCCACTGGTCTACTGAGTGCCGGCACTACTGCATTTGTGCATATAGAGGATTAATGAAGTTGATTTTTATTCACTTATTTAACTTCATTTATGAATAATAAAAGTAAAAATGGCAAATATCTTGTTTTTTTTTTTCTTCTTTTATTTATTTCAGTAATTAATAGCTTTATATATATAGGTACCTACTAACACATCAAAAATTTATGAATACCTTCATTTGTTATAATATGTTTTCTTCGTCAATTTTCTTCCCTTTTCTTTTATAGCCACCTACAGTGTAATGCACATTTTACATCACGTCACGTACTTTTCAATACGTCATATACCTATACGTCATAATTATGTTAATTTTGAATCCAAGCTTTCCTTCCGTTACATATTTTGAATTGGATTACATATTAATATAAATTGTCCATTTGTTTCAACTGAATGATAACAATAAGGATTGTAGTCGAATATTATTTTATTGAAATACACTTATTTAGGTCCCCCTTTTCAACATGACTCTCTGGGCAAGTGTTCAGAACATCGCAATAAGTGACATTCCTTAAGTTTTTTTTTCTTTTTTTTTTTGTCGCAGGGGCATCCGTTTACCGATGATATCCAGGACGCCCGGGTAGGCAGTCCTAGACCTATGTCGGACTCGGCACTTTGGGAGTGCAATACCGCACTAAACCCCTGTGGGTGCCTTCAGCTGCTTTTATTGGAGGGTCCCGGATCTGCAGGTAACAGGATCCCTCCAGCGACAGGCTGACCTCGGCTAAAAGGCCAGACTTCTCCTCCATGGGGACTGTCCGGCTTACTTCTGAACAGTCCCGACAACGCCGTGTCAAGCAGGACCGGGTTCTATCCATCCCATCCCGGCCCGACATGGGCACAGGGGCGTTACTGGAGGCGCATTAAGTAGCGCCTCCCATGCACCCCCATTCGTCACCCGCGGATGGAGGCCACGTCAGCGGCCCCCTCTCTCGCCCGCTCGTCGGTCTCCTTCTGGGACATTACTATCTCGCAGCATCGCGGTGATGATGCTCGGGAGTGACAAGTCCCATCCGAGGACCGACATCAGACCTTGACGCAGCGCCGGCCATCTCGGGCACACCTCGAGGGTGTGCTGGGCAGATTCCACTGCCGCGCTACAATCATGACATTCAGTCGTCGGCTCCCTCTGGGCCGTCCGACACAGATAGTCACCAAAGCAACCGTGCCCGGTGAGAACCTGCATCAGACGGAAGGTGAGGGGCTTGCGTTTTTGACGCATCCACCGCTCAAGGACCGGGTGAATGGCAGCCGTTACGCGTGTGCTATAGGTCTGCCCCGCCAGGTCCTCCCCCCACCTCTACATTAGCACTTCCTGCCCTATCCGACGCACCCGTAGGATCCCGTCCAACGTAGGGTTCTCACCAAGAGCCCTCCTACCCGAGACGTATGAGTAGGTCTCGGCAAGAACCTCTGCCACGAGCTCCCACGGAGGAACATTCCTTAAGTTATGATTAATAGCATCTATTAACCATTAATAGCGAAATATAAAATAATTTACTGTTTATTATTAATTACTCGATAGTAATTACTACCTATTTATAGTAGTCATCAGGGTCCCATCATCCTAAAGCGCAGAGCTTCTATCATTCTAGAGTTCCTATTACATTGAAGATGGACATGTGTAATAGTAATCGTATTTTAGCAATTTTAGAGCCTCCAAGTTATTCGAACATTATCTTTCACATGGTAAATGATCCATAAATTTTATGAAACCGAAATTTTTGTTCATAAATTTATTGCCTGTTTACTGTAAATTACGTAAATAAGATTATAAGCAAAAACCTATAAAACCCTTATTATATAGCAAAATTATGCTTGCAACGTTATTCGCGTACATTTGGACGTTGATATATTGCTTACTTACGCTTACAACTATTTTACCTCGTGAGGTAAAATAGTGTTTTAATCCATGGATTAAAATACAATGTATGATGTTCAACGATATTTTATATCACAGACACTATTTTACAGCGTTATGGATGCATGAATAGTCAGGCAATAGTTTCAACACTTCTTTCAGAGTTTTATGTCGATAATTCTTTTATCTTTAGCGCACTCCAACATAGTATTCATATCTGCTTTCCATTAGACAAGGTTAGTGGTCAAGGCTCAGGATATGTATAAAAAAATTAAACAAGTGCGAGTCGGACTCGCCCATAAAGGGTTCCGTAGCAGCAATATTAACATCATATAAAAGTTCTTGTAGTTCGTTGTAACTTTGATCGATGTTTTAATAGTAGTGTATTTTTTTTAATAAAAAAAAAAACTACTTAATGGATCTCATTCAAACCAATTTTCGGTGGAAGTTTGCATGGTAATGTACATCATATATTTTTTTTTTAGTTTTATCATTCTCTTATTTACAGGGGAAATAATCCCCCCATTACAGGGGGTACACATTTTACCACTTTGGAAGTGTCTCTCGCGAAAACTATTCAGTTTGGAAAAAAATGATATAAGAAACCTCAATATCATTTTTGAAGAACTATCCATATCATACTTATGGGTATGATAAAAAAATTTTTTGAGTTTCAGTTCTAAGTAGGGGGGGAATCCCCAAAATTAACTGTTTTTTTTTCTATTTTTGTGTGAAAATCTTAATATTTTTATTAGTTCTTATAGTTTCGGAAAAAAGTGGCTGTGACATACGGACGGACAGACAGACAGACATGACGAATCCATAAGGGTTCCGTTTTTTGCCATTTGGCTACTGAATCCTAAAAAGGACCGATTATTTTAATATTTTACACGTTTTAACTTCAACATTTACAATATGTGATGGTTACTTTTTAAACTTTAAAGATTTTAAAATTATACAAAAATGTTTTACCCAATGTCCTAATTTATAGAAATACACAATCCGCGTTAAGCATTTCTTCCGGTCGTTCCTATTGTGCTGCTGCGGTAAAATATGAAAAGGCTTTTCTTTTTATTAGAAGTATTAAATACTAGTGGCACGCCCCGGGTACATCCGGGGTATGTATATGTATCTAAACCTTACTCATGAATCACTCTATCTATTGGTGAAAACCGCATGATAATCCGTGCAGTAGTTTTTGAGCTTATCGCGAATAGACAGACAGACAGACGAGACGGAGGATTTTGTTTTATTACTACATATTGTAGTAATGTTACAAGTAAATTATATAATTTTGTAGTCTTAATGACAAAGCACACTTATATGGAGCCTATTGCGTAATGGCATAGTAATGATATTTTTTCAGCCTAAAAATCTAAATTATTATATAATCTTCAGTATAAATGGAATGAAGTAAATATTTAAATTTTGAATTTGTAGTTATAAAATTTAAATAAAGATAAAAAATCACTATAACATATGCACCCGTATATCAGTAAGATATACGAGCTAAAACAATTCTTATATTTCACCTCTTAATTTTTAATTTAATTTAATTTATATTATTTTTCGTTCTAGCAGCCATTTACATATGTTAGATAATTACTTCAGTTCATTAGAAAGCAAGGAAATTTTAATACTAAAATGAAAAGAAATAATTTAATTCGAAATTCAGTAAAATTTTACAAATTGAAGCGAACGTGAAAAAGAATTAGTTTATTATTAGTTACAAAAAGTTAATAGTGCTGTAATATACACATTATATATTTTACATTTTTTTTTAAATCTAATTGAACTTTTATTTAGTTTATTAATTCAAATTAAATAAAAACATGTGTTCAATAATTTGCATTGAATTTCGTAATATTACTTATAGACGATAGTCTTTGTTTTATCCGGTTTAAGTTTTGATACCAATCAGATTTGCGTGATGTTTTATAGTTTGTGTCTCTTTGTGTCCCAGGCGTGTCTCTTCTCCGCTAAAAAGAGCCCGTTTAACTTAGCTCCCACTTTCCGGGGTGTACCTGTTCCAGTCACTAACCACCTTAAACTACTCGGTATAGACTTATCGTCCAAACTCAATTTTGGAAACTATATCGAATCCAGGACTAAGACTGCTTCAAAAAAACTGGGCATCCTCTCCAAGGTCCGTCATTATTTCACACCGGACCAGCTGTTAAAGCTTTATACAACTCAAGTCCGCTCCTGCATTGAGTACTGTTGCCATCTGTGGGATGGTTCCGCCCGGTACCAGCCCTGCCTGGAAAGGAAAGCCTGGAAGCTATCGACAGGCGTGCCAGGAAACTCATTGGCGATGAGATGTTTACTTCAAGACAGCTCCAGAGCCTCGAACATCACCGACTGGTTGCTAGTCTAAGTGTCTTCTACAGCTTGCATTTCGGTGAGTGTGCGCAGGAATTGCATCAATTAATTCCCCCAGCACCATTCCACCATCGGACAACTCGACGTGGGCAGGGGTTCCATCCATACGTGGTCGACATTCCTCCGGTTCGTACCTCGCGGTTCGCATCATCTTTCATTATTAGAACTGCAAAGGAATGGAATTCTCTTCCTGCGTCACTGTTTCCTGATGCGTACAACCTAGGGATTTTTAAGGCAAGAGTGAACAGGCATTATTTGAGTTTGCGTGCTTCACCTTAGACTTCATCGTTGTTTACCATCAGACAAGATTGAGGTCAAACGCACTCAAATTTTCAATAAAAAAAGAAAAGTTTATTTTACTCATTAATAATGTACCATTTCAAAGGTGAAATTATTATTAAAATCACTTTAATAGTTTCTGCTTCTATTAAATCGACTTCAATCTGTCCTGAATAATAAGAGATTTGGTTCAAATAATCTCTCTTGGCATAACTGATTATTACTAAGTATTATTATTGGTAAAAGCCAAGTACAATGGTTTAACCTTTCCGGGGTAAAATTGAGGGAATATTTCATATTCGGTTATTAATCCTGTCCAGTACGTAATACCATAAGCTTAAAAGTCTTAAAAAAATATTTGTTTCTGAAATAGATGGCGTTAGTGTACCAGAAAACCGTCAAATATTAAATTAGCAACAGTGTTGAGTGCCATAAATCACATTATTACCGTGTCGAGTTGTAATAATTTTACGACGTAATACGTACTCCAACAGACAGACAAATATATTGTAGCCCATTCACTACAGTAATTTCATGAAAAAATAATCTATTTTAAAATTCACGAGTTTTTTCTGATGGTTTTACTTACGTTGTCATTTATAGGTACGGCTCTGCTAGTATGTTACTTCAGCGGATCAGTAGTTACAGAGTTTATCGATTGCAAAAGGATTAAATGTTCCTTATATATTATAGTAGTGCAACCTCAATTAAAATAAAGAAAATAAATTGAGTTAATATAATAATAATAATAATAAACTTTTATTTCAGACAAGAAGTCCATAAAAATTTTATTTTTTGTTTGTCCATAAACATAGAAAACGGAAATTAAAAAAAAAATAAATAAAATATAAAATAATAAAATAATATATATATATATATAGCTCGCTCGAAAAGTACAAACATTATAACAATTATAACAGAAGTAAGCAAAGAAAAATGAAAACATAATTTAACATTGAATAAAATAAAATCATGTAAGTCAGGTCAGGTATAATGTCAATTATGTAGTCAATTTAAATTAATAATAATTAAATAACATTGCGTCAAAGTTCAAAAATTCAGATTAAATGTCATGATTAGAAAAATAAAATTAAAAATAAAATAATAAACAATAATACTATACAATTATTAAATAATAAAACTTAATAACACAATATCAATTAAATTAAAATGAGTCAATGCTGTCCTGTTGTGATACACATCATTCTGTGTTGGATCGGGCAATCTGTGCGTGAGGCAATTATCCTGAGGATTCCATTGCTGCTGTCTCTCAACCGTCTTAATAATGAGGCAACTTTTTTACGAATTAACGCTTGATAGCCATCCGTATGAGTTTCAGCAAACATAAGCGACGCGGAGCAATATGGAGGCAGCCGCAGCAGCATCCTAAAGATGTTGTTATATTGAACGCGCAGGACTCTGGCAACCCGACGGGTATGACTCACCCATAGACTGCTCGCGTAAAAAGATTGGCAGTATGCTTTAAACAACGTTATTTTAACTGGAGTGGAGCAGCGAGCGAATCTACGAGCTATCATGTTCCCACGGACCGCCAGTGCCCTGCGCTCCCTTTCCAGATCCTCGTCATCGGACAGACTATCCGTCACTATATGCCCGAGATACTTAAAACTGGTTATCCGCTGCAGTTCCTCACCGTACAATTTAATTGGAGGAACATAGACCGGCACGTATACACTTGATTTACCACTGAAAAGGAGTATTTTGCTTTTCTTAGTGTTATACGTCAGTCCATGCTCCGCCGCATATGATTTACATATATTTAACATTTTGCGTATAGCTCCCACCGTTGGTCCCAGCAGCACCATATCGTCTGCGTAACTAATATTATTGATGGATACATTATCGATATGACAACCGGTATGAGTGCTGCTGAGCTCACCGATAAGGTCATTCATGTACAGGTTAAATAACAAAGGAGAGGTCAGTCCACCCTGCCTAACGCCGCAATCCATACCGTATGGCTCGGATAGAGCTCCAGCCCATCTCACCTGGTTCTGCTGGCAGCGATACCATTCCTGTAGCAACGATACTACTTCCACAGGCACACCCGCACTGCCCAACTTGTCCCAGAGCTTACCATATAGGACCGTGTCAAAAGCTTTTGACAAGTCCAGGAAACACGCGTATACCGGCGTTTTCCTATCCGTATAGTACTGTACAGCCTGCTTAAGATATAATATGGCACTTTCAGTGGAAAGCCCACTCCTGAAACCGAATTAATATGACATAGACTATATGACATAGACTTAATAAAATAAGATTATACTATATTTTAAGAATGAGACAGAATATAAATACATATATGTATAATGAGTTTTACCATAACCTTATACTACTAGTAGGTTCCAAGATGATTACGACGTTAATTTCATCCCGAAATTTCCTATTATTTTATGATACTTCGACGTATAAATTACATTTATATGAAAGTCGTTGGTGGATATCGAGAGATATCATCCTGAATTTTAATATATATTTAAGAAGAAATTGCTATCGACACGTCCGCATCTTTACGATAGCGTATTCAGCGTTAAAATAGAGAATCCTTATTGATTTCCGATACTGTCAGGAAAAAATAAATAGAATCAGGATACTGAGTATAAAATGTTAAAATTTGGTTCGAGGGTGAAGACTCGCATAATTAAATTTCTTAAGGCAAATTATTATCGGTTTTTTCATGCCCCGCTAGAGATTTAGGTATTTGATAATATTTTAGACGTTTTTGGCTTCTTTGTTAAATTTTCAATTAATATAAATATATTAAAGAAAAAACTTCATATTATTGTGAATTTGTAGTCTTATGTTCATTTAAATATATTTAAAAAGATTTAACTTAATTTATTTTGTTACAGATATGAAATGCCGCAAATTATGTATCAAAGGCGTTAAGTGTTCATCGGGAAACTTAAATTATTAATACTTTAAATATTATAATATTTGCTATATAAGTGCTTTTAGATTGTTCTTTATTCTCGTTAAAGTGCCTCAACAGTAAAATATCACAGATTGTTCACCGAAAAAAGTGCTTAGTTTTTTTTTAAATCAGTGCATACCCAATAAACAATATTTGAACATTTGACTAGGGCAGGACAGTGTATTTCTTTAGGAAGCCGAATCAATATTCTACAATGTTATAAAGGTAAGTGGACTTATTGTTTTCAGAATTTCATACAAATAATTAGTATTAGAAAACGTAAACATAGTTATAAATAAACTTTATAAGTACGTTTAAAACGCCGCCTTCGCTGAACGCTGCATTAAATAAAGCAGTTTTGGAAACAGCGCTGTTTTATAATAAGCACTTTATTAAATACTTATGAAGGGCTCGCAATACCTAAATATCAACAATATGTATGTAGGCCAGAAATTATCTTATTCATGGAACTCTACGTATCTTTTGTAATTTATTGATTTAACAGAATTAAATCAGTTAATATTTAAATTTAAACATACACTAATTAGCCTCTATCGTTAATATGGATAAGTGTTACGAGATGCGTTTTTCGATCTCTCGATCGTATTTTTTAGATACTACTAGACTACGTATTATACCGCGATTGCCGAAAAAAATATCTTTATAACAATAGTAAACATTAATAAATTGACAAATTAGTTTTATATGTGTAAATTTGAAATAAATATTCAACAAATTATTTTCTTATTTTTTTTTCTTTTTGAAAAAGTAGGTGATCAACGTATTTTTTATAAAAAACCTAATAGATTACTTAACTTAAAGTGTAGAAATAAAACAAATTAAAGTAATTTATTTACATTATATTTTCTCCATTATGTTTCATTGCTAAGAAGAAAAAATCATAAAAATGTACACACATTTAGAACAACTAATAAATAATTAATTAGTTGTATAATATGTTCTAAATATATTCTACGAGATAAATCTGTCTATACCCGTCTAATGAAATCTCTTGAAATATAGAAATATTTTATAAACATATTATTTTTATTTATATTATTTGTAATTAATAAATTTTAATAATTAACATTTGATATAATTTCATGCATTAATATATCGATAAATGTCAGATAATATTTCGAAGTTAAATTTTTCTATAGGTATTTAAAGTATTCAGTGTAGTTTGTTTTACATGATATAGACAGATCATCTCTTCCTTAATTGTCCGACGTATCACATTAATATTAAAGAACTCTATTAATACTCTGGCATACCTCCAACTGTCGCGACATTTGCCGTGGCCTTCGCGAATGTTAATTATATTAATTTTGTCACTATATATACACATGTTATGAATTATTATTCCATCTTATTATTAACATAATTATGTAAAGTATTTTCGACGATTTTAAGAAACATATTTATTTTATATGATAAAGTAACACGTTTTTTGTAAAGCACGATTATACATACACTTATAAATTTTACACTACCTAAATTTATTAAAAATTTAATAATAAATTTAATTTTTAATAAGGTATCCAATAATACGTTTTTACCGAGTTTTAAAGTTATTTTCTATAAATAAAACTGTCTATAGATAAAAAAATTAAACTTTTAAAAAGATCTTGTTTTCACAATCCTACGTCGTTAAATCTGACGTGTTTACCGCGATCTAGAAAAACAAAATTTTTAAACGTCGGAGCGATGATTCTTTAATCGTTTTAAGAAGATTTAATTAAATTTAAAGTTAAATAATTACATAGAACAACAAACTACTTAAAAGTTTTTATCCCAGACAATATTTAAAATAGGTACGCAAAAAGAACTTCTAAATTTTTTATTAACAATAATTGTTCGTCAATCATGCGATCGTAATCGTGATGAAGATCAAAAAGATAAATAATATACTTACGAAACTATTTATCTACAATTTACAAGTGATAAAAATTCAAATACAACATCATAAGGTACACAACCTTGTTATGTTAATTTACGACATTTACGCCACCGTAAAAGGTATCCAAACCTGAGAATAGGGAATAACTTTGTAGGATCTCAAAGTCACAAAGCCGTCACGTGTAGGGGATGGTAGCGTTTTATCCATGACATGTAACTGGTTCACATCAGCCGGATTGCTGCGGTTAGATGATAATCTGTCAGTTTACGAAATGCTTCATAATAAGAGCCTTATGCAGTTTTCTTTTTTATTTAGAGTCATCCGTTTATTTATGCTTCGATCTGATAATTTAGCATGTGTTTTCTTACTATCATTAATATAGAAAACCATTCAACATTATTCATGATATGAGCCATTTGAATAATTTTTGAACGTCAAAAAACAAAGTGCGTTGTATTTTCGTTGCCTAATGTTAAACATCCAAATTATAATTTAAAAATAAATAACGAGAGGCTTGTTGTTAATGATACGACAGTATTCTTAAGGATAAATTTGGACTCAAAACTTCAGTGGAATTCCCATTTGTCATTCTTGAATGGTAGACTTAGCTCCACAGCATTCGCAGTTAGAAAAGTGCACAACTGACCGACGTTGCTACTGCGCGTTTAATATATTTTAGCTATTTCCATAGTATTATGTCTTACGGTCTGTTACTGTGGGGTAATGCTACAGATATTGAGACTGTATTTATTTTGCAAAAAAGGGCTATTCGTGGCATTTACGATCTTGGAGTTTTTCCAAAGATAGACATATTAACAATTGGGTCGCAATATATTTATAACAATATTATATACATATATTCACCAGAATATTCATTGTTTTGAAATAAATAGGTAGTATTAATCGCAGTGTAAACACTAGAAGGAATAACAAAATTGTAACTCCAAGCTTCCGACTGCGCAAAGTAAATGTCTCCTTTCTGGGTTATGGTATTGGTATGTATAATAAAATCCCACAAACAATTTTGGAATTGTCTTATAATAAATTTAAAGATTTTATTTAAAAAAAAATAGATAAAGCTTATTATTCGGTGCAGGATTACTTAGTCGATAAAGATGTGTGGACTACTAATGTAATGTCTGAAAATGAAAATCTTCTTAAAATAGTCAATGGGTTTGACCAGTGCAGAGATGAGTATGAAGATACCCTCAAATTCAACTGTGAACTGAAACATCAGCTGCATGAGGCTAATAAACAAATAAATCATCTTAAAAATATTAACCATAGTCTAACAGCCTCTCAAACCCAATGTCTATACAATGAATTGGTTGAGAATGCACCAAACTTAGTGTCCTCTGTCCCAAACATGAAAAATAATACTAGTGTAATAGATTTGACCACTGATGACTCGAACACTACCATCCCTATGCCAAGTAAAAATAAATTAAAAAAATACATTAAAATTAATAAACTCATCAAAAGATGTCACAAATTCTTAAAAACAAAAAATATACATAAAAAGTATAATAATATTTGTAGAGAGAGAACAGCAATAAAAACAAAAATGATATCGTACTGTCAAGAAATTAATATATTAAAAAATGACTATGAGGCCGATGTTAGCTCACTGCAGTCTGAGATTGGAAATTTAAAGTATAGCCTAGAAATATTAACATCTAAATACAGTACTGCTCAGAAAGAAATTGCTGAACACATATCTGCCATGGATGACCTGGTGAAACTTGGCAACAATAACCTAGAGCGTTTTGACTCTTTAATTAAATATCAAAATTGTGAATGCCACCTTTCAGCTTCGGGTTCAACAGGGCAGATAGATACTGGCTTAACTAGTGAATCCCTTACTCGGCCTGCGGGGACTCACACCGACCCCAAACATTATAATGTACCTGTACAGTCTATATCTATTCCTGACGATAAAAAATATTTAAAAATTTACAGTGATGAGTTAGGAAAAGGTATGGGTGTATTATTAAATGATTTTTGTATGGGCCAGAGAGTAATCAATCATTGCATGCCCGGAGCCACTTATGATCAAATAGTAAATAGAATTCTGAGTGAGGCTCACTGTCCCAACACAACCATTATTTTATTAATTGGGAGAAGAGGTAATATAAATAAACATTTAATGGAAAATATTTTAAATAAATTAGAACAATTAAATATAAACAAAATTTTATTGTTTACACTACCTTATTTAGCTAAATTGCCACAGGAAAATAGGTTAAGATATGGCATTAATAATTTAATGCACACATTAACAACTTGCAAATACTTAAATGTAAATATTAAAAAAAGGAAAAAAATTGATGTTATTGACATTAATAATTTATTTAAGAATAATTATTATATGTTGACATATAGTAGGTTGAGCCTACCATATTTTTTTAAACGACAGATAGCATCTGTGCTATCTTATTATATACAAACTGACGTAGCCAATAATCTGGTTACTTTGACATCTGCTCCTATTGAGCAAAATTATAATATGAAATTTTGTGACATGGAATCCGTTCCAAATAATAATAATTTAAATTAATAATTAAGACAACAGAGGATACCTCTAGCAAATTAATAAGGCATGACATTAAATTAGATAAATGTCATAATAAGTTGATAAGGAATGCCCACAGTTGTAAAAATTTAAATACTGTAAACCTGGTGCACCAAAATATACAGGGCATGTTAGGTAAAGATCTTGAACTGGAGTTATTTATGAATGGTGAAAATATCAATATTTTATGTTTAACAGAACACTGGCTTTCTATTTCCCAGTCCATATTTAACTTCAGCAGTCACCAGGTAGCTAGTATGTTCAACAGAGAAAAAGCTATACGCGGTGGCTCTTTAATAATTATAAGTAAACTTTTTAAATATAAAGAACGTAAAGACATTGTGAGCCTCTCTGTTGAGCAGACTATTGAACTAGCCTGCGTAGAGCTTGAGCACTTCATTGTTGTATGCGTATACAGACCTCCTAGTGGGTTATATGAGTACTTTGAGAAAGTATTAGAAGAAATTTTGTTAAAATTAAATAATTCTAATAAGGTTATTGTTGTATGTGGGGATTTTAATATTGATTTATTACATAATTCTAATATAAGTCTCAGATTTAAATCTATGCTTTTATCATATAACCTACATAACTTATTTACTGAACCCACTAGAATAACTGCTACCAGTGCTACATGTATTGACAACATATTTACAAACTGTAAACCGTATTTTAAAGCTATTATTAATAAGTTAAGCTCAGACCATTGTGGTCAGTTAGCTTCCTTTTCTTACTCTTTAAATACCAACAAAAATATTTTAAAAAAGACTTTTGTACCTATAAGTACTGCACGTATAGAGAGGTTTAGAGGTAGTATTGTGGCAAAACTTCCTTATTTATCATACACCAATGATCCCAACTACTTATATAACTGTTTATTTAAATTAGTAAAAACTGAATTTTCTACAATATTTACTTCTAAAACAGTCAATTCAGGGGGTCTCTTGACATTTGGTGAATGGGCAACTCCTGGCATACACAAGAGCAGGCAGAGGCTTTATGAATTGTACAGCACAAAAGCCTATAATCATAATGTATCGTTTGCTTCTTTTGTAAGTGCCTACTCAAAAATGTTTAGAAGAGTATGTTCCATGGCAAAATCCTTGTATATTAAAGACAAAATTAGAAATGCGCATAATAAAATCAAAATGACATGGAACATAATTGCTTGTGAAAGTGGAAGAGTCGCAGATCGCAGCTTCGATTTTAAGTTAAATATCAATAATAATTTTATTACCTCAGACCGAGAAGTTGCATCTGAGTTTGAAAAATTTTTCACTGACATTCCACTTTCAACAACGCAATCACTTAATTCGTCTCCAGGCATTGCCGAATTTTTGCTAAAGGAAAATGTTAAAGAATGTAATGTAATATTTACATTTAAACCTGTAAACCCCAAAGATATAATAGTAGCCTTCAGAAGCCTGGACGTCAAGAAATCAGCTGATCTATGGGGTTTATCTGTAAAAGTTGTTAGTTCCATAATTGATGTAGTTGCACCTCATCTAGCTACTATATTTAATGGCTGTATAGAACATGGTGTGTTTCCTGATCTAATGAAACACAGTAAAGTGATTCCTATTTTTAAATCGGGCAGTACGCTAGACCCTAATAATTTTAGACCAGTTTCAGTACTCCCAACATTTAGTAAAATTTTTGAAAAAGTAATACTCGGGCAAATGTTATCGCATTTTAATGCACACAATCTACTACATAAGAAACAGTTTGGTTTTACAAAAGGTCAGATGCTAGTGTTGAGCTAATTAAAAATGTTTTTGAGGCATGGGAAAGGTCGCAGGATGCTCTTGGGATATTCTGTGACTTATCTAAGGCCTTTGATTGTGTGCATCACGAGACGTTGATCAGGAAACTGCATCATTATGGGATTAGAAATAAGGTACTCAACCTCCTGAATTCCTATTTGAGTAATAGAATACAGAGGGTTGATGTAAACGGTAAGAGATCTCCTGGGGCTCCTCTAGATATGGGGGTTCCACAAGGATCTATTCTTGGCCCATTTCTCTTCCTTATTTACATAAATGATCTGCCATTTTTTGTACAGGACAAACATGAGATAGTATTGTTCGCTGATGACACTTCACTTATTTTTAAGGTGAAACGTAATTTACCTATGTATGACGATGTAAACGATGCTCTCTCAAAGGTTGTCTATTGGTTTGACTCGAATAATTTACTATTGAATAACAAAAAAACGAAATTAATAAAATTCACGACACCTAATGTTAAACTTGTTGATAATGGTGTAGAATTAGGAGGGGAAATGTTAAAACCGGTAAAGTCCACTAAATTCCTAGGTATAATTATAGATTCGAAATTGCAGTGGGATCTCCATATTGAAGGGTTAGCGAATAGGCTCAGCTCTGCAGCGTTCGCGGTAAAAAAAATTAGACTTCTCACTGACGTAGATACAGCTCGCGTAGTATATTTTAGTTATTTTCATAGTATTATGTCCTATGGAATCTTACTATGGGGAAATGCAGCTACCGTTAATACTATTTTTGTCCTGCAGAAAAGAGCTATTCGTGCAATTTATAGTTTAGGTCCTAGAGTATCATTAAGAGATAAATTTAAAGAAATAAAAATATTGACTGTTGCTTCTCAATATGTATACGAAAATGTTATGTATGTCCATAAAAATATACACGAATTTCCCAGGAATTGCGACATGCATAGCATTAATACTAGGAACAAACATAAACTTGCAATGCCTGTAACTCGCTTACGCCGAGTCAGAGTTAATATTTTGACTTTGACTTTGACTTTGGACTTAGTGGCGCTGTATTTCATGCAAGATATTACTAATTTTATACTAAAACACAGTTTATATATTATTTTCAAAAGAGTAACTGCGGAGTTTCTTGCCGATGCTTCTCTGCAGAATCTACATTCCGAATCGGTGGTAGCTTTACTATTACAAAATAATAATCACTTGAAAGTGTTAATTTGTAAAATGACGATTCGAAGGTGCTCTTGGGGCCTATTTGAATAAAGTTGATTTTGTTTTTCATTTTAATTTTTTTTTTGATTTTGTGGTTTTCTTGTAAAGGGTTATCATTTTTATCAAATACAATTTAAGTTTAAAAGGCTTGCTCTGTAAACCTCAAATAGTGATTGAATAGTTCTTAACATAATTTAAATAATTATATTCTTGTTATTGACTTGAACTGTAGTTCAAGTTAATTACACATAGTTTATGTCTGATATAACAGAAAAATTAGAAAACGGTGTTTTGGGTTACATAAAAGGCAAGTGCTATATATTTACTACTGCCGGGAACTCATCTAACGACCTTCGGTGCTAAAGATAGTTACAGTGGCCATGCGCTTAATTGTGATCTTTAATCGTTAGTAAACTGTCGTAACTCTGAGAGAGTACGACTCTTAATATTGATGACCGGAAAATCACCTGGTGCTGAATAGAACAGGTGTCAGACATTAAAATAATATCATCGTTTAATAAATTTCAATAATTATCATTAAATACGCTTTATTTCAAAATGAGATATGTGTAATAGTAATAACTTTATTGTTTAGTATTATAGGCGTAAAATATGTTAGGTAAGCTAAATTTTGCTTTTAGAGTTCTAAAGAAATTGTAAAAACTTCATTGAAACACTAAAAGAAAGCTATTAAACAATATCCAGACCTCTTTTTTAGCTTTTTTTATAACGAAGGTATAATAAAAGTTCTTACATATATCAGATCTCGATCAATATGATAATATTATTACTATTTACTAAATTTGATTTTATTTCATATGAATGAAATAAAATCAAATTTAGCACTCAAGAGTTTTCCAATTGCCCAGACTGTCATGGTCGAAGTATAATGACATTGCGTCAACAATTTAATCGCTAGTAAACATCAGTAATTCGGCCATGAATGCGAGTGCAAACGGATGATCGAGAAATCACCGGTAGCTTGTAGAACCGATATATGACATTCGTTTTTATTTTTGACAAATAATTAATATTTTAAATGCTAAATGAGTTAATATTGTACTTATTTATTATATTTTTATCCGACTGATCAAGGTAATGATTTTCGAGCGTTTGTATAAACTTACAAATGTTCGTCGTGCGTATATCGTACCTGTGTCACTCTATAATCTAAGCTGAATTGAACTGAATTAGCCTGTAAGCATCTCATTTTTGGTTAAGGTTTTTTCCATATAGGAGGAGGGTTGAAGCTTAATCCACCACGCTGCTCTACCGTGGGTTTGCGGATAATTTTCCTACCATGAGTAACTATCGTTACCAGGTGTCTGTGATAACAATTGGGACTGACGGCTTTACGTTCTCTCTGAGATATGGTTTGAAGACTCATAAAGATCAATACACAGACCAGAAACAAATATTTGTACAAACACAAGTATCTACCCCGAGTGAATCGAACCCGCAACCGCCGGCGTTACAACGACTACTTGCACCACTATACCAGAACGGTTGTCAACAATCTAAGCAACTAGAAATGATAAAGAATATAAAAGAGAGTGATCACGGTTATTAAAATAATTGACTATTCTACATAGACTTCTAACAAGTCAAATACATTAAGTTCATCTTGTTTCTAAACTTAGGATTCCCTTAGAAAAAAAAAATCATTTCTTGACTCTCCCAAAACGCCTCAACAAAGACCATAACTTCGCTATTGTTTTCAAATTTTTTACCTCGGAAGTGATCTTTGAGCCGAGGAAAGACATAAAAGTCAGTGGGGGCTAAATCTGAGGGATACGGTGGGTGTTCAAGTAATTTGAATCCCGTTTCTTGAATGTCAGCTATCGCAACTGCGGCTTTGCTTACAGGTGCGTTATCTTGGTAAAATAGCACTCCAGCTCGCAGTTTGTCGCATCTTTTTTCTTTGATAGCCTTCCGCAACCTTCTTATTTGGTCTACGTTGTACAAGCCTGCAGCAGTGGCTTCCTTTTCCAAATATTCTACCATAATTATTCCTTCAGTGTATAAAAAGAAAACCGACGCCATGACCGTTCCAGCCGAACTTGACACCTTGAGTTTCTTCGTCGTCGGTGAGAAGGCTCGTTTCCAAGTCATCAACTGTTGTTTTGTTTCAGCATCAAAATTATGGATATGAGTCTCGTCTATGGTTCAAAAACATGACAAAAAAATCTTAATTGGCTTGGAAATTTTTGAGATTCGCTCTCGAAATGTCAAATTGTTACTTTTTTGTTCGTTGTTTAACATTTTTGGTACCCAACGCGCAGTGACCTTTTTCATATGAAATTCATTTGTAGGGATTTTTCGAACGCTGCCATATGAAATCCCTATGCTTTCAGCTATATTCCTGATAGTCACTCTTTGATTTGCCAAAACAACATCTTCGACTTTTTTCACGTTATCATCACGTGAGAGACGTGGGTAGACGTGTGTGTTCCTCGCGTTGTTCATCTTCACTGCTTTCCCCAGCGTGTAACTGTGGTTTTTTATGTTATCTCTACGACGATTTGTATTTTGCTTCGTTTGTATTCAAATGAATGCACCTCTCAGAAATTGTGGTCTATTTATACGAATTTTTAATGTTGATCTACTGGGTTATATAATCCAGAATAAAAAAAATAGATTTGTATGCGAACTAAGACAAAACTCAATATATTATATCCCATAGTAGCCTGTCTCCACATTCGGACGTACATATCATATAAAATTGGTCAATGTTGTTTGAACCAGCGAATATTAGTAAAGTCAACATTCGTCGTGATCAAAACACCAATAAGTCGTATGTCAATCAAAATAAGCACAGTCATCGCAAAGGTTGTGCTAATATTTAAATTTATTTTAAGTGATTCATGATGTTGTTAGCTTTAAAGTTTTTTATTAGATTACAATATTAAAAATGATTGAGTAGTAAGTAGTTAAAGTATACATTATGTTTCACCATCGCTTTTCAGATAGTTGTAAGCTGTAGCTTATTTATAATTACAGACCAAAAGAAAAATTTTTAGTGCTTAGGAAAATATTATGATAAATTTACGTTACTCCTATTTCTAAACTTTATATTTTTACTCTCAGAGCAATGTTAGTTTTAACGCGATTTACATTGCTGCTGTACGAAATTTTACGACCTATAAATTATTTATTAACTCGTATACGTAAAACTAAAGTTGTTTAACGATATTATAATAATCTTTCGTGTACTTTTATTAATTATGACATATCATGAACTTCATTTTTATGTACTAATACACGTTCCTCGCTGTTTCGCCCGCGTTCAGATTTATGACTTTTGTAATTTATGGGGTAATGGTATTTTAGTCCACGTTTTTTGTAGATTAGCTTTCTAATAAATAAATAAAAAATAAATTAATAAATGAAACGTTTATTTCGGACAAGAAGTCCATAAAAATCAACATTATTTTACAGTAGGAGTCACAAGTAGAACACAGAAAACAGAAAATAAAATACAACAACATTATAGCAGAAGTAAGCAAAGATAAATAAAAAAAAAAAAACATATAATTTAACATTGAATTAAATAAAATCATGTAAGTCAATATATAATATCTAATGCTGTTAGAATTACTAAAATCGGTTTGGTACTTTCGGAATTTATTTATTTATTTAACTCTTTATTATACGTCTGTCGTAAACGACGATGAACGATGTAAACATCGCGCAGGAGTCTATACATATAATGAAATGGTAGGAAAGTCAAAACTGTACATTGAATATTTTTTTAAAAGAATCCTTGGGGTGTGATCTGCAATCGATATCGAAGCCAAAAATATAGTTTTTAGAATTTTTGTCTGTTTGTTTGTTTGTCTGTATGTATGTCTGTCCGGGATAAACTCAAAAAGTACTGCATGGATTTACTTCAAATTTGACACGAATATTAATATTATTTTGAAGTCGGGTCAACATATAGGCTACATATTATCACGCTATCACCTACGGGGAACGAGCAGTGAACCTTTATTTCTTTAACGCATTCTGTAACAACGTGTAATCTAATAGCGTTTACGCAGACGACGTCGCGGGCAGCAGCTAGTATATCATAAACAAAGAAACTGTTTTATGTTTTTAATATTTATATAAACTGTAATTGCACTGTGTAAGTACATAAACTCATACATACAGTACATAACAGCTCAGTTCGTATTCTTAATTCAATCATTTACATTGTACAATCATTAAAAGTTAACTAAATTTATGTTTATCAGTTATTTATTACAGCAATTATTTATTACAGACACTTTCATAAAAATAGATTACAAGGTTACTATTTCTTTTTTTTACCGAATACCTAATGTAAATAAATATTGCTACGGAAGTTGTTCTGCAGAGTAAGGCGGGGTTAAGACTTCAATCAAAAGGAGGAAATGAAACATAATTCGTATTATACAAGCAACTATTACTTTTCATGAAACTTGTCGAAAATTCTTAACAACAAAGCAACTTATTTACTTATATTTAAGGGAATAGTTGATTGATTCAGCCTGCTGATATAAATGTATTTAAATATTTGAGATCAGAATGAAAAAATTCACTACCACATCAGTCGTTGGATAACCACTATAAACGTTGGCCGCCCCATCCTCTCTATCAATACTTGCCACGCTTGGCAGCCGGGTTAGCGAGCGCAGTGCGTTGTAGTAGGATATGGTGACGCTGCTGCCCATCACCATCCTGACTGGTTTATAGTTGTTCGCACCACTATGACCTTAGTCGTCGGTCACCGCAAGGAATAAAAGTATAATTATTTCTTACGAATTTACAAACATGAATTAATGAGCACTGAAAATCTGAAAAACACATTTAATCAAAAATAGTATTAGAAATTTTATTGCATTATATAAACATCCTGAAATATAATAAAAAAGTTACGTTAAGTTAGTACAATTCTTATACTCGTAAAGAAACATTTTCCAATTTTCACGATAACGATCGTACAAGAACGAAGTATCTGAAAATACTTATTATGAAATCCTGCTACAAGAAACATAGCGGGAGCATCTGCAATTACGTTACCATAACAATTTATTCAGAGTGGTAGAATTTAAGATTTTTCTTTTGCGCAACTCGTTGTAGTATACACAACCAAGCAAAAACGTGCATAATGCATCTCATTTTTCAGAACATAGAAGTATGCTTATACAGAAACTATATGTGTTTATCTACGTATTTAAGTGTACTATTTGTACTGTTAGATGATCAATCAATTTGAAACAAAGATATAAGACACGTTGTTACAGTATTGAATTCCCCCGATCTTTATTTTGATCCGTTGTATCTGTTCAAAGCACGTGTATTCCAAACCAATTTGAATGAATTGTTAAATCTCTTTTACCTTGTCTTTCTTTGTTATTTGATGTCAATAATAAAGTTAACATGTGACATATTTTTTTAAACTAGAAATACTCTTTCTTATATAGGCAAATAATTAATCATTTATATTATTTGAAATATATTACTAATAGGTACTTCTATTTTAAATAATAGTTGCATATAAAACTGATATAAAATGTTATTGTTTACAGATAATCATATCAATAAATCTTTTTCATTGGTGGCAAAAATCCTGGTATTCCTCTCACGATAGGAGGTTATAAATCATTGGGTAGAATGTTTTAAAAATTTTATAGCGCAGCTTGGGATTGCACCCAAGTGTTTCGACTGCAAACGTCTCAAACAATTATTTGTTTGGATTAATAATTCGGAATCAGTAATAATTTCAACCCTCAAGGCTGTCTTCCTAACACGAAATGAAGTCAGTGTATCGACGCACGTTGCGTTCTTCAAAGGTATACGTATCTATCCCAAAGACCCAGGGTCAATATTTTAGATATCTTACCATCATCACGAGTCACTGTAGGCTCAAATGGAGTAGAAATATCGAGCCAAAAGTGGTTCTTTTGATGGTTTTATAACAGAGGATGTGGCAGGAATTTCTACCTAAACTTCTGTTACAAAAAAGGCAATATATAATCTGAAATAATAAATATATTTTCCGTCCGAGTAATTTTGTCAAAGCACAGTAGCGTTGAACCGGAGACTTCCAGTATAATAATATTAACCAACAATCACACCACGTTAACCTAGCCCCTGTGCTAAGTTCGTAAGAACTTGTGTTACAGGTATTAGGAACGGAAATAAATTTAAGAAATTTAAATAAATACATATATACATAAATACACATCCATGACCCGGTGCAGACATCTATATTCGTCATACAAATTATCTGCGCCTGGCGGGATTCGAACCCGCGACCGCTGCGTAAAGTGTCCAGTTGCCTGACCATTCGACCAGCCGGCCGTCGAACGTTCAGTGATACGAAAACTTTTCTTATCCAAAAGTGTGCCAAGATTTTTTGACAGCTTGTGTGTGACTTGACTCTTTATTCGATAAGGCTGAAATCCTGTGAAAGATAGAAGAAACGACTGTACGTTTTTTTAATATGTAAACTGATTCATTTATATTATATCTGACTTCACTTTAACAGCTTAACACTAGTATATTGCAAAGAAAGATAATCAGGCTCACTGAAGAGTACTCACAGTTTCTTTTAGAAACCTAAGTGATATCGACTTGGCCCGTATCCCATGCACTCAAAGTACGGTACGGACGTGAGCAAATATGAGCATAGAATGCGTTCCAACTAGCTTTTGGCTAAATTTAGATCGAATTTTCATTTCGAAGATAAAACAATGCTAAAGAAGTTAATCTGGCGAATATTTTCCTTTCCAAAGCTTAATAGATATGTCGGATATGACGTTTGTAAGCTTTTCAACAAACTTTTCATTTTGAAAATGGTAAAACTGAATACTTTCAGTCTAATAATCGTATTAAAAGAATTTTCAAAACGACATACAAAAATTATTTTAAATGAATTACGTCCTTGCAAAGGCTAACGTTTAGCATATTAAAAGCTTAGTCTTTCGAGACGACTCAAGCGAGAGTGCTGAGTTGTGATATCTATTGATTAAGCCGTAGCGATACATGTTTAAAAAAAATAGGTTCCTGTTTTTGTATATATACACATATAGGCATGATTTAAGAATTGGCGTGCACAACATATTTTCGCCACATGGTGTAAAAACCTAGCGAAAAACATCAAGTGTACGCACTACGGCATAATACCAAATGATAGTGATTTATTTAAAAAATGTTAGCGTTTCCAGTCACAAAGTAGACGTGTTTTATGTACATCCTCTTATTCATAATCGTGAAAAAGATTACCTCAAAAAATTCTTCCAACTTTATGATAAAAGAAAACCATATGATTCAAAAAACGTTTTTATAAAGTAATCGCACCTTTTATTTAGATGAATACTTCTAACACATAAAATAATTCATTTATAATGCCAAGAGTGTTTTTATTTAAATATTGAAAGATAATCAAATAATATTTGTATTATATTCTATGCAAATATTTTTTTCTTCATCGCTAATTTAACAATAATCGATAATCAATGACATTACACTGCAACGTTTTTTTTTTCCGTGCTGTGAATAATCTGTAGCGCTTAGCCTAACGATGATTTTATATAATCATATCCATTTTTTAATAACAAATTTAAACTTTTTTTTTGTTAGAAACTTTGCATATCCTACTAACATATATTTCTAAAATCTTGTTTTTCCTTCAATCTGTATCTACGTTGTTTTCTTCTTTTCTAAAAAAAAATTGTAGCCAAACTATACATATAATGTATTTTATCATATTTTAGAAGAACGTGTTTCAAATTTTACGTTCAAACTAACTTATCGAAAAGGAAATTTGTGCATATCAAATTGAAGAAAAATAAATTTACTTTAGAGATCACGTCTTGAAGTTTACCTACGAGACAACGAAACATTATATCAAATAAAACACCCGTATCCGTCTATTAAATAGTAAAACAAAAATAGCGTTTTGAAAGCTATAGAGCTCGGTTGCCATGCAAAAATAAATTAAGCTTATATTCATTGCTAGAGTATTAAATCGATGTTGTTTTTGGCGAACAATTTGCGTGAAGGGAAGCAGTGACGCACGTGCGGGCGGGGTAGGGGCGCGGTTGTGACGTAACGAGCTACGTCAGATGATCCTGCCCAGCCTCGACCTAAGGAGCTCCCGATACCGAAAGGCGGTGTGGCGCCACGCGCGCCTTGACGGCGGTCGACTTTACTTCGAAATCTAAAAAGGTCTACAACCTTTTTTTCGTAAACGGGCGAGCTTATCTCTAAATAACGTCAACTATTATACACACATATAAATATACACGGTGATTTTGAAAGCGTTTTGGAAACGAAAATTTTGGATTATTTATCAATAATAGAGCCTATATATAATGTTAATTTAATAAAAAAAAAAATTATTTTTCATCAAAGTCGATATTCATATCGTTTACAGAGAAAAAGTGAGAATCGGTAGTAGCGGTATTAGACCGTTTATACTACATATAGGTACTATTTATAATATCGAGACACACAAAATCGTATTCGCCAATCAAAACAAACTTGCGCCGGAGTCGTCCAACCAATGACGGCATTGCGCTTGTCGCTTACTACAAAGTACAATCGTTAGGCGTCCTTGGATTTCAGTCGGTCACTAGTAGAGATGGGTTGTACTAGGTAAATTTAAGATCAAGTCCACCTGTTCCTAGTCCTAACAAATACGCGATCCAAATACCTGTTCCACCTAGTCTCACCTAGTATCAACTATGATTCACGTTGCGAGTGCTTTACGTATCAAGTATCAAGACTCGAGAAAATAGATGAGATCACTGATAATGTCCGTGATGTAGTCCGTGGAGCGAGATGCAACTAACAATGTATTGCGAGCAAGATGGCAGATATAAAGCGAAATACGTGTGAGTGAGACAGAGCAATATAAATTTATTATTATTTATTTATTTATTCATTCAAAAGTCAACACCAACAAGCAGTACAACAACAAATACAATATTAACAAAGTAAACATCGATATTTAGATAATTGCCTACTTTTTTACAGGTGTTCTTAATTATTAAGAATATCATCAACATCAAAATAAGTCAAATGAAAAAAATGTCCATGTAACATACAGTAATGAATATTCGAGATTAAATATAAAATTTATTGTCAGAACCTAAATTATGAAATTAAAAAGAATTATTGTGAAATTAATTACTAAATTAACAAGTAAAAAAAATAATTAAAGTCATGACAAATGAATGGGTGTTGTACGCGATCATGGTCTAGTATACTTAAAATACTAGGCCGAGTACGCGATACGCGTAAGCGATGTAAAGTGTCATCGAGTAAACGTATCAACGTACACAATACTAGGTGGACTAAGTATTAAAATACTAGGCCGAGTACGCGATACGCGTAAGCGCTGTCAAGTGTCATCGAGTAAACGTATCAACGTACACAATACTAGGTGGACTAAGTATTAAAATACTAGGCCGAGTACGCGATACGCGTAAGCGCTGTCAAGTGTCATCGAGTAAACGTATCAACGTACTCAATACTAGGTGGACTAAGTATTAAAATACTAGGCCGAGTACGCGATACGCGTAAGCGCTGTCAAGTGTCGTCGAGTGAACGTATCAACGTACACAATACTAGGTGGACTAAGTATTACGACAGTTGGAATAGGTGCGGCCTAGTATCCTTAAATACCTAATCTTTTGATCTGTTCTAGTAAATACGACTCACCTCTAGTCACTAGGTCAGTAATATTATAACATCGCGACGGCACGTTAAGGACATTTTAATTATTATTCGCCGGAGTTTGAAGATGTTCTTGAGTGTTATGTTAAGTTGAGAGTTAATTGTTTAGGACAGTAATATCTGAGTCAGTAGACGATGTGCCGTTAGGTTACTCGAGGGGTATGTAGGTACCTACTACCAACACGACGGCTGACCCTCTCATTACGCGAGTGTAGTGCATACCTGGTGCATACCTGGACAATGAGATTAGTGATCGGTGGATAGGTCGATGAGGGCCTGTGCCTTGGCCACCTAGAAGCCCGGACTTAACGCCGCTGGATTTTTTCTTATGGTCGGAAATAAAAAGACTTGTTTATACGCGTGAATATGAAAGCCGTGATGATTTACGCATTGCGATAGTGGACGCTTTTGATAAAGTGAAAAGTGATAGAAACACATTAAGAAAATTAAAAGACAATTGTCTTAAACGTGGACGTTTGTGTATTGAACGCAGCGGACTCCATTTTGAGCAGTTGCTTCGATACAAAGAAGTGTAAATAAACTGTAAATAGGTCTGTAAGTTAATTATTCTGTAGATAGCTCCGATTTTAATTTTATTAAATACGCCTGAAACACAGTCCGTTGATAAATTGATTTGTTATGAAAAGAACAATCGTGGTTAATAATCGAAAAAAAGTTTAAATAAAATAGGTATTTCTTTAGGTCCTAAGCCCGTGTAAAGTATGAAGAACAACTTAGAGTCTATCTACGCAAGTTCTCGCTAGCTCGCGCCTATTTATCACGTCAGCCGTGTTTCATTGATGTAACTTAATGAATGAATGATCAGTGCCTTACTACTTTCCAAGTCGATCGAGTAAAAATTAATATTAAAACAGAAACTTTTTTTTAGTCAACATTACAATTGATTTATCAATTTTTATTGGTACTATAGATGATTACAAATTCAAATATTTCGTTTCCAAAACGGCTATAAAATCACCGTGTATATATCATTATAATATAATATATAACGGGTAAATCGTTGACCCAAATTATCTTTTTTTGTAATCATTGTATTTTATTTGAAGAAATCTTATTTGTATGACATCAGCCTAATGCTTTAGGCCAATATCCTACTGTAGCGACATTTGTTCGTTGTTTCAAAACCTGCGCACACATGTCGACATTTTTTACCCCTGGGCAAGTATAATTTCACTTGTATTTTTTAAGCTTTTTGTATAATGAAAGTACCTACTATAACAACAATTTCAAACTCTGAGTTATTATATTATTATTGGGCATCATATCTTTATCCGTAGAATGTTGAAGTATTTTTATTCTGTATATTAAGTGTACTCGTATTTATTCTTTTTGTGCTATTAAATATACCAAGGAGAAAAATTAAATGAAACTTCTTTCATATCGTATTATAAATAAATAAAAGATACCGTCGAATATTCTGATATTAATATGTCTACGTTTTTCTTTCAGCATCAACAAGTTATTAAGCTTGTAATAGTAAAGCTTAAATCTCGTATTCTGTAGAAAATCTATAATATAAAAATAAGTCGGGTTTTCCTTCCTGACGCTATAATTCCAGAATGCACAAACCGATTTCCATGGTTTTGCATTCGTTGGAAAGGTCTCGGGCTCCGTGAGGTTTATAGCAAACAAAATTCAGCAAAAATTTCAATAGATAAGCAGGAAAACAGGGAAAATCATTTTTCACATACAGCGCCATCTCTGATACATAGCATGTACTACAAACCAATATAGTTTTACAAAAAACGAAGCCATCTGGTGGCGAAACAGAGTTCGCCGGGTTTGCTAGTATTTTATAAATTAAAAGTATATACTCCACAACACAGATGATCCTAGTGTGGAGGATAGGAATAAGTAACATAAAATGCTTTATCAAAAAATTTCTGATAATTACATCTAAACAGGTTTTTATAATTAAAATAAATATAACTTGAAATATTTTGTTAATAAATTAGTATTGAACCATACTCTTTATAGGTAACACCTTATTTATATGTAGCCATGACATTGGCTGACATGGGGTGTTAAAATTGTATGAAAATCGAGGACTTCTTCTATTTTTGGTAAAGTTTTATAAATATTCTATATAAACAATTATTATTTGCTATTCGTTGGTAGGCGTATCATTTGGGAAAAGCGACTAACTTGACCAAATTTTGTATAAAATTGTTCTCGATTAATAACAATTGGAATAACATTTTTAAGAAGACACAAATTAAGAAGTTGCTTGAAATTCAAGAACACCAGGATTTTAAATAACCCATTAGCAATGTTATTTGTACAAACTCCGTTAAAAATGAAATTCTGATCTGACAAAATAATAGGTAATAATGTAATTGATAAAATCCACCTTATAGGAGTTTAATTTACAAGGGTATACCAGAAAAAATGCAAAATTCACAAGGCAAGAACCTTAAACTCGTTCATCTTAGTAAAATTGCTATTGGCTTTTATAATAATTTTACAATACGATCGACTACTCATACGATATACGATTCTAAAGCAATGATGATTATGACAAAATATATTTTACGTCACACTTTTATGGAAAGTTACATTTATCAGATTTTACCATTTTTTTTTTGGATTGATTCTTCAGAAAGAAGCACCATAAGCTCTGATGAAGTTTAATTTACTTGCTTACGGTTTAACATTATTTTTAATTTTTTGTTGACTATTTAATAAAATTTGCGATTTGATATGAAATAGTCAACTTTTCAACGATGTGCTAAGTTGCTATTATTACATCACTATTTATAACTGCTTCAGCTAAATTTTAGTATGATGTAAAGTTTGATGAAAATGAAATGTTAATAATGACAATGACAAATAGTAGCCATTTTAAGCCAAACGTTAAAATTCATTGTGTTTGAATTCGTAACATTAAATATGTTTTTTAAAAAAATCTCTTTATTTAAAAATATTATTTAGAAAGGATATTATCATAAAAAGATTTTTTAATCATTTAATAATAAAGAAATTAAACAGTATTTAAAATCGATGTTGCTTACTCTTATTTTTAATCACACCAATATAATATTTTCCTTCAGATCGGTAACAAAACGATAAAATATTTATCATAATTCTTTTAAGAGTGACTTAGAAAAGAACTTGGAAAGAAATATGATTTTACTATTCCAATATTTATTTAATAAAATTAACATGGATAGTAGTTGTGTTTAATGATTGTAAACAGAGAAATTGCTCTATAACTTTTATAACCATTAACTAATTAAACGTGAGTCAACACATTAGTGAAGCTAATAGTTACCTGTTTATTTGTGTCAATGATAGGTACTCAGATCAACAACACGAATACTTACGATTAAAAAAAAAATGTGTTTACGCTTTCTTATTTATTTATTTTTAGATAAATATATATAATGTTAAGTTAATACTAAAACCATTCTCTAACTACTAAATGCAAGTAGTTATTACAGATATATTTAAGACAAGCTGTACCACGATTTTGTTCACACTACACATTTTGACTTTCATGCCCTCTTCCAAGGAAACCATACTGAATTTCGGGATAAGAAGTATCCAGTGTAAGCTTGTAATTTGTATCGATTCGATTAATCATTCAAACCCAAAACTATTCTGACTATTTGCACAATTCTATATTCTTTTATTTTAACATTGTTCTCATAATGTAATTAGTATATTTATACTGTAACGTACGTGCTCTTTATTACTATTTTTCATTAACATGTTGTCACCTATAATTGTGCTAGCACTTTGATGTATAATATTACTGTCAACTAAGATAATTATTTTATCTAGCAATAGTGTATAATATGTTGGTGATCCTTTAAATAAATAAATAAAACCCATCCAGAAGTTTCAAGACAGACAGACAGATAAAAATGAGAAAAATTACAGTTTTGGCTTCAGTACCGATTACAAAGTTCTCACCAGCATTTTTTTACAGAATTGTCCTGTTACAGTTTGATTATAATACTTAGTTAAAAATAAAGTAACTAATTCCTTTTAAATATAAATAATTATTGTATTATCTTTTCCAGTTAATCAAATATGTGAATTTATCTGTTATTTATCTGTGTGTATGTGTCTTTGAAAATTCAAATATTTAACATACACACACACACACGGTCGTCTGCTCCTAAGGTAGGCAATTTAATACCTGCGTTTTAAGTAACAGCCGACTGATATACAGTTTTATAATGTATATACATTTAAATAATACATAATATATAAAATAGATACGTATTACACTCAGATTCGGAGCGGAATGGAATCCACAACCCTGGAGCAGAAAGCAGGTTATATAAATAATATAAATATCTAAATTGTCCTATAGTTTAGAGATCAATAAGTTAAAAAGAAAATCTTTTTTGATATCGTTCGTAAGTATTTAAGTTGTTATCCTGAAGACAAAAGTAGAATTCAAATTATTACTTTCGAGGTTTGGAGAACGTTAAATCGAAAATTCGATAGAGTTAATCTATTAAGTTCATACATTTAAACTGATTGCCGCTCTATATCGTGTTGTAGAGCTACGACTGTACGGAGCTGTACTATTAGTTTAAGTTCAAACCAAGTGTAGTGCAAAGAAATGGAGTATAATCTTATAATGTGTTTCATATTTGGTTTGTAAAGTTATGTTTAGAACATGTATTAAAGAAAAAAACCTCTGGAATTACCTTTCATTATGACTTATTCGCTAATTGGCCTGACGTGTAATAAAGATTAAGATCTTTATAATGGGAAATTCCACATACTAACAGGCTTGGTAGGTTTATTTTATAACTATGATTTATATTGTTATTTTGTAAAAATAAATTCTATTGACTGATTCTGTAATGCATGATAGAGCAAGATCCCAGGGCCGCCAGACGTCACGTATTTTCTGACGGATGAAATGTGGACGATTGAGTAGTGTTAGTATGTACTATGATTGTATGCCTACCTGCTAGCTTGGTCAAACGGCCAATTTCCAGGTATCAGGTAATCACGGTACATAAAAACATTACTTACTTCACGTAAATTCTCATGGCTGATTTTCATATATGTTTCCGAGTGTATAGTTAAAAATAAATTGTCAATACTCCCAGACACTTTCCGTCGGCCATATTGCTTGGCAGACGCTTTAAGGGTCTCAAAATATAATAATTAGTTAACTTCACGTAAATTCTGACGCTCCATTTTTATATATGTTCATCCGACAACTATTTTAAAACCTTTGACAAGAAAACAGACCGATCCAAGGGGCCAATCATCCCCTAAACTAAATTTTAATATCACTGTGAGTGGGAGCGCGAGAGCATTATTTACGCGCATGAGTCTGAGTGAGACCGACTGCGCTGTTAAGGCTATGAAAATTACTTGAACAGATATTTTATAATTTTTAGAACTTTTGTTGACAAGTAAATTATGGCAACAAAAATAAGAAAAAAAATTGACTTATAATAAATAATACTAAAGTTAGCCGACATTTTTAATTTTATTTTTTTTTTCAATTTATTAATTAGAAATAAAAAATATTTTTTAAAAATAACACATAGTTTTTCAAATTTTTGACAAATGAAATTTTTTTTTAATAATTTTTTTAAATTCACTCATTCGGTCTCACTCAGTCTCATGCGCGTAGATAATGCTCTCGCGCTCCCAATCACAGAGATATTAAAATTTAGTTTAGGGGATGATTGGCCCCTTGGATCGGTCTGTTTTCTTGTCAAAGGTTTTAAAATAGTTGTCGGATGAACATATATAAAAGTGGAGCGTCAGAATTTACGTGAAGTTAACTAATTATTATATTTTGAGACCCTTAAAGCGTCTGGCAAGCAATATAGCCGACGGAAAGTGTCTGGGAGTATTGACAATTTATTTTTAACTATACACTCGGAAACATATATGAAAATCAGCCATGAGAATTTACGTGAAGTAAGTAATGTTTTTATGTACCTTGATTACCTGATACCTGGAAATTGGCCGTTTGACCAAGCTAGCAGGTAGGCATACGATCATAGTACATACTAACACTACTCCATCGTCCACATTTCATCCGTCAGAAAATACGTGACGTCTGGCGGCCCTGGGATCTTGGACTATGAGTTTATATATGCCGTGGAAATATTTAATATATTAATTTTAATTAATTATATCTCATATAAGCACTATAATCACATTATTTTTAATCGACTTCAAAAAAAATTAGAAGGTTTTCAATTCGTCTGTTTTTTTTTTTTGGAAGTTTGTTACGCTATTACTCCGTCAATTATTAATCGTTTTATATGATTATTCTTTTAATCGGTAGGTCATAGGTACTTCAGAGGTAGTTCCATAGAAATGTTATTGGAATCAATTTAGCGCTTTTAAGGAAAAATTAATTAAACAATTAATAAGAAAAAAACCAACAGAAATATACAGTACATTCGGGTATAATCTTGAAGTCGGTTTTTGTTTTTTTTTTCATCAAAAAAAAAAAATAATTTTATTATATATTCAAAACGACGCAAGAGTGTCTTAAACTAAGTTTGAAAGACACAGTTTAAATTTATACTAGGTAACAGTCAGATAAAAAAATAAATAAGGAAAAAAGCATAATAGTATAATTTGAAATGAGTGAAGAAGGAGTTAGATGGAGTAAGTATAATAATTTTATTATTTTTAACACGTTTTAGAATTATTTCAAATTTACGATATAAAAACTTCTACAATTATATTTAAGAGGAAAAATTCGTGAGCTTATGAGTTTGAGTATTAAGTGTAATTTTTGAATCTGCTTAGCTGGTTGTTTTTTGACTATGGCAATCTATGTTGTAGTGAGTGTCTCTTTAAAATAATATTTATAAAGAGATACTCGATCTAATGTTACTATAGTCGCAAGCCTGATCCAGAGAGGGCGCTTTTTCATCTGTGCCATAGACTCAAAAGACGCCGTTTGAGCGCAGATAATAAAATCTAAATGGAGACAATAATAAACAAAAGATATAAGTCATAAAACATAAATAATTATTTACTTATAAATCTTATATAAGCTATCTATCTAGTTTTCAATAATAAAAAAATCACAGGGAAATTATTTCCTCGCCGCTTTATCAGGATAATCTGCCTAAATGATTTAGGTAGGTGAATATGATGTATGGAAAGTGTGAATACTAATTAGGCCTACAAAAAAGTTCAACACCATATAGCCTTAAAATCAATCTTTTAATCATTTACGGATTAAAGAAAAAAACTTTTTTATATTTTATATAATTTAATTTGGGTCTTTATCTCTATATAATTCAGGAGTGATACAAGATTGGTATTTGACCAACATCTGTCTCTTGAATCATTGTATGCTGCATAATAGATTCGAAGCATGATCAAAAACCCGCTTTACATACAACATAATAAAATATAATGGTTAGATGATGAACGTCATTCAGGACATAGAGAGTAGTTATTTAAAAAAACGAGCACATTATACGCACGACGAACCTTATATTTTTCTGGATGTCAGTGCCGAAAAACACTTATAAACCTTCAAATCTAAAACACTTACAAATCTCTTTTAAAACCCAAACACCCAAAAAAAAGGATTTTGAATAATTTCACCCTTAAGGAGTTGAAATATGTATCCGGTTTGTATGGAGTTTCAGCATTTAAAGAGAGCAAAAAATTTTTTTTGGCTTTTGATTAGAAAAAAAATATTACACGTGTCCCGACGCTTTTAAATTATCTTCTCCTAAGTGGATGAACTAGAGAATAAAAGTTTGTATCGAAGTTTTGTAACTTTTTTAATTAATAGAAGTTACAAACATAAAAAGTTAGATTCATCGAACTTTGTAAGTTCAGCATTTTTTGAGTTTTACCTTTGAGGGGTAAAATTATGAATATTTTTAAGTTTTGTTTCTTCGTAATATTTAACACAAATTACTTTATTTATGTATTTATTTAGTATAAAATAATAAATATACGTTTGACAAAACAGTAAGTTTTACATAAGCCAACAAGTAAACTGGAAAACAATATCAAATAGGTACATACATCATTTAAATTAGAAGAGATAAGTTTAGTATTTAGGCTATTGATTAAAAATTAATAAACGTCTATTCGCAAATTCTATTTCTAAGGGTATGAATACCTACTTCATTACATACATATACATATTATTTATATACATATATTTATATTTAAACATATACTTTAATTCAAGCGCTCAATTTCAGCGTGTCAGTTATAATTATGTGTAAATTGTAAATAATATCATTCTACTCGAGCAAAACTAAGGGCAATAGCTAAAATTAAAGTACATACTTTTTGCAGGCAAATATATAGAAGCTGTGAAAATTTCTACGCATCTTATTTTATATCTAATATATAAAATTCTCGTGTCACGGTGTACGTAATTGAACTACTCTGAAATGACTCGAGTCTCGACTGACTCTTATGATATTTTGTGTGTATATTCAGTAGGTCTGAGAATAGGACGTAAACTATTTTTTATACCTCTAAGTCATAAGGGTAGCCACAGTAAAAAAAAATTTTAGGACAAAATTTTTTATTTTTTTATTTTTATATCATTTGGCATCAAAAAATATATACAACCCTAAATTTTCATCCTTCTACAACCAACCCCTATTTTTAATAGCGATATTAGTAGGTACTTTAATAATTTTCTACTCTCGGCGGTCGATAATAATTGATCCTACCATGAATGGTAACACTCCATTCATAATAACCTTACCTTACCTCCTTACCTACCATTACTATTTTTGTTGCCTCTACCAAATTGGCCTGTGGATCAGTTGCAATGAAGCTGTGTGGCGTATCTTTGGTTTCCAAATTCATGAACGGAATCCAGTACTTATTTATTTAGTCGTCCATTTTGAAAACGGCTAACGCGTATTTTCACGAAAGAGACACAACGATACGATAACATTCAGCAACGCTATGTACAATGAAGCATTGATTGTTATCGAGGATCTTACATTGTCATTGTCGATTTGTTGAAATCGAAGTGCATCTGATATAATGAACATAGAAGTGAATCGTGAACTGCAGTACAATACTGTAAAAATGGCAGCGATTGTTACTCGCAAGTCCCACTACTGACTGAGGAACAAAGAACTATTTACGACCGCATTTTGCTTACAGTTTCGGCAGGACAAAGCGGATTCTTTTTCTGGATGCACCAGGTGGAACTGGCAAAACATTCCTTATTTCGCTTATTCTTGCCGAAATACGAGCAATTAATTGCATCGCATTGGCCGTTGCATCATCTGGTATAGAAGCAAAATTTATTGGATGGAGGCAGAACAGCTCATTCAGCACTTAAGCTGTCACTAAATATTCAAAATTCAGACGCAGTTTGAAACATAAAAAAAAAACAATCGTTCATGCCCACAGTGCTGAAACAGTCTAAACTTATCATCTGAGATAATGCACTATGGCTGATAATGTTTTTTTTTTAATTATTTGGCATGATTTGTGAGAGATGATGATGATGTGTAATTTTAAATTTATTAGTAAAGATAATAAAAGTACAATTAATTCAAAAAATGAATATTTGGTGATTTGTTATTTTAATAGGCCGTCATCGTTCAAAGCGCTCTTCTCTCATACCACATCCACACACATTTAAAATGTTAGTTATTTTTTGTTTGACTACCAAAATATCATTTATATTATATTTATTATAATATAAATAATATTTTGGTATACAAATATTCACTAAGATACAAAATATTCACTAGAAATAATAAAAACAACGTTTGCCGGGTCAGCTAGTACGAATATAAAAATATCTATATTAATGTAACAAAACTGAAGTTTGTTGTAATCTTAAGATTCACTAAACTACTTTAAATAAAAAAATAAAAATAAAAAAAAAAACTTTAAAAAAAACGCTCAAGTCATCTAACTGATATAAAACAATATGAAAAAAAATGTCCATACATACATGTGCATCTGTGGACTGACCTAGATACTCACACATTGACTGTCCATACTTTTCATTGATGTGATTCATTAAACAACAAGAAGCCTGAAACAATATTATATGATCCGGTCTTTTTACGTAACACATTTTTGGATTACAAAAGCTTTTCTGCTATTTCACCCGACGATAGACATCTCAATAGATATAAATGTTGCTATTGTTGAGGAGCAAACTTATATTGTCTCAGTATCGTACATCCACGATCTCGATGTTATCTCCTATTGTTACTGCTGCAAAGACGCATTCAGCACTCGGAGAAGCGAGTCTTAAAATGAAGTTATTCGAGCGTTAACAGTGTTTGATATTTTCATCTAAAATATATATCATACTATTCAGAAAGTTACATTTTTCTCATGGGGCCATTCATTTATTACTTAAGACGAATTTTGCTACTTTTCGACCCCCGCCCCCCTGTTATACGAAAAATAAGAATAGGCCGACCCCCTTCCCCTGTTTAATATTTATTACGTAAGAATCTAAAGGAATAAATGGTATACATTTGGTTTGTTTTAATGTTTATTTATCAAAGTAACAATTTTTAGAAATGTTTATAAACGTTGGTTTTAATTATAACTCAGTTACTATTTAACTACATTATTAGTATCATCAACGCAATAACGAGTGTTATTTACGCAAACAAGCGAGGACTAGTCCATAAGCGGGCAATTCCCGGGAGGCGCAGTGCGGGTGACGCGGGTCCGTTGCAATGGAAATGGAAATCGTTTAGCGAACTCGGCACTCGCGCGGTTGCCCGCGCTTTTTAAAAGTCTAATTTTAACTGCACATTTTTGTGATCCTACGTAAGAACTATCGAGGCTCCCTCCCAACCCCCTTGTAAGAAAAAATAATACATGGTCGACCGTACTGGTCTGTCCCCTCCTAAATAGTCTTACGTAATAAATGAATGGCCCCCATGATTGTATGAACCTATTATTCCATTTTATTTAGTCTAGAAACGTTCAATTGAATCCAAAATAGTTGGAGTAATAAATTTACTAAACATTTATAAAAATAAAGAATTTGTTACTTCAATCAATATCCATAATAATCAATTTATATAAATTTAAAACATTTCAGACTCAACGCCCAATAGAAATACACACTCTCAGACGACGACAAACATTGAAATGACGTTTACAAATAGGAATATATTTGTAAAAACAAACCATTGAACTCATTGTGTAACATTTAGTTACACTGAACGTTTCATGGACAAGTATAAAATCTATACCAGCATAATACAATAAAATCATTTAGTTAAAAAAAAATTGTGTTACAATATGCTATTATGGCCAAAACAGTATTTTTGAGAATTTTTAACAGTTTTACTTTGTCTGTTTGTTATAAATCTTGTAAAAGTACTGACACTTTTTTAATGAAACTTATACCATCTAATAACTATAGCTTTATACCGAAATCAAAAATTAGGCTAAAATACACACTGATATGAAAGAATAGTAGCGTAGTACGGTAATACCGTAAGGGGCGTTCAAGTGTTAAGTAACGCAATTTTCGAAGATTTTTGAGCTTACCTTCCCCCATAGAACGCACCGTAACGTTTTTTCTGTACCCTCCCTCCCTAAACGTTACGTAACACCAAAGTTACCATTTTTACGTAAAAGAAAATTTACATTGCGCAAGGTATCGGAAAATCGCTAACATACCTTTGTTATTGTTTTAATTTGCGGTAATCTATACAAATAATAAATCTGTTAAAACCTCCGTTTTATTAATACACTATATATCATCAAGAATAAATTTCAATAGCGCGTATTTTTTTGTATCAGCGCCATCTCTTATCGTGTTTTTCTCTGATCACGTATCACGTAAAAAGTACAAAACCAATGTTAATAACTTTAATACATAAAAATTGGAAATAACTCACAGTATAATTTAGTTTTTGTTTCATTGTAATTAAATTTAAAAATAAATATTTAAGAAAATAGAAATAGGTACCTACGCCGCCAACGCCATCTGGTCTAAGGAATCTTAAAAACTCACAAAACTTATATTTGAGTTATTATTTTGTTAAACTTAAAAGTTTACTAAATATGTCGGATAGGAATAGAAATCGTTTTAATATTTTAGATAAACATCATTTTCAATTAATATACTATTATGTTAAATAGTAATTATGTTAAATGTCACTAAATATAAAAACGATATTCTACAATTATACGATAGATGGCGCAGATAATTTTCTGAATCGCGCTGACCAAAACTTAGGCCAAAAGAATGACACTCGCCCGTATTTAAAAATCTGTTTTTCTTTTTTGTATATAATTAAATACTTTAGGGTACTACGGTCTTGATTGTTTGTTCGTTGTTAAAATTTAAAATATTTGGTCGTTATTTGTTTGTTGATTGTACAAAGTTGGATGGTTATAGCTATTTAAGTTGTAATCTATATATATATATAAATCACGAAATATATATATATATATATATATATATATATATATATAAAGTTGTGTTAGTTACACCGTTTATAACTCGAGAACGAGTGGAACGATTTTTATGATTTTTGTGTTTTTGGATTTGTCTTCGTCGGGAATAATACTTATTAAAATATGGTATTCATCAATGAGAAAATAATTAATAAAAAAAACAGTTCAAATGTTTCATCCGTACTATCTATATACATATATATGTATGTATGTATGTATGTATGTATATAGATATAATAAATCTGTCACTCAATCCGTCTATTATAAAATATTTTCCAGTATCGACGCAGGTGTAGGTGATAAAAATATAAATGTATTATTTTTAAAATTTTAGTTAAAGACCCGTGCGAAGCCGGGGCGGGCCGCTAGTCATAAATAAAACAAGAGATTTCTAACTCGTAATACATGGAGAACAAAATAAGAATGACGTACAATACAATCGAGGGACTCGCCGTAAAATATAAATGAAAAGGGTTGCCAACTTGCGAGACTTTAATTTACTAGTTTTTTATTTAAGTAATAAAAAAAACAATATTGTATAACGCATTGTATGAACCCCCCTTCCGTCCTTGTAACGCATCGTAACGTTTTACAAGAATCCTTAGCCTTATCCTTCCCCCTGACTTGCGTTACGTAATACTTGAATGTTCCCTAACAACGGGAAAAGTTGCGTGGTTCGACTAGTTACACTATACCTAAACGTTGAAAATTACGAATAAAATTACATTTTTATGAACCTTTTTGTAAGAATTTGTGTACAGTTTATTTTTAGAGTTTCATTAGCGTCGATTTGTGTACCCAATTAAAAGTTTTCAAAGCAAACATTCGTTTATTCATCGAAGTAGGGGGTGCAACTTTAGAGCATTTTCTTATTTATTAAGGCAAACTTGATTTTTTTCAATTAAATTTTTGTTTAATAAAATAAGGTTTTTAAAATATTTCGTACAGAATTTTAGAAGAAGAATAGTAAGTAGGCGAAAAAGGTGTGCAATGTCAGGTCACATTTAAGAACTAACAATTTATATACTACATTGTTAGTACTTAAACAAGAACTTAGATACTTAATTCCTTATTTTAAAACTTAGATACTATAATTAGCGCATAAAACTTCTATTACTTTGACTTCACTTATATGGAAAGGGCATAGTTTGTAGGTTGTATTTCATCGACAACTAATAAGGTTACGACATCATAATTTGAATAATAAAAAGGTCTATATGAGAGTAATTTTGAATAAAAATGGCAGAAAAAGATATTATAGTTTTTATTTTTATTATACTCTTGCTGTGAACCTAAAAAAAAACTGTAAGTTTAATATACCTATATCGTTAATCCGTAGCACTCAGCTGTCCGTTGTCAGTTAGAAATATGAAATATTACTACAATTTATATCACAAAATTATGCAAGGATATTGCGCAGTTAATTAAGGAGCTGCATTTTGAGTGAGTCGGGCTTTTGATGAACATGGGCACTGTGGTTCAGTAGAGTCCGAAGAGTTACGTAACGAGACAGGCTATGTGATGAACGAAGTCAAACTGTATAACCTGGAATTGGAGATAAATTTTGATAAAGAAAAAAAGTCACCTTACCATGATACGATATTTATTAAAATATTTAATGGGCTATGACACAACACTCTTATCGACCAAGCTGTAAGTTTAAAAATAAATTTTTCCATTAAAATTGCTCCTGTAACTTCATTGGTCTTTAATTTGATTTTTTTAAACAATAATTCACAATTATTATTATAAATTTACTAAATATTTTGATCAAATTTATAATATTTGGATGATATAAGATTATCTTAAATTAATGAATAAATTCGTTACGATCCAAAGTGATCATCCAAATTTTGTTTTACCTAATCACATGATCAATTTGAATAATATCACTAATTTATATCGGCATTTTGGCAATTAATCATCGTGTACACCTGTGTCTTGGCACGGATCCATTGAAAATTAATAACAACGACCTCGTAATTGGCAGATGATAATTAATTATGATGCATTCCTGTATGCGATGACAAAAATTATTTTAAGCGATGATTAATTGATTATATTTACACGATTAGATTACACGATTATAGACTTAAACTATATATATATACTAGCTGCTGCTCGCGACGTCATCTGCGTCAACGCTATTAGATTACATGTTATTACACAGAATGCGTTGAAGAAATAAAGGTCCACTGCTCGTTCCCCGTAGGTGACAGCGTGATAATATGTAGCCTATATGTTGACCCGACTTCTTAATAATATTCGTACCAAATTTGAATTAAATCCATGCAGTACTTTTTGAGTTTATCCCGGACATACATACAGAAACACAGACTAACAAACTAAAATTCTAAAAACTATATTTTTGGCTTCGCTATCGATTGCAGATCACATCCCAAGTATTTTAAAAAAAAAAATTCAATGTACAGTTTTGACTTTCCTACAATTTTATTATATGTATAGATATAAATTATGTGATGGATACTTGGTACAACATTTGATCATGTTTTTGATAAGTTTTTTTAATATTCACGAGTATCCACAATAAGTGTAGAGACTATTAAGAGATACACTCAGAACAATAATAAACTTTTTATTTTTATACTGCTATATTGACCTTAAGTACTACTCTCAGCGGGAAAAATTCGGCAATAAAGAGGAACTTTTGGCTCTAGACTTCTGTTCAGATTTATGCCTTTATCCTACGTTTCCGTGTTTGTACATGCGAGCCGACTGGGGTGGCGTTTGGTAATTTTAATTAAGTATATTTGCTAGGACGAGCGCGTCGAGAGATGGGAAATGTTAACGTCGCGTCGGCCGTAGGAGTAACAAATGTGAACGGGGCGGGGGTCGACCCCGCTCCTGCGACTCATTTCTAAAACACGTGATACCCACCTGCCGACTCCTACCTTCCTACTCGTATGACACTTCGATTTTAATATATTTTCACATTTCCTTAAAAAGTCAAAGTTACAAAACATTTATGTAAATTTGCAACTGAATAGATGGACTGTTATACCGAGAGAATTTAATTTGTGATACCGAGGTGCCCAATCTAAAGTTTACGTCTGTTCAACGATAATTACGACAAAGCATAAATCAAGAATCCTTGAATATCGAATAAGCGAAGGTTTAAATCTTCAGTTTTAGTTTGAAGGCACAGGAGATTTAGTAGTTTCCTAGCTTTGTATTTGGGTCAAGTTTTGCTCGGCTAAATTCGGAAAGCTTCTGAAAGTCTAGAAAATTGAACGCAAATCCGATTTGTTCGGATTTCTCCCGAATTCTTTATAAAACGTGGAACGATATCTACATACGAACAATCCTGAGACCTTCCGAAGATTTTATCGCTTTGTTTTTTTAACGTGCACAATACCGCTGTAATAAACTGTTGATTGTTATCGAAGTAAACATAATATAAACCGTTAACTTTAATAGATTTTTTCTGTACGCAAAAAAAAATCTTCCTAAGTATAATTTTCGTTGCAATAAATGGTACCGGTACACATGCCTAAAACTTACATTCGTTTAAACTAATATTTTTAATAAATTTGATATTATTGCTGCCATAATATAGAAATAACTCTAAAAAGTATTTTACTGTAATTTTTTTTCTAGACTTCCACTGGTACTCATAGTTTACACAAATATGAAAATAATACGTATTCAAGTTGACAATGTAACTGACTAATGTAAGTCAGGTGAAACGAAGACGCTCGGGTCTGTAGCAATAAAACAAAGTTTGTATATTAATATAACGAAAGTTTTTGGTTATTACATCCGTGTATTACTGAATGTATGCGTGGTTACGATATCCTTATAACTTTCGTACTAAATCCCCAACTTGAGTAAAGAGAAACTTATAAAATACGGTGCGAATCTGCTACTCAAGTAGGTGTAGGTATTGCTTAGTTTGAGGTACAGTTAACAGAACAATATTGACACAATGGTAATGGTCAAATTGGAAAAAGGAGTATGATTTTATGATAATGATTAAGAAATAGACGGTTGATATAAGAAATCATTCATATATTCCTCAACAAAATTAATAATAATAATTTTACGTTTTAATACATGAAATATAATAATTTTAAAAATTATAATTTAAAATACTAATTTATAAATAACAAATATTATTTATTCGCTAAGAAAAAATAAAGTTATTTTACAGTATATTTCCGTAGAAATATAATAAGACTAATGAAGTTGTAAAATAATAATAAACAGAATATAAAACTTTTATACAGACATAAAAGTGTTTTATATTTATACAAAAGTGTTTAAGTGATATTTTTAATTTTGTTATAAATATATTTAAATAAAATATAAAGTTATTTTTTATATTACTTTTTGGTAGTTACAAAGATAAATTGACCTAATTTTGATGATAAAAAAAATATGACGTAACTGTATGTCAGGTTACAAGTACTAAGAGAGGATTACCAATTTAATAACACTGTCGGGTCCTTTTGTGGCGTAATTTTAGACTGATCTCTGGAGATAAGGTTCTAACAATTTAGTTGACGAGACAAAGGAGAGCTTAAAACATATTAATATTTAAAGCAATAAAAATAATAATTACTTTTTTTTTGTATTAACGTTTTACCATTTTATTTTTATTTTTGTCTTTTGAAAGTTAATATAGTTATCTAAAAAACAGTGAAATTCAATACTAAACTGGGTTGAATCAGCCTGTAAGCAGTTTTACTAATACGCAAAGTTCTTCTCCTAATGATAGAAGGTTTGGAGCTTAATTCGACACGCTGCTCTACTATGTGTAAGCGGATAATTCAAGTACCTACCAGGAGACTAAAGTCACTAAATAAATATAATAAATTCAATTGTTTGATCATCGTTATAAATATTACTGTTGGCTATTGTTCATGTAGTGACAAAATGTTGGTCTATTTAATATAATTTCATATCATACTAATCACCCTTGATTGCATGGGATTTAATACGCGTCTCTTGATCCTAACAATTAAAAATTAGCAGGGATTGGGAGCTACTAATCTTGGCTAACAATCCTACTTTCCTTTAATTTATTTTAATTAGCTACAATCGTTCTTTTTTTTAACAATGTAACTACATTTATTAAAATAAAATACATAAAGATAGTGTAATTTTAACTTAAGTAAATACAAAAATTAAAATATATCTTAATCAACTCATAATATATAGTCAAAAAATATTTTTTACATGTATATACAGTTTTAACTCTATAGTAATAACGGAAATCATTATAATATCACATAAATCGTAATTTAAAATATACAGACCAGCGGAAATTACTTCGTAATATTTTATTGGACTAATACAAAGTATCGAAACGTTTATCTTGGTTTAAGTTTGCGTCGTAAAGCTATTTAGATGAAATCTACTCTAGTTCTGGACGAGTATTCTATTATCCATAGCACGCAACGCTATAGTAATAAATCTTTTTGTACGTAAAATTGTAGCATTTTATTTTACTTGATTTAAACACGGGGTTAATTTTATTGATACTAATCGCTGTAGTTGTGTTGCATGTAGGATATTGGCGCATAAATTATATCAAATCATACTGCTAGTATTTTACATAATAACTATGTAAATAAATTATAATATATAGATATGTTAACTATATTTTATTTTACTACACATATTTATATTATCTTTGATCACAATTATAAACAATTACACATAATAATCGCAATAATAATCAACATTGGTAAACAAGAAAGTTTATATTATTTAATCTGGTACATTAGATTTACTAAATATTATTATATATTTACCTGAAACCGTTTATTTAATAAATATGAAGTGTATGTAAGTGTAAAAAAATGGAGTGTTTTGTTCTATTAGGTACTGACTTTAAAAATTATTTATACATTACCAATTTAATTTAAAAATTAATAATAAAGTATGGGCTTAGTTTACCTCGATAGAACACCCGAATCGCATTGACTGTACAAATTGTGGGATCAAATCAGGATGAATAAGTATAAGTTTTAAAATACTATATATACATAATTTTATATCGTGTTTGCTTTTGAAAGAAGACTTTCCGCAGGAATATAAATTTCCAGAGAGAAATTCTGACACATCCATCAATAGGCAGTGAAACAGTGTTGCAAACAACGTTCCAATCCTTTTGTGTTTTATGATATTAAAGGTCAACACACAGATACTTATGGGTTGACAGTACTTACAGTACAGTTAGATTTTGAAATGTTTCTTACCTAAAATTTACCTTAAACAATGTTTTAAACATTGTACATATAATAATTTTTTATCGAACCTATGACGCAAACTCTCTACACCTTATAAATAGCACGTTACGTTAACTAACATAAAATTTGCACCCCGTATTTTCCAAGGAGCATTGAAGGTCCAATTATGTTCAACCTTGGTTCGTATTACGATCAAGTTAATGCAATATATTACAGCTTGAAATTTATAATGGACTTAAATGTGGTGGTTGGCCTTTACCTTTAAACATAATGTCACTGATAACCTTTAACCTCTCCGTGATTATATTTAAATAGCCTATTTTAAGCAGTAATGAATTGAAATGAGCGCGGAAATCTTAAATTTAACACTTTTTTAGAATATTTGATATAATTTATTTTGATATGAAAATAGTATTACGAAAATAAAAATAAATTTTTACCCAAAATTTATTACACAAGGAGAAAGGAGAAATTTATTTGTGGGAATGAATGTGTAAGTAGCGGGTATCTATATAACTTACTCACACAGTCGTTCTGAAATTTACAATTACTTATAATATTTGGTATTGCAGATTTCCGCAGAGTTAAAACAACTTCACGACGTTTCAAAATGTGATACATAAAAACAAAGATGGACGAATCTTTAAATTTAAAGTGAATATAATTAATAATGTAATGTGTGTGGAATTTAAGTACCTATAAATAGTTGTTACACTTTCACTATAATTATATTAATGTTTATTGTATATTATCTGTATTGGTGTAAACAAGTGCTGGTGAACCTTAAATAAACAAATAAATTAATTATAATATTGACAAGTACGACACGTAAGGGTAAGAATTTAAAATAAGACTTAGTAGTAATTCATGCTTAGCTGCAGGCGTCAGTTTTGTCCATGAGATAGCGTTCCTTTTTTACTGCAATTTTATTTAAAAACTTTCAATTACATCAGTTGATTGATTTACAATAATAATATCTATAAAAACTATATATTACGATATACAAAAAAAAAACTTATTGCATTATTAATATATTATGAATTAGATTTTTTTTTCCAACAAAATCAAAATATACTTTTTTTCAAATAATTAAGTACTTTAATAACTAGTCTCATCCCATAGTTAAAAAAACAAATAAGTAAAATATATTTTAAGCCAGAAAATTGTTATGTGAACACAAAACAGTTTACAGATAAATAAATACATATAATTTTATATATTGTTCTCTTATCCTAAATGAAAATAAATTAAATAAATTTTGTGTATATGTTATTATAAAATCTTATTTTATACAATAAGTTCAACCTCACGAATGAGTATGTGTTACATACATACTCATTCGTGAGAGATACAATGACAGAAATCTGATGTTTTAGTGGAATATCACGATGTCAGTTATAAGCGATTAAATTTATAGAATACCCGTGATAATAAAAACAACAATTATTACGATGATCATAATCTGACTTTGTTACACAAATGTTATAGTATAGAATCTGCCCCATGATTGGTAATATCGACGTCAGGGACTGAGTGCGGAAACATAAGCGACGTCGTCATCGTACCGATTTCAGCATTGCCTTACTAGGACGAAACACGCAAACTTTAAGCTTATACGTACGCACGTTAACACAAAAATAACCATATTTTATATAGTTATCTACATCTAGTGCTTTACTCATTCTTTTTGGTGATATTTCGTAATATTTTATTCCTGCGTTTTATATAATGAGCGTAAGAGCCAAAAGTCTATTTCTCCTTTAACCAACACATTTAAAGGTTCTCTCGTGCTCCATATGTTAATAGGCGGTAGTATCAACAATTTTACACTTCCCGGGAAAAAATGATCAGGCCTGATCATGCATTTCTACCGGTGGGAGGGATGCGCTATGCCGCGCTCCCGGACCATGGGTACCACGATCTTGCTTATTTCTTCCGTGAAACAGCTTTGCTGTGTTTCGGAAAGAAGGGCAAGACAGGCAGTGTAATTACTGGCACCGAGACTTAACATCATATGTCTCAGGATAGGCAACACATAAATGAGTTGGCTGGGCTAGTTCCAGGTAAACTAGTTTATGTTCATGGGCGACGTCGACCACTTACCATCAGGTGGTACATCTGCCAGTTTGCCTATTCAAGTAACATATAAAAAAAAAAAATGAAAAATGACCGATATCAGGCCTGTTCATGTATGATCAGGTCTGTTAATGTATGAGCATGCCTGTTTTTTTTCCCGGGTATAACTATATGCTGTTTTTCATAATTTTTAGGTATAAAAATCAAATAACAAGTTATGTGTAATTATAAAACAATTCATATAATGTCGTTATATATTTGCCCCGTGGCGCAGTTGGCAGTGGCCCTGTTTTCTGCTCCAGGGTTGTGGGTTCGATTCCCGCCCCGAGTCTGGGTAAAATATTATGTATTTATTTACAAAAAAAAAAGTGTATATCAGTCAACTGTTACCTAAAACACAGGCATTAAGTTGCCTACCTTAGGAACAAACGACCGTGTGTGTGTATGTTGAACATATTTATTTATTTATATTAGGTTTATGGAGGTATGTTAAAAAGTTGTAAGATAGCCACCTATGTTAATATAATCCGTCAACGAAAGAAGTTTTGTTTTAGTTACATTGGCACACACGCAACACAATTAAAATAACATTGTCTATATATATATATTTTTTTCGTTTATTTTCTTCTAACCATCTGTTTACTTTTGGTTATTGATTACAATCTTAATCTTAAATTATATATTATGTAATTTACAAAATCGCATCGACTAGTCATACAAATATCATATCTTATTTTTTTTTAAAGAAATTTTATTTAAGATTTCATTATTTTAAGAAACAAGTAATGTATTGTAAATATTTTTTTTTACATTCGATGCTCAATAATCGGGTGTTATTAATTTTGCATTAGTTATAAACTACCTAACTATAAAACTATGTGATTATATATATATATATATATATATATATATATATATATATATATATATATATATATATTCCTTCACAACTACATATTTCATTTAAAATTCGGGAATATTTAGTTTACTGCATTAAAATGATTCTAGCGTCTTTAACAGTTTCAGGGCCATTAATTTAGTTTATGAAATGTCAAATGGCGTGGCGTAGAATTTGAAATTACTCCTTCATTTATAACAGTATATATTTGTGAAGTATTATTAACATGTAGAGTAATTTGCTCGGTTCACACCCACTTTACTCGCGAACATTAATTACGGTTCCTCTTTCATTTGCTGCAGTATTTATTTAATATGGTAGCTCAGGAATATACATAAATGAAGAATTTCTGATGTAGATACTAGTCCTAGGAGCTATGGCGTATTTCACGATGGCATAAATTATGAACTTAAACCAGTTTACTGAAATGCTTTGAAACGATAAAACAGAAAAATAATAATATAATTCTATAAATTTTACTGATGAATTCAACTTTTAAGAACGATTGTCTTACTCATAGATAGATATTTTATAGATATAGATATTTGCTTGAAATTGTGTGATCCCGACATTCATCGTCGTCGTTGAATTTCGTTCTATGAATCAAACTTAGTAAACCTAATTTATAGCGTTGTAATTATGTGTTAGATTATTAAAATTCTAACGTTAAAATTGAACGGCTTTGTAGTAATGTTAATATATGCTGTTTGTATGGTCTGTGGAATCAGAGACCAAAATGTTGATCGGCCTGTTATCTAAGACAAACACCACCTTCCCCTTCTTGCCTAGACGTCGAACCTAATGTGCGCGCCCTAATTAAAATTAAAATTATTTAATATAAAAAAGGTATTTTTTATGGTTTCCTAGACCAATTATGAACAAGATTTAAACATGAAAGAGATTAATGTTGTATCTATGTTTGTTTTATGGGACTTCTTCCCGTTTCTCTGGATATGTAAAACGGTCGATCCCGGTTGTTGTGGTTTACACCTGATAGCTATTGTTGCTCAAGTTAGGGAAGTTATAGGCTAACCCGCAGTGTAACAGCGTGATTAGCGTGATTATTAATTAGGCTCCAAATCTTTTCATATATAGAAGGGAAGACCTTTGCCCAGAAGCGGGATATTTATAGACTATTTCAGTTATTTTTGTATAACTGGGTAGGTACATCGTTACGCTTCCATAAGTGTTTTAATGCATCAGTATTATAATACAACATATTAAAATACAACAGCACTTTACAAAACCAGAACGTTGCAGGCGCGACTGATGAATTCAACACATTTGCTTTTCAACAGACCTATTGTCACATTCGACCCGCACAATAACCCTATCTGAATTTCAAGTTCCCTTTTGTCGTCCCCGGAGTACGCTACGATCGGTTGAAATTTCCCTCGGCTATGTTTTGGTAGCCCTACGAAAGATCCGGTTGAACGTGTACTTTGAATTGAAATTACGCAATCGGCTAAAGTTTGATTCAGCTGGGCTCGCCGTCTTGGCTTACCACCGCTACATCGCTTTGAATTCTGCTTCCGAGACTCCCAATAATGTTTTTTTGATTTATTTTACTTCTGTCGCAACTTATATCGTTGAACAAAACTGTCACAAACAGATGACTTATGGCCATTTTAATTTAAAAAAAAATATGGTTCCATAATCAAATTCCGAAACTTCGTTGTTTGTTTCGTTACCTGTCATTCGTATATTAAGAATTTCAAAAATATGGTATATAAGTCAGTTAAATGATAAACTGGTATTTGTAAAATAGGGCAGTACCTATAATAATCGTGACAGCTTGTTGTATCTCAATTAATAATGTTGTAGTTCTTATATTCGTAGAAACAGTGGTTAGAAATTAACATTTGCCCCACTTCCCCAATGATTATTTTTTAAGATTTCAAATATTGTTTCATTTTTAATTTTCAATTTTTTGTTGCTTTTTTCTATTCATATTTATTAATTTTATTCTATTCTTTTATCGTTTTATCTTTTATCCCTAATTTATGTTTAAAAGTTTTATTTGTTGTTTAGTTTTATTGCAACTGTTTTTTCTTTTTTTTTTTCACATCTACAGGCTTACATGCGCCTATACCCTTTTCTTATCATATATTTTATTGTAACATACAGACGTTTTTACACAGCAAAAGTAAATAAGTACTTAAAACTAGACTTAATATTTCTAGTCCCTGAGACGAGAGTCCAAACTGACCACTTTTATCCTAATATTTATACTTTTTTTTTTACAATACTATACCTATACCTATTTTTTTTTACAATACTATAACTATATGCATTTATTATATCTAGTTGTATTCGATTCTATAGAGTATTATTCCATTTATATATATCTATACATATAATAAAATGGTAGAAAAGTCAAAACTGTACATTGAATATTTTTTTAAAAGAATACTTGGGGTGTGATCTACAATCGATACCGAAACCAAAAATATAGTTTTTAGAATTTTTGTCTGTTTGTCTGTTTGTCTGTTTGTCTGTTTGTCTGTTTGTCTGTTTGTCTGTTTGTCTGTATGTATGTCCGGGATAAACTCAAAAAGTACTGCATGGATTTACTTCAAATTTGGCACGAATATTATTAAGAAGTCGAGTCATAACATAGGCTACATATTATCACGCTATCACCTACGGGGAACGAGCAGTGAACCTTTATTTCGTCAACAGCGTGTAATCTAACGACGCATATTTGAATGTTGTTATTATGTTAATAACCATGCTATAAGCTATCTTCACACTATAAAAATCACGAAATATAAGTAACTTAGGCTGATAAACATAATAAATGTAAGAATGAATGTAATATAAGAAATGAATATAAGTAGTATCAAGACAATTTTAGAGCAGCACGATCTATGACATTTCAAAAACATCAAGTCGAATTATATGTGTAAACCCTTTTTGGATATAAATAATTTAAATTTGATCATGTTGGCGGGGTTAATAGTTGTTTTTAAAAGTCATAGATGGAGTTGTGCATTTTAATAAAAATTGTATCGTTAATTCGTTTCAGAGATGAGCAAGACAATTAAAAAAAATGTGTTTATATAAGTTTTAAGCTGCTTCATCTATGTCTTATAAAATTCATCGAGTTTTTCTGTATGTAATAACAAACAGAACTCAAAAAGAACTGCATAGATGTATAACAAAATTTAAACTCGAAAACGGCACGCTATTGCTGTAAGAAATTTGAGCTAAATAACGAAGAAAGAGGAAAATTAAGCATGCCATATATATCATAAAGATAAGAAATGCTTATGCTTCTCCGGAACCTATTTCCTCCAAAGTTGTGTAACGGGACCCGCCTTAAAGTCATCTCGCTCCACAGACACACCATTGAGGCGGAAATTCTTACGGGTTGTGGCGTCGGCGAAGCAGTATTTATACCACGCATTCCGCTCATACCTTATAACTTCCTGTTCCAGTTCAAGCGCGTACAGTTTCCCGTTAGTGTTTGCTTCGCGATGACCATCAATAAGTCGCAGGGGCAGACACTGAGGGTAGCTGGTGTCGACCTCAGGACGAGCTGCTTCACACGGGCAGCTGTACCTCGCTTGCTCCCGCGTCACCAGTCCTGACTCTCTTTACATTTTGGCTTCAGAGAGCCAAACTACTAATGTTGTTTATCGAGAAGTCCTATAAATATGTATTTTTACTCTATTCTGTATTCCTTATTTATTATTTTCTCCATCCGTTTCAGTCACAACTTATGACTTAATTCAGCAGAATCACCATAAAGTCATTCATTCAAAGCAGGCTAAAAATAAGCACTTTTTTAAAGTCAATTTTACAAAAGACAGTCTCCCTCTGTTACTGTACTTTCTGTAGATATGAAATGTAAAGAAGAAACGGGTAAATGAATGCTATTTTAAAAGGTATAATCGTAGGTATTTTTGGTGCTGTATAGCGTCCACGCAGACGACGTCGCGGGCAGCAGCTAGTTTATAAATATTACATTATTTATAATTCTCCTATTTTGGTACTATATAATTTCGGTTTATCTTAATCAGCACCAGCCCCCAGCTGTGCGAGCACATCCTCAATGACTGCTGTGTCTCTATGATGAATTGCCATCTTGAGGGTGTGCTCGAGGATTTCTTTTGTAGCATATTTGTTATTCCAAATGTTGTATACACCTATAAAGACGTATCTGTTATCATTAACTTTACATGCACTACTAAAAAAAATGTTTACTTGATATTGTCGATGGTGTATCTTTTTACAAATAAATAAATAAATAAAATAAATATGGTTACCGGAATGTAATAAAATTTTGAAAGTCACTCTTTAAATTAATTTCAAGTATTGAACGTTAAATAAGACATAGCGTATAATTTATCAATATGTTGGTTTAAGTAGAAAAACACGATAACAAAAAACTAGAACAAATTTGATCTTATTTCTCATATAATAGAAAATTTTGTCTATAACAATATAGTTACGTTAAATTAAATTCAGAGTTAAATTTTACATTAAAGTCACTCGCCACTAGCTGAATATATATTTGTGAATTCCAGTAAGATTGCAAGGTTCCGTTAAGAGCATACGAAATTACCGCCTGACAGCGAAAGTCCATTAGGTTTTATGGTTTCAACTCGGGAGGACGAATAGCCAAGCCGAAACGCTGAAATTAATTAAATTCAGTCTTCTACGCGCATCTAAACGCAACTGTAAGCGAAAAAAAGTAATTTTCATAATTGACTTACGGCGAGTTGCACGAAACCGTCGCTAACTTTCCGTTAGTTAAGTTGCAATTAATCTTAAAATTAGTTGATCTTATGATTAATTTAAAGCTTTTGGAATTAATTATCCGTTAGATAGGTCTTTAATTAAACTAATTTTTTTTTGTTAACTTAATCAGATCTAGGTTTCGTGCAACAGATAATCACGATTCTTGTGATTAAATTAGTTTAATAAACACTTAAATTTAAAATTTGTTTCGTGCACTCGGCGTTAATGAATCTGTTTTCAGAGATATAGATACCTACATATGCGTTATGAACACTACGCTTTCAAAGTAAAACAAAAGTGAATTTTCTCTCAACATTAAGCCATTTATGTTGTCTTTTATTAAAATATATAGTAGCTCTCACCGTCTTGACATTTATTAATATTGTGCAGCACTTTCTGTGTGATATTTTCTTAAGAATGCGTGAATATTCTTACAATATAAAGCGTTGTGACAAAAAGCATACCTAGTATCTTGTTAAGTTTTATACTAAAGCATAAAATAAATTTTAATATTTTCTACATTGCAGATCAATTAATGCATGGTCAAAAATTAATTAATATCATCTTTACCAAAATCACCACTGCATGTAACTATGGTCCTCTTTCAAATGTTTGTCTTTTTTTTAATCACGATTATGTGTTTATGTTTAATTAATTTAGCTTTATACATATAACATTAAATTAAATTTCTCGCTATATTCTAATACGAGTATGTATGTACATATGAACACACATAATTATTAGACCTTCTACATATTATAAATTATATTTTTGAACAATATAAAATAAAGTTGAAATTGAAAATCTGCATTATGCTATCAATTAGAACTACTATTAGAACATTGTTTAATCTAAGTGCAAAAATATTAACATTTCGTTATTATGAATGATAGCTTGATTTTTAATACACGCACACGATTTTAGGGAATGCAAGTGTCCAACATAGCATATATTCACACAAAACTGATACATCAAAATGACGACTTGGAAAGTAAAACTTATAATATCTATACTACGCTAATTCGTCTAATAATCTAGTCATTCGTCCTATAATAAAGACATTGTTCTATTAAAAATGGTATATTAAAGCCTATTGTTAGATATTTTAAGTAAAAAATTAGATTGCAGTTTCAATTCAGTTGGAGACGCATAATGGAACATTTATGCTCTATTTTTCAAACAAAGGCCACTTTTATAATGAGGAGGTATGGAGCGTAATCCTCAACTGTGACACAAAAGGGTTGATGTGTGAATAGATGAAGTTTTCATATTCATTAAGGCTTCTTTATTTTACCGAGAGAGATAAGACGGTGCCATGGCTCTTTTTCGTTCTTTAAAAATAATAATTCCATTGTTGCTGTCGCGTTGACAATAAAGCCTTTGTACTAATAATTGCAGTCCAACCACTGTAAGACTGCGTTCTTGGCACATGTCAAATGGACGAAAGTAGTGATAGCTAATTCTTTAATAATTTCTATTCCCTAGTAGATATTTTTTTCTTCATTACTATTCTACAAAGTGGCAACAGAGAAAACAAATGCAATACCTTTAAAACAATGTTTCCTAAGTTTGAAAACACGCGGTTACAATTTTATGGGTTATGTTAAATGAAGTTAAAATGGTTACCATAATTTATTACAACAACAATTGCAGCAAAAAAGTTAATTAATTCTTGCATTTTAAGAATTCGATTAGCGATATAATCTCATATGTTTGTTATTTGATTATTAAAAAGTAGCATCGGTCGGCGAGTGCAGTAATAATAGGTTATATTGCAATTTTGACTAAAAAGTTATTAGGACTCATATAATTACGATCGTAAGTAAACTAGTTTTATTTAGTATATTTTTACAATTTTCATAAGTGGTTAATGATAATCAAATTTATTTTGCTAACTTTAAGTTATTATACTTAGGTACCTTCTTTATTAAACTTGATTATTTCTTGTATTACATATCAAAGTATTTAACTCTATTTTGCTTTTATATTAAATGCAATTAATTAATAAAATAAATAAAATTATCGTCCGTAAACCGACTTAAAGAAGAAGGATAGGCTACAAAGGTAAACATCGATGGTGGATCTCGGATCCTTTTTTTTAGGAATACGTATAGGCTGACGACTAGGGTGTGCGATAATTATCGATAATTCGTAACTTCTCGATAATTTTTCATTCGATAATTATCAATAGTTATCGATAAGTGTTATTCGATGATTGTGATTCGATAATTATCGATAATTTTTCATTCGATAATTATCGATAAGTTTTCATCCGATAATTATCGATAATTTTGTTTGATCCGATAATTATCGATAATCGTTTTTGGATTCGATAAGTATCGATAATTGTGATTCGATAATTATGGTTATGTGTCAGTCGATTGTTATTGAGTAATAATTAGGATAGGGAGAAGCGATGACCTTTTTTTCGTTAGGTATTCGGATAGGGTAGTAAGGGTAATGTTGATACTGAACGGCGGATGACCTTGTTTTTTTTAAGTAGTCGGATAGGGTAGTCAGGGTAATGTCGATATGGAATGGTGGATGACCTTTTTTTTTTAGGTAGTCGGATAAGGTAGTGTGGGTAATGTTGATATTGAATGGCGGATGACCTTTTTTTTAGCTATTCGGATAGGGGCAGAGCGTAAACGTCGGGTACTGAAGGCCGGATGACCTTTTTTTTTCGTCGTCCGATAACTGTACCGATAATTGTCGCCAACTATCGATAACTTTTCATCCGATAATTATCGATAACTGTTCATTCGATAACTATCGATAACATTATCGATAATTTTTTCCGATGAACATCCCTACTGACAATTTTTCTTTTTGTGTACACTTCCGACACAGGATAATTATGGATAATAAAACTCGATAATATTTTCATAGGGGCATAAGATGTGAGTCTTTCACACTTGCAATTTTCGCTTTAAGCCGGCCCTGCATACGAATTTGAGTTAAATTGTATATTAATTTGTTACCAGTTAAAGGATTTAATATTTTGCCGTAACTTGTTCGCCACTACAAACTTATGTCGAGTGAATAATGAAAATAACAATAATATTAGACATTATTTGAGGTTTGAGATTATTTCGCCAGTCATTTGAAGAAAAGAACTGTTTACGACCAATTTATGGAAAGTATTACTTAGATATTTGACAGTTATAAAATATAATTTTGACAGACTAAACTGAACTGAACTAAATCAGCCTGTAAACGACCTACTACTGTACAAAGGCCTTTTCCCCATATAGAAGAAGACTAAGAGCTTAATTCACCACGCAGTTTTATTACGAGTTACCGGATAATTTCCCTACATTTATCGCCGATCATTATTAGGTGTCTGTGATAACAACCGGGACCGACGGCTTTACGTGTTCTCCGAAGCATAGTGGGGAGATCCACAAGGATATACACCTAGACTAGAAACCAATATAACTCGCGACTGCCGGCCTTGAGGCGACCACTTACTCGCACCACTGCACCAGAACGGTTGCCAAAATATAATATTGACATTTATTTTAACTATAAACTTATTGTTTCTTTTATTGTTTTAAAACTTTAGTAATTTTAAAAATAAATCAAGTATCAACATGTCTAGAAACCTTGTAGCTTGGAACACGCATCATTTTTACCAGGCATCAATCTGGCGAATCACAATCAGTGGCATTGTGTACATAAGCGGTGATAGGCTATCTTGATTCTCACGTCATCTCAGTTTATGTGCGTGCAAGGAGATAGCAGATAATATATAATTTCCTTTTCTTATTAAAGTTGTTTTTTTTTTATTTTAATTCATAGTATAATTAATACAACATTATGATAAATAGGTTTCTTCTTCTATAATAAGGTTCTTTCTTCTTAGATATACCAACCTTTGAGTGATATCCACAATCTGTCGATTACGTCTTGGAAATTCGAAAACTCCAATTTGGCAAAAATTAGGGTTCGAGACCACTATCTGTGTGAATGTGGCCTCGACGAAAGTCCAATATCCCATATCCTATTCAATTGTACTAAACTTCTGTTTCTTATCTATATTTGTCCTTCTGTCCTTCGCAAAATCTTCCATCCTGTAAATATTACACATTTGTTGATGCTTGTGTTTAGTCCTTTCTGTCACTTTATAACCGTTTTTAAAAAAAGGGGGAGGTTCTGAATTCATCTATTTTTTTTGTGTATTTGTTACACGATTACTCCGTCAATTACGAATCAATTTTGATAATTTTTTTTTAATCGGTAGCTCATAGGTACCTACAGTACGCGCGCGAGTTCATGTCCATCGGGGCCTGAGGTGAAGGGCGGGAGCAGCGCGCCCCGCCTCGCCGAATTCGTCCGAAATCGAGTGTTGTCCGTTGACGGTGACGCGTGCTTGTCGATACTAAAAACTATTGACCGCTATTGTATTATTTTTTTTTACGAAACCATGAGTACTTCGCCTTCAACAATTTCAAATAGAAAAAAACTTTTATAATACATAAGCATGATAAGGCCGCCATTGCACATTTACTGTAAATTTTTTTTCTTCAATGCTATTATTTAATAACGTGTGTAATAAAGTATTAAATAAAAATAAATAAATAAATAAATATTTAATTACTTAAAGTTGCAATAAATATGGAATAGATATTATGGTTGACCAAATGAGATTATCGATATCGACATTATGATAGGTCACAGAACTACCGCATTCCTCAGGATGGACATGAACTCGCGCGCGTACTGTACTTCAGAGATAGTCCCATAGAAATTTTATCGGAATAAAAGCGCTTCTAAGGAAAATCAACAAAAAACATCAATAAGAAAAAAAAATATAATTTTCTACTTTTAATTTCAACTTTGTACGTATGTAGGTATAATCTTGAAGTCGGTTTTTTTTTTATAAAAATTAATTTCATTTATTTAAGTAAAAGCATTAAACATAATTAAATTAACTTATAAATATTCAATTTTAATATAAATGTTGTTGTAAAAACAATTTTGTAATTGCAGTAGTTGTATACAGTATAAATTTTGCGTTTTTCTAAGTTTAAGGATTTTAAACTAAATGACTATACTTTTTTTCATTTATTAGATTATCCTCGACCACATAGAACATTTTTTACGGTTTGTAATTCTATGTATCATATTTCTTTTTAAAAAAAGGGATAAAACGATATTTTCTAAAAATAGGTAAATCCTAGCTAGATCGATTTATCGCCCCCGAAACCCCCTGCATACTAAATTTCATGAAAATCATTGGAGCCGTTTCCGAGATTCAGGTTATATATACAGGGTGACTGGTGAATTACCATCGATATTTGGGGAGAACGCTCGGCGCGCGGTTCCCATTCGGGTCATGCAATAAAAATAGGTACTTAATTTTTGACCAAATTTTCATAAATTTCAATTCAAATAAATGAAGCGATGACACTTTTCCAGTCATGCCGGCGGCACATGCACAGGTGTTGTAATGTGTCGCTTGTTCACACCTAAAAATTGCCAAAGTCACATAATTTACCTAGTCAACAAATTTGTTGCTTAAACGAGTAAAATATCTTAGTATTTTTGCCTTTCCTAAGCCAGGATTAAAGTATTAAGGGGGACTGGATCATGCTTGTTTATCCTGCTACCCTGTTTACACGTGGCGGCGTTTGGACGTAGATAAACTACCTGTTTTGTGTCGAAAGTGCAGCTAGCTGCTAGGGTGTCCAGACGATGCGTAAATAATTGGATAATTGTTGAGTAACTTTACTTAAAAGTTTATTAATATTTACCTATTTTTTTTACATAATTCGAGTGGGAACCGTGCGCCGAGCGCTCTCCCCGAATGTCGATGGTAATTCACCAGTCACCTGTATAAGAATTGCTCGTTTAAAGATATAAGATTTTAAAAATAAATACAGACATTTATATAACCACAATAATTCTAACGAAACATATTACTTGTTTTTTTTTTTTTTTTGAATTATTTTTAACAGATCACAAGTCATAAAAAATTAATTATTATCAACTGTTTATTACAGTTGGAGCAAAAATATGTATAGACAAGAGCGTGATTGATTGACTGAACGGAAATGTATTGCCGGATTCAGCACATAAATTTTAATGTGTCTAAAAAGGTTACACATTGACATGCCGGACTATGAACCTACACGGTTTATTTATTAATTTTATTTATTTATTTGTTACGCCAACAAGAAATAGGCTAACACAATTTTAAGAGGCCAGCTCAGTTATTCGGCCAAGTGTATCCTCAATTACAGGCGCAAACTGCATGCACATGAGCGAACAATTTATGTATAGGTACAATAATATTTAAAAGTAAAGACAGAAGATAAATTAACAAAAACAAAATTTGACAAGACACAATTACCAAACGAGAGACAGTTTTAAAAATAGACAATTACTAACAATAATTATAATGATGTATTCATCATCCGGTTTGAAATTCAAATATTAAAATTATCATTCAAATTAAAATTAAAAACAGTAAAATTCCGATTATTATAAAATCATTAATATTAACGGTTAACGGGTAATATAAGTTTGTTTATAATAAAATACGAAATATTTATTTAAACAGTTGCGGAAATATTATTTCTGACTTATTAAAACTTAATTCTTATTTAGGTCCGACCATTAAGTTAGCTCAAGTTTCCTCGTAAAAATTTCCCCTTTTGAATCTAAAACCTAAAGTCCGCGGATTTTGCAGTTCGCGTTGTAAAATAAAATAAAATACATACTTTTAAAACGTCAAACTTAAAATTACGCTCTACATTTTAACACTTTCGCTGCGTTAGGAGATTTATTCGATCTCTTGCGAGACTTTCGTATTGTGCGGCCGCTAAAATTGTGTTTTTTCACTCTGTGCGGGAGGTCCTAACGTCTAAAGTTCTTTGTATATAAGTAAGACAAATATACGTATTTGCTTCCTATTCAAAATTAGATCCAATGGCATTAAAAAAAAATTTTTAGATGTATTAGGTCTCCAACGCACTGTAGTATAAAATTTTTCATTTCTTGCGTTAGGAGACGTGTTAGTACTCGTGAATCGTAGACCTCATAGCCGCAAGTAAGGGAAGGCGGGGAGCGCTGGTGCAACGTGTCTTTGTTTTAGTGTCGTTTAACTATCGATGCGGACGTTCGCGAGCACATTTGGAAAAAATACACGTGTATAGATATCTTAAATACATTTTGAAGTTTATTGGTGAACAATGAGTTTTTGTAAAAGAATTAAGTGTAAAAAGTCAATTTATTTTGGCGAAAATGCTACGAATAAATAATATTTGGAAATAAATAGTAAAAAATAAAACAAAAAATCAATGCCGGATTATACTGCTGCATCGACCAGTAAAATTAAAATTTTAGAAAATGTTCAAATGTTCTCTCCATTAACTGATAGTGGCAGTGATTCTGATTACTATTATATATTCTGATTATCTGATACACATTTAAAACAATCGTATATACAGGTAAAGAAGAAAATAGACAAGAACAGAATCATAGGATAAATGTAGTTATGAAGCGTTCATTTGTGCGCAATGAAACCAATCAATATGCTTACCATGTTTCAATGAAAAGCACTTATCTTAAGTTACCCACTTTTTTTATATAAAACTTTTTCTATCGACAACTGAGATTTTATTTTATTCCCATCATTAGTCGCTACACAAATTGAACTATCTTCGGTTGCGGTACGAGGTATAATCGATACCTAATTTTTGTTTTGTATTTGTAGTTTATCCTAATGTGATAACTGCGTGCGAACCTATCAAAAGATAGAACAATAGGCTATCTTGAACCCACAAGAAATTCATAAATATATCATTGGTTTTGAGGAAGATATAAATTATTTTCAAAACTGCTTTTTTAGGAGACTGATCAGGTCTCATACGCAGTTTACTCATACGTTAGTTTCGAGATCTTTTAGATCTCCAACGCACCAGAATAAAGTTCTTTGAAAATAATGCCGCAAGGAACGTGTTAATAAAACAAAAGCATTATTTTTTATCAAATTCAATTTCAAATAATAAAATTTAAGTTGTCAGAACACCACTATAGAAAATAATCGATTGAGTCTTTATCGTATAGTTCAATTTTGTATAAAATGTAACATTGTAGAAAAGCTGAAAGCCCCAGAGAAAGTATTAGATGAAATATTTCCAGACTCCAAGAAAATTGGTTTCGCGCATCGCGGACCGACTATAAATCATAACTCGAAGCAAAACAATATCGGTAAATTATAATTATAAGAAAAAGAAAAATATTTTAATAAAAATATTACTTATGAATTTGAGAAGATTTCATTTATGTATTATTGACATTAAAAAATTTGCAATTGTGTTTTTGTTATTCTTTTCTTGCTGACTTGCTGTTTCCTCCCGACTTCTTCCGCGTAAAATGTAGCGAAACTTATCATTGAATTACATTCATTATTTTTTTTAAATAAAATTTATCTATATAAAATAAAACCTTTTCAGAAATATGACCAAACAAACATAGACAAATATTTGTATGTATTTTTTATGCATAAGGATTACATTATATGCGTTTTATTAAAGTTGCTATTTTAACATTTCAGCTACATACTTTATTTGAATAATTTTTTAACCTGCGTACGTCACTTTCATACGAATTATTATAAAATTAATTTAAAACAATATTGATTATAATATCATTTCAATTAAGATAATAATTTAAATAAAGACTTTTAAGGATATACCGCCTTTTGTACGACTTTCAAATGAACATAATTTAATTAAAATCGTTGACGTTGCAGTTTCAGCTCAACTGTTTCAACAGATATCTGAACAAAAACCTCACAAAGGTTTAAAAGGTTAAATACTTGTTCTATTGAGCTGCTACTCGAACAGATTTAAAAATGTACATTCATTCTTTCATTCAGGTTTTCTTTCATCTATTCAATATTTTAAGTCGCAATTAGTAATGTCTTGAGTCACTTGATTTTTATTGTGGATAAACTTTTATACTGCATGGTAACGAACTGTAAGCATTCAATCCTCTTCCTTTTTGAAGCATGCAGGTTTTTTTGATGATATTTTTCTTCATTTAATTAAAAGTCTAAAAAACGAATTTTATCGCGTTTATTTAAAGTTACGGTTTAACTATATTTAATTTAAATTATTTCCCGACGTTTTGGACCCTTTACAGCGTCCATGATCTCGGGGGACTGAGGTGGTGGGTGTCCGAATAATAATTGTATTTATTAAATTAATAATAATTTTATAAAATGAATAGAATTCGCGTAAATATAAGAGAACAGGATGTTTTTCTTCCTTAACAAGTAGGATATAAATTTTTAAAGACAAAACAACATTGAAAACTCTGCAATTTCATATCGGCTTACGTCTTGATAAAAACTTTGTAATATGTGACTCTTTTCTTCTATGTAGACAGAAAATATTTTACGAATATATCATTTTAATTATAACAGATCTCCTCGGTATAGCGAAATATCACGGCTTAATAAAATCAATGACCGGCGTCACAAGCCTCATTGCCCGGCCGCAACACATCTGCACGAGTACTTGTAATGGTCGATGCAGTCAACAGATTGATTGCCGAGTAACAATGCACCATTCGACAGTAAATACTTATCCCGCTTGGATCGATGCGTAACAATTCTGTTTTAAATCTCTGTTCAATACCTTTGTTGATATTGAGGATGTATTGTTATATATATAATGTAGTCAAAGAATTTAACTTTTTATTGATGCACAAATAAAGAATTTGTGCAAAGAGTTTAGTTTTTTCGGCGTACTTTAAGAAAAAAAAAAAATTGTAACCAATTAATCTTTATTTATAATAAAACTGTAACAGGTCCAATTCTTTACATTGAAAAATTTAGAGGTTATTTTATAGTCGGTACTGAATCCAAACGTATAATTTTTTTTTAAATTTTTGTCTGTCTGTATTTTGACTGCGCGTCACTCCGAAACTATTGAATAAATTATATAATGAAACTTGGCATGCTTTGAGTCTATACTAGGAGCTAGTTCATACTAGGTGCTTTTATACCAATATATTTAATATAGTCCACTGGGAGTAAGGATGAAATTCAAAATGAGTAATCGCAAATGAAGTCGCGGGTAAGCTAGTAAATAAATAATAAAGTTTTTATTTTTATTTTTTAAGACAAAGGTAAATAATTTTTAATAAATTACGGTGTTAACATTGCTTTCTCTTATCTGTCTTTACGCACACAATAATGTTAAATAACGAACAGATTAAATGTTCTAAAGAATTTGTTTTCAAAATGATACATAAATTTCTTCGAATTAATTTCATTGCACCTGCTACAATCCATGAATAAACATTCATCGTTTGATTGAAAGCTTTCAAATATTAAATGCGGGGATTTTATATAATTTTATGTACATACAGATACAGCCAGACGGATAAACGGACATATAGAAAGTAGAGGCGTCTAAAAGACGTGAAATAAAATGAGCAAAAACAACGTAATTTATAGCATATATTCTTATAATATACAGAAGAATATAGAACAAAGATAATGAGCGGGAGCGTATTGAGCGGACGATGAGACAAGTTATTTACGGATTGCATTGAGATAATAACGTCTTAATATGATCTTATTTGGAATGTTTATGTACATAACTATTTTTCGCTAACGATAATATATTGTTATTTTCATCGATTTTTATAATTAATATTTCTTTATAACAATTTAACTACATAAATAATAATAAAATATAAAGTGCAAAGATTGTCGTTATTTGTTCATAAGCGATAAACTTCAAAGTACAAAATCGTTTTTAATTATTCGTTCAGTTGTAAAGTTACGTTACCTACGAGTAACATAGTCTATCACACTCTAACTCATCGTTGCGGAACAGCAACCATAAATTATAAACCCGGATGAAACCAAAAGGAACGTCTAGTTTAGAGAAAAATTTATTCAATTGCAATCTTCATAATATTTCAGAGAACATTTCATTCATGCTTCATAATATTTGAGTAAAATTCGAGCTGAATCTATAATATAAATTATGCAGTATTTACAAAAAAAAAAAAAAAAAAAAATCAGTAAAAATTACCAACAGTTTCGGTGATTGTTCGTTCGATGCATTCCGTTAGCTATTGGAATGAAATAAACGTTTGAATGTTTTTTTCTTTATATTATAAGTAGTATATTTTGACTGACCCGTTGGCGCAGTTTGCAGTGTTTTCTGCTCCAAGGGTTGTGGGTTCGATTCCCGCCCCGAGTCTGGGTGTAATATATGTTTATTTATGTTTGTATTATTTATATGTATATTTATTTGAAAAAAATGTATATCAGTCGGCTGTTACCTAAAACACAGACATTAAGTTTGCACCTTAGGAACAGACGACTTTGTGTGTGTGTGTGTGTGTGTGTGTGTGTGTGTGTGTGTGTGTGTGTGTGTGTATTAAACATATTTATTTATTAAAAAAATATTTATTTATTTATTTTAATTTTATAAGAAATCTATATTATATAACTGAAACTTACGACAAGTTAAGTTAATTATTGAAATAGTTTACGTTCAAAAATTTACTGACTCTTTTAATTTCTTTTTCTATTAATATAACTTAAAATTATAGCCGACATGTTGTCATTTGTTGTACAAATGTATATCAGACTTAAGTTTTTAAACAACGACATTAAGACAATTAGTTAAATTTGTATTATATTTTTGTATCAAAGGAACACTTGTCTGGGTAGTACTTTAAGGCTATGTAATTAAACAAGACAGATTCAAATACGTAATAAGTACCGCCAATCGAATTTAACATTTAATGTTTCAAGTCATAATATATTTAGTACAATAGTGAAAGATTTTTTTTTTTTAAATATTGTAGTTAAACGTACCACAATATTATACATATGACACAGATAAAAATACAACTCATATTTTGAAATTCTTACTTACTTTGTCTTGTTTATATAGTTATCTTTGTTATTCTCACTTGCTTTCTCTTCTTATCTCGCTTTAAAAAAAAATGAAAAATGAACTACATCTATAAAAAGAATAAACCTAAAGAATTTAAAATTATAAAGTACTGTGATGTTCTTTTCGCGTCACTAATATTTAGGATAAATCGGTTGCTAGTATTGTCAGAGTTTAACAACTGCTTAATGTCAATTAAACACATTTTTTTATTTTTTTTAACGAGTGTAAATCACACAGTGTAAATTGTAACATGTTACAACAAGCCCCAAGATTTTACCATAAAATGATAATAGTAGAATTTTCTATATTTATCAAAATAACTTTATTTTAAAACATTTTGAAAATTAAATTTACAATTTTAAAAATATATAAATTCAAAAAGACATACAAAGTTCGAAGGTAAATCGAAATTTTATGAAAAGAAATTTTACGCTACGACGTAATGCGACACGATACAAAAGTAAGTAATTTTGTAAAGTATTGAAAAAGACCAAGTTTTAAACTCCTAATGAAAGATACGTGTTACTATTACCCGTAAAATCACCTCGGTTCACTACCAATATTTTAATGCTGAAAAATCTGTTTGATAAATATTTTACGCGGTGGTTGTTTACGTTTTCGATTACTAAAGATTTCTAGTATTACTATTGCCGATCAAATTATCATATTATCATCAAACATTATGTTACTGGCTAAATGTTGATAGAAAAATATGAATTATTGATACGATTTAATATTTAATCTACTTTTTCTATTTTTTATTTTATAACTGATAGTTCCATAAAACTATCTAAAATTTATAGTTATTACATAACCTATATGTAACTAAAATCACTTCACAATCACATCACAATCACACACACACACACACTATAAGATTGATATAATTATTTATTATCGTATTATCGTATTTTATGTAATATTCTCATTTCTTATTCCATTCGTACCATTCTTAATACTATATGAAAGAGATATTATTTATTTTGCATGACGTTATTTATACTACATTTATTGTTATAAATAGTAGGTATTATATTTTGACTTACTAATTTATTATTTACTAGCTCTGACTTTAAAATTGTTATTTTATTGTATTAAAATATGAGAACATAAAGAAGAAAACAAAATCTATTTCATTTGTAAAATGCAACTTCATTTCCAGTTTGAATGTAAACAGTTAAAAAAAAAATTTTGTTTGGAAAAGTTGAACTAACATTTGCAACAGTAATGAGAAGTTTCAACTTTAATCTGATGAAACGTTAGAATCGTTTCAGCGAAGGCAAGGCACTAAAGAGTAAAAGACAGATCGCATAATATTGCTTGCTTGGTACTTTTACTGTGAGCTTTACATTCATACTAATGCTGCAAAACTGAATTTTATTTATTTGAACGGGCTAATCTTAGTATCGAGCATGGATGCATATATCATAATGATGATGATATCAATAATGATGTCATGGTAGCACCACTAGTAGTAAGTAAAATGCATTAAAAATTACCAAGTCAAAACTCACACTATGACAACAAAATAAAAATGAAAAAGTTAGAAATGTGCAGATAAAAACAAAACGAAATAATCAAAAAATATATCAGTAACAGAATAATACCTAAAGTGTCTGACCACGCCCTACTACTGATCTGAAGTAAAATTGTAAATCGCGAGTACTTAGTACATCGATTATAAATAACTACATGGTGCAAAAAAGATATGGTCAATTGCAACCCCGTGGATGTTGTTTATTCAATAAAAAAAAAAAAACTAAATAAATAAATTCGTTACCTCCTTGGGACTTTTGGTCACCCTCCAAATAGTAGAACAGGTTACCGGATTTCAGGGTTATCATTTTCTTCCTATAATAATAATAATATAATAATATTAACCAACAATCACACCACGTTAACCTAGCCCCGTGCTAAGTTCGTAAGAACTTGTGTTACAGATACTAGGAATGGAAATAAATTTAAGATATTAATACATATATACATAAATACACATCCATGACCCGGTGCAGACATCTATATTCGTCATACAAATTATCTGCACCTGGCGGGATTCGAACCCGCGACCGTTGCGTAAAGTGTCCAGTTGCCTGACCACTCGACCAGCCGGCCGTCAATATCTCTATATATAATATATCTCTTCACACTTCAGATAAACCCAGCATATCCCATTGTAACCTGTTAATTTCCTCATCCAGCTTGACACTCCTTTCATCAGACCTCAAAATCCGAATGTTGTGTGTGACCAGGGCCAGTTATTGTCTTGGATAGCAGTAGAATATCCTCCCTTGCTCTGCATATATATGCATGCTTAAAATAGCTACCACAACACTATTGAGAGAGGTTGAGAGTTGAGAGACGGTAGAGTTGGTAGAGAGAGATGAAGAGACGATAAAAATTTGGCTAACAACCCTGGACCGAAACTAACTCAGCATATACTGAAGATATGCCGAACGCTAGCTTATACTAGATTAGTGTAACTCTCAAACAGCTGAAGAACAACAATGCGCCAACCGTGACGCCGGAATCATAAAAGAACTCATAAAAGTCTTTCAGCGATTATTAAGTTTCGTCATTGATGACCACATTAGGCCGGAGGCGTTGTACACCGCGTGGTAATTATACTTATATTTTTTTAAAGGCGACACTAAGTTATCAGCCGAATCAAAAACTCGGATCGGTAACGTTTGGGAACACATTCACGTCCAAGATGCTTGGCACTGAGGTTCCAGGAAATTTCAGAAACTCTTATGGTTACACGACAAGGTCGCGAACTAACGCTCAGCAGATGATGGAAAGATGCTTAGCCTATCTCACTAATTTGTAGAAGAACCTAAGTAGCCGACATAGCGCAATACATTGTTAACCTGAAATTGTAATGGGACGGACACGTGGTTGCAAAAACTGATGGTGTTCGTGTTTTTAAGTGTCGGCAGATCCTGTACCAGGAGGACCTTAAACGTTTTGCGGAGAGTCATTGGTTTCTGCCAGCAGAGGACCAATGTTAAAGATCTATGAGACGGTGGTCGTCCACCGTCCATCGTCCACCATCGACTTAAGATATGATGTGATATATGTGCGCATTTGCGAGTGATTTTTTTATTTGCATTTTCTTATTTTAACATATTTATTCTGTACGGTCCATTTCATTTAAAAATATAAAGGTTTAATCAAAATCGAAAATGTAATTTTGTTTAGGTCATCTATGCGCTGAGCTATCCCTGCGAATCTTTTTTTTTTTTTTTTTTTTTTTTTTTTTTCTTTATTTCTTTATAGAGGGTTTTGTCGCAAGCGACCATGCCACCCTCATAGTTCCTTGACAACATAATTTCTTAACCTCTACGACTTAGTGCTAACTTAACTAATTTATATAAGCTTTTGGCTTCCCCTGACAGTGGGAAAGCCAAAATGCTGTTACATTTACCTACATCATGAAGATCAAAATTATATTCCTCTAGGAATGTCAGCCTCTCAGCCTCAATCCGGACACACTCCATAATGATGTGATACACGTCTTCTGGGACATCACATTCAGAGCAGTTTGGTGAATTATTTTTACCCAATAAAAAAGCGAAACTGTTAAGTGGAATGTGTCCGGATCGTAAACGCAGAGCAATCACAATATCGGACCTTGAGATAGACGCACCATCAAACCACGACCTGCGAATCTTAAAAATATAAACATTTTCGAATGTATGTTTTTTATTTTTTATTTCGGATATGAAGCGTTTCATTCGAGTCATGAATAATGTTGTGTCCGTTTGACCTATGACTATCGATAGTGTATTGGAAATATTCAAATGCTAGTCGTTGTCTATTAAAATTGAAAAACGAATACTGTGTTTCTATTTATCTTCAATACTACTTTTTCTTATGTGTATCATACTACAAATAACATGATAAATAACCTAAAAATAAAACTCCACATTTTTTTTATAAATGTGTTATCATTTATGTACCATTTATTTATGATTATTTTAATGGTGTATTAAGTTAAGGGTTTTTATTATTAAATTAAAATTCGAGAATTTAGACTTCTTTCAATAATCATTTTTTTAATACCAACTGCAGAAAAATGTCCAAGGCCCCTCACGTTTTGTTACGTAATTTCCCACTGATGATAATGTAATATACGTTAATCAACCTGCAGTTGACAGGTGCACTTCGCGTACTAATGCCCGTGTCAAAAAAAAAAAAAGTTGACACAGGCAATATAGCCATGGCGACCATTACTTGGCGCAGGCGCTTGCGGTTATTGCGGTTAGTTTGTACTCGTAAACTCTTGTCAACTAGTAGTTGACACGGACAGTTGAGCGGATAATGAACGATGCCCTTCCAATCCCACTATCAATCCGAGTTAATCCGGGTTTCGCTACAGTCTGTGGAGCTCGACTACCCTTTGGCCATGATCTTTTTTGCACGTTTTTGTCGTATACGATCCAGTTTTTATCAACAGTGATCAATCTTTTTAAAAATGGTTCAGTTCATTACATTCAATAGAGAATCGCAAATGAGTTCACGATTCATTAGGTTTCTTTCAGTGAGCTCGTATGACACCCAAATATCGAGCTTTTTTGTGTAGCAAAACTTTTTCAAATGGGTCAAAACTGTTTTGTGGTCGATTCTCAGTTCCTCAGCTATGTCGTAACTACTAATAAGGCCGATCTTTTTCAATAATGGCATCAACTTTATACGTATTAGAGCGACCAGAGCGAGCTGCATATTTGACATCAAAATTTTGAAAACAGTAGAACACAGACACAAACAGTACAACCAAAAAGATTTTTCTTCAATTTTATACATACAAAATACGAAAAGACTTTTTCTGCGATATATTAGAATACACATTACGTACAATAAATTTTTCCTGATGTCAACATTGAATTGCAAGGTAAAATATATACAAAATTGTATGATTTCAAAAGTATTTCATCTGCAATTGTATGAACTTCTATGCATGTTATATCAAGTTGTTAGAATAGTTTACATCAGTGTTTCCCAACCTTTTTAGGCCATGCCCCACCTTAACATTTCAAAATTTTTTATGCCCCCATGCATAATTTTTAACCTTTAAAATTGTTTTGTTCCCTTAAGAAATATAAATGATAAGTTTAAGGAAAAAATCACTATGAAATTGTTATCAAAACATCGTAAGTAAAATTTCAAAACATATAGGTAATGAAAAAAAAAATCTGAAATTCAAAATATAGTACATTATTCCGAAAAAAAAAATGTAATTTATAGACGTAAGCTGTCAAAAAGATAATAAGCGGTTGGACAAGGTATAGCATTGCATTTAAATAACCCAAAGCGAAAGGGTTAAAGTCGTGTCGAGTCCATTTTTAAATTGCCCCCATAACTATCAAATTGCCCCCCAGTGGGGCGTGGGCCCCACGTTGGGAAACACTGGTTTACATGCTTAATGATCGTTTACTCACTTTATTTAAATATATTTATGTCACGGTAATTTGCAATAAGAGTAAGTATGAACAATGAAATTTTTAACCTAACCTGATAAAGAAAATTTCTAAAAATTCTTCCATGTGGAGCGTTTTTTTATTTGAAAGGGTTGTTATTGACCAAATTTCCCGTAGCTAGCTTCAATAGTTCACGTTTATTAATGATGGATTAAACAGCTAGGAATTCAGAACATGTTCTTTTACAAATAAAAATAAAATTTATGTATTGTTTATGTATTGCCATTTTTGTGATAGCCCTTTCATGCCTCTACTATAATTCCTGGCGAAGTGCATCGATGAAATCTTATTTATTTATTTATTGGATTTAATATTTTTACTGTACCTAGTTATCACATTTCGAAAAAGTTTAAAACCAATTGTTACTTTAATCTAATGAGTCTAACGAGTATAGTGGATGACACAAAGTTTACAATCTCATCTTCTGTACGTTGAGGTTATTCTTTTTGTGGTGTGTGAATGAACTTTGTCGTGAAAATGCAGTGGACTAGAAAAATTGACAAGCCTTGATTGTTCAGCACCGAAATTGTCTACTATTATTTGCTAATTTCTTCAGTATACTTTTGTAGTATTTTTCATATCAAGTCTCATATCTTGAATGGTAGATGTGGCTAATAGGATCACTTTAAAACCAAAAAGACACTTAAGAACTGATTAGAAAAACTATTTATTGTAACTTTAACATTTTTGAATTTATTCATAATTAAACGTAATCATTATAAAATTTATATAAAATACAAAAGGTATATCCGATAACTAGACATGTTACTTCTTTTAGTGATTTTTACGGAATATCTAAAAAATGACATAATTGAATCTGAACAAATAAAACTAACATTCCAAATTTAAACTATTTCAAAACATACTCGTAATACATAAACCAAACAGATCAGAGTTGACATCAAAAGAGTATGTATAATCTGAGATTACTAATTAACACACCCCCTTAATCTCAGATATACATATATCATAACACCCCCATACACTAGCACTACCTACACTAAAAGGTTTAGAATTAAAATACTTAAAAGTCTTAATAACGTCTATCACAAGACGATAACACCAATCACTTCACTAAAACTTGATTACGAAGCCGCAAATATTTAACGTTGGTTAGATTTTTCGTTAGTATATCAGCCAATTGTTTATCTGTTGGACAGTATTCAACTTTAAATAGCCGTTCATCAAGCTTTTCTTTCTAAAAAGTCCGCATCACAGAAAGCCACAAGATTACTATCTCCCCTAACCTTCTCATCTCCCTTACTATCCTCTTTTCCGCATCTCTTCTCCTCTCCTCTTCTCGATTCATCTTCTCCTTTCATCTCCTCCTCTCCTTTCCTATCCGCCAATCCTCACCTCCGACATTCTCCTCTTCTCAAAAATCAAATAAAAAATCAATCTTCTCTCCTCTCCTCTTCTTCTCTCCTCTTCTCTTTTCCTCTCATCTACGACGCTCCTCCGCTCCTTCCCTCTTCTCACTCCCTCTCTTATTTTTACTATTTCCTTCTCTATTCTATCCTCACTTGCATCCAAAAAAAAAAAAACATCAAAATCTCCTCTATTTTCTATAACTTCTTCATTTAAATTATCAACAAAATTCACGTTCCTCACATCTTCAGTTGTTTCTTCACAAACTACTTCATTTGTATCTGTACTCTCTTCATTTTCAACACTGTCAATTGTTACTTCTTCTTCAACTGTTTCTTTTTCAATTGTTTACTTTTGAATTCTTCCTTTTTCAATTGTTTGCTTTGAAATTGTTCCTTTTTCAATTGTTTCTTCTTCATCACTAGAAAATTCTTGTAAGAAATCCAGCTATGTAGTTAGAATCTTTTCCTAACAATGGTTTGATGGGTTTGTCCATCTTTGAAAATTTCTATAATATATATTTATATAATCATCATATTATCTGGGCCCATAACCTCTTGAATGGTAGATGTGGCTAATAGGATCACTTTAAAACCAAAAAGACACTTAAGAACTGATTAGAAAAACTATTTATTGTAACTTTAACATTTTTGAATTTATTCATAATTAAACGTAATCATTATAAAATTTATATAAAATACAAAAGGTATATCCGATAACTAGACATGTTACTTCTTTTAGTGATTTTTACGGAATATCTAAAAAATGACATAATTGAATCTGAACAAATAAAACTAACATTCCAAATTTAAACTATTTCAAAACATACTCGTAATACATAAACCAAACAGATCAGAGTTGACATCAAAAGAGTATGTATAATCTGAGATTACTAATTAACATCATAAAAAAAAAAATTCGATATCAAGTGATTTTTTAGATTTCAATAAATTTATACACGTCTATAAATTATAATCACTAAATTATTTTGTATCCCTCACGAATTACTCATACACGTTCTTGAAATTGCGTATCATCTGTTTTGCGTGATCAGGCAAACTTATTCGAAAACGATTTTAACTTTGCCACTATTACATAATCATTGACATCGGAAATAAATTTAAAGGCCATACGAAAAGCAATAAACAACAGATTATCTAAAATAATCATAGACAATATTATAAAGTAAAATTGAATTTGGAATTCTTTGTAGACTGTAGAGCAAAACAATAACTACGAATAAATAAACTTAAGTCAGTTACAAAATTCAGCAACTTTGTAGGTAAAGGTCTTATATATAATCATAACTAAACAAATCATCGGAGTCTAATTGTTATCGCCGAAATCAATGTAAATCGTTGTTATTTCCTTCGGTAATAAATTGTACAAGTGGCACTAAAGGGCTTTAATCGTGTAATTTCCATACACTAGACTTTATTAATATTACATCAAGGCACGCCATTCATCACTACACGTCAGAGATGATCGATTGCCCGTCAAGCCGCCAAGCCTCTTGGCCACTGCGTTCGCGGTCATTCTTTTCCACTTATTTGAATAATTTTCTCATTTCGCTTAATCTTGAAATATATGTATATCCCGAAAACAGTAGAGGTTGTAACGTATGAATCACTCAAAGCCTTGGACGATGTTGAAATTGATAATAAATAATATGCTAAAATAAATTGCCTACTGGCAATTGCCATTTCTGGGAGATAAACATCTATACAATACGGTATATTACAATACGGTAAATGATACGTCATAAGAGAATCTTTTTTTTTTACACAATTCAAAAATTATTTTAATGTAAGTGTAAAAGTGTTTCACGTTCAAATATATTTGACTCCAAATGTTTTAATATAATAAAAATTTGGATCCTGGCGGTACGTAAGAAAATTAAAAGCCCCAAATTCTAGTATAATAATCATCGAAAATTCACTCTTGTTCAACTAAGTCGAGAAAGGTATACATTATATGGTTCGTAATACATTCATATCGAAGTTTCCTTTATAATCAAACGTCGAATGCCTGGAAAATGCATTGCAACCGTTCTATCCTACTTTTAACCTGATATAAGTGAAAACTGGACTCCAATAACTGCAACTGATCAATTCTAATCGAATTATAACGTCTTGTAGGCAATATATTACTTCAAACGTGACGCTTAGAATAGCAAAATTAAATAATAATTTAAATAAAACCATTATGAAAAATACGAATAATAAGCATTATCAAGAATTATCAGCGGCAACCCAGTTTTCTATCTTTACAATTCTTTATACGCCATCCTCATTATTCACAAGATAATGAAAGCGAGTTCTACTAACTACTTTCAAGATCTTTGTTTTCTCGCTATTTTATTGTCCAGAGTCGCTACGTGTCACTACTGTGGTTTATACATAAAAATGTGTACACACTGCATCGATCTGAATAATTTTCATTCAATTTTCAATAATATCTTTACATCACTAGTATATAAACTGAACTGAAACAGCCTGTTAACAACCTGACAACAACGGAGAAGGGTTGGAGCTTAATCTGCCACGCTGCTTCACTGCGGGTTGGCGTATAATTTCCCTACCATGAGACCGACGGCTTTACGTGATCTCGCACCCGCTACTGCTGGTCTTAAGGCGACTACATGCACAACTACACCAGAATAATCGTCGTAGTATATAATATTAATTCAATAAGATAGTAATTTTTCTTATACACGATTAAATTTCTCTGCTAAAAATACTTATACATAGATAATATAAAAATGAAATTTACTTTTGTTAAATGAAATTCACTTTAGCGAAATAGAATATCTATTTTAGTTCGAGCTGATGGCACTAAAGTACACAAAGTGGCTAAGTTGATTATCGAGGAAGGGCACGTCCCAGTCAGATGTTTTAGCAATTCTAATTGAAAGCGCTCTATAGCTATCATAAGGCTTGCGCTGAATGGGTATAAATTACAGACCACCCGTCCACGGCCAGCACGCAAACTTTACGGATAATGAAATCACTAAATAATATTAATGTTTAAAATGTTGTGAGTTTTCAACTACTTAAAGCCTTTTGCCGTTGATTTCTTTCTCTAATCTTTTTTATTTAATATATAAATACTTACAATTTAAGCTTAAGAATGAAAAGCTGAAACTCTTGTGAAGGTATTTTGTAAAGCATGCCTTTTTAAAAAACGTAAAAAATTCACACAGGTTGGTAGGAAATAGAGTTAAATTATTAGATACTAGTAGAGTTCTATTACCTTCATGTTCATACAAATAACTCTACAGGTACAGGTGCATTTACTTTTTAGTGTTTGCAATTTTTTTTAAATTTATCCGCTTTCGTTTATTAATCTGTTTGAGATCTGACTAGTTACTGCTTTACGTAGTAAATCTGCTTTTTGAGTTCCGTAAAACTTTGTCATGTTAACCGTTAATGGATACGTATAATTATAACGTAAATGAAATAACCGATTTATATAAAGATACTACTCAAATACCTACTTTCCGAAAAAATTACAAAAAAATTTGCGTGTTCTTTACTCGTACATATTCCAAGTAAAATCGATACATAAAATGTACATACCTACTTATAAATCTTTCGAAGGTACGTAACTGATAAAATCATCGCGTGTCTTTGTGAGCACTTTAAAAAATAATTAACCCGTATTTTCGGTCCCTTAAAAGCGCGATGTGACCCTGCCTACGGCGAACGCCATTTCCGGTGTACGAATCCGTCGGAACACGCGAAGCTAACTTTACAATGGGTGTTAATTTAGTTGCGATGATAAACTCTGCTTATTGCGCTAAAACGTGCGAAATTAGCATTCGCATTACGGTTATAAATCGTTAAATCAGATAAGAATGGACTGTTTTGTTCTGAATATACTGATATCCATGATTTTAGGTTGAAATTAGGTATAAGGCTTGAAATTCCTTAATCATCTTTATGTTAGAACTCAAAGGTGGTTCATTGCTTGATAATAAAATACGCCACTCATGTCACACACACACTGACAAGTATATTCTGCAATGCAGTATTCTCTTCCAAAACCGATATATATTATTTTCGTACATAAAGACATAATATAGATTAATACATTAGTATCGAACTATATTTGCACACCATAAATATACATACTTGATTATGATATCGTAAATGTACTGATTGTGTTACAAAGACAACAATGTTGCAAGCTCTAAGTAATAATAGGTTTTAAATATTAACTCATAAAACTGCTAATAATTACAACAGAGATATTGACTATACCTATATCATTTTAAACACAGTTAATATAACTACTGGTCGCTCAGTGGTCGAAATACGACCTAATCTATAATTGACAGCATTGTCAACATCATAAAAATATGATTGCGCATAACATGGTGAGCATATGCAGCAGTTGTTGAACCTGATCTGTGATAAAACATTTCGATAAAAAATTCGTGGCAAGACCTGTATTTAAGATTGTGTTGACAACAGACTTTGACAATAAAGAAAATTTGTGTATACGAGTATATTATGTACAATGTACAATTGTACATAATATACTCGTGTACATAATAACTACTGTGTGTGTGTGTGTGTGTGTGTGTGTGTGTGTGTGTGTGTGTGTGTGTGTGTCGTAGTTGTGTTTTTTAATTAATATAATGTATTTTTTTGAGCATTATTATAAAAAATATTATCATTCTGCATTTCTTCTCCATATAAACTGTGCCAAATTTCATACTTCTCCGTCCGCGTAATTTTCGTAAAAAGGGGTAGAAAGTTTTTGCTTCACGTATTAATATGTAGATTATTATTAATTATTTTAAAAAGTAATTATAATTGTGAAACGATATTAATCCGTATAAAAGTTATAAATAAAAAAGTCTGTGATGAAGGATAAATAAATGGATAAATGGATACAATGGTCGTATGTTTTTTTTTCTTTCACGCTAAAACTAATAAAATAGTTTTAATAATGTTGGCGTTGCGGCAGTTAAATACCCTAATTAGCACGTCCTTTTTATCCAGAAATACCTATGAGATCATGATTAACGCAGATGAAACCGTGAATTTCAGCTAGTACTGATAGATTTAATTACAATGTTACAAAGCGTTGATTTATATGTCATCTCGGAATCCAATCCTGACGTGAGCGTGGCGTATATCAATCAGTCAACCGTCATCAATCACAACTGAATAGCTTGCTTATGCAGTGATGTGTTTGCAAATTTATTTCCTTTGCTTACCTAAGCGAGCTATTTGCATCTAATGTAAGTATGTACTTATATATTTAATTACAATGCCTACAAATTTTACCAAAATGATATTAAGACTTTTTAAATATTTAATAAATGTTAACGGTCACATGTTTACTTTAGTAGTAAATCTATTTTTCTAATTAAGACTACACTCGTATAAGTTTTTAATATCTGGAATAGTCTGTAGATTTAGTATGAAATGATTTAAATTATTTCACACATGTTTCTTCTAATTAAATTTTTCTCACTTAACTTTTTTTATTATTGTTAAAGTACGTGGGTTTAATGAAGTAACTTATATGTATTTCTCTCACGTATAAGGCTTACAAATGTTTACGTCTTTGAAAATTAAATATTTAAAAATGATGATGTTATTCGAGTGACAGACAGAGAATGGGAACGACGAGCTACAGCGCGGAAATATGTCGACACAGATGTAATTAGTAGCTGGCCATTCAACGTAACACATTTATCTAAAATAATAGCTAGTATCGAAGCTTTTAACTTCTATTTTTGCAAAGGGTTTAACTTCACTTTTTGAAAAGTAAACTACTATTTCATGTCCAATTCAAATAAGTATTGTTTTAGCTTTTAAAGAAAGTATACAATCAAGGATATCGTCAAAGGTTATAAGTTACTACCTATATTAAACTTTTACATACCATTGTTAAATTCTTACTATTATTTTTAAAATACTACTTAGTATTACTACACTTATCTTAAATCTATATCTGGTATGTTTAATGTAATCTAGATGTGTTGTAGATTAAACGAATTTCATATAATTTTAATATGAAAATACTTTATCAACATATACGTCAGCCATAGTTACTTACTAGTTCTAAAATATTTTACATGCTTTATTATATTTCATTGAGTTGATATGGTTTTAATACTTAAGGTATATAAGCTTGATGTAATAAAATAAAGTCATATTCATTTGAAACTTACTATGAAAGACCAAACGGATGTGCAAAGCAGTTGAATTGAATTTGCGAGCCTTCAAAGTTTCATCGTCCGTGTATTACAACAATAGCAACAAAGTGCATGTCTGTTGGATACAATGTTCGAACGGTTAGGTCTCCATCGTTTGGGAAATCGGTACTTGCATATTTTTGTTCGACAGTCTTCTGGTTAAGTAATGTTTTTGTAATACAGTTTTAATATAAAATTATATTTTTATTAAATCATCAATCAAATCAGTTTTATATTGAATAATATCAAATTTATAATTATTATATATAGTTCGACAATGATTTTGTTTTGCATTCCATCAAGTCTTGTCTAAGGGACATTTCTTAAAAATCTATAAATATAGGTTTTTAAATTCTTGAAAATCAAAAATTTTAACTCGTAATATATATATATATATATTTCTGAGCGACTTATTCATTAACTGATTCATAATCGCCGAACCTAAGCTACACACATCAAATTTAACCTTCGTTTCTTCTCCATTCTACGTGACATTGGCGAAGTCATCGGTGCTATCTTGGCCCTAAGGAAAGCCATTAATTCTAATTAGTAATAATCAAATTGAACAGTTTGATTACAAACAAATACGCATTTCAAAATTTAATTCTATCCTGAAGATGATCAAAAAAGGAATTAAAGTTTGTATAGAGTTTCTATAAAAGCTTTATTTAAAGATATTTTTATAACTTATTTTATTTCAAAAAAGTTATATAATATCTACTTTTGCTCGACAAAAACCGATAACAAGGGCTAGTATCACATATAATGAAGAATATAAGATAGAATTTTATTTATTTAATTTAAAAAAAATTATTGACCAACACTGTTTTTTTACACTGTTGTGTAAAAAAATATACTTGGAACAAAAGACGGACTAGTCCTAGTGGAATTTTCTCCTAGTAAACATTTAGGCCAAACAGAAAAAATTGTAGGCGGTAACAATAAAATAATAAAAAATGTATGTAATGTATGTAATGTAACACAAAGAATATACAATTTCTCGAAAAAAAAATTATGCATTGTTTATTCTCGCCACATTTCGCATAATTCACAACAATAGTAATTAGGCCGACGTTCTTATGGTAACAACATTTACGCTGTGAAATTGCTAGTCTTATTCAAAAACTTTAGAAACTCTAGATTAAGCTGCATTGTTTCGTATAAGTTTTAATTCTAGAATACATAAAGTCCGGAGTCGGAGAGCGTGTCAGATTGCCTTTATAGATCTGCTCCGCTACAAGGTATATCTTGTACTTCGGAGAACAGTTACTTGTGTTTACTTACATTAATACTTAGCGGATAACAACAGGTTGGTAAACTTAAAGGTTCAACTTAAACCAAATATTCTAATATAAGTTATTTAAAGAAAAAAAAGTACATTTTAAGAAATTTTCTTACGTGCTTCACGTACATATAAAAACATACTATGTAAGTTAAGTATATATCGCTACAATACAAGTAACTTATTAAACGAAATATTGCACTTGTGATTTTATATTCCACGCCGGTAACGTGAACTGGTGTTATTTCCTAAAAAAATTAAAACAGTCCTCTGTACATATATTTCAATTCTAATCCGTTAGAACTCTCCGCCGGCATACCTCGATTTTTTCATCACTCCATTTTATTTCCTTTAACAGAATGAAAGTCCTGATACTAATAAACCTACCAAGGAGTATTAAACTGAGTTAAATACAAGAGATGCTGATAAGTTAGCGGCTGTATAAATAATTTAATTCAATTTTATACTTAATCCCGTAGTAATATAACGTAGGACAGTGACGGTTTTTCCAACGGTTTTTAAAAATTTATAATAATTTATTTACTATAACTAAAGCATATTCTATAAAAAAATCTGGTAACCTTTTGCAAGCCTTGAAAACAGTACCTACTTAAGTATTTTTTTATAAACTTATACGAGAATACACTAATTTCTGGACTTACTTAAAAATTAATAAGCACTAATTGTATAGAGAAAAATACTATACATTTTAAACACACGAAACAAAAATACATCACGCAAGCCGCAATATCGAAAACTAGATATTAATGATTGGAGTTAAGCAAAAAATCAAAGGGGTAAGTAATTTTATATTGGTAGGCTATTTTACCTAGTTGTCTGCGACATATACACCACTCAATAAATGAAACTCTTTAACTTTTTAAAGAGTTTTTTGAGTTGAGTATGTTCAACCGTCAAAAAAATTTAATGAAATAATTGAATATCGAGCAATTAACGTGTTGTCACGTGTAGTTACCGTCTCGTTAAAGCTATTTACAGCGCAACGAACCAACGAACCATGTCGTGGAGATAGAGTTTATGACACGGCGTTAAAATAGCATAATGAAACAACCCTCGCTCACTGTCACTGTATTCAGTTTATGTCCAATGAAATAATTGATATAAACAAATTCACAAAGTCGTCGTTAATTGTTTATTGTATCTATACAAATAATAAATTTGTTAAAACCTCTGTTTTATTAATACACTATATATCATCAAGAATAAATTTTAATAGCGCGATTTAATTTCAATCAGCGCCATCTCTTATCATTTTTTGTTCGTGCACGTATCACGTAAAAAGTACAAAACCAATGTAAATAACTTTAATACATATAAAATTATACATAACTCACAGTATAATTTAGTTTTTGTTTCATTGTAATTAAATTTAAAAATAAATATTTAAGAAAATAGAAATACGCCTACGCGACATAGACGCCATCTGGTCTAACGAATCTTAAAAACTCACAAAACTTATTTTTGAGTTATTATTTTGTTAAACTTAAAAGTTTACTAAATATGTCGGATAGGAATAGAAATCGTTTTAATATTTTAGATAAACATCATTTTCAATTAATATAGGTACTGTTATGTTAAATGATATTCTACCATTATACGATAGATGGCGCATGTAGATGATAAAAAATATAAATTTATAATTTTTAAAATTTTAGTTAAATACCCGTGTGAAGCCGGGGCGGGCCGCTAGTAGGTACATATATTTATAGCAAATGTTTTAATTTTACAAACGTTTGTTTTTTTTTTGCAGCAACTTTTCGTCTTGGTAATTGTTTTTTGTGTTTCTGAACATACAAGTAGAAGTAGTTAAAAAGAAACGTTTTTCAATTTTTATTTATTTTGTTTAAACTTGATGCAACCCGCGGTTTTTCCCGCGTAGCGGAAGCTGCCGTAGGAATATCGTGATAAAAAGTAGCCTATGTATTATTGTGGATCTCCAGTTACATACCAAGTTTCTTGGCAATCATTTTATAAGTTTTTGTGTGAAAGTCTAAAAAATATCTATCTAAACTTTCACATTTAATATTATAATATTAGTAGGATATACTTTTAAGAAGGGTCATATTTTAATCAAAATTTTCTTTATTGAAGTAGGCATCAGAAGCACTTTTGAATCGTTATTTCATTAAATATATTATTTATTTATTTATTTATTTAGGTAACAAACAGTCATTTACAATCATTAATAAACTTTATAACTACAACTAGACCTAAAGTACCATAATTTAGAATACAAAATATCAACATTCAGTAGTAACAATGGTATAAGATATAATGAACCTTAACCCTACACAACCAATATAAAAAATATGTTTATGAGCCAAATATTAAGTCATTTAATTTAATTTTATACTTTCTTAAGTTGTTACAAAAAATATCAACTGATTTGAGATGACTATTGTAGTAAGAGCAAGATCGCCTGAAGAAGGTATTTCTAGCGTAGTTTGTATGACAGGGAGGAATATAAAAAGTGTCCATGATACGTGAGGATGGTCGCGGTATTTTGAAATAAATTTTGTTTAACAGAGTGGAAGAATCAACTTTATTGTGTAAAATTTTAAAAAGAAATATACTATCTAGATATTTACGCCTTAAGTCCAACCGCTGAATATTATGTCTTGCCGCACTTTCCCCATAGTCTTTAGACCAAGAGCCAAACCGATAATCGAGTGTCTTCAAAAACTTATTTTGAACCCTTTCGATGCGGTTAATATTAAAAGCATACTCTGGATTCCAAACCACACTCGCGAACTCAAGTATACTGCGAACATATGCATTATATAGCAGTTTAAGAGTTGTCATACGTTTAAAGGGTTGACCTATTCGAATAATAGTGCCTAGTTGTTTGAAAGCTTTAGCTAAAATTATATCGATATGTTCATTGAAGCGGAGCTTGGCGTCCAGGGTCACTCCGAGATCTCGTATTGAAGACACTCGACTAAGAGTCCGCCCCCCAATCGTATAGTCATAAGTGATAGGTATATTCTTCCGCGTAAAAGTTATAACATGACACTTGTCAGCATTTAAATATAATTGGTTAGTTTTGCAGTTTTGCAAGGCCACACAGTCACTACTTGTTTTTATAATTTTATATATTTTTGTGTCATCTGCATTATATAAATTAAAGTTAGTACAAAGCTACCACCAATTCGGAACGTAGATTCTGCTGAGAAGACTCAACAGTTGCTTTTTTAAAAACCCTCAATACATTACTCAAAGATTATAAATTCAGTCACATGTCCTGCATGAACACCAGCACCACTAAACCCACACGTATTTGTCATTTATATTATATTGTCGTTACTATAATAAGTTTTGGCTATTAAAGACTGTTTCATATATCGTTTGAGGATTAAAGACTGTTTAATATATCGTTTGAGGAATTTTATTACCTACATCGTAGGTACCTGGATGACGGAGTTTTGCTCGGTATTTTTTTTTTAATATTTTTAGATACGAATCAGATGCGTTGATAAAGAGCTCCAATAATAGTTTTTCTTACAAAAGAAGGAACTTGAAAAAAAAATTGGAATGGAGACATTTGGACTCGAACCCGGGGTCTTCTGGTTTCGGAACCACCCGATTTCCCACCTCAGCTATTATAACCTTGTAGATGGTGGCGAAATTTACCTTCGTATTCTAATGATATTGTAGCAGTTTTTTCATTGCCTGAAAACACAGATAAGACGACATTTTCTAAAAATGAATCCTAGCTAGATCGGTTTATCGCAACCGAAACCCCCTGCATACTAAATTTCATGAAAATCGTCGGATCTATTTCAGAGATTCAGTTTATATATACAAGAATTGCTCGTTTAAAGGTATTAGCTATGTGAACACCATGCATGACCTTAACCGAGACATTAAGTTATACTAATTTGACGTATTTATTTGAAATAATTTTTTTTTTTTTGACATTCGTTAAGTGTGTAATATAATTTTATGACGAAATAAATATTTTCATTTCATTATTTATGAAGAACTTGGTTAGTTTTGCAGTTTTGCAAGGCCACACAGTCACTACTTGTTTTTATAATTTTATATATTTTTGTGTCATCTGCATTATATAAATTAAAGTTAGTACAAAGCTACCACCAATTCGGAACGTAGATTCTGCTGAGAAGACTCAACAGTTGCTTTTTTAAAAACCCTCAATACATTACTCAAAGATTATAAATTCAGTCACATGTCCTGCATGAACACCAGCACCACTAAACCCACACGTATTTGTCATTTATATTATATTGTCGTTACTATAATAAGTTTTGGCTATTAAAGACTGTTTCATATATCGTTTGAGGATTAAAGACTGTTTAATATATCGTTTGAGGAATTTTATTACCTACATCGTAGGTACCTGGATGACGGAGTTTTGCTCGGTATTTTTTTTTTTAATATTTTTAGATACGAATCAGATGCGTTGATAAAGAGCTCCAATAATAGTTTTTCTTACAAAAGAAGGAACTTGAAAAAAAAATTGGAATGGAGACATTTGGACTCGAACCCGGGGTCTTCTGGTTTCGGAACCACCCGATTTCCCACCTCAGCTATTATAACCTTGTAGATGGTGGCGAAATTTACCTTCGTATTCTAATGATATTGTAGCAGTTTTTTCATTGCCTGAAAACACAGATAAGACGACATTTTCTAAAAATGAATCCTAGCTAGATCGGTTTATCGCAACCGAAACCCCCTGCATACTAAATTTCATGAAAATCGTCGGATCTATTTCAGAGATTCAGTTTATATATACAAGAATTGCTCGTTTAAAGGTATTAGCTATGTGAACACCATGCATGACCTTAACCGAGACATTAACTTATACTAATTTGACGTATTTATTTGAAATTATTTTTTTTTTTGACATTCGTTAAGTGTGTAATATAATTTTATGACGAAATAAATATTTTCATTTCATTATTTATGAAGAACTTGATATATCAATTTGAAAATTAATTATAGCGTTTTACTGTTTCTCAATTCATCAAATATTGATATGTCCTCAATTTACACCGAAACATTTCGGAGAGTTCGGTTTGCAGTATACTTATCAAACGGTAGCTGGCCCCGCACTCAACGGTCGATCAATATTTAAATACTGGACTATGACGTTGTATATATTTCTATGAAGAATTTGAAATTATATATTTTGTTATATAACAATATTATTATACTTAATTTATACATTACTTTACTAGCTTTTAATATATTAATAAATTAGTTTTTTTTTTCTTTATAATGTTATATATTTTTCTACATATTCAATCAACGCAAGATCTTTCTTTAAAAAAGTCTCTAGATTTTTTAAAATGAATACATACTCGTACATAAAATTTTACTTCAATTGTTCGTCTGTTCGATTTTCCAAAGCCCCAATTCGAAGTACGCAAGTACGATTTATCTGTGAGAATTTTTACTTGGCAATTTAGTCACAAGATGTTTTTTTTTTGCTTGCACAACAAACCGTAGTGAATACAAACCAGCTGAACTAAATATTTGTCTATGTAAGGTTCGAATCCATTTATCTAAAATCAAGAAAGAATCGTAGATATTTTTTTATAAGATTTGGTTTTAACTATGTTTTTATCTAAATAAGTTTTACTTTTACGTACTGTCTGAATTATTGTGTAAAAAAAAAATATCACTGTAGACCATAATCGAAATTTTATTAGAAATAGGAAAATATTCTGTGTTAATTTAACTCCTTTGCCAAATGACGTTTCTCAGATTATATGACTAAAAAAGTTTTATGACAGTATAAGCTGTAAGTCTTACTTTTATTCTTTATTATATACCTAAATAAAAACTAACATCAATTTGTATTACATATAATTAAAACAAAATCAAAATTTTTAGCATAATTTGAAATATTTCCGTAGATTAATTCAGTTAGTTAATCATTATTTCGTTTATTTCAAATGTAATATATTACCTATATAAGAAACGAAAATATTTAAAATTTAATTTAAAAAATTAAAACGTTTAAAAATATTCACTTATGCGAAGTCGTAGCATATCACTATATCGTTAGTATTATTTAAACCAGATTACGGTTGTTTAGTAAAACACATTTATCAATAATATCCAAGCTAAATGTATTACTGGTCGTAAAATAAAGTATAGCCATAACATGTGGCTATCCGGCACTCACATTTGAAGACATTAGCATAATCCTCGTGGCACAGGTTATAGCCCTTTCTACCGGATCTATTATCGATAATTTTTCTTCTACTTTAAACCTAAAGGACGTTGAACGTGACGTGATAATTATACTTTTGTTCATTATTGTTTTTTTTTTTGTAGATATTTTTTTAAATATAGAAATGTCTTTACTCTAAATAATTTAATAAAAACTTATAATGAAAAACAAAAATAAACACAATAAATAATATTTTAATCAAAATATAAATGAATAAATAAAGGAACCTGTAAACGCCCCACTGCTGGCTAAAAGCCTCTTCTCCTTAAAGAGAAGGGGTCTTTGTCCAGGATAATTTACAATGCTATTCGTCGTCGTTTGATAAGTATGCAAGAATCTAAGTAGTTTTGAAACGTTAAAATGAAGAAATAAATGAAAACGATATTTACGAAGCGGAATCGAAGATCACAAAAGACAGCAAAATCAATTCGTAGCGACGCATGTAGTTGGCAATATTTCAAATTCTCTTTGATGCTGTTTCCTTTTCTCTCTTCCCTCGCCCCTTACGTAATAGAAACCACAGTATCCGCATTCATCAGGAAGTCCATCTTAAAATATTTTTAAATTAGGTAGTCATTTTTTTAATACTTTTTTGCAATATTTTATGAAAATAAAAATAATGAAGCATTTTTCGGATTATAAATTTAGTGGACATTTTTCCGCTTTAATTTCATTTAACCTATTTTATTTTTGCTTGAACAATTAACAAAAACGGTAAGTCTAGAAAATGTTTGAATTTTTCAAATAATTTGATAAAACTTGGAAACGACTTCTTTGTTAGATTAGTCGATTATAAGAGTACGTATGAGTAAGTAAAGATTTAAATACCTTCAGCTTACTGCATGTAACTACTGCTTTTTATATCCTATACGCTACTTTGTCTATTGTATCCTACTAAGTCCGATATAGAGGACCTTTATGAAACCAACAAAAAATAATGAAATAGGTGTTTCACTCTAAACGTATACTTATGGTTATCCATCAAACAAATGAAAAAGAAACGACGTTTTTTAATTATTATTTATAGAAAAAAATACATAAAATTAATTGTTTAATTAACATATATAATAACAAATCATTACCAACAAAAGTTTCCAATGATTGTTTATCTGATTGATTATTATATGGTGGAAATTAAAGTTAAAATTTAGTTTAAAAAAGAAAAATAAATTACAATTTCATACTTAAATTTAAACGACAATCTTCAATTAAGTTATATTTCAAGTTATAAAACTGAAAATGCAATTATTTTATATATTTTTCATCATCACTTCAATAATGGATAACAAATACAAATCTCGAGGCTCTTATCTATTAAAAACTGATTATATCGGTGCAGCGAATTCAATCTCTCCAATTTTATCGTCTTGATTCATAGCCTTTATCATTCTTCACTCAGAATAACAAGCTAGCAAGTTGCAGCAATTTAATCAATCACTGTGGGTAGTTTATTTTTTGCTTAAAATAATTTACTAAAATTTTTTATCGACTGCGTTGAAATATATTATTGTAGAACGTTTTTATCAAAATTTATGTTGTGTTTCACGTGGAACTAACATCATAGACTTTTAATTTTGATGATTTAAAAGTGCTTGCGTAAACCTGCTTGAAATAAAGTATATTTCGAGCTTTTTTTCTTTGATTCGAACACTAGTCGAGCCAGAATCGAACATGTGACCGCTAAGGTTAATGAAACATTCGTCACTATTACACAAGAAAAAGATGAATATGTACGTTACCTATTCTCTAATAAAAATTCCAAACAAACTTAAATATTGACATATAATAATTTTATAATTGTAGAAAAAAAATATTCAAAAAATAATTAATTAAACTTTCAAAGAAAATAATAAGACATTTATTTCGCTACTTCTTTCCATCCTTTAAGGGTATGTATACAACAACAGCCTTTATTAAAATTTGTTAAACAGCATTCAGTGCACGTTCACGCTCTGACGGTATCACAAATTGCTAAGTAATTAAATTACGGGATGTTGAAACTATCAATATTTATATCTAAAAAAAGACCTCTCTCACATCGAGATAAAAACCATTTAATTTTATTATTCGATAGGCTTGGAAAATGACAGTTTTTTATCATGAACCAGATCGGACGTCGACCGAAATACCTGTATTTTTCCAATGAATAATTCTATACAGCCGCGAGCCAACACTGCCAGTTTGAATTATGTATTTCTATGCAGATTATTATTAGTTTGAAAGTTTTTTTGATCGTGTCGAGATAATTTAACTCATACATAACATTCACTAACAAGATACTATATGCACATACTTCAAGCAACAATAACGGTAAAGTAAAATAGATTTAGTGCTAGTTAAATTAAACCCTGACGACGCTTTCAGCTTGTTTAAGACAAGAGAGATGATGTGGTCTCGGTAAGCCTTTGTTAACTCGAGTAAGCTTGAAGCTGATAAATGCAAACAGTGGTCGACAAAGACCTCTAGTACTTGTAACAACCATGAAACCTGCTAAATTCTTATCTGAATGCAACGTCACTCATCTTATGAATGAAATTAATTTTATAGCTTAAATAGACCTGCAATATTTTATCCTCCGTTTACGTGTAGGTAGTTTCTATACTAATCACACTAATCAGTATGCTTGCATATTCGGTCACTACTTCTATACATTTTAAAGTCATAGCGTTATTACTGTCTACACCCCCTCAATAAAATCTTCAGTAAAAAAAATTCTAAGCAGATCGTTATGTGCCGTTTGCACGATCTACTGTCATTATATTGTATCCAAAGTTTAATTGCAATATATCGTATCATGGAGTTTACTTATCATTGTTGACAACGAGTACTATACATTTCATTAAAATAACTTCTTTGTTTTAGATATTTATTTTTATTGTATATAGAGTTTGTTTGTAGAATAGATTAAAAATATTTAAACTAAGAATTTTCAGTTCATTGATCAGTAAATTCTTTCAAAATATTATTTAAGCTGTCTCCATAATCTGCTTGATAAATAATTATTTAGAACAAAAATTATAAGATATACCAAATATAGTACGCGCGCGAGCTCCGAGGAATCGGGGGCTGAAGAAGCGGGCGGTTGTGCTCCGCGCTCGACCGTCGCTCCATAACCCGCTTTCTCCCACTACTAGTGACAATCTTGACTTAGTTGACTTGAGAGCACACTTATCGAGTCTTTTTTAATTAAGAAATATTAAGTTTATTTATTTTTGACTTTATTTAATAATTATTTTTTATTAATATGATTAGGTATCGTATATATATATATATTTATATTCCGTACGAATAATTATTTTCTTTTTACGACAATCGCTATAAATAAAATACATACATCATACATTGTTTTTTTTTTGTTTGAAGTACAAACTACCCCCCATAGAATTATTTCATAATTTAAACTGGCGCAGAGGCTTAGGAGGTTAAGTGTTAGTATCGATAACGCAATATATATCGACTAAATCACAACTCTAGCTCATTACGTCAACATTCCTTATAAGTCCTCTTCCTTATAAGTTATCAGTAGCTTGCGCGCGGACTATCATATAGTTATGGTATATGAAAACCATACAATAGATATTTTTTTTGTATCCGTAATCTTTTAGAAGTATTAAATTTCAACTTATAGAAGTTTTATATGATTATACACAGATAGACATCCCTCGCAGTTTCATTTGCATTGATTGAGCTACTTTTTCTCTACTAGGAGCCTTAATGTAATGTTATATAGTCTATGCTTTAATGCTAAGTATATTGGTTAATTAAATATCTTCGGGACCTTCAAGGAAAGAGCATACTCTTATTTGAAAGGCCGGCAACGCACCTGCTAATCCTCTGATGTAGCGGGTTGTCTATGGATGTCGCTTTCACTTTCCACCAGTTGAACCGACTGCCCGTTCGCCCCCCTTAAAAAAAAATTAATAACACATTTTTGTAATTTACATTACGCTACAAACTTGAAAGATGTAAGTGTAAATGATATTTCTATAATAAAAACAACACTTCGATTCTGAGTATACGACTGTTAATAAATCACAAAGATCTCTTGACTTGCAAAAGAACTTTACTTTTTATAGAAACGACTAGCAAACCCGACGAACTCTGTTTCGCCACCAGATAGCTTCGTTTTTTGTAACATTTGATTGTAATATAACATTTAAAACCATATTGGTTTGTAGTACATGCTATGTATCAGAGATGGCGCTGTATGTGAAAAATGATTTTCCCTGTTTTCCTGCTTTTCTGTTGAAATTTGTCCTAAATTTTGTTTGCTATAAACCTTACGGAGCCCGAGACCTTTCCAACGAATGCAAAACCGTGGAAATCGGTTCGTGCGTTCTGGAATTATAGCGTCAGGAAGGAAAACCCGACTAATTTTTATATTATATAATAGATAAGATTGTGCAACTCTTTTCCACATCGAGTGGAATTGTGTCAGTGAAGTTAAGGTTTTTCTTTACTATAAAAATCTTTATTTATACCTACTAGAATTAAACTATATGTATCCTACTTATGGTAAAAATATGTTATTAAAATGTCAATAGTATATGCAACAATATTTGTTTACTAATTAATATAACCGCGAAATGCCTAATAGAACAATAACAATTCTGAAATTCAATTTTTTTAAATGTAAGAGTCTAATATTAAAAGATATTTTTCCGTTTGAAAGTTTATTTAATGAGGAAGTTCTATAATAATATAATAATTACAAAAATCTTTAAGCTATAACATATAGCAGCGAAGAAGAACTTAACCGTAAAAACCAACATAGAATAAACCACATAAAAAATAATAATGATGACATTATTTTATATGTACTTGACGTAAAACATCGTAATAAATTTAACCGTTTTAAAGGATAAATTATTTAACGTGAACGTTACTTTATTTATTTAAAGAAAACTAAATATGTTGTGTTTAAGAAAGGTATAATATACTAAATAAATCAATGAACGTTTCGTTTGGTGTAGAGAATCTTCTTACCGGATTCGGCGAATTAATATCAAGCGCGTTCACTGAGAGAAATATCGCTATCGAGAAAATCGAGCAAATCTATAATTTCCGATCTTAACAAATGGCTTTATTGGAGGCTCTGACTTATTGCTGTATGGGCCAAAACACATAACGGCGTTGCGGCGCCGCAACGCTAAAATCGGCGGTGGCGGCACCGCCAATTTTAGCGGCGCGGCACCGCCAATTCCGGCGTTGTGACGTCATACTTGTTGACCATGATTTATTGACATTTTGTGTCTATTTTTATATTTTATTTTTTTGTGTCTTTATTAGACATGGGTATCTCAATGAATTTTTATGAACTGCAGATAAGCTCATGAGCCATATGCTTGAACCGGAGCTGTGAAACGGCTCACAGTTCAGCTCAATTGTTATTATAGGTATTGTTACTTTTAACCACTTTTAACTATTAGATTTACAGCTAATTTATGACTCGGTTCAAAAAATGACATGTATGATGTACCTAAATTATAAATATGTAAATTAATTTTATGCTAATTTCATCCATATGATAAATGCTAAAGTGAGTTTTTTTGTTTGTTACGCTTTTACGCCTTAACTATTAACCTGAATCCCGATCATCATGAAATTCTGCATACCAGTTTTCTGGGGTACAGAAAAGTACATAGAGTACCTACTTTACGTACCGACTACCGTTGGTGCCTGTACCATGCGAGCGGAGCCGCGGACAAAACCTATTTATTTATATTTAATCTATAAAACTAATATAGTAAGATATTAATTTATGTATCACTTTGTTTCAATTTTGTTTAGGCTTTATGAGACAAAAGTTGTTTAAAATTCTACCAGCATACAAACTTGATTCACAAAATTATTTCCGGTACAAAGGATTACTTTTTATGCATTCTACTAAATAACAACTTCACAAACAATAATTAACAAATTTCACGTGAACTATAATATTTAAAATAATTAAATTAATATCCACAATAAAAAATCACGAAGAACTGGTTACCCTACAACAACGCTCTTTTTCGCGGCGCCGCAACGCCGCAACGCAAACTGCCGATTTTAGCGTTGCGTCGCCGCAACGCCGTTATGTGTTTTGGCTCTATTTGACTGTTTCGTATTGTTTCGAGAATGACCCACGACCTTGATTAATTATGAGACACGGGGTAGCTTTCAAACCTTGACACATCGTTTTTAACCTAGACATTAATAAATGGCAGTACAACAATCAAATAGATTACACTGTACCTACTGTAAGGGCCTCTTTTCCTATTATTGAGGAAGGAATTGGACCTTATCCAGCATTGCGTCTCAGATTTTTTTCAAAACAAGCGAGTTTTCTCAACCTGAGATCTTCACCTCCGAGCATGAAATAAACTGTAAAGAAAAATTAAGCACGTTAAAAATCTGCAGTGTCAGTCCGGTTTTGAATTCACGACCGTCTTGTATATTTATTCACTAGTTTTATTCACTGGGCTATCTCAGCTCAAAGAATTACACAAAGTGATACACTGTGAAAATATGTACCTATAAAGGTGTGTAAAAGTGTAAATTTTCATAAATATTTGTATATCTTTCACCCGAGGCTTAGCTATAACATGTACGTATACATGTCAGTACCTGGATGACCGAGCTTTGCGCGGTAATTATTATTATTATTATTTTTATTTTTTATTTTTTTTGTAAATCGTGTTTTATGGAAATTATATTCAGATACGAATTACTTACTAATGAAATATGAATAATATTTTTCGATCTTACCGACATAACAATAAAACAATATAAACAGGTTATTCAAATAAAAAAAGGGTTCCCAATATTAGTTTTTAACACAAAAGAAGGAACTTGAAAAAAAAAGGGAAAAAAATAATCGGACAGGAGACATCTAGACTCGAACAGAGTCTTCTGATTTCGAGACCGCCCGATTTCCCACCTGAGCTATTATTACCTTGTAGATGGAGGCGAAATTTACTTTCGTATTTTACTTTTACAATAATGTAGCAGTTTTTAATCGCTAGATCGATTTATCGTCCCTGAAACCCACTGCATACTAAATTTGCCCCTGCCCCTGCATAAAAAATCAAAAAAGAAAGAAATATTTTGAGCAGAAACTTAATCTAGTTTCATTCTTATGAAATAACTAGCTTTGCTGTAACCATCTCTTACCCGCGCGAGTCCCATTCCCGTAGAAGTTTCAAGACAAAAGTTATAAACCTGGTCAGATCAGTCTGATTTCATAGTTTAAGCGAGAGAGTAACAAACAATCATCCATAAATCCTCACGAACTACCGCTTCTATAATTATAGTATGAATTGGCTAACTTTCCAACTTAATGTTAAACCAACTCGACAAACACTTCTGTAAGCAACTAGTTGGCCTATTCAGTCTTCACTTTAAAGCTATTTCCTTCTACTACTATCTACTTTTTTACAATTTTAATAACTTTCAATATAATTTATTCTACTCACTTTTTTGTAATATAAATCAGTTTTCAATAAAGGTACCAAGACAGTATTACATGGTAATATTACGTACTCATTCTTTCAGAAAATGTACGAAAAAGTCTCTTCCTAAAAACTGGAAAAAACAGGCTTTAGAATTGTAACAGCGAATGAATTTACAAATTCACTTTTTAGGTCACGTTCGTTTTGTAAAATGTTTTAAAATATTCCGTTACTGTAAAATACGAAATTTCGCGTTATATTGTACACCTAATTTTTTTTATATAAAAATGTATATTAACCTATTTGTATATTTAATGTATAAAATAAATGAACAAATTAAAAAATTTCGATCGTACTCAAGCTTTGATAGTTTATTATATGACACTAAGTTTACAGCTAGAGTATCGACAAAATATAATTGAAAAAAAAAAAAACAAATGAAACTCGAAGATAAAATACGCGTTATAACCGTTAATGTGCGTTTCAGGAAAGTGAGTAGTATCGGTAATAGTTTTTCGTAAACATCAACGGTCTGCGTCATCGTTAGCTAAGTGAGGTTAACATCAGTCACGCCCTGCCCGGCCTCTAACATTTCCACTGGAGATGGATTAATCTTATGAAAACACTTAAGATTTATTGGATACCCATTCTTTCAAAGGAACATATTACGCGAATATAAAAAGGAATTACTAAACTTCCTTTGTGTATACATATACATTATCATATTTATACTTAATCAATGCCAATTTAATTATTTTACAACTATAACACTCATTGGTATTAAAATTAGTCGTTAATGGATAAATGTTTTAAAATATTTTAAAATAAATCTAAATTGACTTTTGTATTGTTTGTTTCAGGTATTGGTTGTCGTTGAATACAGTTATGGTGTAATGTAAGAAAAATAAGAAATTATTTTAAGATCACCTTCATAAAAAACCTGCAGCAGAAATATTATAAACTCAACTAAAAATACTGAATGAATATTCATCTTTTTTTAAACAAGCCTATAGCACAGTATAGTAATATATATACAGTATTGTAACTCGGCCGTATATTTGAAATAAATGCCAACAGTGACAGCCGCGCACTACGTAAACGTGCGATAGGGCTGCCCGCCTCCAGCATTTTAATTACATTTGCCTACTTTGTGTTTCTATTTAGTTTTGTTATTGTAAATATACTCTTTTTATATAAACAAATAAAATACTTTGTGAATTGAATAGGAAGTGTTCAAAAAAAAAATGCGTGTTTTTTTGATTGTTAGATTTAATTAAAAAACCATGTTTATGTTTGAATAACGAATCGGTCTTATAAATTTGCACCCGAAAAATATTTGCTCCTCAACTGAGACGTACCAAATGCTTTATTATTAAAGTTTAAAGTATAAAAAATGCGTATTCTAATATAATGTTTAATTAAAAATACTTATCCATTAACAAGTATGTTTAATTAAATAAAATCAAAAAACCCGACTGCGTAAAATACTCTTATTATAAACTAAAAAGAATAAAACAATTTACTAGCTTTCATTTGATACCCATATTGCTACAATAAGAAAAAAAATTCAACTCCCCCCCTCATTCCGCCATTTGCGGGCGCCATTTTGAATATTTATATAGCCTATGTCACTACTACAATTTTGACAAATCTAACGACATCTCATATGTCAAAAACCGTCCAGCCGTTTGGGCTGTAGGGCGTACCAAAGAAATGGACATACATACATACATTCATACATACATTAATACATACATACATACATACATACATATATACATACATACATACATACATACATACATACATACATACATACATACATATTATATACAATACATACATACATACGTACATACATACATACATACATACATACGTACATACGTACATACATACATACGTACATACATACATACATACATACATACATACATACATACATACACTCGAAAAACATAACCCTCCTTCTGTCGCAGTCGGGTAAAAAGACACACATTATGTACCTACCTATTAGTACGTACAATTATTTTATAGTCTTACATTTCAGAGTTTCTAGGTAATCTAAAAAAAGTTATCTCTGGATGCGTTATTGGCGAATTCATGCAACCAAAACAGCACAAATAAATCCTACTCGTCATATTAAATTCGAATTGGAATTATTTTCAGTGAAAAAATCGTGTGGTTATTGTTAAAAAAAATAACACACGGTCCGTTTGTCACTGCGGCACAGTCGCGACTGTTTGCGTTCCGAGTGCATCCCGAGATCGAGGCCGTTTGTATGAAGTTGGAGTACTGTATATATTACTATACTGTGCCTATAGTTAATTAACTTTTAATCAACTCATCAAATAACAAATCATTTACTTCTCGTATATTAGCCTTAAGACTTTAATTTAATAAAATAAAACAAGGAATTTATTGGCAATGATAGTCGGCTACCGTTGATCGCTTGATTTTTCTTTTTTCCTTCTTAATGTTTCTAGTTGAATGTTTGCGGTTAATTTTATACACAAGTTTCAGTCGTTCCCAAGTTTCTTTTTAAATGTAAAGTTACAAGTATGCAATTAAAGGCCCGTAAATGTTAAATAAAACATTAAAAAATAAAAACCTACAATTTTACTTTAAGCCTCGATAAACTTAACTTGAGATCATTGCACAAAAGTTAACCAAAAATGCAACCTTTTAGTACTAAAAAATATCACTGCATTATAAATTTTTATTTAACCTTGCTGTAAACATCTTTTTTTTTTTTTTTTTTTTTTTTTTTTTTTTTTTTTTTTTTTTTTTTTTTTTTTTTTTTTTTTTTTTTTTCGCAGGGGAATCCATTTACGGATGATATCCAGGATGCCCGGGTCGGCAGTCCTAGACCTATGTCGGACTCGGCACTTTGGGAGTGCAATACCGTACTAAACCCCTGCGGGAGCCTTCAGCCGCTTTAATTGGAGGGTCCCGGATCTGCAGGCAACAGGATCCCTCCAGCGACAGGCTGGCCTCGGCGAAAAGGCCAGACTTCTCCTCCATGGGGACTGTCCGGCTCACCTCTGAACAGTCCCGTACGACGCCGTAATCTAGCAGGACCAGGTTCCCATCCCGGCCCGATACGGGCACAGGGGCGTTACTGGAGGCGCATTAAGTAGCGCCTCCTACGCACCCCCATTCGTCGCCCGCGGATGGAGGCCACGTCGGCGGCCTCCTCTCTCACCCGCTCGTCGGCCTCCTTCTGGGACATGAGTTCGCCTAATGTACCCCATAAATATGTACTTCAAATTAGCTTAAAAGCTTCATTTATTTTAACAAAGCCTAGGCCCTAGACCAAGTTTCACAAAATAGCTTATCTATATAGTTTCTATTTAGTTTCATATGCGCTTGTCAAACAAACTCCTTCATACAATCTACTCAAACGATCAATTCTTTCAGTTTGAAGTAAAAGACAACATTTCTCATTCTAACTGATTTGAGAAATTAGTTTTTCAATCTCTTAATTACATTGCTTCAAAATTATTCATAATCATTTAAATTAAATAAATAATTTTTCAAGTACTTACTTTTGGATCCAATTTATTCGTCATTTTACATTAAAATAAATAACTTATGATAATTAAGGAAGGCTACTCATATTTCAAGACAGCATATTCTGTCGAGAAGAGCCGACTAGGAATTCATAATTAAATCTTTATTATTTACTAATTTATACATTAAAAATATTAATTAAATTACAATCTTATAATATAAATATCCTAGGAAAAAAATAATAATATTTATTAGTTAAATACGCCCCAACTAATTTGATTAATCTCTTAAAGATTTTTGATATTAATTTATTTAATGGAACCTAACTAAAAACGATAGAAATTTGTCATAAACTTGCTTTGATAAATTAATACCGTAGTTTCATATCGAGTATACACTGAACATTATAGTCATTTAACAACTCCAATCTGCAACTCCAAAAAGTACAGAGCTTACATTTAGTGGCGATTACTGTTCCAATCTTCAGGAAAAACAGGCTACATACGCTTACATATTAGACAAGATAAAGTCGAAAGACGTTCTTAAAGATGAAAAGATTCTGGTGAAACTCGTTTATAAACACGAGTCAGATATATGTACACATCTTCGTTCCATTCAATGAATATTTAATTTCCTAAAAAAAAAACTTTATCCTCAGCGATATCTTACTCATCGACCTAACTTTTGAAAGAATTCAATGAAAGTAACATTGTAATTTGCGGAGGCATTAGTGGCGTTCAATTCTTTGATTAAACAACTTGACGTTTTTATTAGACAGAGTTTCGTTTACTACTTCGCTTCTCTGAGTAATGCGCGATGTTTTATAGTACATTATCTTACTCAAGAAACAGACTGTCTGATATATTTTTAAACTAAACTAGTAAATTTGATATCTGTAAACAAGCAAACAATCTTCTTTTTTTATATTAGCATATAATAATATCAGAGACTGTTATATAATATAGTTGTTTTTTTAATAATAATAGTCTTTATTAGCCAAAAAATAGTACATGTTTTCGTAATAAAGTAATTTTACTAGATTTTTACTAACAAAAAGCTGATAACCTCTGAAGCTGAACCAGCAAGCCAGTGTTTCAGCTTATAGCGCCTATTCCCTTTGAATAAAACGTTATTGAACTAGTCAAATTACAAAAAACTACCATTGACCTGTTATATATATATACAAGTATCAAGAGTTTTATATACAAGTTGATGATAATGACGTTTACATAGAAGTATTCACATAAAGCATGTTGTTTACGCAAAATGAGATCCACAGATTTAAACATTCCGTAATGTGCATTTCGCATACAAAAATATTCGAGGAACTCCACGTATGATAGAGTTCAATAGATGTACAAATTACATGCAGTATAATACAAACACATTAAATCTAAAAATGATACAAAGAGAATCATAATTGTGTTAGACTTTTTAAGCCTTGACGATTAAAGCTACGATAACAAAGGGAGAATGTATGGGGTATTTTTTTTTTGTATAATTATTTTTCTATATGGTGAAGAGGCCTTCGCTCAGCAGTGGGTTGTTTACACGCTGATACACTAGGTACATTACAATTACTTTTAAAATAGACGGACGTTGTTCTGTTCAAGTTCTAATAGTTTTATTTCAAAATTTTATACTTCTGTCTGTATTCTCTCTCGTCAATCAAATGGAGAAATCTCTATGTAAATATACAATACGTTCCAATCAATTAGACTAAAATTTGAAGAATTTTACTTTTCGAAAAGATCAACTGTTCAATGTCAGTATTGTAACAAGGAGGTCTGGTAATGAAGTCAGAAAGTAGTTATATAAAAGACAAACGCTTAATTTTGTTACATTTAAGCTCATTGGTCTTTTTCTTGGTCCGTTCTATACACCTATATGAAATACAGAATCTTGATGGAAGGAAAAGGCGATCTGATTGTGGTTGAAAATTTTTCTTCTAGTCGACATAACTTCGTCGTTTTAGAATATATATACTCGTATATAAACAAGTACTACGGATTCAAACAATTTCAACTGATGACTTTTGTACCGCTGTCCAATCTTAACCACTACATACACATTTTAAAAAATTCGAACTAAAAAAAATAGACTAGAAATAATGGGAATGACCAAATAAAATGTTTAATATTTTTTTACGTGTAAAACGATAACGTTTTCGATGGATGGACGGCAATCTTAATATTAAAAAAAAAAAAAATGGTTGTCTGTAAAGTCGGTTTACAGACGATAATTTTTACGTGATAACGTCATAAGAAAACATAGATGTAGAATTGTATACTTTTATGAATCGAATTGAATTATTATCACATATATAATATGATAGTGTGTATTACTTTACATATATATGATAGTGTAGTACTTTTTTTATATAGATGATAGTGTGATATTCAAGATTTTCCAATCTGAGTTATTTTGTTAAGAATAGGAATACGATAGGAAAAGTAGGAAATCAAGGGGAGTATTTCAAGTGGTACTTTCTACCAAACAATTGACAAATCACAAAACAGTAGGGGTGTGCGATAATTATCGATAATTCTTATATACTCGATAATTTTCCATTCGATAATTATCAATAATTATCGATAAGTGTTATTCGATAATTTTGATCCGATAATTATCGATAATTTTTCATTCGATAAATATCGATAACTATCGACCGATAATTATCGATAACTTTCGTCAACTATCGATAATTTTTTTTGATAATTATCGATAATTTTCGCCAACTATCGATAACTTTTCCTTCGATAATTATCGATAAATGTTCATACGATAATTATCGATAACTATCGATAAAACGATTCGATAATCGTCGATAGTAAAATTATCGATATTTTTTATCGATGAACATCCCTACTTCTACCAAACAATTGACAAATCACAAAACAGTAGGGGTGTGCGATAATTATCGATAATTCGCAAATACTCGATAATTTTCCATTCGATAATTATCGGTAAGTGTTATTCGATAATTTTGATCCGATAATTATCGATAATTTTTCATTCGATAAATATCGATAACTATCGACGATAATTATCGATAACTTTCGTCAAATATCGATAATTTTTCCTTCGATATAATTATCGATAACTGTTCATACGATAATTATCGATAACTATCGATAAAACGATTCGTTAATCATCGATAGTAAAATTATCGATATTTTTTATCGGTGAACATCCCTACTTCTACCAAACAATTGACAAATCACAAAACAGTAGGTGTGTGCGATAATTATCGATAATTCGTAACTACTCGATAATTTTCCATTCGATAATTATTGATAATTATCGATAAGTGTTATTCGATAATTTGATCCGATAATTATCGATATTTTTTAATTCGATAATTATTATCGATAACTATCGACCGATAATTATCGATAACTTTCGTCAACTATCGAGAATTTTTATCCGATAATTATCGATAACTGTCGCCAACTATCGATAACTTTTCCTCCGATAATTATCGATAACTATTCATTCCATAACAATCGATAATTATCGATAAAACGATTCGATAATTATCGATAGTAAAATTATCGATATTTTTTTCCGATGAACATCCCTACAAAACAGTTCGCGTGTAGATTGTGTAGCGCCACTGTCTCTTTTACTCGAACGCGGTCCGATGGAGTGTAAGACAGAACGCTTAGGCTAATCGTGCCTCTCTATCGCTTGTTCTGCGCTCTCGCTCACTAATTGTGACAATGATGACGTCATCTTCTTCGAACGGGCACCCCTTCATCAATTTACTAGACGTTATCACGTCAAAAACATTAGATACCTGAACAATAAATATTATAATTTGATATATGTATTTCATTTCATTTTAAAACTATTAATATCCATTACTCTCAGCCGCACCGTGTACCAAGGCTTAAAACATTTACGCTGATCGTTATCCCTGCACCAATTATCTTCACGATGTGATTACAGTACTGGTACGCGACACGCAAAATTTCAAAATATAAAAAATGTTAAGATTTTTTTTTCAAACGAACAAAGTTTTTAATTTATACTTTTATTTAGTTTATTTCGTTCTTTTAACTTTTAAAAAAACATACATGGTTTACCAATGAAACACAATAAGCACACCTAAATATATAACATTAATAATAACATTATAAAATACACTTAATGATTTTTTTAATTATTCACTTAACATTATATCACTATTGATTCGATAAACTTCAAAAACATCTCTCTTGTTTCTCAACTAATAAATAATGAAAGAAGGAAACGAGAAAATGAGGATTTTTACAGCCACTTTTTGCATTTAAAATCTGTTACAGATCGAGCTTCATAATTTTCTTTCGCAGCACAGCAGCGACATCGTTTGCGATTACCCGTTTTAAATTTAATTCCCTCTCCCAGGGATACCCTATTGAATTTCCTAAAAAAGTATCCAGTGTTCTAGCTCGTAGTATGAAATGTTTTTCCGTAAACCTTGGACCTGTTACAATTTTGCTAAAAGTAAAGATATACATCTTAGATTTATGTTAAAGTACCTATCATTGGCATTCATCGCAGTCCTAACATTATGTGTCCATATCGCTCTGTGTTGTGTGAATACACTTAATATACAATAGAATTTGAAAGTCAGTGAATAACCTAATGTTTTTGGCAAATTAAAACAGAACTTAACATCGCGAATTACATTCGGGTCACAACCACTTTTCTACAGTTTATTTATTTTTTAAAGCCAACTATTCATGGGTTATATTAAAAAGAAGAAATCTTTCTTTTCTTGCTTTTGTAATAAAACATTGGCCTTGTTATTGTGAAGAGTAAAATAATACGCTTTCGTTTCATGAACGACTACTGAAATTGACAATACATAAAAGAAGAAAAAAAAATGTAATAAACATGTATTCAATGTGAAAACTAACGCGATGTACGAAGTTTTTGAAAAGTTTGAATACTAGTTCAGCAAGCCGAGGCATTGTTTGGAAACAGCAGAAAGTTTAATGAAATCGTAAATTTTGCTTTCAGTCTTTCGTGAACATTTTTCAAGAAATTTCAATTTAACGTATGACATTTAACATTGTTACAAAGAGCCTAATTATTAAACATTGTTTTGTTAGATTTTCATTTTAAAAAAATTATTAAAATTTTATATTATCAGAAAACTTCTACTACAAAAAGTCAATACACTATGAGTATGTCAACGTTTTGAAATAAATATAGCTTATTATATTGTATACTCTCTTGACCGAATAGAAAATAAAATACTCATTATAATGAAAGATTGCATACATACTTTCAAAGCAAGATTACTTTCATATAAGTATACGTGTATTTTTATAGGCGAAGCAGTTGCGTTGCAGGCAATAAATTGGAATTGGTCTGTTTGTCCTCGCCGAGGTCCGGGTTCACGCTCGAGATATTAAACACAGCTGACACGTTCTAAGATACTTATTTGTTATTCAACCTAGAACATATATCTCTACAAAATATAAAACAAAGAAACCTGAAAAAAGCCAACTAAGAATAACTTTATAATAAAATAACGCAATTTTAATTGTAAAATTAATTCTTGTTTACTCTTGTTACTAAATTTTTGTTTACTCCTATTATTATATTTTTCTGTAATAAAAACTTTTGAATTAATTTTTTATATTCTACGTAACAAAACGGCTATGATAACACACTTAAATAAATGCTAATTTAACAGTGGCAAATTTTTTTCAATCAGTTATGTTTATAATTTATTTTAATCAGAACTGACGTCAAGTGTTATTGAAATAAAATAATAAATTCAAGTTCATTCAAATGAAAAATATGCTTGTGAAATTTTAAATATTTGGCTACGATTCATTTTTGTTTCATTTCATTACACTCAGATGTGACGACCGGCGCTAAATTCACGCAACACAAATAATCGAAAATAAATCAACATTCATCACATGAAGTGTCGGTGCAGTGAATATTATTTCAAAACATTAATCAACATTATATATTGTCGGCCTGTACATGTAACATTCGGAATTAACTATACAGATTTTAATGAAACTTACCATTCTGACAATCTCAACAGGGATAAACAATAATTTATAGGAATAATAGTACAAAACAACATCTCGTTTTACAAAATTTATATCGATAAACTGAGTCTCCTTATATTATATTGTATTTGCAATTGATGCAGCAATTTAATCGTAATTTAATTTAATATTAATTAAATTATTATAAATTACAATTGAAGTCAAACATCGAATGCTTACCATATATGTATATACTAAGAGCCCGTTTAACCTGGCTCCCACTTTCCGAAATGTGCCTGTTCCAGTCACTAACCACCTTGAACTTTTCGGTATAGACTTATCGTCCAACCTCAATTTTGGAAACTACATCGAATCTAGGGCTAAGACTGCTTCAAAAAAACTGGGCATCCTCATCAAAGTCCGTCATTATTTCACACCGGACCAGCTGTTAAATCTTTATACAGCTCAAGTCCGCTCCTGCATGGAGTACTGTTGCCATCTGTGGGATGGTACCGCCCGGTGCTCGAAGCCCTTGAATCTATCGACAGGCGTGCCAGGAAACTCATTGGCGATGAGATGTTCACTTCAAGATAGCTCCAGAGCCTCGAACATCGCCGTCTCGTTGCTAGTGTGTGTGTCTTCTACAGGTTGCATTTCGGTGAGTGTGCACAGGAATTGCATGAATTAATTCCCCCAGCACCATTCCACCATCGGACGACACGACGTGGACGGGGATTTCATCCATACGTGGTCGACATTCCTCCGGTTCGCACCTCGCGGTTCGCATCTTATATCATTATTAGAACTGCAAAGGAATGGAATTCTCTTCCTGCGTCACTGTTTCCCGATACGTATAATTTAGGGATTTTTAAGGCAAGAGTGAACAGGCATTATTTGAGTTTGCGTGCTCCACCTTAGACTTCATCGTTGTTTACCATCAGACAAGATAGAGGTCAAACGCGCTCAAATTTTTTGATAAAAAAATACTATGGGATTTTTTTTCTTAAATTCGTTAAAAATTTTTACAAATACTTACACTAGGAAACACAAGCGCAAAACTATTAGTAAACTTGAGCTCTGTATCCTTTGTACAAGTTTGCATACTCAGAAGCGTTTTGCTGGCATACTATAGAATAATAGAATACCGACGCTTTTCCTAACACGGACTTGTAGCATTTTAACGAAAAATGTTCAATCGTCCATCCATAACCATAAATAATAAAAATAAAGTAAAATTAAAATAAAAAGGGCGATTCCCAGAAATGATGTCGTTTAACTTGTACTTGACCATTTTTTTAATATTTATTCATATATGTATACATATATGTGTGTTTATTTATTTTATTATTGTACATGTAAATTTTCATTTAATATTCGTATATCTAAAACAAAATAATAAAAAAAGTTTTTATCCCCTACACTTTTTTATTTGTTTTTTCCCTGGCACCAGATTTAAAAATTTTGGCTGTCACTCGCTCAATTATAATTAATCTGATGGCACTACTTGTATAAGTTTATTATAAAATCCCAAGATACGTTTTGATATACATATTAATATATTTATATGAGCTAGTGGTCGCCCAGTGGTCGAAATTCGACCTAATCTATAACTGACAACATTGTAAACATCATAAAAATATGATTGCACATAACATGGTGAGCAGCGGCAGTCATTGGACCTGATCTGTGATAATTCGATAAAAAATCGTTGCAAGACCTGTATTTAACACCGTGTTAACAACAGACTTTGACAATAAGCAAAATACATTATGTCACTGTACATATGTGTGTGTGCCGTAATGTGTGTAGTGTTTTTTTATTTATTAATTTAATGTATTTTTTTAGCATTAACATAAAAAATATTATCATTCGGCACTTCTTCTCCATATAAACTTTAACTGTGTCAAATTTCATACTTCTCCGTCCGCGTAATTTTCGTAAAAAGGGGTAAAAACTTTTTGCTTCACGTATTAATATATACATATAAAAAACATAAGCCACCTTCGGCAGTTCGACAAAAATTTTGCCAATTTACTGTAATGACAAAACTAAAATCGACTCATACTAGAGGTACCGTTTTTAGCTCATAATCTAAATCATCATACACACATACATTCATAATTATACATACATCATACTAATATTATAATTTATACTAATATTTTAATTATTATTATTTGACTGGCCCGTGGCGCAGTTGGCAGTGGCCCTGTTTTCTGCTCCAGGGCTGTTGGTTCGATTTCCGCCCCGAGTCTGGATGTAATATGTATTTATTTCAATTTGTATTATTTATACTTCGTATTCTAATGATATTTATTAATTGCGTAAAAAAGGGATAAAACGACATTTTCTAAAAATAAATCCTAGCTAGATCGATTTATCACCCCCGTGACCCCCTGCATACTAAATTTCATGAAAATCGTTGGAGCCGTTTCCGAGATTCAGATTATATGTATATATATACAAGAATTGCTCGTTTAAAGACATAAGATTTATTTATTTATTCAGAAGACAATATGTGTATCAGTCGGCTGTTTACTAAAACACAGGGATTGGGATTAAGTTGCCTACCTTATGAACAGACGACAGTGTGTGTGTGTTAAACATATATATATATATATATATATATATATATAAATGCGAAAGTAAGTTTTTTTGTTACGCCTTCACGCGAAAACTACTTAACCTATCATCATGGAACTTTGTACACATATTCTTGGAGGTATTAGAAGTAACATAGAATACTTTTTTTTTGGTCGCGATAACCGATGTCCGGCAAAGCCGCAAGCAGAAGCTAGTATAGATATAAATCTAAAATATGTTACATCTGATTAAAGATCGCTGTAGTAACTGTTAACCGGAATCAATTTGCCTCTCTCGAATGTTAAAAGTTAATTACGTCTGAATTCTTAAAGCTAAATGAACTGAGAGATTAAATGAATGAACGTTCATAAAATCATACTTTATGTGAAAAACTCGTTCTTCACGGTTCTTATAGAAGAGGTATTCTCTCTTTATTACTTGATAAAGTAAGTAGCAACAAATAAAGAGATAATGAAGAGTAAGAGCTAATTAAAAACAGTCAATATTTTGATGATTAGTGATAACTATTTTTTTCCTAATCATATTTAAATGTATTATAAATGTTTTGTTTGATAGTTTAAATCTGGGCTAACTTCCACTGAATCTTATAGTGGTTTTGAATATTTGGTAAAATACATCTAATGTACGATGCTGAAGAGAAACGACGAGATTCGACAGCCGACTGGTCGAGTGGTCATGCAACTGGACACTTTACGCAGCAGTCGCGAGTTCGAATCCCGCCAGGTGCAGATAATTTGTATGACGAATATAGATGTCTGCACTGATGTGTATTTATGTATATATGTATTTATATAAATTTCTTCAATTTATTTCCGTTCCTAGTACCTGTAACACAAGTTCTTACGAACTTATCACGGGGCTAGGTTAACGTGGTGTGATTGTTGGTTAATATTTATTTATTTATTTATTTATTTATTTATTTATAGTGAGGAAACCTATACATGAGTATATGTCGTGGCCATATCGTAGAATTAGCCAAATCATGAAATACTCGAGAATATGTTATGTTAGGTTAGGTCAGATTTTTTTTTAATCATTAAGCTTGCTATGATGTGGCCAATGGTCAGTGAAACATTACATGAAATGCGACCAGTTCATTTGGCCAATTCTACGTAGGTATACATGTTTATTTTGAGTCATATATGTTTTTCAATCGTTTCAGGAAAATCACTCATTTGTTGAATATTTTAGGCTTTTATAGTACAATTTACTATATTAGTTTGAAAATTGTAACTTTTTTTTTAATTTATTTTATAAGAAGCTGTTATTTACACACACAATATATTAAAATGCTTAGGAACATAAATTTACCAAATTATTCCAATTTATCTCGTACGAAACTTCTTGAATATATGCACCATCGAATGAAGTTTTCGTAGTAACCCGATGCAGGAATTAATTAGTGTTGCGGAAGTTAACGAACAACTTTGTAACTACGACAGATTAGAGTATTGGAGTAAAAATAATATAATTTTCGAAAATCATGTTAATAAATGTATTATTGATATAATATCTAACATTACTAATTTTATTCTTAACCTATAATAATGTTTTTTTTTTTTTGTTAAAGAAAGAAAATATTACACATAAATACATAAGTACAAGCATTCTAACGAAAATAATTCAGAAATGGTGACTGTTGGTAACAGAAATCTTTCGCAGTAGCTGCTTTATTCCGAAAAAGGAAGTAAAACAATAATTTCTTCATAGATCCTGTATTTTTTAAATACAACTCCAGTACTATGTGTCATGTTGTGTACTATTTTAATAAACAGATTATCTAATTCGAAAATATTTTTTTAAAATAAAATAATTAAAAGTAAAATGCTCATTAGTTGTTATATATTAATCGTATGCAGCTAGCCCACAAACCACAGATACATAAAAGTATACATATATAAACAGACACACACACACACAAACACACACAAATTTTTATTTTGTTATTTCAGTAATATTAAACATACAATATAAAGTTTACATTTTATAATCTTTTTTAAGGAAGTCTCGCTCTTCCTTAAAAAAGACACAGGTATAAAAATATGCACTTAAAAGGATGACCCAACAACGGTTTAGGTATGGTCATATATTGTAAACATTTTAAAAATAAATCGTTTTTCATTTTCCTTTTCAAGTATACACTAAAATCTAGATCATATAAAAATATATTTATTCTAAATATAGACAAAAATTAATTAACTTTGCTCCAGCGTTACTTTTCTGAAATATCGTTATTTACAATATTCTCTAACTGGGTACAACTAGATTAGCTGGGCTCAAGATTTATATTTATTATTATTGAAAGTTATTTCGAAGATAGGTAAATAGAAATATTATTGCTTAAAATATTTATTTAAACTTACAAAGTAACATTTTTTGCTAACCTATTGACTGGCAGATTTATTAATCATGACCGAGCTTTAGCTATTGGAACTAGATATTAAAAAATATACAAGTAACTTCACTTACTCTTTGGAAATCTACCTCTAAGAAATTGAAATAAGCGATGAAAACTTTTATGACAATTCGTAATATTTACAATTAGAAACAGGAAATTTAATCGTCGGTTTTAATAATAAAAATAATAGAAATACCTTAGAATATTTTTGGAAGCACTCTCTCATTTTCGGAGTTTAAAAAATAAACTTTTTAAAAGATAAAATAAAAATAACATTTACTTCTGCGCAAGCAAAGCTGTAAGCAACAGCTAGTTAAATTATAAAGCTGCAGAGTTTGTATATCTGCACGTACCAATTTCACCGCTCTTATTGAAAACCTACTCAATGAGCAATGTTACTATACTCGTAGGAATGGTAAAAAACCATAAACGTTAAATAATCTAAATAAATGTATCGAAGTAAAATGCGAATAAAGCCGCGTGGATCATATAGTAAGTAAATAAATTGAAAAACACGACTCGATAATTTCATTGGTTAACCAATGTAGCGTTTTGGTCGCTTCGCTTAATCATATACGTTGAATAATATGTTTGGTTTGTTTTAAAAACAAATTGGTAAAATTGATGTTAATATTTCTATATATTATGTATAAATATGTTTTATTTAAGTGCCATTAAATATCCATATAATTGTATTAAAACTATCAATTTCTTTACATGTGCCATATGAAAAGCAAATGATCCGAAAATTCGAATTATTTTGAAATATAAATTTCCTTATTTTGAATTTATGTATATATTTAAAATTGTGGTTGAGCTGATTTCTGTACATGAGAGATATTTTATAAAAACAAATTATAGGGGATTTTATAGGAGCAATAGAAACCACGACAGTGATTTTTATAATTATTGTCTGTCAGTCTGTCTGATACCGCATCACGCAAAATCTGGCTGGACAAAATTGGATACAGTTTTCACTTATATAATCCTAGAGGTATGACTTAAAACCTAGTATAGATTTCATTTTGATATACTGTCTAGAATTGCAGTTATTATTCCATAAATAATCGTTCTTAAGTCGTAAAGAAGTCGTTTTGTACATAAATATAATAAGCAATGCAGATAAAGTCGTGGGTAATTATAATAAATGATTTGAAACAGCATAAAACTGTCAGCACTGGATCACGTCCTAGCTTTTGTAGGCAGTCTTAGAACTTGCTGATCTTATAAAGCGCACATGAATAGTAATATAGAAATTGCATAATGTATAAAAAGGTTACAGCCTATTAAGAGCAAGTGGATGTTTAATAAAAACTAGTAAGTAATAAAAGAAAATACCTGTTATTATGTGTCATGTTTAATAATACTTAAAATAAGTTTTGAGTAAAAAAAAAAACTGTATTCTTTGATATTATTTTTCGCCCTTTGATTAAAAACAAAACTTTTTTTAATGAGTTAGTGTTTCCAAGAAGGAATAAATTCTAGTAAGTGGTATATACTAAGCTAAAAATCTGTATAAAAAGGACAATACGTAAATAATATATTCGTTATTTTATAAAAATAAAACATATTGACATTATGAAGAAAAAATTTTTAACGTAATAATTTGTTAAAGTAACTTAATTAACGTAAACATTATATTTAATCTGTAGTTTGGATTCATTAAATTTTAACGGTTCAGCGATCGTTTAAACTGTGTCTGACCTTATTCGATAAAGTTGATACAATCACACATAGGTGAACGAAAATTACGTTACGTAACACCCATTACACATGTATTGCCAGTACTTTATTAAGTATAAATCTTGATAACAACAATTCTAACTTTATACTCGTCTAATTACGATAACAAAAAAATCTTTTCTAAATAAACTCCATACGGTATCCATTCAGGTTAACCTTCTTTTAAAGAAATTTAATGAAAACATTTAATTTTAATTTTTATATCATGATTGTTAGCGACAATTTAAAAGTCAGAAAGTCTGCTTGAATAAAGTTCACTACGAATTTTAATTTAAGATACAATCACAGTATACGAGCACAGTAAATTTTAAAATAAGCCCGATTTACTTAATTATTTAATTACCTGAAGGAAACTCTTGCTGCAAGTTTTATTAACACTCTCTTATTAGCATTTGTGGTAGGTACTTAAATGAAGTAGTTTTTCTGTTATATAACTGCCTGGGTCTAAAAGTCTCTCGTTAAGATGAACGATTGATGTATAATCCGCCTTGCTGCATCACAGTGAATGATATAGATAATGTCCCAGATTTTTTCCCAAGGCATGCAGATTTCACGATGTTTTTCTTCTCACTCAACTATTCTTTCCAAAATTCAACGATGCCAACCCAAACTTAACCCATTAAGCACAAACTTTTACATGTTTCAGATGATTTTTGATACGTAATACGTTATGAGAGGAGAGGACGAAATATAGAACTAAAATTAATAGTTCGTAATTTTACTATTTATAATTTTTCAAGTTTTAATATTATATCAAGCAAACGGCTACATATATACAGTACTATGTCACATAATATTACATACAGTATAATACATCGATATACGCTCCATAAATTCTCCGTACTAAAAGGATTTTGTCTGCTTACAACCATCGACGTACATGGTGGATTGGTGAAACATATACTCTGAGATTATGTTTCTGTGATGTATTCCACCGTTTTACAATCATTTATTTCCATCGACCAACTGACTATAACTTTTCGGTAGGTACTCAATACTTTTTATTCCTGTAATATATATAGTCTTAATACTTTACTGAACTAGGTAACAAGCACGGTTTCCCTTGCGTTGTTGCCATTAGTAGTGATTTTTAAAAAGAATTATCCTAACTGGACCAAAATATTCTAAGAAATATCATACTAAAACTTCGTAAGTTTGATCATGTCTCTAGGTTTCGAGCTGAACTCAAGTGGCTTCCTATTCGGCTTCGCAGGGATACTATGACTCTGCCTCCTTTATAAATCTTATTCAATCCTTTATTTCCTAATTATCTCCGTGAGCGTTTTAAATTTTTGCATCCTCCGGGTTCTTCCTGCCGGTCCAACGTCCAACTCCTATTGCGAATTCCCTCTCTCTCTTCAAAATCTTACTCTTGTTCCTATACCGTTCACGCAGCTAGGTTGTGGAATTCGTTGCCTTCGTCAATACGCACTAGCACATCTATATTTATTTTTAAAAAGAAGTTAAAAGAGCATTTTCTGTCCTTGTCATGATTTTATTGTGCCAGTAATATATGTATGTATATTTGTATTTTAGTATATATAATTATATATATAACTAAATATTAACCAACAATCACACCACGTTAACCTAGCCCCGTGCTAAGTCCGTAAGAACTTGTGTTACAGGTACTAGGAACGGTAATAAATTTAATAAATTTATATAAATACATATATACATAAATACACATCCATGACCCGGTGCAGACATCTATATTCGTCATACAAATTATCTGCACCTGGCGGGATTCGAACCCGCGACCGCTGCGTAAAGTGTCCAATTGCCTGACCACTCGACCAGCCGGCCGTCCAAGTAAATGTAATGTATATTTGTATTAAATTTTTGTTTTAAATTATTGTTTATTGTTATTATTTAAAAATTTAATATTTTCTTTTGTAAATTGTACGTCTACCATTTTCTATTTTCTGTCTGTAATATTTCCTTTTCGGGTGTGCTGGAAGAAATCTCTTCTAGGGATAAGCACAGTTTTTATACTTGTGTTTCAATGACATGTATCTTTCTGTAATACTGTACGTATAAAAAAGTGTTAAATAAAAATAAAAAATAAATAAAACAAACAAATAAATTATTCAGTTTCGTAATATTAATATAAAATATTGTGTAATTATGCAACTAACATTTTATTACTATTTGCTATAACAGTTCTTATCATCGAGTCTATGCCTACGAGTATATTAAGATCGAGCTAAAAACGCCATTTGTAAACCATGATTGACCTTTATTATTTTTGTTGAGCTAAAACTAACGGCTATGATATGCAAGTTTATATTCAATATTTATCTTGTTTAATAAACATATCATGGTTGAAATTTCTATAATTTAAAGATTTCTTAAGGAATAGGTTAAAAGGAGTAACACCAAACTTTAATACGCGAAAACACTCAAAGCACAGACCCGCTCAAGTAATAAGATTAAGAGCTGTTAAGTTTAACACTTTGAAACACGCGGAGCTTTCTTTTATTTTTTTAATAAGACATTTGCTTAGTTCATATAAAAATGTATAATGAAATACAGATCTGTAACAAAAAAATATACTTTACGAAATTCTTGCTAGTTTTTTTTTTCTTTGAAGTGATAACTTCTTGGGAGGGTAAACCGCTTCGTTACGTAACGCGTTACGGCTCCAGTCTGTCTGGCTTCCCTTTCTATCACTCATACGGCAGCGGTAGTATATTCCGCACGCGAGCTCCGAGGAATTATAAGGAATGTTGATTGTTGACGTAATGAGCTACAGTTGTGATTTAGTCGATATTGCGTTATCGATACTAACACATCTTAAGCCTCTGCACGAGTGTAAATTATGAAATAATTCTATAAGGCTATTATTTACCTACTTAAATAAAATAAATTAAAAAATAGTTGTATAACGTACGTATATATTTACTATTTATTTATAGCTGTTGCTATTCATACGATTGTCGTAAAAAGAAAAAAATAATTATACGAATATTTAATAAAAAATAAAGAAAAAAATATATTTTTACGATAATCGTATTAATACAAAATTAATCTATACAAATAATAAATCTGTTAAAACCTCCGTTTTATAAATACACTATATATCATCAAGAATAAATTTCAATAGCGCGTTTTTTTTCGTATCAGCGCCATCTCTTATCGTGTTTTTCTTTGTTCACGTATCACGTAAAAAGTACAAAACCAATGTAAATAACTTTAATACATAAAAATTAGACATAACTCACAGTATAATTTAGTTTTTGTTTCATTGTAATTAAATTTAAAAATAAATATTTAAGAAAATAGAAATAGGTAACTACGCCGCCAACGCCATCTGGTCTAAGGAATCTTAAAAACTCACAAAACTTATTTTTGAGTTATTATTTTGCTAAACTTAAAAGTTTACTAAATATGTCGGATAGGAATAGAAATCGTTTTAATATTTTAGATAAACATCATTTTCAATGAATATAGGTACTATTATGTTAAATGTTACTAAATATAAAAACGATATTCTACTATTATACGATAGATGGCGCATGTAGGTGATACAAAATATAAATTTATAATTTTTAAAATTTTAGTTAAATAACCGTGCGAAGCCGGGGCGGGCCGCTAATATTAAATAAAGTCAAAAATAAATGAATGAATTAATATTTGTTAGTTAAAAAAGACTCGATAAGCGTGCTCTCAGGTTAAGCTCGTTAGTAGTAGTAACGCGGGCGCGGCGCACACACGCCTCCTTCCTCAGCCCCCGATTCCTCGGAGCTCGCGCGCGGACTATACATATTGAAGAATTGTAACTAAAAGTAAAATATATATTATAATAAATATAAGATATTATTAATAATAACATTATCATATTAATATACATAAAATACTACTCACACTTGGGCGGTTTTTTTTCAAGTTTTCCCCCAAGACTGGCATTGAAATATATTTATTGTCATTACAGGTCCGTGTTTGGGTGAAAAAAATTCATACGTATGTAAACTTCTTAATCTATCCAGTAGATTCGCAACGATCCGCTGAGTGGAACTAAGACCCAAATGATCCTGTAAGGGTTTCCGATGAGCCTACAAAACCACAAAACAGTTTAAATTATTATGAGACTGAATACTTGAATTTGAATTTGTGGTCTAGATGTGTTTTTAATGTATCTTTTCTGATAATTTAATGGTATATGTTACTGATAAACGTAAACATTGCAGTCAACTTTCGTGAGTAATTACGAAGCTCCACTTTAGCCAATAATTACTATGCATTCGACAAAAATAATTAAAAATACTTTCATTAAAATACGTTATAAAAAGCCTTATAAACACGAATATTAGTCCGTGCTAAACGATTTTTAATTAATGTAGGTACGGCACACTATAGAGCACAAAATATATTACAACTTTAATTACTTTACACGTATTAATGCAACTATTAATGCAAATAAAAAAATACTACTGAAAATTAATGAAGTATAGACATCGTAAAGCTAACAAGTATGCTTAATTAAAAAAATCAAAAAACCCGACTGCGTAAAATACTCTTATTATAAACTAAAAAGAATAAAACAATTTACTAGCTTTCATTTGATACCTATATTGCTATTTGCATAATATGTCAAAGACCGTCCAGCCGTTTGGGCTGTAGGGCGTGCCAAAGAAATGGACATACATACATACATACATACATACATACATAGATACATACATACACTCGAAAAACATAACCCTCCTTCTGTCGCAGTCGGGTAAATAAAAAAAACAAATCTAAATAATATTATATCTATAAGTATTTATATATATTACAATATTTATATTTACATCTATTCAAATTCATTTATTTGTCAACTGTCTTGACTACCACAAGTGTGCACTAGGTATTATCATACTAATATTATAAATGCGAAAGTAAATTTGCCGATAATGAAACTTTGTACATATTATATTCTTGAAGATATTAGAAGTAGCATAGGATACTTTTTTTGGTTGCGATAACCGACATCCACACAGGCGAAGTCGCGGGCAGAAGCTTGTAAAGAATAACTAAAAAGTGTTTACTTTAAATGCGAATGTAAAGTGAAAGCTAGTGTCCACAGAATCTCATGAATTTATTCATGACACAAAGTTCAGTAGAGGATATTTTATAGTTTAAATTTGAATTGTTTATCGGGCACCTCTGATTTACATGCTGAGATTAATAGCTCCAGTACTTAACTCTATCTCAACGACTTTACTTCATTTGTTTTATTATAATACTATTATATGAGTAACGTTTATTTAAAATTTGAACAGAGAAATATTTTTTTTAAGTATAACTTAGATTCTTTGATTTTTCTTAGGCTTTTAAGTATCTATACATATTCTATATCCATATAAAAGTAGATATATGTGTACGTATTGCTGTATAAATATATTTCCCGAAATGTACTACGAAAATTTTCATGAATGTTGGATAAAATTCTCTTTTTGCTAAAATTGTTAATTATATGTCACTGTAAAAGCCTAAAAGACGGGTTATGTGGAAAACCAAAGTTCTACGTATAAATCCTGATATACCAACTCTTTATGGAATGAATTTCTATCATCATTAGTTTCGAACTTTTATCAGCATTAAATTAGTATATCCACGGATTTACTTTAGAAACATAGTAATAATCATGTTCGGAAACCAACTGATACTTTTCTATCACACCTCTAGAGAGTTTTTTAAAACTATAACGTCTTACGTCACAGAGCGGAAACAATATTTGTCTATCGGAAAGAAGCACAGGTTCCGTTCGTGCCGTAGTAGTTGTTGCTAGCCGAAGTTGCAATGAACGATGAGTTGGTGCAATAGGCCTTTATAATTGTGTTGTGTGTTTCTGAACCCCCGAATTGAAGATTAACTTTTCTGGGGGCTCTTGAATGTGTGGCTTTTATTTATTATACATATTGTAATGGTGGGCTTTCTCTTAGACATTGCCCCGTTACAATTTCATTATATATATCGCTTTTGATTCGGTTAAATCAATCAAATCATTCTTTAGATCAAATTTTATTCTAGTTATTTTTTTTTTCTTTTTTTATTTTCAAACAAATCTCAATATTCACAATCCATTCAGGTCTTACGGTTTCGGAAGAAATGTAAAATACTCGCGAGACCATTTACATCACGAGATGTTACATTGTAAAAGTTTCATTGTAAGTTATATTTCTTTTAGAATTGTTATTTAAAAGTCTTTTCATTTTAAAACTTCCTATTTAACAATATATTTTCAATTCACGTCCGATCCTACTGTATTGCAATGGCCCGAGTGCCAAGTATCTGAAGGCAGTAAAACTCATGAAACAAAGAAAAAAATATGTGATAGAACGCTGGCTCTAAGCGTCCAGAATAAAGAGTAAAGTGTAGCGAGTAACCGAAAGGCCAAGTTACGTCACAACAATTGAAAAGTCACTAAAGCCGGACTAAAGTTATATCAATTTAATTGAAATGAAACAAAATTGTTGAATTACTATAAATTCTTATAACATTTTATCTACTTTTCAATACTTATTTTATGATTTTATCAATACATTCATGACGTTTACAATTCTTTTTTTTTTTTTCGTCTAATCTACTAAGGTATGCAACTTAATGCCTGTATTTTATGTAACAGCCGACTTATATATCCATTTTTTTAATAACAAATGTACATATAATTATACATACATATATAACATATATAAATAAATATATATATTATAACCAGACTCGGGGCGGGAACCCAACCAATAACCCTGAAGCAGAAAGCGCTACCAAATGCACCCATGGGCCAGTCAAATTAATTAAATTATCTACTATCTATTTTTTACACATCTCCTATTAATACAAGGTCTATGAAGATTACAAATCCATCAGCAGTTGTTGTTGACATACTATGTTTTGAACATAAAGTCTCCAACCCACTGTGAGTTTCGTTTTATTTTGTATGTAACATCAGCCGAAGCACAAACACGGTATGAACAAATGTTAATTTTTTTGTCGAAAAGCTTGTGTAACGTATCTATTGTATTAGGCCAGATCCACATTACAGTGCTGGTCTCGGTTCGTTCTCGGTCCAATCTCAATCCGGTAAAATGTTTTGTATGACAAATCGTTGCTGGAGCGTGACTTGATCGGACCTTGACGGGCACGGATAGTATGAATACTCTCATTGTTTCTTGTGTAACAATGTTTTACCGGATCGAGATCGGACCGAGAACGAACCGAGATCAGCACTGTAATGTGGATCTGGCCTTAGCGTGCACCGCTGTGAGTTCGAGGCTTTACTTGCTACTTTTGAACTTTAGTTGCTACGATATTCAATCATTTACATTACTTGCCTTCAGGAAAATTTTAAGCTCAATGAATGCGCTGTACGAACTCGGAATAATGTACATTTATTTAAATTTATGGAGAAAGGTCAATTGCTGTGCAATTGTCAATGCTTTTACGTTATTTTATTTTCTGATGAAATACAATTATATTAAACATTAAACATAGATGATCATCTGTCTGTCTTATCTTTGAACCGTAATTGGTAACACTAACTACACTAACTTTTTATGGAATATGTATTACTACGATTGCTATAATAAATAAGAATAAAAATAAAGTCAAAACTTAGGAGACCCCATTACATAAAACGTGTTGTTTCAAAGTTTTTAAGCTTGATCTTAACAAATAAATATATAAAAAAAACATTACAATTGTATGAAACCCTTCTTGTGTCTTATGTTCCATTCTCTGACTCGCTCTTGACTAGTCTGACAATTTGTAATACTATATCATTTATACAAATCAAAGAATTTATATCATAACTGGAACGCGCACTTAATAAAATTGTAAATTCAAATATGCACCTTGAAATATTTGACATAAGGTTGACATTGGCTTATAACATGTAAAGTGAAAAATCGTTCCGAGCATTTCGTTGACCATTAGTATTTTGTGTCTTTCTTACGAGAGTTGCCTTGACTCCATGATAGAAAGAGATGCAATCCCTGCCGTATGAACGTTTTTTGAGTGCACGTGAGCATTCCACTATTCAAATAAAATACGGTCACAGTTTCGTTACGCGGTCAGTTTTAGAACAAGATGAGATACACACTTTGATAAACTGATCTACGAGTTCCTACACAGGCTTAAAAGGGTTTCGATACAACCTAATTACAGGATAGGCTTTGTTTGTACAGTCATGTGAGTAGGTACCGGTTTCAAACACCATAGCTGACATGCCATCGATTACGTGACAATGCCTTGGCATTGTGCCTTTATATTTTTTCTGCTTCCAATGATATCAAAGCATCGGATTGTACGAAATTATTTTCATCACCACTATGCATCTAGGTATTTCTATACGAATACAGCAGAAGCAGGATATTATTTTTCTTATGTATACATATGTAAATCTTTATTTATTGCCTCGAATTTTTATAATGTAAAAGGAACTGAATCTCCCGTCGCCAATGTCTAATCTGCCAGGGTCTTCATTAGCGGCTAGTTTACACTTTGTTCGAAGTAGATTGGTAGTGAGTCCTTTAATAACAGCTCTTGTTTCTGTATAGAAATTGTTCCAACTTTGATCTAATAAACTATATAAATGAGTGACATTTTGCCAATATTTTTTTTGTGTCAGCTCCTGGATTCTATACTCTGAAAGTGCTATAGGTACCTACGTCCGAAATAAAAAAAAAGATTTGTAAAAAGCTTCTAAGTATGAAGTGCTTCGAAGTTACACTTAGAAATATTTATTATGCATTATTTTGTAATTAATTTTAATATATAATATTTTATTTACATAAAAAGAGTATATTTATTTACTTATTATTTATTTATTTACTCTTTTGCACATACCAATAAAAAAGAATTTAAAACAATCAACTTGTATCAGTTGCAAGTTGAAACAAGCGGCCATATCGCTAATACAGCGATCTCTTCCAGACAACCTTTATTCAGAGGACTTGCACATAAAACTACGGGAAGCGTGCAAAATTCTGAACAAACAAAAAAAATCCTATACATATAAATAACTATATAACAATAAATGCTATATTTAATATCACATATATACATGCACAAATAAATATAAATACTTACATACATACACATATATATAATAAACAACTTGATAAATTAATGACATAAAAACATAACATGACACGTCATGACAAATAATAAATAATAAAATAAAACAAAGTTGCTGAACATAATTTATTATGATAAATAGTGTTCCTTAATAAGTTTTTTAAATGTCATTAAAGATTGAGCGCATTTTATATACAGTGGCAATGAGTTCCAAAGACGACAACTTCGACAGTGAAAGATTTAGAATAATACGAGGAATGATGTGGAAGTATCTTCAAAATCAGGCTATCATTTGAGCGGAAAGACCGTTCGTGAGTATCACAAAGAAACTCAAATCGGTTTTTAAGGTATACCGGAGTAGTTGGATTGAAGAGGATAGAATAAAGGAGAGATAATATAATAGAATTCCTGCGAATTCGTATAGGAAGCCACTTGAGTTTTTTACGAAATTCGGAAACATGGTCATATTTGCGAAGTTCAAATATAAACCGAATACAGAGATTTTGTAAACGCTCAAGTTTATTTAATTGTTCCTCATTTTTATTCTTCATCATATATATCAGTTAGTATTTAACAAGTATTGACGAGGTATATCTCACAATTGATAAAGGTAATAAAATAATAACAACAATGAACATACGAAAATAATACAGATGAAAATAGAACATTCTTCTTTTTTTTAAGTCGCTTAAAAATAGAACAGTATTCAGTAGGTGTATATCTATTAGATTAGTTGGTATTTTGTCGAATAGTGCCGATTCGACATGACATACACCTACTGGATAAATGATAATGCTAGCTGTCATAGACACGTAAACTGACGCCTGTTACTCACAAGCACATGAATGCGATCATTGTCTTACACATTAAATTGATTGTTTAAGTCCGAAAATATTTATATTATATTATAATAAAATAGTCTTATTTAGAACATATGTATAATTTATGATGTTTTCTTTTATTTAAATTTTATAATAAAAAGATAGCTTCTAAGTGTCATCTAATATTTTCCTTATAAAGATTTACAGCAAGTGTCGATACTAACCACTATAAAATTGCACTCCATTGCTTAAATCTATATATTGATTATATTCAAGACTAACTGTGCCCGCGACTTCTTTCGCGATAACAATCCCATTTTTTATGCCTATAAGATAAAGTATGTACATTTTAGATGTCCAGTTATTTAGACCTAATATTGAGAATTATGATGTATGTAATTTTTAACTGTTATTCTAAAAACTGAAATATTTACGAGACAACCATTTTTAAACAAATCTCGTTTTTAAAATAAAAGAATAAATAAAATTGGACTACGTGTCAATGAATTACAATTTTAACTTTCATCTCCTCTTTCTCTCCTCACCTAATTGAATTTCGGGATTAAAAGTAGGTACTATATGTAAAAGTAGGTTCTATATGCATTTGATTGACTAATTTGACAAAACATAACTACTGAGAAACAAGTAATAGGAAATTTCATCATCTAGTCCGAATAGACTGTACCTTCTTATTTAACAGGCTAATGATTTTCAATAGATGTATTTTGGTCATTTCATTAATTGATGTTCGCTTATAACTGGATAATTACTGAACCCACTTTAACTTTTAAGTAATTATTGTCAGTTAATTGTTGTATATTTACTTCTTTTTTTAAGTATTATGCTATTTTTGTAAAGGCGATAATAATTTTAAGTCCATTTTCCATACGATTAAACTTTTTTAAAACATGTTTAACGCAAAACGTTTTTTTTTTTTTACATTATGCATATTGGTGCGTTCGGGAATTGTTACCATGAGCACTATAACAAGGGGTGAAATAAAAAAAATACGTAAACGAATCTGGCTTATAAATATATATAAGTAAGCTAGAAGTCATAATTTTCGGAATATTTTTGACATTTTTGTCACATTGAGAAAATAAAGAAGTTTATTTGTATATTTTAATTTAGGTAAAACAACAGATTCCTTAAACATAAGTTCACTTTGCTGCCTTGGTGAATGACATCCTTGAAGTGGGTTTTCATAAATTTATTTGCTTATAATCTGTACTTACGCAAAATAATCACATCAATCTTGCCTTACCGTGCATGTTCGTGAACAATACGCTGCACGCAAAAGAGATTAGCTTGCATGGGTTAATCGTTGTTTAATAAATTACTGCTATTCTTAATATTTTGAAATAAAATGTACAACTAAAGAACATAAGTTTATACACTAATGTCTTTAATTTTTTAACTATATTCACTAAAATGTAAATTAAGTTTCATATACTACTTTACATAGATCAGATATTTTTTTTTAACTCCTATACTGTAAATAGTGGCGCATTTGCAATTATCTCTGGTAAAAATCTCCTCTCTATTTAAGGCGAAGGATTGCTTAAGTCGTTTCGCTATATCACTATGGACTCACAACTTGAAATTCTCAGAATTTCTCCTGAGACATGTAAATTTTTTGATGTTTTCCTCTACAGTCGACCACGAGACGAAATAAAAGTAATTTAGCGTTTGAAAATTCAGCAGTCCGGATTTAAGCCACTAAATCATCTCGGTTCTAATAAACTACTAGTAGCTTTAAAGTGTACACCTTATAGCCATAGTACCTAAAAAAATTAAAGAACAACATAAACAAAACTATCATCTCCTATTCAACTACTGCAAAGTCATGCCAGTTGACGTTAAAGTAAAATATCTTGTACTAACAGAACAATATCTGAACACAAAAATCCAAATACCTAAAAGTTGACAACTATAAAAGACTGAGAAGTAGTAAGAATCCAAAATTAGAAATCCCCAAAGTCATTAATAACTACGGCAAACATTCACTTAAATATATTGTTCCTACTTTATTAAATTCACTACCAAAAACGATAAAAGATGAAATGAACGAAAAAAACTACAAACATAAACTCAAAAAGCACTTTTTAGAGGAATGTGTAAAAAATTATTACTTACGTATAGTTTAACTACAGTGCACAGTAAAACTAACTTTTGTTTATGAGGCACTGCATGTATATATATATATATATTTTAATGTATTAATAAATAAATAAATAAATAAATATAGACGCTGAATGCTATAGTACGGTTTTTAGACAATATTATTTTCAAAAGTTAATTAAATAATAAAAATTGTCATTCTACATCAATTTGCACAGAAATAAAATGTAAAAAATATATTTGATATATATCATAATAATAAAATAAAAATACAGGATATGTCTTAAATAGTGGATAATCCGTTAACTGGGGGTAGCCCTGATTTCGAGCTTCAGGAAAATGTACTTTTTATGTCAAGGTTGCCAGTACTGTAAAAATTGTGAATATTTGTGTTTTTTCAAAACTTTCTACCGCGACTAGTAATTTGGTCATAATTTTTACAAATTAAGGTATTTTAGTGTACTTTTTTTATTTTACTCGAGAATATTTTTACTATCTAATGAAATTACTATTTCAAGCATAATTTATTCTAAAGTTATGAAAATTAGCGTTAGAAGTTGTTTTTATTTTTATTCGTTACTTTTTGTCAAGATTTAACCATTGATTGTGAAAAAAATATATACTGAACTAGAAATGCCCGGTATTTAAAATAATCCTTGGTCTGAGTAGTTTCTAAAAAGATATAACAATTAGTGCTTGACAAGCAAAATAACTTTGTAGTAGCGAAAGAACTTATCACAAATGCATCGCTAATAAAAAAAATCTAGGGGATTCAGGTCAGGCGATCGTAATAGCCATAAAATTGGACCCAAGCGCCCAATCCACCTATATGGATATGTGTCGTTTAAATATTCCCGCACCCGAACAGCAAAATGCGCGGAACATCTGTCATTTTGTAGCCACATTCCTTCTCTTATCTCCAGGAATAAATATTTGCAACAGCTCAAGTAAATTATTTTGTAAAAAAATTAAAATACATTTCAGCATTTAATATTGCTGGCAACTCATATGGACCTATTATTGTCCCACCAAAAATACCCGTCCACAAATTTATTTTAAATTGTTGCTGTGCTCTGTCTGCACGTATAAGTCTCGGGTTTTCAAGTTGCCAACTGTGTAAATTATGCAGGTGTAAAAATCCATCTCGCCGGCACGTCGTCTCATCTGTCCATAAAATTTTGTCCATTCAATATTTACTGTGTTGGCAACCCTGACATAAAAAGTGAATTTCCCTGAATCTCGACATTAGGGCTACACCAAGTTAACGGATTAACCACTATTAACGACAATCTTGTATATGATATGCATGGATTTGCGATTTCGAGCAGCTACTAAAAATAACATAATTATAACAATTCAGAACTTCTCATTTAATAAATTGGTCTATAACATACCAAAACACTGGTAAGTGTTTGGTATATTAATACACATAACAATTGAAGAGCTCTTTCGAGACGGTTCACTACCTCGACCCGTAATGTCCGGCCCCTACCCGTAACAAGCTTATTGCCTTCACTACGAGCAGGAAAGCCAATCTACTCTTAAGATAGGAATGTATCCTTTATATTTCGATTTAATTTTCCCCTTCATTTCTTGTCTAACACATTTAACTTGTCGGACGTTTTATGAAAGTTATAGTTTCGTTGTTAATAATTAGAAATGTAAAAATGATTCTTGTTTTAAAACTTTAACTGTATTTAATTTGTAATTGGTTTTTTACGTTATTAATTTTGTTATAACATATAAATTATTACGTTAAAATATTTGAATACTTATAAAATATAAAAATCTTTATTATAGAGTAGGGGTTTAAAGTTTAATTACATTACAATAAAATTACATTTTTTTATATGTATTTTATGAACACGAAACGAAGCTCTGCCTTTGATCCGGAGAAAGTTACACGGGGGTATTATCTTTTTACAACAAAATCGAAATACTACACCTTCAGCAGTATTTATTTATAAACAATATTTTTTGTTTTTCCTTCGGGTGCTAGAATCACTAGGCTACTCTGGAACATGCCACATACAATTATAAATGTGGCTCTCTTCTTCTCTTCACCTCTCCTCTCCTCTTCTCTTCTCTTTTCATCTCCTTTTCTCATCTCCTCTTCTCGTCTCATCTTCTCCTCTCCTTGATGCTTTTGATATAAATGTAATTTAAATGAGAGTTGAGAGAAGATGTTAAAAAAAAGATATTACCTACACCTATGTCGATACTGGAAAAAAATTATAATAGACGGTTTGAGTTGTCAAACTTGTGTCAAAATAAAATGTAATTTTATTTTAAATCAAACCACTCAAACACACAAATAAACTAAGGAATATTGATATCAACTTCGAAACAAATAATTTTCAACCCCTTTTAGCCCCGTTAGGGGATGAATTTCGATAAAGTACAAAACACGTCTTCAATCAATTCTGTTAAGGAATATTTATGCAAAATTTGAAGTAGATTGGACCAAGGAATCACATTGTCTCATACAAACTTTGCCCCCTTTTTCACCCCCTTAGGAGTAGAATTTCGGAAAATCCGTTCTTAGCGGATGCCTATGATGATGGATGATACAAAGAACACACCCTCCAAGTTTCAGGTCTCTACAATCAGCGGTTTAGGGTGTGCGTTGATCCGTCAGTCAGTGGGTCAGTCATTCAGAACAAAGCATTTTATATGTATAGATTATGCTATTTATTTATACTAATATATTCAAATTTTAATAATACATATACTTATAAATTGTTGAAGTTTTACTTATATACAGCTGAAGAGTTTGTTTATAAAGAAATTATCTCAAGTCTTCAGTCCAAGTAAAAAAACGTGTAAAGGCCTGTCTATTAGGCAAATATTTAATCCATAATTCTGCCATACTTGTATATGTCAATTTTTCCTCAATGTTTGACAAAATTTGATGAATTTGTTCATATGTTTAAGTTGTACTCAGGATGGATTACATTTAAAATGGCCCAGTAAGTGGCACTGCGATCAAGTTCTAGCTTTTCGTCGAAATCGCAAAACTTCCCATAAATGTGAAACCAATGACTAATAGAGCTTAAATCTAATCATTTCTTTGATATCTTTGATGTTATTACAAATGTTGTATTAATTTCGTTGACATTCATGAGAATATGTATCTTTGTACCCACATGGATATTGGAAATGTCTACCGAAGTGTGTAAATCAAGAGCGGTTGCCAACTCATTGTGTTTGTGTATCGATATAAAGCCTGAGTGTTCCTACCCTTTAATTATTTACACTCGAACTATCGAAGATTATTCAATGGACGGTGACTTAATATTTCAGTAATATTGAATAGGAAATATAACATTTTTACATATTATTCGTAAGGCAATTTCATATTTATTTTCAGCATATAAACATTTAAAAAAACTGTGATAATAATCTTCCGTCTTTTTTTAAATTTACTCTTAAGATAAGAAGAAGATTTTCTTTATTTATTTATTTGAACGTGCAAATGTCAAGATCTATACCTCAGGTTTGAAAAAATAAATACAATATGTAAATAAATACAGTATGTATCTAATAAAGTAGTAAGATTCAAAGGTTCGGTACAGTAAATATAAATGTCAACAGCATAAGTCAGCACCGCGCAGGTCAAAATTGCAATTAATATTTATATTGAACAATTAAATAATTAACTCTTCATTTCACAGTCACTTTGCACAAGCAAATTTTGAAGATTAACGATTGAGAACTCATAATTATAAGAATCAATTCGAATTCGAATTCGAATCATAGCAACCATGATTCGAACTCTTGATCGTCTTCTGCGTCTCTGTTCTATCCTCCAGGCCGTCTAAATGACACTTTTTTAATAAAATACTTTTTAAACTATTATAAGTAATCAATTACTATCTAAATATATAATATATCATATATTAAATATATTATATATACAGGATGACTGGTAAATTACTATCAATATTTAAGGAGAATACTCGGTACATGATTTTCATTCGAATTATGTAAAAATTAGGTACTTAATTTTTGACCAAATTTTCATAAATTTTCAATTCAAGTAAATGAAGCGTTGACACTTTTCCAGTCATGCCGGCGGCACGTGCACAGGTGTTGTACTGTGCCGCTTATTCACATCTAAAAATTGCCAAAGTTTACATCATTTACCTAGTCAACAAATTTGTTGCTTAAACGAGTAAAATATCTTACAAGGGGAGTGCACGACCTCGAAATTTTATTTGGGGATGAGACTTTGCAGGTTTGTAGTATACCTAAAGGGTATCTATCCTGCAAAGCAAAAAGACTAGATGGCCAGTAGTTATTGAGAAAAACGGTTCTGAAGTTCCACGCGCAGATTATATACCGGTAATTTCACTCACGCAGTAAGCGGCGCGATGGCCTAATGGATAGTAAGCTTGGTTACCGCGATCGAGCAGGCGACTAGGGTTCGATCCGCATTTGTCGCTTTTTTTGTTTTCGTTTAATTATTAGAAATGATAAATAAAATATATTATCAATTAAATCATGCATTTTTTATAATAATAAAGAAACCTTAACTTAAAATTTACAATCAGTTGTAGTCTTACTTATTGTTGAAGTTATTTATTGTTTAATTGTAAAATATTCTGTTTGAAGATTTTTCTTCACGGAAATCGTAAATATACGTCAATTTGACAATTATAGATATATGGGTAGGACAGGTAAAACTATATATACAATAGGACTATAGTCCGTAGGTATACACTAGAGATTCCACGAATAGTTGTTATAGCGAATAATCGAATACCGATTAATCGCCATTCCATATGGCGAATAGTTGAATAACTCGCCATTATTATTCGTCATAAAAAAGGTATATAAAAATAATTAATTTGTTATCAAATAATAATATCACTCCTGTAGTAGTCTTGAACTTACCAATTATTTATTTGTTACTGTAGTCTAAAAATTTTCTAAGGACATGGATAAAGAAAACAATCAATTAAAGAAATCAGTCTCATAATATACTGATTTTACACCACGATCTTTTGGACTTTAAATATTAATTAAAAAGCCTAACTAATTAACTTCAACATGACAATTATATATAAATAATATGATTTTTGGCTAATTTTTTATATGAATGACAATAATTAATAAGTACTGTGTTTTGTTTTTTAATAAATCCTATTAAAGTTTGATTATTTTTAAATCTATAGTTTATTAATTAATATTGATAAAAGTTTAAATTTAAAGATTTAATTAATATATATATATATATATATATATATATATATATATATATATATTTTTTTTTAAATATATATATATTTACCATTTCTAATAATTAAACGAAAAAAAAACGAAAACAAAGAAGTGACAAGCGGGAATCGAACCCTAGTCGCCTGCTCTAACACGATAAACAAGCTTACTATCCATTAGGCCATCGCGCCGCTTACAAAGAAGTGACAAGCGGGAATCGAACCCTAGTCGCCTGCTCTAACACGATAAACAAGCTTACTATCCATTAGGCCATCGCGCCGCTTACTGCGTGAGTGAAATTACCGGTATATAATCTGCGCGTGGAACTTTAGAGCCGTTTTTCTCGATAACTACTGGCCATCTATTCTTTTTGCTTTGCAGGATAGATACCCTTTAGGTATACTACAAACCTGCAAAGTATCATCCCCAAATAAAATTTCGAGGTCGTGCACTCCCCTTGTTAGTATTTTTGCATATCCTAAGCCAGGATTAAATTATTAAGGGGGACTGGATCATGCTTGTTCATCCTGCTACCTTGTTAACACGTGGCGGCGTTTGGACGTAAGTAAACTACCTGTTTTGTGTCGAAAGTGCAGCTAGCTGCTAGGGTGTCCAGACGACGCGTACATAATTGGATAATTGTTGAGTAACTTTACTTAAAAGTTTATTAATATTTACCTATTTTTTTACATAATTCGAATGAGAATCATGTACCGAGTAGTCTCCTTAAATATTGATAGTAATTTACCAGTCACTCTGTATATTATACTACATATATCAAACACCAGTTTAGAAAAAAAAGGCACGGTTTTGATAATATAATTATGTACTTATATATTATTTTTGATGCTCTAATAGTTCTGTGAAAAGTCACTATGTCAAAAAATTTGTTGTCAATTTCACAAACGAAATGAAACTTTCAATTAAGTTATGGATAAATACGAATATTTCATTCTAACATCTTACTTCTTTCGTCAAACGTCTCTTATTTATCGTCAATTTGTCACGTAAAGTATATTAATTGATTATAATCAAAAATGTACACGATGGGCAAAGTTCAAAGTAAAAAAAAATCGTTATCTTTCTATGCTTTACATTTGAGACTTTACAATTGCAATATCAATTTTTTTATAAGCTACAAATTACAAATATTTTAGAAAACTAAAAAAAACGAATTTTATTCATTACCTAATACATAAACATAACGGCTCGGGAAAACATTTAAAAGGAATTTAAACATAATATACTTGATAATAATTCATGATTTCGATGCAGGACAGTTTTAGACTACAATATAAAAACTTTAAATTTGATCAACAAAAATACAATATTACAAAAGAGACTAGAGACAAATTAAACAAAAAAGATACATATGAGATGGTCTTGTTGCTAAGACCCCATTCAGCATACACAACTCTGAGCAATGTAAATGAAAGAATAGAAAGGTAAACTTATAGATAATAATACATATACAAACCTATAAAAGTTATTTTTCATGTAGTTGTTTTCTTAATACCACTGCACAGTAATTAACTCAAATGAAATTTGGTAAAATTAAACTTAATAATTGACAAATGGACTGGCCAATAAGTTACGGGGTGGTTATCCATTATTTATTTATTGGTTAGTGCAAGTTGAAAATCTTAAAATGTGCATGCTTAATTACTGTTGTCTATAACTGACGGTTAGCTTACTTGCTACTTTGTTTGATGATGACGAAAACTCCCTCAACAGAATGGCCATTCATCAATTTGAAAGGCTCTATTAAAAAAAACGTTATTTCTAATAAAACAAAAACTTAGTTAATTAAAGCAGGAATCCAGCATATTCCAACATTAAAAAGCTTAATAAAAATCTCCATGAACGGTACAAACGTGAAAAATGATCACTACTAAATCATGAACATATTTCTCTGCACTGAAAAAGAAAACCTGCAAAATCAAGCTTTAAACCTTACCATATTTTTGAGTTGAGAGATAGGGAATAACATTTTAATATTACATTACATGATTGGACCGTGGCCAACTCTTTTCAGTATCACTCAATGTTTCTTATTATTTCAATATTATTTTTCAATAAGCGATAAATTTGTGGTTATATTGTGTAACACATATTTCAATTTATATAAACTTAAAAGACAGAAAAATCTTTTATATTACGCCTCCCAATTTCGTCCACATTCATTATAGTCGTTGGTTGTCTACCTCTGAACATAGGCCTCTACCATGATCTCTGGGGAGGGGGGGGGGGTGGAAATACTGGCTACCTTTGGCAGGCAGATTGACGAGCGCAGTATATTGTGGCAGGATATAGGTGACGCTGCGGCCCATCATCGTCCTGGTTGGTGTACAGTTATTCGAACCATTATGGCCTTGGTCGCCTTTAACGACCCCTCGACAAAAAAGAAGTCGGGGCTTTTCTTCTCTGTTGGTCACCGCATGGCATGTTTATAATAACTGCTATTACTAACTATACTTTAATATATATTTGACCACGCGTTAGTGCAGTAGTCAAAACAACTCGCTGTTACGATAACGCTCGCGAGTTCGATTCCCGCTCATAGCAAATGTATGTTAAAGTTACTAAATTTTTGTCATTGTATGAGCGTTTATGATTATTTTGCGAATAATTCCGGATTCCAAACAACTATTCATTCTATTGGGTGTCGTTGAGCATGAAACGCTTAATCTTACAAAGAAGTTTTTGCATTTTTTCTTGGATTTATTTTATACCACATTCAAAACTTATTTTATAAATTAATATTTCATTATAACTATAAAAAAATAAATAAAGAATAAATTTCAATAGCGAATACATCTCATACCTTCATTTCGTCGATGATATCGTCATCTTTGCGGAGACATTGAAGGAGCTAGATGACCGGATGCAGGATGCTGGGTGACCTGAATAAGTCCTCCCGACTGGTCGGTCTCGGTATGAATTTGGACAAGACGAAGGTTATTTTCAATAAACAAGTTATGCCGAGATCAATATCTGCCGATGGTACTCTTCTCGAAATTGTACAGGATTATGTTTCACCTAGGCCACACAATCCAACTAGACCAAAACAACTTCGAGAAGGAAGTTGATAGAAGGATTCAGTTGGGCTGGGCGGCATTTAGTAGCATTTAGAGTCTTCGATTCGAAGATTCCGCAATGCTTAAAGACAAAAGTCTTCGTGCGGTGCAGCCTATCTGTGTTAACATAATTATGGCGCCGAGACGTGGACACTGACGACGAGATTAGTACACTTTAAAGTCACTTAACGTGCTATAGAACGGGCTACGTTTCGAGTCTCTTTCAAGGATAATATTTATTTTGTCGTTGTTTTTTTTTCTATTCGTATTAAAGCGGCATTATATGTCACATTAATACGAATTGATATTAATATACTATGTTATAAAACGGAATACTTTCGTTAAATATTCGATTGACCGTTTTCGTTATCCATCACATTTCAAAAGCATGTAATTCAACTACTAAAAAGGATAAAATAAAAGGATTTTATGTGTAAAAAATATATGATTAATCCACGTGACTGGCGTTTAATCCTCACTCGAAATAAAGCATATTATTTCTTTCTAATTCATTAAATGATGGATAAAAATCATCTTTTGGGCATTCTAAAATTAATTATTTATCAATTAGCAGATGCTAAAAAAATAAATATATTTCGAAATATCTTCTAGAACCTTTAACGAGAAAGTAAGGGAGCTTTATTCCAATTCGCAGTAAGACAATTTTTCACGGCGCTATAGTTAATCCTACGGGCTTTATTGAACAGATAAGATTCTGAGTGCACGGAGAAGCTTTTCACACCGAAACAAAAAGAGTGGACTGCGAATTTCTTGGATTAATGGACTTTTGTTAAACAAAAGATAAATCTTATTTTATGAAAACAAATTAGTAATTAAGAAAATTAATTACAAAAACTGGTAAAGGATTGTGTTTCTATTTAAAGATACACAAAATTACATGAACAAATTAAATAAATATTTTATTTATTACAATGAGATTTTAAATTTGCTATTTTTCTTCGGGACAAATGCCTATTATTTTTTTTTTAAATCTTAAATAAGGTTTTTGGTAAGGATACTTGAATTTTAAATTAAAAAAATTTAACACTAAAATATTTTATAAGAATATATATATGTTATAAGATTTTTTTTTGTGTCGCAGGGGAATCCAAGATGATATCCAGGACGCCGGGGTAGGCAGTCCTAGACCTATGTCGGACTCGGCACTTTGGGAGTGCATACCGTACTAAACCCCTGCGGGAGCCTTCTGCCGCTTTAATTAGAGGGTCCCGGATCTGCAGGCAACAGGATCCCTCCAGCGACAGGTTGACCTCGGCGAAAAGGCCAGACTTCTCCTCCATGGGAACTGTCCGACTATATAAGATAATATAACTTTAACTTTGTTCACTCGTCGACAAATATATTAAAGAAATTTAATTTAAAAGGACGATTTTTAATAACTGTGCAATATTTAACACTTATTTAATTTAAAATTTAGCTAGAAACGCCGAGAAAAGTCAATGTTAGTTTGGGGTCGTCCTTTAATTTTTATTAATTATCCTGATTAGGTATCCTGATGATTGCCATATTCAGTGACCAAATCAACAGCCCTGACAAACGGATGGACGAATGCACAGGTGAATAGCGGAGTCTGTCACGGTGGCATGTGCCAGCGATCCCGTGGCGTCCTTATACGACGACGAGGGCACCGCTGTGTTTTAGTGGGTATTCTGACTTCACAGTCAGCGAGTTCCACATACCCGCCGCCTGCGGGTGGCGGGATGCGTAAACGCATTTCACAGCGTCAAAAAAAAAAAAAAAAAAAAAAACCTGAATAGCGGAGTCTTAGAAGTAGGTTGTTATGCAAACGGTGCAGGAATACAAAAAAATAACCGTATTAAATATTACTGTAACTGATACTCATTTTGATAAAAAATTTAATACTTAATTCGTAGCTTTGATCAATGCTGTAGATCAATTCGTAGCTTTGATCAATACATTTCCAAAATTGATAATAATTGTCGATACACGATAGATCTTGATAAGATGTAAAAGTTCGAGCGTCCCTATTGGATAGCCCTGTAGTTCTTTATTAGTTTGCAATTTATAATATTATTATCCCCCTGCGTGCAATTACAGTTTAAATTTTACAATTTAAATAAAGTGATGAATACCGCTACTGTAGGTACCTACATGTTTGTGATAAATCGTACATAATAATTAAATCTAATTTCAACGTAAAATGCTTAAAGTTTTATGTCTCTCTGTAATTATCGCCAGAGGTATTTTCGCTGGATAATAAAATTTTATTATGATATTTCAAACTCCAAATATAATATCTTAGTGGAGTCATTATTTTATGTGAACTTTTGATCGGCGTAGCTTTAATAGCCACACATCGCTACGAAATATCGATCTTTATAAATCTAAGAATAATTTTGCAGAATAATTTATTAAAAAGAATTAAGAGGCAGAGATCTTAGAATATCTTTAATTATCAATACGACATAATTAAGTAGGTTGGTTTATTTGAACACACTACCCAACAGTAACCTTACCCTGAATTCGAGAACGATTTAAATTTTTTTTATAAAATATTTTTTTTATCGTATCGTAAACTACACCAATACACATATATTAATATGAAGATTACACCCTTCTATCTCTATACCTATACATATACACCTAAAGAATATCGAGTTAAGTACCATACATGCATATTCGTTACAGTATTTAATACATTATAAAATAATGGCTGCTTATTTTCCCATTCTAAAAAATATCTCTAGGGCCTAAACAAAATCATCTAGATTCCTATCCACGCAGAGTCGATACTAGACTCAATTAATTGAGTTGGCAGTTTGCCAAACTCATCGTTTTCGCTTTAAAAAAACCTACCATTGATTGGGTAAAAAAAAATGAGAAATAAAATTTCAAATCAATTTTCACATTATTTTATTTTGAAATATTAACACTAATTAACCTGCCCGGTTTCACTCGCGTTTACTGTTGGATCGTAAGGAAGGTAATTATTAAAACATAACGAAAAGGAACTAAACTAAACTAAACGAAAAGGATATCTGATGCAAAAATAATGTTATCAATCAATAGTCAGCAATTCATAGAAATTAAGAATTAAAGACCATAATTTAAGCATAATTTCGCCACAGTTAAGGACTATAATAGAAATCAGTTTCATCATGCGGTCATATCACTAATTTGGTTATATATATATATATATATATATATATATATATATATATATATATATAAGTGATGTTTTTGTACATAAGAGTTTTTTTTTTGTATATTATGCATCCTAAATTGTCTAGATTCGCGGTTGGACCTAATAGGTGGTGGTGGGTAATAACTTTGGATAGAAGACGAGTCTAAATACATACATGTTATGGCATGTTTTTATTATTTCCCAGTCGAGCCAACACACTAGCGGCGCGTGTCGTTTGTATTGTTTATTATTTTTATTAGTTAATTATTTAGTCTTTACTAGTCAGTCTTGGTGAGCTTACATTACAATTTTACATTTAAAATACTTAGGTAAAGTATTAAGCATTAAGTAAATTATTAACTAAATCAGTAGCTATAATAAATATTAAGATGACTGATTGTAGTGCCTCTTCTCCATATAGAAGAAGGTTTGGAGCCTAATACACCACGCAGTTCCACTGCGAGATGGCGGATATTTCCTTACCATTAGTAACGGTCGCTATCTGACGTCTATGATAACAATCGGTACCGACGGCTTTACGTGCTCTCCGAGGCACGGTGGGGAAACCCACAAGGACATACACCCACACCAGAAACAAATATTTCCACCACCCCGCAACCCGCAACCGCCGGCGTTGAGGCGACTACTCGCACCACTACACCAGAATGGTTGTCCGAAAGTATCCGCAACTAACGGATAATACGAAATATTTTCATATCCGTAAACATCCGAAAACGGTATAATAATTATTTACTATCCGTATCCAACATTTCATATCCAACATCCGTGTAATTTACGATTAGAACAAAGGCATCTTAAGTTTGTTATAATATGTTCAGTATATTTCAATGAATGCACCTAAACAAGTGAAAAAAAAAATCCTTATGTGTAAAGCTTACAAAGAAGGTGTGAATAATGTTCAATAGTGGGATTTATTCATCTAGACTCCGCTATTACTCTAGATTCTAGAGTAATAGCGGAGTACAGCTGGAGAAGCGCTCAGAAGGATTATCCTCCTAACACCTGACATTTTTAAATATTACTTGTTAGAAAGACCGAACTAGCTTCCTGTAGAACAAAATGGCAACCATTATCAAGTCCTGACAATCACGTAATGATAGATGTCGTTAAAACCGAACGTTCTATAAGAAGACATTATTTTTTCTTTAAATTTATGGTAATGTGTTAGAAAGAAATGCCGTTATCACAATATTTATATATTCGTCTCTGTCATACGCGTTGACCGATGCTAAAGCAAAATGCCATATTAGTATCCAGTGACCACGAATAGGTGACAATGGCGGCACGTCGTAAACAAGGTGAGTAAATTTGTTAATATCTTATATAAATATTTGTAATTTCAACAGAATAACTTTTTATTTAAACTACAATTATGTAAATATTATCTATATTGTATTATTTTTGCAAATCATGCGGCATAACATGAAATAATTAGCATCAATCAAATTTGTTCTTTGTAAAGTATGTTCGGTCTTAAGTTAATTAATTCGATACTAGTTTTTGTTCTTTTAAAATCACTTTCGGTCTCTGTTTAACAACTTCAGATTTTATTATTATTTCGTAAACCATTCATTTTTGTCATATTTTGATGATAAAAATATAAAACTACCTACTTACACACAACCCAATTTATAAATATTATTTCATTTTAGAACTTCAAGACCAGGAAATTTCTGATATTTTAAATGAATCTGAGGTAGAAGATGCCGAGGATGATGAAGATCCAACTTACCAAGAGCCAGAAATAGACAGAGCTTATGAAAATGTTGATGAGCACTTTTTATCTTCGGAGAGTGAAGACTCTAGTAGCTCCGAAGATGAGATTAGTATTCCGTCTACCAGCAGCTTTCGGGAGAGTAGTTCTCGAAGAATTCGAAGACAAAGCTCGGTGCGTACGCGTGGTGGAGTATTTTGTCGAAATTCAGTGCGCTCTCGTGTGCGTACTCGTGGTGGAGCTGGAGCTTTTAGAATAAGTCTTGATTCCAGTCAGTCAGATTCCATCTCATGGACAAGATCAAGCTTTAGAAAAGATTTACCTGCTCTGTTACAAATGTCATATCGACCTTCTGAACCAAAACCATCCCTAATAGGATATTTTTATGAATATATAGATGAAGACCTCCTGAATTTAGTGGTTAGGATGAGCAACCAAACTGCAGTCGAGAAAACTGGAAAGACTTTAAATTTAACTTTAGGTGAGTGCAAAGTTTTTGTCGCCATAACTATGCTTATGGGATGTATAGGCTATCCTCAAATCAGAATGTACTGGAGCGAGAAATATGCGGTACCAATCATAGTTAGATCTATGGTGCGAGATCGATATTTTTTGCTCAGAAATTCTCTAAAGTTAGTTTACGATAAGGACATTTCTGCTGAAATGAGAAAGAACGACTTGCTGTGGAAAGTGCGCCCGGTACTGGATAGAGTCCTCCAGGGATGTCATCGACAAATTCGAGAGCAAAAAATTTCAATTGACGAAATGATAATCCCATTTACCGGTGCTTGTCCGATGCGACAATATTGCCCCGGAAAACCGAATCCTACTGGGCTCAAAGCCTTTATTCTTGCAAATCCAAACGGCTTAGTATGTGATGTAAGAATATATCAAGGCAAGAAAACTGGAACTAAAACTGGCCATGGTGAGTTTAATGTAGGAGAAAGCGCAGTTTTGACACTAACAGAGACATTAGTCCCTGGGCACATAATATACTGTGATCGATTTTTTACAAGCATAAAATTAATAGATGAGCTGCAGAAAAGAGGTTTTAAATGTGCCGGAACTATAATGAAAAATCGCCTTCCTAAGTATCTATTACACAATTTGCAGACTGATAAACAATTAGCAAAACAAGGAAGGGGCAGTTATGATGTACTTGTAAGGGAAGACGAGCAGATAGCGCTGACGAAATGGTATGATAATAAATCTGTTATGTTTTTATCAAGCATTCACGCTGCAGAGACAATTGATGAATGTAGACGTTACGACAGAAAAATACGTAGTTATGTTTATGTCAAAAGACCTGAGGTAGTCAAACAGTATAATAGTAACATGGGAGGTGTGGACCTAACTGACAGGCTGTTAGCTGTTTGTCCCTCGAGAATGCGTACTAAAAAGTGGACGGTAAGATTTATAAGTCATTTTATTGACTTGTCTATTGTTAATGCATGGATAAAATATAAGGCTGATCAGAAGATGCAAGGAGTACGTTCCCATAAAATATTACAGCTACGGGCTTTTAAGCAATCAATTTCTGAAAAAATTCTGGATGATTACCTTCTTTCAGAAAATGAAATTGAACGTGCAACTGAGGAGTCTTTGGACGTAATGGAAGAAAAAGTCAGCAAGACTACAAAAAGAGGTAGACCTCCCGTTAAAGCAATCCCCTCAACTTCTTTCCGACAACGCGGTTTCCTTCACTTACCTGCAATGGGAACCTCACAACATAGGTGCAGACAGAAGAGCTGTGTGATGAAGACTACTATTTATTGTCAAGCTTGTGACTTGCCTCTATGTTTGACTGCGAAAAGAAACTGTTTTGCAGATTTTCATCCACCTAATTTATATTATTAAATATGTTTATCTATTTACATTTATAATGAGTAAGAAGCCAACTATTTTATGTTTTTTTTAGTTTTAAGGATATTTTATTACTAATAGCTTATATCATAAATGGATCTCACGTTATTTCAAATAACATTGTTTATGTGATTATTGAAGACTGATTAGTAGATATCTAAATTGTTTTGTGATGAGAATTTTTGAAATATAACTTTACATTTTCTATAAAACTTGTTTTTATTATTTAGTATATACTGAGACCCAATGTTCTTTATAAAGAACAAAAATATGGATATTCTATCTTAGTGTAAATACATCTTTTCTTAATTATGAACAACATTTGTTCTAACAAAAAATTCGAAACATGTTTTAAAATAGTTAAAATCAGTGTAATACTTTCAGGACTTAATGAGTATATTAATTTTGTTCTATTTATGGGACTTTCGGTCATAATGACTTCTGCTACCTGGTAATGTTAGGTCTCAAATATGAACGCCATTTTGTTCTTTTCAAAGGCACTTGGGACTTAGGAGGTTAATGCAATTAGTATTGATTTTAGCGTTTAAATTTTATTATAATCCAAAGAACCAAGACTAATTTCGAAATTGGTTTCGATCGCAAACATATATGTTATAGTTAAAATGATGATTTAATTTAAAGTTTATTTTAAAATGAAAAAAATAATTAAGAATCGTCTGCCGAGAAATTTAATTATTATTTCATTTTGTGATAAATTCAACATCTGCAATGCAGCTTCGTCCATTTCGAAAGGTCCTCAGAGATTTGAGGTCAGACATAAAAATGAAATATGGCAAGTTGGAAGTTGAAAGATCTCCTGTTTGGAACTCTCCGATGGACGTTAGGTACCTCTTGCTTCAGATAGTTCGTCCGTTACATCCAATTAATCTTACTCGTTCCGATAACTTGTCTTCCACACACAAGTTTCACTACATGGACATACTTTATACTTTAATAAGAAATAGAGTTGATGTTTAAAACTAAACTATGTAAACATAATACGTCATCTGCAAGTACAATTACTTATTGTAAATTCAATTTTCACCGCGCTTCTTCATTTAAATATTCAACTCGTTAACTTTTTAACGTTTCGACTCAGATGTGAATCTCCATGAATTATTACAGGAGTGCCGACAATTTTTTGACTAGATAAAACCATTAAAGCTTTCTCGCAGCGATTTCTGCCCGTTTGGTACAATTAACACTCGGGTCTGCGTGGCACCACAAAAAGGAACGAGTGTCAGCAGTATTCCTGCCAGATCCGCACATTTCAATTTTCGTGTGCCTTTTGGCCTATGGGCATAGTGCCCAAGCTATTATAATGCATACGTGTCATTATAAATAAACAAATATTTTCCTTACTTCTTTTCTTAGATACAAGGCTTTAAAAGGCATGAATTGGTTAATTATTTTTTACACACAGATCCTTAAAAGTTATATTAAGTAATCGTAATAATTTATACGACATGGAAGCACAAAAGAAACAAATAAGGAAATAAACAGAAAGGAACAAATGTACAAATATTTGTAACTGGTCATATAAATGTAATTATTTGCCCCAAGCGGGAATCGAACCTGCGACCGTCAGAGTTAAGGCAACTTTTCGCATCATTACACAAGAACGGTTGTCACCCTGTTGTTGGAAGTATAGTGAATTTTAGAATCCCTAACATAAAAAGGTGCATGGTGTCTATACTGGATGGAAGGCTTAATTTTTTAATAATTTTGCTGATTTAATTTTACAGACAGCATTTTTTCATCTAGATTTTTTATTTTACATTTTGTTAACTGCCAAAGCATATTATTCACAAGATTATATAAATGACGAAGATGTGTGTGCGTGTGTTTAGTACCTAATGCTGGCTTCTATGCAGAGTTGTATAACTCGAACATTACTATGTTTGACGGTTTTTTAAAAAGTAACTGTTCAGTTTACTGCCGGTTTTTCTTAGAAGAATCTGCGTTTCCAATTGAGAATAGCTTGACATTTACTATACTCGTAATTAGTTATATATACTATGTAAAATTAAAAAAACGACAATTAAAGTTTATTATTCTATAAGTATTCTTCTTTACAAATTCTTATAATTACAAATAACTAAATAAATTGAAGAACATTCCTTGTGATATCGTTTTTTCTCTCTCTACAGAAAAACTTAAATGACAGCCAGCCAGGCGTGGCATAATTCAAACTAAAGAGATTCTCTAGGAATTTCTTTATATATATTTAATACTTATTTAACTTTTGACTTTTAGAAATATTTAATCATTCTGCTTGACGGATTTCGTTAGGCAAAGGATTCCATCCAAGCAAGAAGGCCTCTTTTACATATTTATGTGACAATGGTCTAAATAGTTTTTAAATCATCACAATTTAAAGAAATGTCATGAGAATCCAAAGAATACCTTAAGGCCAGTATATCCCAAATCACCTGTTTTTGATAGAGTTTTAAACATAGTAATATTCATTTTTTTGATCCGTTAAAAATATATGTTATAGTTTAACAAACGTTCTTGATTATTCAACGGTTCAAAACACGATAATTGTAACTTGACTCGATAAAAAAAAAACATAAAGAAAGGATGTTTTTGATTATTTTTCGAGTTTTATTCGAAGAATATCAGATTTTAAGTTACAATATTCACATGTAAAAGTAGGTAATAACTTTTAGTAGAACATTTAACGGTTACTTTTTTAAATAAATGTTTCTATTTTTTTTAAATATTAAATATTTAAATTATATAAGAAAACGGCCCGCGCGCCTCGCTTTAGTTGCCTGCGAGGCGTCATCGAAGTAGGACCTGTATCTCTGCTGTCTGGCGGCGTCCCCCCCCTCTAAAGATTGGATTTTTTTTTATAACAAAAATATCCACGGGCTTATATTTGCCCGTGCCTTTTTTTAATTAAATGTATAAGATTGTTAATATAGTTTCATGCGTACTATTTTAGACTTACATTAGCTAGACTTATTGTCAGGATCTCTATGACGCGAGTCCGTATACTGACCATTATTTATTTATTATTATTATAATTTTTTTTAATACATATAATCATATTTACATACATATAATCATTTTTGATAAACATAATCTTTATTTACAAATATAATTTACATATACAAATATACGCACATACATATATATACATATACATATACACACACACACACATATATATTATATATATATATATATATATATATATATAATTTAAATTATATATAATTTTATTTTGTCTTTTTTTTTTCTTACATCTATTTACATCGTGTTTCTTATTTTCTATGTACATGCGTTTATTCCTTGATCTAATATAATCTAATATTTCATTGCTTGTTAGTACATAGGTACATACCAGCCACCACATTTTTACGGCTTGTCTGTCGGCGGTGTCTCTTTTATGTATAGCCATCTTGAGGGTGTGCTCGAGTATTTCCTTTGTTGTGGCCTCCACCGAGGCCGACAAAACGACCGATTGCATCACCACCGTCGTCGGTGTAGTAGACACAGGTCTTTGTGTGCCTGGTCACCGCGACCACAGCATGCGGAACACTGTCATGAATCCGCAGCCTCCTAGTCTTTGTCTGGACGATGATGACTGCCTCGCGTGTCTGTCCCTGTGCCTCGTGGATAGTCATGACGCTCGATCCCTGTCCGGTGCCGTATCCCTTGTCTATCAACGTCTTCTTTTCCTCTTGTGTGAAAACCGATGTATAGGGTCCGGTCTTGTCTCTTAGGAATTCGAGCGCCAGTGAACCTCTCTATCCTCAGAGAATGGATAGTGTGGTTTGAGAAATAGATTGGATAATTTTATTTAGTACTAGCTGTGCCCCGCGGTTTCACCCGCGTTAATTTGAGGGAAAAACGTACTTAAATATTTTCGCCTCGTTGGTCCAGTGGTACCAAGCGTTACTGCCGAGCAAGGGGTCTCAGGTTTGATTCTTGGGTCGTTCAACATATTACTGAGTTTTTTTTCGAAAATTTACAGTAAAAGAGTGATGTTATATTTACTTTAAAAGTGGAACTATAATAAAAAAAATGTCTTGAGAAGAGAAATAATAAAGGACGCAACGGAAGCTCTCAAAAAAGATTATTTTTTCCCGTTTTTGTAACATTTCTTATTATTACTCAGCCCCTATTAGTCGTAGCGTGATGTTATATAGCTTAAATTCTTCCTCAGTAAATGGACTATCCAACGCAAAAAGAATTTTTAAATTTGAACCAGTGGTTCATGAGATTAGCGCGTTCAAACAAACAAACTCTTCAGTTTTATCTATTAGTATAGATTATTATTGATTATTTTATTAGATTAGTTTAGTTACTACTCTAACAACGTTGGAAGTGTTTTTACTGTATAGCAGTGTAGTGTAGATATAAAATGGGGAATAAAACTAGAAATAAAAAGAAAATATCTTGACGTGAACTACGTAAGCTTAGAAAAGCGATCAGATAAGTACTCGTAAGTTTAATGAACACTCAATCTATTTTTAGCTAGAATATAATGATTGTCATCGATATCTTAGACCGATATATTAGCATATCCAAAATTTCAATAAGTTATATTAGTATTTTCACCTAACAGCGGCTAGCTAGGAGCTAGCGGCAATTGAAGATTCTTCGACGGTCAGCGAATGGCGATGGGTCCCAACCAGGCTAAACGTAGCAGACGACGCGGCGCGGGACGTACCAGCGGGATTCAGCAGTGGTCACAGATAGTACACAGGTCCTGAATTTCCTTATCATCCGGAGTCCACCTGGCCCACGGAAACGTCCGCCTTGTCGTCGTCAACCGAACCTACAGGCGAAGAAAGGACTCATCACGTCACCGATCGTAAACAGCCGCGACTCAAAGAAGGGTTACCAGACTGCACACGGTACTCCAGCTGGAACAGACTCCGCTACACGACGGCTCGAGTGCTACAGTTTATAGAACTCTGTCGAGCCAATACACAACGAGTCAACTATAAAAGGACTAAGAAAAGCGCGTTAAAAGACTCAGACTGGAAAAGGACGAACAAGAAGCTGAAAACACGCCATAAAATAAGAGTAGAGCTCGAAGAAACTTTGGAGGTTCGTCCGGTCTCCGCGGAACTTATCAGGAAAGCTGAAGACCTATTCATGAGAACAGTCCAAGAAGAATCTTTCCCAAATGAAGTAGAAAGCATTAAAGACGGGAAGTCGTTTACCCGAAACAGTCGCCTCAAGCAGCTGAGCATCGAGTGTGCAGAGAGAGCCCTCCGAGTCCGTAGTCGTATTAACGCCGCGGAGCAACTATCAACGCCATCTAAAAACCCGATGATACTAGATAGAAATCATCACACAGTGAAGTTGTGGATCATAGCGATGCATAGAACGAGGCATCACACGGGAGTCGAGGCGACTGTGAACGAATGTCGACAGCACTACTGGATACTACGCCTGCGGCCCGTCACAAGAACGCTCTTTCCACAGTGTCTACACTGCCGGATTAGGGCAGCGATCCCGCCACACCCGAGAACAGGAGACCTACCTGCGTGTCGCCTAGCTCACCATCAGCGACCCTTCACATACACAGGGGTGGACTACTTCAGACCATTAACAGTCACCGTGGGACGCAGCCAACAGAAACGTTACGTGGCAGTATTCACGTGCCTCACTGTAAGAACGATCCACCTAGAGATAGCGACGTCACTGAGCACAGACTCAGTGATAATGAATTTAAGAAGAATGAAAGCTCGACGAGGACAACCTGCTCAAATCTGGTCCGACAATGGGACTAACCTGCGAGGTGCCGACAACGAATTGAGACAGGCAATGGACAGAGCGACGTCCTCACCTTCGTCGCTGGGTCAACAGGCGGCATAGGGTCCTTACGTTTCGGCTGTCGCCGGTGCTTACCGGGCACGGTTTCTTCGGTAAGTACCTGCACCAAATCGCTAGGCGAGAAGCCACCCCTGATTTTGCCACGAGTGTAGCGCGCCAATCGACTCGGCGCGTCACACCCTGGAGGAATGCGCCGCTTGGGAGCCCCAGCGCAGGGCCCTGGTGGCAGTAATAGGTGGAACATAAACATTTAATACCTAAGAGAAGAAATAAAGTTTAAATCTACTTCTCTTAGGTATTAAATGTTGTAAAGTGTATTAATTAACCTTTAATTAGGCGCGCCAATAAACTAACACTGTTAGTCGCGCGGGGTCTGCAGTTACCCCAAATTGATAGGTATGAAATAAGAAACATTTTAATTAGTAATCAACTTTAATTGTTTATATTCTACTTATTTCTAATTAAAATTTTAGAAAAATACAAAAACAAATCTAGAAAGATATTTAGAACAATAGAAAAATATTTTTTTTCGTAAGTACTATTACAATTCAACAATTATCACAATTTTTTTTTGTATGATCGCCACAGATAAAATTGTTGCACTTATTGCACTTTGCGGTCGTTTTTCTGTCGCCTTTTCGTGGACAGATGAAGCACCTTCCTCTTTTTGCTGGGTGCAATCCTGTGTTAGACGTTGAAGGAGTCGCAGCTTCAGGTTCTGACAATCGCTTTTTCAAAGCGCTAGGCAGGGACCGAACTATTGCTCGCGCTAATTTTTGTGCTTTTACTAATTCTGTTGATAATAACTTTAGAAAAATTCGTCTCTTTATGGCAGCCTCATTGTTATTGAAGTTATAAATAACGAATGCATTTATAGCAGATACATTGAATAAATGAAAAAAGATAACCATAGGCCCTCTCTTCGTCCGCCGAACAACGTTATATGTGGAGCACAGCTTGTCATTAGTGTCTACGCCACCCTTTGTTTTATTTTAGTTGGGATGAGGTCGATGTGGATGGTTCTTCAGTATCACTTAATTCTGAGTTCGATTCATGCACTGGCTCCCAGAATGTATCTGCGTCTCCTTCTAGGCCCAACTCATCATCAGCTCATCGAAAGCTTCTTATTTATCTTCAAGAATTGCACTTATTTGTTCAATTCGAAGACTTTGCCTATTTTGGGCCATGTTGAAATAATTCTGTGAAAGATAAATAACTGTAAAAAAAACTTGATAAACTAAAAAAAGTCAACGTAGTTTATACGCATAAAGAAAAAGCAAAACGTAATAGCGTGTGTTTACTAAACAAAAACATAAAAAAGCACAATTTTGTATTTTACATGAATATATAATTGTGTACAGAATGGTGATAAACAGGTAAATATTTTTGAAATTGACATGATAAGGTGAAAAAAAATGTTTAAAATCATAATATATAAATATTTACTTACCTAAATTTGAACTACACTATTAGTCGCGCGGGGTCGACGCGACCCCAAGCCCCTCCGTGCAGTGCGTGTGATCAACTCCGCGGCGCGGGCGACACTGAATTAAGTGCAGACTAAACAGTTAGGAAGCTAGCAAAAAATTCGGGTTGCCAGCTTCAATAGCTAAAAAAATAACTTAACTTGAAGATCACTTGGGGTCGCGGCGACCCCGCGCGCCTAATTAAAGGTTAACAAAAAAAAAAATTACTGATAATTAATATAAATTAAAATATTAATAGTAAATTTTTTTTTTTTTTAGCTATAAACCCATAAAAAATTAAATAATGGTTTTTATCTACTTCTCTTAGGTATTAAATGTTTATGTTGCATTTTATACTGTGCCTTCAGGATCGAAAACAAAACTGAATTATGAAATAACCTAAAGTAAAAAAAAAAAACCTAGTAAGTTACTGTAAAATTATACATTTAATTATTTCCGTGCGCCGTCGCCGCGCGCGGGGTCATCGAGAGTTCATTTGATCGGAGACTTCGCGTAACTAGTCGCGCGGGGAGGGAGGTAGCGCTGAATACCTACAACGCTCGAATATACTGGCCTTAACATCTGACGCTGGAAACGGCGCGGCTAGATCACTGGCACACTGGTCAAAAAAAGCCGAAAAAATTTAGAACATTTTTTGCTTCGATATGTGGTCCTAACCTAGTTTAAAATATACATGTACAAATTGTTCAGATGTAATTCTTTACATAGTTATCAAATAGTGTTTATTACGTTTCACGTATTATAATATTTTATTTTAATAAGATAAATAATAAAAACATATAATAAATAATTTGTTTCTTACGTCAAATTATTACGCTTTTAGAGCCGAAACACATAACGGCGTTGCGGCGCCGCAACGCTAAAATCGGCGGTGGCGTCACCGCCAATTTTAGCGGCGCGGCACCGCCAATTCCGGCGTTGTGACGTCATACTTGTTGACCATGATTTATTGACATTTTGTGTCTATTTTTATATTTTATTTTTTTGTGTCTTTATTAGACATGGGTATCTCAATGAATTTTTATGAACTGCAGATAAGCTCATGAGCCATATGCTTGAACCGGAGCTGTGAAACGGCTCACAGTTCAGCTCAATTGTTGTTATAGGTATTGTTACTTTTAACCACTTTTAACTATTAGATTTACAGCTAATTTATGACTCGGTTCAAAAAATGACATGTATGATGTACCTAAATTATAAATATGTAATAAAGCAGCGTTTCGAAAAGTTATTATAGTGATATTTTTTCTATCTTACACAATTATAGGGGAATGCTAATTTCATGCATATGATAAACGCTAAAGTGAGTTTCTTTGTTTGTTACGCTTTCACGCTTTAACTATTCACCTGAATTACGATCATCATGAAATTCTGCATACCAGTTGTCTGGGGTACAGAAAAGGACATAGAGTACCTACTTTACGTACCGACTACTAGCTGGTAGCTGTACCACGCAAGCGGAGCCGCGGGCGAAAGGTATTTATTTATATTTAATCTATAAAACTAATATAGTAAGATATTAATTTATGTATCACTTTGTTTCAATTTTGTTTAGGCTTTATGAGACAAAAGTTGTTTAAAATTCTACCAGCATACAAAATTGATTCACAAAATTATTTCCGGTACAAAGGATTACTTTTTATGCATTCTACTAAATAACAACTTCACAAACAATAATTAACAAATTTCACGTGAACTATAATATTTAAAATAATTAAATTAATATCCACAATAAAAAATCACGAAGAACTGGTTACCCTACAACAACGCTCTTTTTCGCGGCGCCGCAACGCCGCAACGCAAACTGCCGATTTTAGCGTTGCGTCGCCGCAACGCCGTTATGTGTTTTGGCTCTTAAGCTTTCGGCGTCCTTACGTTGTATACTTAAAAGGTAATTAAATACATATCGTGTATGCAATTAAATAATCGAACACTAAAATAAATTAATATTCTGAATTATTAAAATAAAAATTTAATTGTGTATTCTAATTTCCTAGATTGCCATCACTAGTTAGAAAGGTTTGGAATTTAACTCACCATATCCCTCAACTAGGTAGGCAATCGATAAGTTGTATCGATAAAATATTTTCTACATAATTTTGTAATAAATACATGGTATTATATATATTTATATTATGTGTTAATTATTATTTATGACATTAATTTATTGCAGCTATTTTTATGTTTTGATAATTTATTAAAACAAAAATCCTTCTCCGGATAAAAAAAATGTATTTTATTTAATGAACAATCATGATATTTTAAATCACAATCATGTAGATACTGTAATGGAAATGATACATTCTGTTGATTTCATTTAAAACGTGTGTCTTATTCTTTTATCTATTTGTTTAAATTATTTATTGTAATTGATAAATAATTTAAATAAACAAATAAAAAATAAATTGTAAATCAATATAATTTTATTACATTTTTATAAAAATGAAAATTCATCCATTTGCTTATGACAGATAAAAAAGGAAATAAACGTCATAATTGGAACTTTTTTTATATAGTGAACTGTCTCCAAATGGAGTAATAAAAAAATTTGAACAATAAGATTAATCCATCAATCTCACAAAGATACCTTTAGTAATTATCATGAATTTAAATGTTTTCTATATAAAGTGTTGATTTTTTATGCAATCGTTACGTTGGTTGCCAAGCGATACCTTTAATTGGATATAAGTTTAGATAGCGACTCTCTCCGACTAATTAGTCTTCTCAGGTTTACAATCTGTTTTAGAGTTAATTGATTCTCTGTAGGTATTCTAAATTACAAAAGATCACTGTAATTAAATACATAGACATTAAGTTTTGTTAACAAAGTTACTTTACTTTTTAAGTGCTTTTGTTACTTTTTAAAGGTTTCCTAATATAATTTTGAGTTGATAAAAACTAATTCAATCAATTATTATATTTTTATTACCTTTTAAAATTAATTAGAGAACCTAAAACAAAAAAAAAATAAATCTTCAAAAAGCACATTTTATCATAACCGGTGCTGGCCCGTGAACTTCCTCAACAACATGCAATAGGCCTCATTTAACTCACAAACGAAACAGTAGCCAGATAACTTTTGCCATAAGTCAACACAAGAAAGTCTAGTTTTTCCCAACTTGCCCGTCTTGCTACTTTCCAATTTTTGTTTTTATTGTCGGTGAAAACACGCGTAAGTTTCCAGCCATTCTAAAGTGTTGCATTTACCATAGAAAAGCATTTTTTGTATTTACATATGTTTTTAAAAAACAGTTTAATTTTTTTGTCCAGTGATGGAGGTGCGTGCGGCGCGTTCTAGTGGCGCGAGTAGCGCGGGCGCTCGGGCGGTGCGGGTGGTCGCGGGCGCGTAGGGCGGCGCGGTGGCGGGTGCGCGCGGCGCGGGGGCGGCGGCGCATGCACGCCACCGGCCACACGGACCGCTCGGGCGGCGGCGGCGGCGGCGGCTCCTGGCGCCTCCCGCCCGACGAAACGCTGCAGGTCGCCGATCCGAAATCTGCGAAAGAAGAGGTATAATTCTAATTTAAAGAACATATTTTGTGTCAAACTAGTTCAAAATCTACATTTCGGTTTATTTCGATTTTTTGTATATGAAACTCAAAAGACGCTATCCCGTCTAAATTTAAAATTCTACAGAAATAGCAATCACGGTTTTCATCGAATTTACCGATTTACGAAGTAATTTTCCAATTTTCTCTTCCTGGAATTCCTCATTCGGACTGCTACGAGGAATTTCGAGGACAAATTTAACAAGTCGGTCTACTCGTAATCGAATAGCATTTGATTTTTCTTTATTTAGGTATATATCTACCTTCAAACGACAAATTGCATTAAATAATATCTATTAACTGCATTTATTTAATGCGCCAGAACTAATGATAACGATTAACGACATCTAGGAGATAACACACAAATAAAAGGTTTAATATATGAGTAACTTTTATTTTCATTTTTTCCTAAATATTCTATATATATATTTAATAACACTTTTCAGAATTTTTTATTGTTATAAAAATGATGGACTCGTTGGTAATTAGGTAATTATATTGAAAACATTTTTAAAATATTCGTTGGTAAATTTTAATGTACATATTAAGAACAGTAAAATACTTTACATACGTAAATAAAAGTTCGCCAGCGCCAATTATAAAACGTTGAAAAGTGTTGGTTTTACCGTCCGCTCTTGTAAAATAAGTCCTTATGTTGCGAGGCTCTCATCGTGAGTGTTTATCCGTAGCCGCACCTCACGGCTAAGAGCAGACAGCCCTTGCTGAAACCATATTTGAAAAAATCGACCAAGTTCGAGTCGGTCTCTCAGATGAATGACAGCGTACCATCGCAAAATATTAAATCTATAATTTTAAGGTTGGGCTAAAAACAGTACAATACATTTTCATTTAAGGGAAACCTATTTTAAAATTTATTTAATTTATAATATGTGCAGTTATAGTGGACTAGCAGACACTAGTATATTTTAAATGAATTTTAAATTACAAATGTCTATCTATTACGATGCCAAAGATTATATTATAAAAGCCCACAAATGGACTGAAGAGCTGTATTTGAATATGGAACCCTAAAAAGAAATATGTTTTGAATTCAGAATGTGCGTTTCATTTCACATTGTTTCAAACCTTTTTTATGTGACTCTTTACAAAAGTATTTCAATTGTAAATGAAATTATGCAAATATTCCTTTGTCCCAGGATCTTTACCCGGGAGATGGGCACAACTGGAGAAGCATTGTATTTTCATTAATAGTCATCGGCCTTGTGATCGCTGGTATCGTCACCGCCATTTATTTACTAGGGTGAGTTGATTTTATTTACAAATTTTCCATTTTATTTTTTATTTTTTTATTGATTCTAATATCCGTAGAACTCAATCAAATTAAATTTCATACTACAGTACTAGTCCAACGACGTGTTCCTACCTGTGTTGATGTTAATGGCCACTGTTTTGTTTAAGCTTAAGTGGTGACCAGGTACACATGTTAGATATAGTTATGCTATGTGTCGTCAAAATCGTTTCAGTATTTACGAAGTGAGTGTTTCTTGGTCTTATTCATTTATTTTATTTTTTTATTTAATTTTCATAATAAACACAATGTATACAAAATTATAATTATGAGTAGCAAAAGAAAACCACTAAACTTTGTACAATAGTACAATCTCCAGTTCAGATCTTATAAAAACAAATTGAAGTACAGTTACAATAGGTGGTATATCAATGATCGTACATTTAAGCTGAAGACGATTTCAGTTTTTCTAAATTTTCTGCCTCTATAGACAATAGTGATAAGTCTTAAGTCTAAGCTTTTCATATCCCTAAGATAATTTATTTAAGTTCTTAGATAACAATTTACCAATTTTTGTATATACACATCCGGGGCCCCTGTTGGCCGGGGGCCCCGTATTATTGATACGGCTGATACGGCGGTAGCTACGCCTCTGTTCTTAGTGCATCCAAGCTAACTCGTACCCTGTGTTAGTGATGAAGGAAGTGTGATTGCATGCAATCTCGCATGTGTAAACCACTTTACAAGGTTACATGTTTCATATAATTCACAAGCGGAAAACACCATAAAATAAATATCCTACATTTTTAGTGTAATAGGTACCTATATCGAATCAGTTTAGTTCTTGTGAATAAAAAAAAAGAATTTTTTTCGATTTTATTTTTGGAATATTATTTTATTATTATAATATTTATTAATTTATTATTATAAAAATATTTCTTTGCATTGTGATCAATCTATTCAATAACACTTGAATTAATTATTATTCTTACTTACTACTACTATACTTCCTGATTCATTAGCAAATATAAGTTTTGATAATTTTCAATCTTTCAAACAGACAACGCACTTTTTAATAAAGATCAATTAATTAGTTTTTAGAAATACTTGATATAAGATATTTTTCAGATATGTGGACGAGCTGCTCTACTGGTCAGGTCGTCGTATGCGACTCGACGAGTTCCTTCGGGGCGACTTGATAGGCGAGCGACTGATGACTACGTGGGTCAGTTCCCACCAGCTGGTGTACCAGGCGGACGACGGTGGTCTACTGGCACTCGATACCTTCAACAACTCCCTCACTGTGCTCGTCACCAATCACACTCTCGTAAGTATTATATAATAATAAACTTTATTTGAACTAAACTGAACTGAATCGGCCTTTAAACAACCCACTGCTGGGCAAATGCCTCTTCTCCATGTAGGAGAAGGGTTGGAGCTTAATCCACCACGCTGATCCATTGCGGGTTGGCGGATAATTTCCCTACAATGAGTAACGATCGTTACCAGGTGTCTATGACAACAACGTTACGTTTACGTGCTCTTCGGGGCACGGTGGGGAAACCCACAAGGACATACACCCATACTGGATCGGACCCGCGACCGCTGGCGTGCGGCGCGAGGCGACTGCTCGGACCCCTACACCAGAACGGTCAGATAGATTGAACATTGTACAGTAATTATACAATATGGATACCTTTATTAAACCGTATTTCCGTAACCTTTTATTAAAACCTTATTAAGGGGTAACAGTCCCGATCTGATACTGCTAAATTTTAAGTGCTATAAGTCAATATCATCTTATGTTCATAAAGGAAAACATTGTGAGAAAACCAGCATATCTCAGAACAAATTGTGAGACATGTATATTCACGATGACGCGATTGAGTATCGCTTCGGATTAAGCTTCATGTTTTCTCAGATAAAGATTCGTTTTTATTAATAAAGCCCAGTTCAAGCCTTTAATGTTATATTTACGGCCTGTTACATTAAAACCTCTTACTTGAACATTTTTCATTACAATATTCAGGATACTCGTCTTTAAGTACATTGATGCTTATGGCCTCAGTAAAACGAGGGGCTTTAGCTCAAGTGGTTTGAAATCCTTCAAAGAAGAAGTATGTTTAAATTATACTTTCGCCCCTTTTTATTTCATTTTCACTTAATTACTTACAGTATATTCAGTTGGAACTTTTTTTTAAATATATATTTTACTTTTGTTATCGATGTTAATTATATAAATAACTTATTTCTTTCTAATTGATTTACTCCCAAATCTGAACCCATTCAAACTAATTCTTTCTTAAAACATTATCCTCGTATAGGCTTGTGGTAGTAGAAATGTAGCCATGAATATCAAGATAGATAAAACGATTTTTTTTTTTTTTTTTTTTTTTTTTTTTTTTTTATTTTTTTTTTTTTTTTTTTTTTTTTTTTTTTTTTTTTTTTTTTTTTTTTTTTTTTTTTTTTTTTTGGCGGGAAAAAATGTACCTGAACGCACACCCCGTCGTCCGGGGAGACAACGGGGTAGTGTGGGGCCCTCACCCACTAAAATAACCCGCCGTGCGCCCTCACCCGCCCTTACAAGGCGGACCACGGGTACCGCGTACGTTGCTCCGTGACCCGCAGGCGGCAGCCCCATCGGGCACTCTCTCCTGTGCGACACCCCGCGCACTCGGGCATCGCACCTTCGCGGTAGGCTGTTTCGGCGGACGGCGGGCAATCCCCGACCCTACCGTCCGCAGCCTCGACTAGGGCGGCATCAGGCGCATGTGAGCGCGTCTGCGCCGCCCCGCGCGCCGGCGGCGAATTGGGTCCGAAAGGAGTGAGTCCTCCCGGGCCCTCTCCGCCGCCTCCTTCTGCAAGATTACGTTCTCGCAGAAGTTGGCGACCGCGGTCCAGGCCCTATCACCACCGACCATCGCTCGCGCAACGGCCGATAGCGACAGGTCCTCTCCAATGACTGCAGCGAGATCCCGGCGCTGCTCAGCCCAGGCGGGGCACGATTCGAGCGTGTGTTGCGCCGAGTCCTCGCTGCAGTCGCAGTGGTGGCAGCCCGGAGTCGTCTCCCTCCTTGCGACAACGTGCAAGTACTTGCCAAAGCAGCCGTGCCCTGACAACACTTGCACGAGTCGGAAGGTGAGGACTCCGTGCTGCCGCACCGCCCACTCCATCAATATCGGCTGAAGCGCCCCTATGGTCCGAAGACCAGCCCGGGGCGTCTCCAGCCGAGCCTTCCACCGTGTGAAGGTGGTGCGGCGGGCATCGTCCCGCCATACGATTATTTCACTCGGCAGGGGATTAATACCCCTCGTTCGCGCCACCGATACCCGCCGATAAACGTCGGCGAGCGCTTCCGCCTCCAAGTCCCACGGGGGGGTTCCGGCCAATGCGCACGCGGCCTCGACTCCTACCGTGCGGTAGCCGCGTATAGCCCTGACCGCCATGACCCTCTGTGGACGCCACAGATAGGCCCTATTGTGGGCAGTCAGGGACTCCGCCCACACGGGAGCGCCGTACAGCGCCATCGACCGGACCACCCCGGCGTAAAGTCGTCGGCACGCTAGACTCTGTCCGCCCATATTCGGCATTAGCCTACCAAGGGCGGACGCCGTGCCGACGAGCTTCGGCGCGAGTTGGCGAAAGTGCTCGTCGAAGCACCACCTTCCGTCGAGTACCAGGCCCAGATATTTCATGTGGGCCCGGATACCGACCACAGTACTATCAACCGTTATCGAGGCACCGGCGGGTGGACCACGTCGAGGCCCATGGAAGAGCAGGGCCTCAGACTTGTTAAGGGCCACCCTAAGCCCCAGTGCCTCGATCCTCCTGACCACCTCCGCGGTACCTGAGGTGGCCAGGGATACCGCCTCCTCGAAAGTCCCGCCCCGGGCTGTGACCAGTGTGTCATCGGCATAACAGATTACGCCCAGCCCAGGGGGGAGCCGGCCACGGAGGACCCAGTCGTAACCGATGTCCCACAGGAGCGGTCCGAGGACAGAACCCTGTGGGACACCGCACGACATAGGCCTCCTGACAACGTCCCCTTCCCGGTTGACGAAGAGGACGTTGCGGCCGTCGAGGTAGTCTGCCACCAGCCGCCTTAAGTAGAGGGGCACTCCATGGAACCGGAGTGCCTCCGTGATGCAGCCGAATGGCAGACTATTGAATGCGTTGGCGATGTCGAGAGACACCGCCAACAGCACTCCCTTCGAGGCGACGGCCTCCGAAGCCACGGCCTTCAGACGCAGAATGGCATCGACCGTCGACCGACCAGCCCGAAAGCCGAACTGGGCGTCGGACAGGTCGGGGCCGACCCGCGTGAGATGCTGGACGATGCGAGCAGCGACTACCCTCTCCAGCAATTTGCCCACCTCGTCCAGCAGCACGATGGGTCTGAAAGCCGTGACTGATTGCGAAGGCCGTCCCGGCTTCGGCAGGAGCACGAGCTTCCCCTCCTTCCAGCAGTCAGGGAACCGTCCGGATAGCAGGCTAGCGTCGAAAAGTCCCCTGAGGCGGGGCTCCAAGTGGTCGAGAACCAGGGCCAGCACTCGGGCCGGTACCCCGTCCGGCCCGGGGGCGGCACTTTTCCGCATACGTGTCGCCGCTGCCCCCATTTCCGATTCACTCACAGGCGGTACATTTTCCTCGTCGGCCTCCCGGACTTCGTCTGGTGGAGCCATGACCGGGGGCGTGTGAACCGCCTGCGTTGGGAAAAGGCCCTCAACCACCTGAGAGAGGAAGCCCGGCTGGAGGGTCTCCGTAAGGGGGGGGCCCTGTGCGCGGAGCTTGTTCAGCGCCGCGCGATAAGGGCGTCCCCAGGGGTCACGCTCTAGACCCTCCATCATCTCCTGCCGCTTCGCGTCTTTGGCGCGACAGATGGCCAGCTTCAACGCAGCACGCGCATGGTTATACGCCGCGTACAGCTGGCCCTCCCGCTCTTCGTCGCGTACTCGGCGACGTCGGCTGTGGGTGTAAGACCTCCGGGCACGAATACAAGCCTCACGGAGGTCCGCCAGCTCCGGGGACCACCAGTATACCCCCTTCCGTCGGGTTGGGTGCCGCACTCGGGGCATGGCCGCATCGCAGATTTGCGCTAATGTACCGCGGATGCGACCAGCTTCGACGCCAACGTCCTCCGTCAAGGGGGGAGACAGCCAAGACTGAACAATAGCCGCCTCCACCAGTAGGTCCCGATCGAGTTTACCCACAGCCCATCGTGGAAAAACGGGAGCTCTGTCCGCCGCGTGACCCCTGCTGGGGCCCCGGAGGGACCGGGAGACCTCTATCCGGATGTAGCGGTGATCGGATAGGGTCTCAACCTCCTCCAGGACACACCAGCTCCTTACCCGTGCGGCGACACCGGGGCTAGCGAACGAGAGGTCCACTATCGATCCACCCCAGCGCCGCACGCACGTTAGGGCGGACCCCCGGTTTAACAAAACGAGGTCCGCCGCCGCCGCCCATTCTTCAACCGCCGCACCGCGAGCATCCGTCCTGGGGGACCCCCACGCCGTGGATTTGGCATTGAAGTCCCCCAGCACGAGCACGGGACCCGGTGCACGCCGTATTGAGGTCTCCAGATTGTGTAAGAAGACCTCATAGGCCGCCAGACTGCGATTAGGGGAGAAGTACACGCCATACAATGTGACCCCTCCCCATTCGGCCGCCACATATCCCGTGCCCTTGTCTCTGACCGACAAGGGCGGGGAATGCAGCACCGTCGACCCGACGACCGCCACGGAGCCGTCCCGACTGCCCACCCAATTCGGGCGATCCGGGATGGAGTAGGGCTCCGCGGCTACGGCTACACCGACTGACCACTCCGCCACGGACTGCAGGAAGAGGTCCTGTGCCCTGGCGGAGTGGTTGAGATTCCCTTGCAGAATGACAATGTCACGGTCCATAATCAGACCATGTCCATTGCCTCCTGCCGCTGCGGCGGTTGAGCCGCGCTAGGTGGGGCAGCCAGGACCGATTGACTGCCACTCACCCCCTTCTTTGGGCCTGTTGCCGGAGGTCTGCACCCGTTCCGCCCCATGCAGTGCTCGGCAGGGCGATTGCCCGCCGCGCACGCAGGGCAGAACGGGGCAGCGGTGCAGGTTGCCGCTTTATGCCCTGTTTGACCGCAGCGGAAGCAGAGCCCGCTACAGTCAAAGCAGCTAGTGCACAGCGGCCGGGTGTGTCCGACCGCCATGCACTTATAGCACCTGGCAGGCCGAGGCTCCAGCACAGTCACCCGCGCAGAGCTCCAGCCCACCAAGAGTCTACCAACAGCGGCCAGAGACTTGGCCGCCGCAACAGGACACGATGCCCAAACAGAGCCTACACCACCTGGGCCTGGGCGAATGGTGCCCACCCGGACGGCATTTACTGGAGACCCAGTTTTCGAGGCAATGGCCTCCCGGATCTCATCCGCCGTCACGGAATCGTCCAGCCCGGAAATGCGCAGTTCGGCACACTTTACGGGCCTGGCGACACGGACACCACTCTCCTCTGGGAATAAACCCAGCAACCTCTCGGCCATCGCATCGGCCGTCCTCGCGCCGTCAGCCCCAGGGAACTCGAGAATTCGAGCCCCCGTTCGGGCTTGACGGGTTCTCGCGGCGACGCTCCCAAGATCCGAGACATCGATATCCCGCCGGGCGCGTTTCAGGACGGCCTCATATGTCAGGCCCTTCTCCTTGCCCTCCGGCAGCACAGTGATAACCACCGCAGCTGCCTTGGGCACTTGGAGCCTGCGCGGCTTCCTCTTCTTGGGCGGCGGCTTAGGCTGCCCTCTTGTCATTGGCGCCGCCTCGCGTTCCGTGGCAGCGCTGCGACCTTTTCCCCGGGACTTCCGGCCTCTCACTATCTGCCAGCCCTCTTCGGTGGGCGTAGCAGCAGCGAGGACAGAACCCCGAGGTGCAACTTCAGTAGCGCGCGAGGGCGCGGCAGTTGCCTTGGGTGCAGCAGCCCGCGGGGGCGGCGTGGCGCGTACCAAAGGCGGGAACTCCTCTCGGGGCTGACCCCTCAGAGCTTTCCCAGCCTCCGCACTCGTTTCCTTCTTCTTCTTCTTTTTCTTCTTTTCGGACCCATCTGGAGCCCGAGAAGAAATGGCCTGTGGCGACGATGGTGCGGTCGTCACTGCGGTGGACGTCGTTACGCATCCCCCTGACACGGTGTAGGTGTCGTGGCCATGAGGGGCGCTGTTTTTCTTTTATCGGCCGCTAGCGGCGGCCGCATTATCGGTTCCGGCGGCAACCTCGCTGCCAGAGCTTCGATCCGCGGACCAAAGATCGCAGCAATGCGGTCAACGATCACGCGGACCGTTTCTTCAGGTATGGTGGCACCTGATTGGTCAGCGGACTCTGAGGAGGCAGCCGCAGGGAGCCCGAGCTCAACCCGCATTCCGACCTGCCCCCTTTCGAGCGCCGCCAACCGTGCCTCCATCCGTCGATTGGTCTCGTCGAGACGCTTATTTGCGGCCTCAAGGTGCGCATTTTGTTCCTCGAGGCGCTTATTTTGTTCGATGAGGCGCTCGAGCGAGACCCCTAACTCATGCGCGGCGTCCTTTAAGCCGCGGACAAAGTTCCCCTTAAGGTTCTTGGAACCGGCGGCCACTGTCTCAACAATGGCCACGCTGTTTTTTGCCCGCAACTCAATTTCAGCCGTTGTTTGTGGCCCCGTTGATGGCAGAACGAGCTGCGCCGTGAGCATGCTCAGGCGCTCCTCCGCTCCTTGCTCTACCTCCTGCAACTTTCGGATGGTCATCTCCGATCTCTCCGCTCTTGTTAGGCTGCTGGAGCGCTGTAGGCTGTGAGCGCGCGGAGGCCGAGAACCACCCCCTGTCATGCCACACTCTGCACTCATTGCCCGCGACTTAGTTGGTTGAGCGAGAGACGGGTTCGTATCAAAGTCAGAGTCCGCCGCATCGCTCCTCCGCGCCCGCTTCCTCCTCGATTCGTGCCGTGCCAGGGTGCTGTTTGGTCGGGGCACAGGAAGAGGAGCAGCAAAAGAGACATCTCTCTCTTCAGCGGCAGACATCTCCGCGGCGGAATTGGCCGCTGAGCTCTCTGTCGCTGATTCTTCCGCTTTCCTCCCCCTCTTCTTTGTCGATCGACCTCTACCACGTGGTGGCAGTTGAGGTGCCACATCACGAGGCACTTCATTATTCCTCCCACTATTTTCTTCATTTTGGTTTATAACAATATTTTCCATATCTAGTCCCACGAGTATGGGATATATAAACGTCCACCCGGGCAGGGATCCCTGTACCCGGGTAAGCGTAAATTTGTGACCCAACACAGGGGGTCCGCAGGTACCCTGGCTGGGAGCGCGCTATTGATTGAACTACCCATCAACCATGCATCCCCTCGCCGCGCGCCAAAACTTGGAATTCGGGGTGATTTTTTATAGAGGTTTTCTTCCTCGTGGTCCGGGCGATTAAGCCGAGACCCTCGTTCCTGACCTGGGCCGCGAGACGTGACCACGACACCCAGTGACATCAGGATTACGATGTGGCGCGGTTGGCAGAATTGCCTGTCCAGTACCCAAGCAAATGAGTAACTGGACCCGTCGCAGCTTTGCCTCACATACGCCTCTTTCTCTGCCTCTGAGAGGCGGAGGTGAAGTAGAGGGATGGAGCAAAGCACCGCGGTGCAGTTATAAAGACCACCCGTCCTCAGTGTGCCATGCGCCACTCAACAGGTCCACTCTGATCCTCCCTAACTACTACTACCTACTCCTACTCCCATCCTACCTACCTACCTACCCGCGCGCCTAAATACCCACTTCCCTAGCGAAGATCAGAGTAGACCCGGAGTGAAGGAATCGCATTTTCGGCCTACCCTCTGTCGGTCGTTAGCCGTAGGCAGCAGCAGCTCCACGACTGTGGAGCTGCTGCCGTCTACGTTACCAGGGTGCACCACGTGGAGGTCACCGACAATAGCACCCCAAGATAGATAAAACCACACACGAGTCATCTACCGGATTAAAACTGAACATTGTTATTAAAACAAAAGGAACTAAGCAGCAGACCACAAAAGCAATATCGAAAGAAACAAAGTGGAAAGTAATCACAGTTGAAGTCTTAACTTCAGCTTTATTTGCAAGTTGTGGATGATGAAATTAGTTCTTGCTTTTGAAATTTTGATTTTATTAAAATTAGTTGTTACTGTTTCGCTTTGTCTGTAATCCAATAGTTCAGTATTTTTTTTTAATGTTCAATAATTATTTATTTCAATACTGTGTTTAAGATTTTCACATATTTATACGTGAATAAAATATTACAATAAAGAGCTAATCTCAAAAGTTACTTTCGATTTGAGATTATTATAATAAACATAAACTCTCTACTAACTAAATTACTACTTATAAACTAAGTATTAAGCATGAAAATTAACTAATCTGTAAATAGTTGAATATTGACACGGCCGAAACAGCGACGGAAAGTCTACTTTAATAATTATGAATTTAAGCGCAATAAACAAAGTTATGTTGCAAGCAACTGGACTGTAAATTTAATAGTACCTACTAGCTCAGCCTTTAATAAAAGGTAAAAATAAAAGCTATAAAAATTTACAATATATCTTCGTAGTTGGAAAACAAAGTTTAAAATATTATGCAACGTGTGAATTGCTAAAGCACCCCTTAAAAATTATCTCGTAAATTTTCCTTGAAACTGAGTCCGGTCAAAGTTCCGGAGTTTGAAACAATGCAAATTCAATTTCTCTACCTGAATTGCCCGTTAGAGCATCGTGCATGGTGCGCACTCTGTTTTTAAGCTGGCTGCTGGTCGCCAGTACCAGTAACCGACAGCAGAACCTTATATAGCTAAGCATATGTCAAATAAACTGATGAAACATTTAGAACAATACACAAAATGTTGAATACTTTTGTAAAATTAAATATTTAAAAACATATCGCAACAATGAAATATTAAGAAACTTAATTACAGATTCCATCGTATTCTATTCAACTATTCCAACTTATACACAAACTTCGAAAAAAAAAAGTTCTATTTTTGTTTTACGTAAACATGTTTCTACAGACATCTGTGATTTTTGATTATTCGTTACGAACGCAGTAAGCTGAAACTTTCCAAAAAGTTAAAATAAAAATTTAAATGTAAGGTACGTTTTACATATTATTATAAAAAATATTAGGAAATGTAACTGATATATACATCAATATTAATTGCAGAGGCAGCTCAATGTACGTGGTTATCAGTGTTCCCCAAACCTGCGCTACGTGTTATTTCAGCACAACATCAAGGAGGTACGTTTTTACAGCTCGTAAAAACCTGGTTTACAAAAACTACATTGCGTAAAACTACTGTAAATATCAATCGCCAATGATCGATACACTTTTCTTTTTTAAAGGTTTATCGGCGAACCTTCACGGCGCATTACACAGTTTATGACGTCACAAATGAGTAAGACTCGATGTGGTACTATATTTACTATTTGTAGAATTTTACTATTATTCTGTTAAGAGGCCTTAATAATGCTTCTAGCTGCTTTCGAAGTGCTTATTGGTGTTAGTTATTTGTGTTAAAAGCTTTTATAGAAGTAAGAAAAAATAATTTCGATTAAAATGTTTTTAAAGAATTAATTGGATTTGGTTACGTTTACAAAATTGATGTTAATGAATAGGGTGCGGTCGGGGCACTGAAGCAAAAACTAAAAGGGTGCTGTTATTTCACTAGTCGCTCGGAAGGCTCTTCCGCTCTATAATCGAGCAAATATTTTATTAAGTGCGAATTATTCGTTAGGATTAATTAATGCTTCTTATCTAATTTTTTAATATTAAAAACAGTATATTGATGAAGGTGAAACATTTTCAATGTTATGTTCTTAAAATTACATGAAAATACTTCGACTTTATAATTTTTATAGAAATAAACCTATACAAGCACTCATATTATTAACTTTTTATTATGAAAAAAAAACTCTTAACACATTTAGCGTGAAAAAATTCCTAACTTTTAAGTTGAAAATATAAAACAAATATGATATTTGTGGCATTTCTTTAAATCTCTCTACATTCCATAAACAATTTTAGGAAGTTTTAATTGATTTTCGTTTTACAGCATGAACTAAAAAAATATATCTATTATTTTCATACATATATCTAATCAAATCAACTCTTAAATAACATAATCAGCTCTTAAATACCAAGGACATTCAATTATAATAGTTATGTTTAAGCTAAGTTGTAAAAGACTAACTCACAGTAAAGATTTATTGTTTTTCCAGTTTCTCTACAAAGAACTTCTCTACAGTCCGAATATATTTACCTACTTGCTTTTGAACGAATTTGTTTTTGAACTATTATTAAAGACCTTCTCAACTGTTTAATTTTCTGACTATTTTGACTATTATACTGGTTTATCAGTATTACTGAAATTGTGATTGTTTACTAAATATCATTAAATTTTCACATGTCTCTTTGTTATATTACCAAAAATTTATATTGTTAACATTAATGTTAAATTGGCCGTTAAATAATCATTTGTTTTCCTTAGCCACCACATCCACTTATTCGGTGAAGGTCAAAGCAGCTGGGAATGGCAACACGCGGCGTGGCTCGGTACAGAGGGTGCACTCCTACTCGCTGCAGATAATGAGGTCCTCGCTAGACCAGCTCCTCCAGCACGGAGAGCACCACTACTTAGACTCACAACAGACGCCATACCTGGTCGGGTGTACAATGGAGTATCGGATTGGTTGTACCAAGGTTTGTATTTTGTGAATGCTTTGTTATTTTTAGTCAGAATTCCAGCTAATTTTATGTTAAAATAATGATTTGTTAAATTACGTGCGCTTTTTATCTACTAACGTTACATTTCTAACACAGAGGAGGTGACAAAAACAGCGTCGGCGACTTGGGGATCAACAGACGGTACCTTCGTGTTATACGTTCAATACGACGACAGCAAGGTGTCGGAACTGAAGTTTCCCCACATATCCGAAGGAATAGGTGGCTCAGGGGCTTCCAGATCAGGCTTTCTGCTCCCGACCCTCAATAACAGTGTCCCATCAGTGTTTCCTGATCAAATTACAGTGAGATACCCAACGGTAAATATTTATGGCCTAATTTTTACTTGATATAATAAATCTTTATTTAATTGATGGTTATTTTTATAGAAAGACTTGTTGATTAAAGTATTTTTTATCAGCCTGGCAGTTCAATACCTCAAGTGACTTTATGGATAGTAGCGGTTCAAAATGTATCTTCTCCTCCGCGATGGGAAGTCAAACCTCCTAGTACTTTAGATGGAATGTAAGATATATTTATTTTAGAATTTCGTACAAAAAGTAAAAAAGTAGAACTATATTTTTAGAACCGTGATAATTATATAGATTATTGAAATATTTTCAAAATGACTTACTAGAGACTCTATAATAATAAAAAATTTAAGAGAAAAATCATCTAAGAATCGTGTTTTTTCTTTAATCCTTAAAATATGTTTTGTTACACGTTGTACGTACAAAAACACGTGCGTTTCTGGTAATATATATAATATGTACATAAAAATATGGAATTATAATATATATAACTCTTTTTTTTACTTTTTTTTTAATTATTTATTATTTTTAAATACAATATAATTATAATACATTAATAAACTTAAACATTTTCAGTGAATATTATCTCATATCAGCCCAGTGGGTGGGCAAAGACAATTCTCACATAGGAGTAGTGTGGATGAATCGAGCTCAAAATTATACAATTTACAGCAGCTGTTATGCACCAAATTGGACGTGCACAGAGGTACATAAACGCATTTGTTTTAATAATTTATTGTAAACATATATATTATCTTTATTTCTTATTTTTAGACACATTCTGAAAAGGCCACTGATGAACCTTGGTTAGAAGTACACCAACAGCCGGTATATTCGGAAGATGGCAGCGCATTTCTTCTTTTAGCAGCAGTTCAAGAAGGAGGTGGTCAATACTATACACACATAAAACATGTGGATGTGCTTCGCCAACGCATAGCTGTTTTATCACATGGTAAAGTGGAAGTCGCCAAAATCCTAGCGTGGGATCAGGAAAACCATTTAGTTTATTATTTAGGTAAGAAATTGTAGCCCTTATGCAGTAGATACTCTTGATTTTAGGACATTCATATATTAGTTTTGTCTTTTTTTATTGAAGGTTTTGGCAACGAAAAGTTTCACTCACATAATCTAAGCAAGCAACCTGATATGGCCACCGAAGCTAAACCAATTAAGTATAAGATTCATAGCAGCTGAGTGGTGTTTGTTGAATAGCGCAGTTGCCTCTATTACTAACCTGATATCATTTAGTTGACCTTGTTCGCTTAGCTCATTGTCTGTTTAGTTCCAAAAAGCATATTATTTTATTGTGTCTTAGAAATGTGTTGGAGTTTTGTAAGCTGTCAACTTTGTGGACTTTGGTTTGAACTTTGTTCCATTATGAACATTATGTAATTTTCATATGTTTTTTCCCCTATAGGTAGTGCAGATAGACCGGGCCAAAGACAAGTTTACGTAGTCCGAGATCCGAGCTACGGTGGAGGAAGCAATTCCGTGAGAGCTCGTGCAGAACGTGAGGAGCCACGTTGCCTAACGTGTGAGCTTGCAATATGGCCTGCTCGCTTGCATTATGCAAACTGCACCTTCTGGAGTGCTACGTTCTCACCTGCTAAGCCGAAGCTAGGAATAACACATTATGTCCTTGAATGCATGGGCCCTGGTCCACCGCTTGCTGGACTTCACGACGCTAGAACACATAAGTTAGAAAGAATATTATACGATACGAGGCCTTATAGGTAAGAATCGCTAAATATCACAAAATTTTGAAACTAATTTAAAAACAGTTTATTAAAAAATAAATAAATAAATAAATATTTTTAACATACACACATCGTCGTCTGCTCCTAAAATAGGCAGCTTAATGCCTGTGTTTTAGATAACAGCCATCTGATATACATATTTTTTATAATAAATATGCATATAAATAATACATACAGAAATAAATACATATTACACCCAGACTCGGCATGGGAATCGAACCCACAACCCTGGAGCAGAAAGCGAGGTCACTGCCAACTTCTCCAACGGATCAGTCATATAATAATATACCCTTCACAACGATCTAATGAAAAGATTAGTTGTTTTATTACCTGCTCTTTCTACTACATTTCAGATCAGTACGATTACGTGAATTAGCATTGCCTACAAGAAGATCATTTGATGTGCAATTGAGTAGTGGGTCGAAAGCCCGTGTTCAATTATTCCTGCCACCTTCTTGGCGCGAGGAACTTCGTGATGCTGCTTTTCCAGTCCTCGTTCATGTGTAAGATAAATTGAATGTTATGTTAATAGACTTAGTAGTTAATTCGATTGCCAATTTTCCGAAACATAAATGTGTGCTAGGGTTTGGATTATTAAGAGCTATTTTCGATTATGTAGTATTTCAGTGTAATAATCTCATTCCAAATTCTTTACAGAGACGGGAGACCCGGGAGCCAGCAAGTAACTGATCAGTTTCTCGTCGATTGGGGAACATATATGTCCTCGCGTAATGACGTAGTTTACGTAAAATTAGACGTGGCAGGGGCAAGAGGTCTTCCTCGTGCGCTGCTACGCGGTCGCCTCGGTGGAGTCGAGGTGGCTGACCAGTTGGCTGTTATTAGGCAAGATTTTTATCGTATATTTTAAATGTTTTTTAAACCATTTTAAAATCTTATTAATAAAAATGATGTAAATGCAAATAAAATATTTATAATAACATCTTTCAGATATTTATTAGAAACCTTCAAATTTTTGGATGTAACGCGTGTAGCAGTGTGGGGTTGGGGTTACGGTGGTTATGTAACAGCGATGCTTTTGGGTTCTCAACAATCCACCTTGAAGTGCGGAATCGCTGTGTCGCCGATTACAGACTGGTTATATTATAGTGAGTTGTAATCTTATGGCAAATTATAATTACATTATTAAAGTTTATAACAGAAAAAATTATTATAATAATCGAAAAAGTTTTAATAACAATGTAACTGCAACAGCCTGTAAATTTCCTGATGCAAGACAAAGACTTGTTTTATTATGAAGAAGAAGGAGTTTAATACGCTATGCTTCTCCACCGGTTATTATTGGATACATAATATGCTTAAAATTATCTTACAATGTGCATTAATACATGCCTTATCGTTTTTATTTTAAAAATTAATGTTTGTAAACGCTTGATGTTCGACAAAGGCCTCTTCTCCGTATTATATGAGACAGATTGGAACTTAATCCATTACGCTGCTCCACTGCGGATTGGCGGATAACTAACTTTCCATGAGTAACGATCCCTATTAGGTGTCTATGATAACAACAAGGACCGACAGCTTTACGTGCTCTCCGAGGCACGGAGGGGCAGACGCACTTGGACATAAACCCAGACCAGAAATAAATATTTGTAGAAATAAAAATATCTGCTCGAGTGAGAATTCAATCGTCGACCGCCGGCTTTAGGCTTCAAGGCGTCTACTCACACCACTTTACCAGAACGATTTTCATCTAAAATATTTGATGCAAATTGTAGACGCAGCGTTCACGGAGCGAATCCTGGGCATGCCGTCGGTGAACTACAAGGGCTACGTGGAGGCGGACGCGTCGCAGCGCGCGCACCACGTGCCGCGCCACGCGCTGTACCTCATCCACGGCATGGCCGACATGAGCGCGCCCTACCCGCACGCGCTGCAGCTGGCGCGCGCGCTCACGGACGCCGGCGTGCTCTTCCGCTACCAGGTACCGACATCGGTACCGTTTGTATCCCCGCCTCACTTACCCTGGTGTAAGGGAGGGGGGACTAGATTCATAAATATTGTAAAGACGATCGACTACGATCGACTAGATTCATAAATATTGTAAGACGAAGTCGATGAATAAAATAAAAAAGTACCTTATGTAAGCCTACTCAATTGCCTGGTTACGTATGTTTACTCGCACCACTAGACCAGACGACCGTTCTGGTGTTGTGGTGCGAGTAGTCGCCTCAACGCCACGCGCCTACGGTCGCGGGTTCGATTCCCGCTCGGAACAGATATTTGTATTTGTACAAATATTTGTTTCCGGTCTGGGTGTGTGTCCTTGTGGGTCTCCCCACCGTGTTTCGGAAAGCAGGTAAAGCTGTCGGTCCCGGTTGTTATCAAAGACACCTGATAGTGATTGTTACTCATGGTAAGGAAATTATCCGCAAACCCGCAGTGGAGCAGTATGGTGGATTAAGCTCTAACCCTTCTTCTATATGAAGAAGAGGCCTTCGCTCAGCAGTGGGTTGTTTACAGGCTGATACAGTACAGTACAGTATGTTTATTGCTTTACGTTTAAAGTTTATGAGATTGGATAGATGAACAAACGTTTTTTACTCTTACATGCTGAAAGTCATGAATCGGTTTCGATTAACCTTGATAAATAAAGAATCGAATTAACACATATACATTTTTTTATTCTGAAAAACTCAGAGCTTACGCTGGTAAAACCACGAGACAAAACATAGTGCAACACACAAGAGGCCATTCGCGAAGAGATTTCCTGATAATCAATATTTATAATTTGTCGGAGCGTACATAAATATACCTACTTCGGGCACGTCGATGTTGGGAGATCTTAGTCTTACAATAAATATATAATATTAATGAAAGTAATTATACAACATCTACAAAGTTTTTTCATTACTTATTTTAGGCATACGCCGACGAAGGCCACGATTTGAAAGGTGTTATCGAGCACGTATACCGATCAATGGAAGATTATCTCCGAGAGTGCCTCTCTCTTGATCCAGAAGACACCAAGCTGCCTCCACCAGATAGATAAAACCAATCGTTCATAATTAGTCTCGATAAGTTTTGCAAAATTACATTCTATCATTTTGGAATTATCATTATTATGTATAGTTGTTATCGTATTTTGTAAATATGTAAATGAGATAGTGCTTTAAATTGTGTTCTTAAATAAATTTAATTTACGCCTTTCTAGAAGGATGCTAGGTGTGTGAATTATATGTATGAACTTATAATATAGTACTTATGAAAACATCTTGAAGTAAATTATCAAGAACGTTCAAACCATAACTATTGCGATTTTGCTATCGAATAAGATATGTACCTACATTATAGTTTTAAGACAAAAAAAGAGTATAAGTTGAGTTTAAAAAAATTAATAATTTTCATACATTTCTAGTACCAGTGCCGGATTAACCACGTAGCAAGAGTAGCAATTGCTACGGGCCCCGCGCAAAAGGGAGCCCTGCGCCGCGCGAAATGGGACCCCGCATATTTTAACCCACTCTTCTCTTGCCTGAGCGTAATTTTACGACCTTTTTTTTTCGTGACTTACAAAGAACAGGTACAGGAAAGTTATCGGTACTGTCATCCAGTTTTTGCTACAGGCCGGGCCCCGCGCTAGTATAATCCGGCACTGTCTAGTAGCCTCCATTAACATCGCTTCAGCAACATTTGCCTTTTCTATTGTCTAAATAAACGTTACCTATGATTAGTATTCTTAATCTAAAAGTAATCAACTAGTGCTGTAACGAGATTAAACTCTGAAGACAATCGATACATCTTGTACTCTTCGTAAATTCAACTCTTGAAATCATATTAATATATTGTGATTATATTAATTCATAGCAATTCGAGCTTTACCCTTTAGGCTTTACTGTAACCCTTTCTACTTCCATCGTTTTAAAGTAATGTACTGTTACCATATTAATGTTATATATATGATACATAATTATTACGTACATAACCCTGTTTAAAAATTTATAAATCTTTTTTTATAACTCTCATAAAATAATAAATAGTCTAAGATCCGAACCTAAATCGACTTTCACCGGGGTGATAATAGAATGAGACCTATTTTATAATAAATTTAGTCTATTAAAAAAAGTATTAAAAATGGGCTTGTGGGAAAAATCCTAGACAGGTTATTTTTAATTAATTTTAAAAAAATCATTTTTATAATATGTTTATTAATATTTATATATTATATTAATAATATTTTTATATTTATATTTATTAATATTTATTAATATTGATTAATATTTATTTATATTTATTAATATTTATATATTATATAATTTACTATAAAAAAATCATGTATGTAATAATTATGTTACAATAGACTTGAAGTATGTTTCATACTTAGTCTTTTGTTAAAAAAAATTTTCTTGATATTGCAAAATTAAAAAATATATTTTTTTAAATAAGTTATTAAAAATATCCTGTCCAGGATTTTTGCAGCAAACCATTTTTAATATATTTTTTAAAAGACTAAATTCACTATAAAATAGGTCTCATTCTATTATCACCCCGGTGAAGGTCGATTTAGGTTCGGATCTTCTACTAAAATAAATTACATTAATAAATAATGAGGAGCTTATCCTTAGGGAATCTACTAGGCCTTTTATAATATAAATTTTCTTGTCAATAATCAGTTACAGATTTTTTAAAGTTATGTTTTATAATGTTATAGTGCTGTTGAAAATACCTCATGCGGACTTGAATATAAATAACTTTAGAAATAATTATATACGACAGATAGCACATATTTGTAATCAATTTTAATATTTAGAAAAAAAAAGTGACCTTGATCATCTTCTATTTCTCAGCTGCTTTTGCACCATGATATCCAAATTAGCCCTCTAGTCAGTAAGACAGTCAAATATTGTTACATCAATCATGTTTACATAATCACAACATTTAATAGACCTACACTTAATTAATTTTATTAACCTATTGTCGATGTAAAATTCTAATGATTGCCTATTTATTAAAAAAAAAAAAAAATTATTGGAGTAATAAATCGGACCAGTAAGTCTTCACACACCAATATCAAAACTATTCGTATTTTATTTTATATCAGACAAATAACATTATTGTAGATATTATCTAAGTCTCTGGATTTATATTAAAAAATTAAACATTTTAATTAAGAAGCGTGTACAAAGTAGAATAAATGAGCTAGAAATTGCCTTCTTCATAAATAATATACTGTACGTCGCAGGCCGTCAAAATGGAGGTTCGTACAAGTCTACTAAGTCACTATTATGTTACTCTATTTGTAAAAATGCAATACTATGATATAAAGACATATATTGCTGTTGTGAAAAGAGAGAAATGAAAGGGAAAAATTTTGTTCGTCAATTTAAACAGAAATGTCTTTAATAAATAGAATTTTAATATATAAAGAATATAGTCAAAATGACAAAAGGGCTAGCGTTGCGTAAGCGAAGAAATTGTTGTTCATTTCACCATAACTGTGACATAAGTAGGTAACTCGTTGTTGTTGTATAGGTATAATCGTCAACCGATATTTGTTAAGTGTTATCGGATACCTGCATAGACGCATATCGTACATTCCATGTTTGTGAAGACTGCCAATTTGGTCTAAATTTTACAATTAAAATTCCTACGATATGTCGATAACATTAATTTCAATCGTCATTATGGTCTTAAGGATGCTGTGATTTCCTTTATTGCAAATTTTTCGGTATTGTATTAAGTATATTAAATAAATATTATATCTGCATATAAGTAGGGCCTAGTCAAATCGAATTCGTTGTATTTATTGAAAATAATTCTAAGGTTAAATTTAATTTAGAATTTTTGAAATTCTTCCATAAATAATTAAAATATGAAATAATTTTACTTTCATCCACAAACATTAAACAAACCTAGACAATATAATACGGGCTATGTATACATCACAAAATATAAAATTTTATAGGTATTATAAATATGAGAGAGTTCGGAAACCGGGTGCTTTAGATTTTACATCATGTTGTATTGATTTCTTTAGCGGAAAAATTCTATAGTTGATTCTATAGTTATACAAAAATACATAAGTAGGTACATTATAATGACCTGCATTCATACAGGATCACTAGGTATCTAATTACGAAAAAAAATCATATAAAAAAATAGCTTGCAGCTCTACGATATCGACTTTAAATATTATAATATAAAAGATGATTCTCATATATTGAAAACATTTTCGGTAAAACACCAATTTAATACTCGTAGTTATAGTATCGAATAATGTGACAGGTTGTTATTAAATATCAATTCAGTACTAAATGTATAATCGATTCACTCAATTATTTGCACGCTGCTTCTCTCAATGGTCACTTTTCATTTCATAATTAATAGCCCTTAGTCTTCCAATGTAGTGAAAGCTTCCAGTACCATAGATAATATACTCTTGGGGAAAATGTAGGAACTATGTGATGACTATGTCAATTATTTCCTTATCTCAACTCAGGACAGCTACATATTTGTTTGATAATAATTATGATTCTATTATACCTATTACTTGTAGACTTCTATCCTAGTTTCCTCAGGTTCAATAGATGTGGTATAAATGTCGATCTGTAACGCTGTGTCTTAGAATTATTCTGCAAGAACACTTGACTACACTCGAGACATGTTAATCTAAGAACTTATTTGCACGTTATTGTTTATTAAAACAATTGTACCTACTAATGGATATTTTGCCTTAAAACGACATCTTGTTTAATTGTCGATTGTCGATATAGAAATATAAGATAATTCAGTCAAATAAAAATACAAAACATATTTTGGCTGCTGTATTATTCAAATTATATTTCTAATTAATAAAAAATATCACTTTGTAAAGAATAATAAAAAGATTTGTTGAGTGTAGTCAAGATGCAGTGTAGTGTCCGCCTTCGTAACAATAGTGTCGCGAAGCGCTCCTTAGCAAATAGATCGATGGCAAGCGCGGTGTTGAACACAATAATAAACTTGAATGTTCTTTATTATATAATCTACTCGTAACTACTACACGCCTATTACCTTCTCGACATGAATCTATTGTCTTTAGGCTAGCGAGTCAATATTACAAGATACAGGGCAATCTTATAAATTATTGTATTCAGTAACGCGCCGTTTGGTGACCCTAGAGAAAATTTATATTCTACGTTGTTGTTAATCAGTGTTATAAATCTTATCGTCTCGTTTAAGAGTTACAGTGTTGTATAGATCGGTATGTTTATTTGTAAATTCTGAGATTATTCTGTTATTAATGTAAAGTTTCTTTGAATAAATAAAATTTTCATAATCGTTAATGTGTACATTTCATTTTATAATTCCTTTACAATCATATCTATCTACTGGTATATGTTTGTTATAAAGTTTAAAAAAAAATTCTAAACAGAATTAAACCTTATATTATTTTGTCCCGTTTGTTTTAGGATTTCGACTCCACATCTCAACGCTTCGAAAATATCTTTCTAAGGTTTCGTCCCTTGAAGTAATATCCGTAAGACTAGAAAAAGCATCAAAACTACTGCCGAGCGCTTCGTCAGAATTGCAATTAGACAGTGAAAGATTTCTCATTAATTCGTAATGAGAAAAATTCATAGAGATCAATGATGTATTGTCCACATCACGGAAATTTACACTAGGAGTTGCTACACTGTCAATAAACATGTTAGTTTTGTCACCTCGCACTGGATTCATAAGATCACTACTCGTAGTAGATTCTCCATTCACAAGCTTACTTTTTTTTAACCTTCCTCCTGCTAGGTCCAACGAATGAACTGCTTCATTTGCATTAAATGATTTACGTTTTATTGGCACACTTTTGAGTTTTTTAGGTGGTCCACTAGAATAAGATTTTGCTTTATTAATGGATTTCTTGTCATTTGACGTGTCATTACTATTTTCCATCTCGACTTCTTAATTTTGAGATTTAACGGTCATTTAATAGTATAGGAGTAAAAAGAAATAAATTAAATAAATAAAATGTGACACAAATTACATTTTATTTTTGATTTAGACTTTTTTTTAATGTGAACCAACATATTTTGACATAATTTTTTTGCGGCACCTATACGAGAATAAAGAAACTACATGACGTTTCAATATACTCTCTATTAGAGATTATAAAAATACGCTAGATGGCGCTGTTAAACATGATTTTTAGTTTGTGGAAAATGCTACTAGGTGTCAGTAGTGTTATAATAAAAGAATATTGATACGCTGAAAGTTTTTTACAGTTTTCAAATAATATCAGCAATTGATTGCACAAAAACTAAGAGCGAAGGTGTTACAAAAATGAGAAAGTTTGTAGAGAGGTTCGACTATCGTATATATAAGTATTATTAAATATTTATAATAAAAAAGTTTTTTGTCTGTTTATTTGTTTATTTTTTATAATCATAATGGTTACAAAACATTTTAATTCAGCCCAAATAATCAGCTTGTATTATTTTACAGGGGAGATAAGAATCACAGAGCGCGGCGGCGGTGGAAGCGACCGCCTCGATCTCTGCTTTAACACCATCAGTCATCATACCCATCAAATCTTCTTTAATTCTTGACCCTGGAATTTTTAGTAGAGTTAATACACATATTTTGAGTCCTTACCTATTTAAATAAATACGGTCGAACTACATATTTGTTACATATTTAATAAAGATATCTATATGTACAATACTATGCTCATAAGTGAACTGTAATTAATGTTCTTGAGAAAATAAAGTTCTTTAAACCTATATCGATAAAAAAGCAATAAATTTTACTTACATATTTTACATATTTTATAAACTTTAAACATTTTTATTTTTTGGGATTTCATATTATCTTATGTGACAAAAAAATCAACGGTTTTACTCGTTACCTTACAGATTATATAACTTGGTAAAAAAAATTCTAGTGTAACACAACAATAATTATATCATTTTTCATAAAACAAAATTTTAAACTTAAATTATTGATATCAACAACACATAAATGCCTAAACACAAAAGACTCAGATACCTGTTGGATTGTCTAAATACGGTCTTTTAATGAGTGCAGCAAGTTTACGTCTATCAAGTAGCGTCAGAGACAGGCGAGCGGCTATGGGAGCGAGAGTCTTTACATCCTTGTGACGAACTCCAAGAAGCAACAAACTGCTGCAAGCTAGGGCATCCGATAAATGAGATTGAGCCTGTAATTTATTCAACCAATAGTCATTAATATCTGTATGTAGTTTACAGTTTAAAAAAAAACTTTGACCACGTAGTACTGTAGGTACCTACTGTAGGTACTGTATCAGCCTGTAAATCACTGCTGAGCGAAGGCCTCTTCTCCATATAGAAGAAGGTTGGAGCTTAATTCACCACGCTGCTCCACTGCGGGTTGGCGAATAATATCCCTGCCATGAGTAACGATCATCTACCAGGTGTCCAAGATAACAACCGGGACCGACGTCTTTACGTGCTCATGCTCCGGCACGGTGGGGACACCCACAAGGACATACACCCACACCGGAAACAAATATTTGTACAAATACAAATATCTGCCCGAGCGGGAATCGAGCCTGCAACCGCCGGGGATGAGACGACGTAGTAGCACGTAGCTAAATGATTTAATAAGTACTATTGACAAGACAGCTGATTCATTTTTTATCCAGAAACTTGGAATTGATTTATATGACATGATTTACAACATAATCTTTGTAAATGATAATATTATATTTATTTCCGAAAATTGTACCAGACCTTTGTTACTTAATCACGACAGAACTGCTCCAGAATAACACATAGGATACCTTTCGTCCCGAAATTAACGAACGATAGGAAGTTACTTGATATTAATTAGTTATTCAGTTAAGTTCCGCATTGTAACGTACCGAAAATAAAATAGGAAAGTGAAAAATCATTTAGAATGGAAAAATAAAAATCGTAGTCGTACCACGTATAACTCATAACTTGCAAAAATTTTATTAAAATGTAAAGTAATCAAATAACTGTATCGGCCTGTAAACCACTGCTGAGCGAAGCTTAATTCACCACGATGCTCCACTGCGGGTTGGCGGATATATTTCTATTCTATTTCATGAGTAACGATCGTTATCATGTGTCTATGATAACTTACGATAGCTTTACGTCCTCTCCGAGGCAGGGTGGGGAGACCCACATATCTATTAATACTACAGCAAAATTTAAAATATAATAGAAGTAACTTACAAGCGAGCCGTATTTGTACGTGAGAAAAATTTCGTATCCATGAGGATCATAGTCCACAAGGGCAAGAGCTTTCAGTCGCAGTTCTTTCACCAAGCGACAGAGCAACTGACGAGTACATACGTCGGGATAACCTTTGCCCTATTGATCGAATTAAAAAAATATATTATATACCTATATATTATAAGTACCCGGATGACCGAGCTTTGCTCGGTTAAATTATGTATATTTAGATACATTACATATTGATGAAACATAAATAATATTTTCGATCTTACCGACATAAAAGTAAAATAATAGGAACTGGTTATTAAAATAAAAAATAAAAAGAGCTCTTAATTCAAAAAAAAAAAAATATGAAAAAAAGATTGGTCTGTAGAAACCTGGATTCGAACTCAGGTTTTCTGGTTTCGAATCCGCCCGATTCCTATCCGAGCTAATAGAAGCTTGTCAATGACAGCGAAATTTACCTTCGTATTCTAATGGTATTTTTTAATTGCGTAAAAAAAGGGATAAAACAACATTTTCTGAAAATAAATCCTAGCTAGATCGATTTATCGCCCCCGAAACCCCCTACATACTAAATTTCATGAAAATCGTTGGAGCCGTTTCCGAGATTCCGATTATATATATATATACAAGAATTGCTCGTTTAAAGATATTATAAAAAAATTATAATATATTATATACCTATATATTATAATTCGTTTACATTAAAAACATAAAACAGTAACATGATTTGCTAAAAATGTTAGATATTGTAGGTAATATACGAAATTTGTTATACGAGTAGGTATGTAGGTATGTATATTTGTCTTTTAAGTTTTATATGTTGGAGGCTTTTTTTTTAAATATTGCGAAAACTGTATTTAAAATAAAGTTATTCAAGTTTTAAGAAATAACGACTTTTACAAGCAGTGAATGTTAAGTAATATGTTTGTGTTGAAATAAGCAACGCAGACTATCACTTAGTATTAAATAAAATTGTTTTATTAAAGAACAACCATTTTAGCCATCGAAAACTTTTAAATCTAATCATTCATCAAAAATTTATATAACTTGCAAGTATAAAATTATGCACCGTCAAAATAATTACAGGAGCCAATCTTAACAGCGCCCCTTCATCAAGTAACTTTTGAAAGATTGCGTCCTTTTCCACCACCAATATGTACTTGGCTGTTGAATGAAACTTCTTAATTCCGTCAATATCTTGTGGTATTAAAATTCCTTAAAAAGATTTATACACTAAATACACAAATTCACCCAGTAAATTGCAGTAGTACCTACCTATGTTCAAGGACTTTTAAACATATAGGTACTACGTTCTAGTGCTTATGATTTACAAACATATTTTATTATAATTAGATGAGCTAGTAAAAATATTTGTAACTAGCTGTGCCCCGCGGTTTCACCCGCGTTAATTTGAGGGAAAAACGTACTTAAATATTTTTAAACAATTACCCTAAGAGTCGATGCCTGCCTCGTTGGTCGAGTGGTCGCAAGCGTTACTGCCGAGCAAGGGGTCTCAGATTTGATTCTTGGGTCGTTCAACTTATCATTGAGATTTTTTTTCGAAAATTCTCAGTAAAAGAGTGGTGTTATATTTACTTTAAAGGGGGAACTATAGTTAAAAAATGTCTCGAGAAGAGAAATAATAAAGGACGCAACGGAAGCTCTCAAATTATTTTTTCCCGTTTTTGTAACATTTCCTATTATTGCTCAGCCCCTATTGGTCGTAGCGTGATATTATATAGCCTTCCTCGGTAAATGGTATATCCAACACAAAAAGATTTTTTCAATTCGAACCAATAGTTCCTGAGATAAGCACGTTCAAACAAACAAACAAACAAACAAACAAACTCTTCAGATTTATAATATTAGTATAGATTATAATATTAGTATAGATATGTAATTATATTATTTAAAAATAAAACGTTTTATTAATAGCGTTTTATTGTTTACCTCCTGACGCCATACAGTCTACAACGGTTCCATCAGCGTTAAATATTTTTAAAGGACCTGCTATAAGACCTTTGGCTGTCGCAACAATGCCTAAGGTCCAAGGAGGTGAGTCTAGTAAGCAGCACACGTCCCTAACTCCTATATCTAATTTAGTTTGGTTACTAAATCTTGAAACGTTTTGATAAAAAAGTTCTCTGTAACAAAAATAACTCAAATTTTTATTTTCTCATTTTTTTAATACACTTTATAAATTACCAATTCGAGAAAAAAAATGACGATACCTTCTTGTGACAGACAAATTTTTTGAAAGCAATTCATGAGCTTTGGTTAAAACAAATACAATTGTATTAAAACGCGATTGGTCATCAGCATTGGAATAGATTAAAGTTGTTGTTTTGGCATCTCGTAAATTCTTTAGAGCAACACTGAAATGAAATAAGTAATAAAAACTGAAATTAAATAATAATTTACTGGACTACAAAAAGAAGCATGTTCTGTGTTAGTCTGTATAAGTATTTTTGTGTTTTCGTTGATATACTTATTTGTCAATTATGAACCAATTTGAAAAATACCTATGTTTTTATTCAACTTGTATATTAGGCACTAGCTGGTCCCCCGAAATATAATGATCTGATGATACTCTAGAAACTTTAGAAATATTTGACAGAATTCCTCAATGGTCGCTAAGTCAAAATTTACTCAAGATTGCTGCAGTTTTCGCTATGCCAAAATGTATGAGAGAGTTGCAGAGTTTTTAAAACGGTTTTTTAATTATTATTTTTTTGTATTAAATAAAATATAATATATTATTATACATTATAATCTTCTATTTTTACCGATCTAAATCATAGAAGCAATTACTCCACAGCTTTTGGTTGCGTATTATTAATTTTGGTGCCGTTCCGTTATTTGCGTACTTATTGATATCCTCCAAAATCTTTTCAATCTTTTTTATTAACTCTTTTCTTTTATTATGTACCCCATCCGCTGGTAAATTTGAATGTGTACCTGTTTAAATAACGACCCTTTATTTAGAGATGTCAACATATTTGGATATTACAAATCATAGAATTAAACTAGATGAATAACCTATAAATATACCTAAACATGTCAAGGATGTTTTAATTATATAAAACCAGATAACTCTAATAACACTTGATGTGAGAAATAAGTACCTATACTTTACCTTTATCACTTGATGAACCCTTTAATAGCGAGCAAACTTCAACAAAGTCTAACTTTCGTTTGGGTAACATACGACCAGTGACTAGATTATCATTTTCGTAAAGTTTGTCTATTGCTAAAACAAGCTTAGGGTCTTGTTTGAAATAAAAAGCTGTGTTCAAAGTTAAGTCCTTTTCAAGTTCCAACGCATCTTTGTTAATGAAGTCCATTATTAAATAATCCGTTCGTTTTCTCAAACAACCTTTCAAAACAATTATACAAATAATTGACAAAACAAATCCGATAAAGGTCTATTAAAATGAACCACCGGCAAAAGTATTAATGATCCCTACCTACCTTGTGGCGAGATGTTTATCGACCGCAAACAATAACAGCGTCACAAAACAGAGCTCTTAAAAGGGCCACGAGACAATAGAGCAGCTTCTCAAAAGTTTTTACGACGAAGTCGAGCGAAGATGTGAAAGAGACAAATTCATCGTCGGTGGCGCATCCGACTCGCGTGCACTAAAAAAATGACACAATAGATATAATCGAGAGATAGTAGAGGCAGGCGTCTCGAGGAGCAGATGACACGACGTGACGATCGCACAAAGGGCGTGAAATGACGTCATAATAGCCTCGAATTATCGCTCCCTCTTGTCTCAGGCAAATATTTAACAGCAGCCCCGTTTTTGTCCTCCTTCTTCGGCAGGAGATCGTAAATAACAGGGTTACGGCAGACAAATGATGAGGACCGTTACCACAGTGCTTTGTTATACGTGACATATTGCAACCAAGTGATGTTTATGTCTTATTACGGAACCCTATTTAAGTTATGGTTTTGTTTTGTTATTTCCTATTAAAAATATAATTTATTGATTTGCGTTGGATATTAAAACTTGGAAACAAATTAATTTGTATTTTTTGTTCAGATTCTTTAAATAGGTATAATAAAATGCAACGTTAAATACATAACTTTGACAATATTGATTGAAATGTTAAGATTACTGTTGCTAAATTTTAATTGCATAATCAAACCCTTGAAGTGTGAGAAAGTAACCCTTACACTGGATTCCCATTGCTGTGGACCGGCACCCTGAGGAGCGTCGATAGCATCAGCGGGAGACAGCCCGCACAAATACCATACAAATCGCTCGATGACTTCTTATTGATTGTTGCAATTATTCGGCGAACCCTTTCACGATACCGCGACCACGGGGAGGTGAGAACTTACTTATCTGTTCGATCTATCTCGTTGCAACGACTAAACTCTTTAGAGCCAAAACACATAACGGCGTTGCGGCGACGCAACGCTAAAATCGGCAGTTTGCGTTGCGGCGTTGCGGCGCCGCGAAAAAGAGCGTTGTTGTAGGGTAACCAGTTCTTCGTGATTTTTATTGTGGATATTAATTTAATTATTTTAAATATTATAGTTCACGTGAAATTTGTTAATTATTGTTTGTGAAGTTGTTATTTAGTAGAATGCATAAAAAGTAATCCTTTGTACCGGAAATAATTTTGTGAATCAAGTTTGTATGCTGGTAGAATTTTAAACAACTTTTGTCTCATAAAGCCTAAACAAAATTGAAACAAAGTGATACATAAATTAATATCTTACTATATTAGTTTTATAGATTAAATATAAATAAATAGGTTTTGTCCGCGGCTCCGCTCGCATGGTACAGGCACCAACGGTAGTCGGTACGTAAAGTAGGTACTCTATGTACTTTTCTGTACCCCAGAAAACTGGTATGCAGAATTTCATGATGATCGTAATTCAGGTGAATAGTTAAAGCGTGAAAGCGTAACAAACAAAGAAACTCACTTTAGCGTTTATCATATGCATGAAATTAGCATTCCCCTATAATTGTGTAAGATAGAAAAAATATCACTATAATAACTTTTCGAAACGCTGCTTTATTACATATTTATAATTTAGGTACATCATACATGTCATTTTTTGAACCGAGTCATAAATTAGCTGTAAATCTAATAGTTAAAAGTGGTTAAAAGTAACAATACCTATAACAACAATTGAGCTGAACTGTGAGCCGTTTCACAGCTCCGGTTCAAGCATATGGCTCATGAGCTTATCTGCAGTTCATAAAAATTCATTGAGATACCCATGTCTAATAAAGACACAAAAAAATAAAATATAAAAATAGACACAAAATGTCAATAAATCATGGTCAACAAGTATGACGTCACAACGCCGGAATTGGCGGTGCCGCGCCGCTAAAATTGGCGGTGACGCCACCGCCGATTTTAGCGTTGCGGCGCCGCAACGCCGTTATGTGTTTCGGCCCTTAACATCGGTGTGAGCTAACAATGCTCCGACTCGTAGTTAGGTCGCTACGGGACAAGTCTTTGTTTATATATTGTATATTTGTCGCGATCTAAGATTTTAATCAACGTTATAAATAAACTTATGATTTTCGTTTGAAATTTCGCAGATGGAACACAAAAGTCTATAAAACTTATAAGAAATATAATGTTGGCTTATTCCATCTTAATATTAACAAGTTATAACGTTTGAACATAAGTAACAATCTTCCCACCAACTCTGGCTTTTGAAGTGGTCATCTATGCGGAAGTAAATGGAGCAATTATAAAAATAGGAATAAAACATTCGTCACATTGTATGAATAGAAAGCGAGTGCGTCGCGAACCACAGGGCGTCGGTCCACAATGGACCACCATAGCGCTATCTCGATGGACGAAACGTTCTCGCCCAATTGATTACTCAAACGTTATTTTAATACTTTGTTATTGAATTCAGATTAGGGTACTATTAAAATTGATATTTTATATCAAAACTTTTTATCATTTTATGTATCATATTAATGTTACATAAATAAATAAATAAGTGATAAAAAATAGTATTTAAAATATAAATTATATAGTATAATTATATTATAATAAAATTATATATATAATTATATAGTCTATTTATAAAAAATTGTGAACTATACAACACAATAATAACTTTAAAAATCGTATTTTAGAAAGTTACTTGGACAATACAAATGACTATCGTTACCTATCGTCAGAAAACCCTTTCGATATTAAATCGACAAACAAAGAGTGCTACTATTACAAATTAATAATAAAAGTCATACCCATATACATAAAAGATAGTTTGTAACAAAGTACAGTTGAGCAAATGACGTAAAAAAATGCAAAATGAATTATTATTACAAGTAGAACTTTAGTTTGAAGCAAAATGAGGTTTGACCCTGGCTTATAGCAGACAAAATTAGGAAAACTGATTAATACCTAACTACTGCTGAAATGGTTATGTATCTATAAGGTAGACATATTTTTAAATTCAAATCAAATCAAATCCAAAACAACTTTATTCAAATAGGCCCCACGAACACCTTCGAATCGTCATTTTTACAAATTAACACTTTAAAGTGATTATTATTTTTGTAAAAGTAAAGCTACCACCGAATCGAAATGTAGATTCTGCAGAGAAGAATAGGCAAGAAGCTCCGCAGTTACTCTTTTGAAAATAATATATAAACTGTGTTTTAGTACAAAATTAGTAATATCTTACATGAAATACATCAATTTAAATAATTAGGCTTAATATTGTAAATTTAGTTTTTAATTTTATAATTGTTTAATGAAAACCACGTAAAAATAACAGAAAACTTAGCATGATTTAGCCGCAGCAATAGAAAACGACCGTATTAATTACATTCATTATTCACATAAATGACCCTTCAAATTATAAAGAAAAATTTATTTATTTCTTTTGCGTATTATGCATTTAGACCCACATTCCCAAACGCGAATTCGATAAATTCGCAACAGTTTCTCACAACGAGTGGCTACTTACGGCTTTGTATTAAACAATACAACAATCGCAATAAGGCTACGAATGCGACAAATGCCTCTACAGTATACCACTCAAGTGGCCAGTGCAGTGCTGGGGGCATATAGTTCCGTTCTTTCATTCATACTCATTGTTTCTTCTGTAAGCGATCGGTCTTTTAATATTATAAGCAGAATATCTGAATATTGCTTCTCTAGCTTTTGTGCCTTTTTTACATCTTCCGAGTATTTTTTCTTGTGCATTTTAGAGAGTATTTCTAACCGACCTACGATTTTTAATAAACAAAATATAACTAAATTCGTAGAACCGACCCAAGTGTTAAAGGTTGTACAGTATCATCATGAATCAAAAAGTGGCTACATATTGTTATTGTACGATTCGTAAAGTTTTTGTGACATGATACGACGATATCAACTCACATTTGTGTTATTTTTTACATCAGCTACCTAATTACCTATACTTTAGCGTGTAGTACCTACCTATCATTTAAGGATAATTTATTTATCCGCCATAAAAATCATAAATATATGACTTAAGTATTTAAAATGTATGAAGATCAGTTTTAAGCATATTATTATTAATACATTAAATTTAAGTTTATATACATATGTAAAACGGAATACTTACCGTGCTAGTTGTTGGTTATTTTGAGTTCCCGATATTTCGGCACTATTGTTGGTCATGGGTACACTGGTGGTTTTAACAAGGGTTTTTGGACAATATGACCAAGCAAATTAGCGTCTCACAACCGTCTCTGGACTGTAATTACCGAAACTGAAGTGCAACGCATTGGACGTGTTAGCCGTCTATTTCGTTTACTAGTAGCAACGATAAACTTATCCTTTCGTATTTTTAAATATATGTATTTACAAAACTTAATAAATAGTTATTTATATATAATTGTTGTATTAATCATGTCCCTGTGGAATGGTAGCAAGAATGGTTGGAAATATTTGACGTTGAATTGCAACTTTGATTATCTATATAAAACAGATTTCCTTAAAATGCATCCCGTAACATCCATGTGAGATAATAGTGTATATATATAAAGGTTTTGGTCTATTTAATGTTATTAATATTTATTATAATGGTTATTATAAAATAAAAAATTAAATTTTAAGTTTAGAAAAAAAAATCTTTAAAAATAGTTACCCATAAATCCATAATATAAATATTATATTTTTAGTGTTCATTACTTACCCCATTGCTAAACATGGCAGTGAAGTGGCATCCCATTGCGCCCCAATGTCGTAGCTGGTTCTTTCCCACCCCACTTCACCCCGCAATATGCTCGGATAAATTTACATGTTACAAAGCGAGTTTCACATATTAAAGGTCATAATTACGCAATCCATTAGATTTATAGCTGAGAAACAATTGCACTCGAACGTTAAACCCTTTTGTTTAGTATAACAGAGCGAGCGACGGACATTTTATCATTTAAAGGATAATTAATATAAACGTTCTCATGGAAGTGAGAGGCAAAGAAAAGTTTTAATAATCTATGCAAAAAAAAAACGGACAAAAGTGAAAATCTTTTGTTTATTTGCACTGGTTGATTTAATTTATGACCGAATGTTTGCTCTCATCACAAAAAAAAATGACTAGAACTAGGGTGCGTCTATTTAATCGTGTCATAATGATCAGTGGTCGATAATTGTTATCACAAACACAGACACTTTTAATAATCATTCATTCATTCATTCATTCGCTAGTTTTCAATGGTTTTTTAATTATTTATACATTTCCTAACCGCTGCTACAAATCGCTCTTTTAGCGATAAGATCGCCTTTGTACGTCTTTTCTTTATTTTACTGTATAAGCTTGTATTATGGTGTGCAATAAAGAATATATTTATTATTATGGTGGTCCCAAACAAGTTTTAGTAATCAATATGACCTCGAGCGTAGTGACATTATATTATCATTAGAAAGTCAACATGATGTCATTATGACGTTATAATGTCATTATTATGTTACTATACTATCGGTACATTTTGGAATAGGCTAGTTAGGGCTCTATTATAACATCGCTGAATTAGTACACTACGAAACGACTATGATAACTGCCCAGCAAATTTGTTCATTATTCTAATTATATTTAAAAAAAATGTTATGATTTAATTAAAAATATTTCTTGATAATTTAGAATTAAATTAAATCGATTTCAGATCAAGAAAAATGAAATAAGGTATTGTTAGAATAATTAATTATTTAAGCATTAAAAAATTTGCTACTGGTGTAATTTTGCAGAAGATCTATATAGTATATATATATCTATAAGTAATATTCCTTAACTTATGAAGTGTTAAAAATAAACACAAGCAAAACCATTGATTAGCAATTTATAAGTTAAGTACCTATGAATTATTCAAATAGGTACATCAAGGTACAAATAGGTTTCCTATATTTAATACTTCTCCTTTAACAAAACAAGTTTATAAAAACACAACAAGATCTAATTTAGAATATCGTTATCTATAATAATACGAGTATAAGTAGCAAACGATTGCACGTATGGGTTTGCGAGGCCAGGTGTGCGAACTGGCGCCGACTTAGATTAATCCTCACATAAATTTACTCCTGTTTCTAAGTATTTCTAGCTTTATTTATTTATAATCTTTACTACACAAAACAGGTAAAATTACAAAATATGTAAAATTATAATTGCCATGTCCTGAGTAGGACCACTGAGTAATAAATAAATATATTTAACACAGACATACGATCGTCAGCTCTAAAAGCAACTTAATGCCACAGGCAAACTCGGCAGCAAAAGCACTGCTAACTGCGCCAACGGGCCGTTTAAAGTGAGTATTAAGTACAAACGTAATTGTCAAAATTAATATTGCGGTCAGCAGTGAAGGAAGATATCGTAAGTGAAAAACTCCTCGTTACGGAAAAACTTTCGAGGCACTTACATACTTATACAGGTTGAATGGTGAGTTACTATCAATATTTAAGGAGAATACTCGGTACGTGATTCTCGTTCGAATTATGTAAAAATATAACATAAATATTAATAATCTATCTAATTATTTACGCGTCGTCTAGACACCCTAGCAGCTAGCCGCACTGTCAACACAAAACAGGTAGCTTACCTACGTCCAAACGCCGCCACCTGTTAACAGGGTAGCAGACGACCTTTGATAAACAAGCATGATCCAATCCCACTTAATACTATAATCCTGGCTTAGGATAGGCAAAAAAAGGATCGCATTAATTTTTTTTTTTTTTTTTAGGGATAGGCAGGGCCGTCTTTAACCTATTGAAAGCCCTAGGGCATATTAGGGTAATGGGGCCCCTATGACTTTGACAGAACACTATTTTCTTAGAATAGACAAAGAAGGTAAATAAACGTGCTTCTATAGATTTTTATTATTTTCAATTTGGAAAGGGAGTTTGGCGGTTAAGGAGGCTGCCCTTGAAAAGGAAGGATCCTTCGACCAGACGGATGTGTGTCTGGTGGGCTACACGCCACTTAACGTTTGTTGTCGGGTTCTTGTATATATATTCAATCGCTTTGAAAACTTCGATAGCGGGATGTAGGATTCGTTAGTTTCTTCTAGTTCGTATATGGCGAGATAGATGTCGCTACATCACTCCCCCTCCGAGACCGGAGGTCGATAGCAGGTTGAGTCGTCCATACTACATCTTGTGATGCTTGCCGGGCCAGTGAAATGTTCCAGTGAGTCGGAACCAGCTGCCGCATAGTTCACGGTGAGTCGGAACCGTCTGCGGTGATGCCCCAGTGAGTCGGGGTGGTGCAGTGCTGCGTAGTGGCTGGCTGCTGCGTCGACCAGGAGAGAAGTGCGTCTCTGCTTGCTGACCGGCCGAAGTGCAGTGTGCTGTGCCAAATTCGCTGCGAAGGCTGTGGGTGATGACCAGGAATGCGCGTCCGCTGCATGCTGGTGGTCAGGATACCCGTAGTAGCCGTGGATGCTGGCTGGCGGTATGACTCGCTGCTCGAAAGCTTGAGGAAGTGATGATGACGTCATGATGACGTAGATTTGTGAAGGCTGCGCTGACGTTCATGCTCGGGGTCACCAGTTTGGCGTAGAGGGGCTGCCTTTGAAAAGGAAGGATCCTTCGACCAGACCGTGTTGTGTCTGGTGGGCTACGCGCCACTTAACGTTTGTTGTCGGGTTCTTGTATATATATTCAATCGCTTTGAAAACTTCGATAGCGGGATGTAGGATTCGTTAGTTTCTTCTAGTTCGTATATGGCGAGATAGATGTCGCTACAGGAGCATTCCCCACTGCAGATAGTTACGCTCATGCTTAAAAATAATTAAATTCGATTTCTACATTTGAAAATATGTCTTCAATTTTGTTTTCTTTTAAATTTTAAATACTTCTAATATAATATGAGTTCCTTCGATTTCACGGTGAACAATTTTCAAGTAGGTAACCACCTATTCTGTTATATGCAGACATTCCATTCATAACTCTTTCTCATTAACGTCTTCATAATCAATTGAGCAAATTTCTCTCAACTCTTCGGAATTCAGAGCTTTCAAGCGAACAAAATAAATCAAAACGTTTACTAATGTTCTTATACGAACTTAATCGCTGTTTTAGATGAAAGATCAGGGTATTAGTTATGGTAAGAAAAGTTTCTATTTTGAATTTCTCTCTTCCATTCAGTTCAATTGACGTTGCGGAGTCATCAAAAAAGCTTCTGCGTTTTGTTCTTTAAGATAGGTCCTTGTAGTCAGATTCCGGGTTTCTTTCATTGGCGATCAATTCGAATTAAAAAAACTTCGGTAATAAATATCGGTTATCGTTCAGTGATCTAGCAAGAACTAGTGGGCCCCTATTGATTACAGGGCCCTGGGCAAGTGCCCAGAGTGCCCAGTGGGAAAAAGAGGTCTGGGGATAGATTAAATTTCGTGAAAATAATCTAAACAACAGAAGGTCGTCATTCAGAACAAGACTTAGAATATTCAAGTAAACAAATGTAACCAAGTAAGCTTAGAATATTAAAGTAAACAAATGTAAATAAGTAAGTTTTATTAAGAAGTTTATACCTAATATAAAAAAGAGTGTTTATTATGTCGAAATAAACACGTTTTCGTTAAAAACTATACAGGTGAATGGTGAGTAACTATAAATATTTAAGGAGAATCGGAAGACTCGGTACATGATTTTTCTTTGAATTATGTTAAAAAAGGGGTAAATATTAATAAACTTCTAAGTAAAGTTACTCAACAGTTATCTAATTATTTACGCGTCGTCTGGACACCCTAGCAGCTAGCTGCACTTTCGACACAAAACAGGTAGCTTACCTACTATCCGTGCGCAGAAACTTTGCCGACGACCACCCCTCCCACCGGAGTTGACTGCGTCCCTCGCTCGTCTGAGGTGTACCGTTAGCAACGCAGCCGATACGTGCGTGTAATTTTTTGCTTTCACTACGAATTAATTAATTGTTGTTTTCTTAGGTTTTTCTTGGTTTATTTTTGTTAGTTATTTGTTTTCGTTGTTTGGAACCAAAAAAACTTTTATTTTACGGCTACGTTTCATTCATTCACTAAATATAAATACATAAAAATATATAATCTACCTAATAACAACAGCGTTTTTTATTTAATATTTATAATTACACTTTATATCAAATTTATAATTCGACCGAGACTATTTTTTATTAGTTTGATGTAAAATATATACAATAACAATTTACATTTATGTGACCTTTTTTTTCAACCCTACTGACTATCGACGCGTGACGTCTCAAGGCCATCGGCAAAGTTTCTGCGCACGGATTATACGTCCAAACGCAGCCACGTGTTAACGGGGTAGCAGACGACTTTTGATAAACAAGCATGATCCAATCCCCCTTAATACTATAATCCTGGCTTAGGCAAAAATAGGCAAAAAAAGAATTGTATTAAAATTATTTTTTAGGGATAGATTACATTTCGTGAAAATAACTAAATCTCATTTATCAAATAACTTTGAAATTATAACAAAAATAAAATCGGGATAAACGAAAAATAATATTTGTAAAATTTTTTGCGGCCATACCCTTTTATCGATAAAAATCAAAAACTATTTTACAAAATTATCTTAGCACTTTTATTTTATTCACAATGATTCATAAACATATATAATAATAATATACAAAGAAATAGCTATTTACATGAATAATAATTAAGCATAATTATGATTAGATTTTTTTTAAATAACCGTAAATAAATTATACACATACAAAACTAAAACACTTGTTAATCATACACATATTACCTTTTATGTATTAAAAATATTTTTTTATTTTTTATTTGCATGGTCCTTGGTGACTTTACAAAATTATCTATCACCATTTCTATTGATTCACTTTCTATATTTTTCTGTAATTCACTTTAAATATTTAATAATTTTTGCGTGAAATTAATTCACAAAATAATTAAACACAAACACAAACCACGCTAAGATCATGAAACGCTATAAATTTACATACAATCACACTCAACTGCAAGTCTGTTAGTAATACAACAGGTATTTTTATTTTAGCTGTATTATAATCATGTAGTTCAAAATTGCAAGTCCAGAGGTACTCGTATTATTGTTTCGTAGGTTTTGAAGTCTTCACTAGATGGCACCAAGTCATTTTAAGAATATAACAGTTCAGAAATAAAACCATTAAATTGTTAACTTTTATAAAAAATAATTGGTAAATTAAATAATTATTAATTAGTTTTTAAATAATAACAATTAAGAATAAATATTGAAATGAACAATTTCATTACCGACGTTTAATAGGCGTTTGAAATTACACATTTGCATTACGGACGTGTTTTGCCGGTTAGGGTACCTACCCCTTCGCTTCGTCCCATAAGGAACTTCGTTCCAATAATAAATAAACAGGGTTTGATTAAGAGAAAATACACAAATATTTTTAAAAGGAACTAGAGTGGGCGATAATCATTAACGACAATCAGTTTTTCGAATTATTCACCGCATTGCCACTTTAGCTTTGAGACCCCTTGGGCTACGATAGTTTTTCTACGTGTGCACACACCATAGAGCAAAAACAAATCAACAACTGTGGCACACACGTACCTACTAGATACGCTGAGTATGGCTGTTTCTATCACCCGTTACTTGATCCTGAGCTTTCTAATGATGCCCATAGTTAACAATCATTTTTCAGAACCATATGTAAATTCTGACAAGACGCTGTATTACAAAACTGGTCTTCAGGCGCTGGCATCTTGAATGAGATGTTTCCTGAAAGCTGCGCAGCTGAGCTGGATGCGGTGGTTTAACTCTTTCTCGGAATTTCAATTACTTGGCTAGACCGTTAGTTCCAGGTATAATACTCCTCGACAATTTCGGGAATTAGAGTGGGTACCTACTGAACATGTACCGAATGAATTGAAACATTAACATTTGACGTTAAAATATTTATTTCTTATATTTATCATATTGATTATTACTTGTAATAAGTTTTAACCGTGATGAGAAATATAATAAATTATTATATATTTACACATTTTTAAATGAAAGAATTGTCCCTATAAATATCGGTCGGACGGATTTTTGTTTCGACCGTTATAACATTGTACAAGCGTCTATTATTTTCAGTGTTACTATTTAAATTTTACTTTGAAGCAATGAAAAGACTTAAAATTTTCGGACGACGCTTGAATCTTTAGGGACTTTTGTGTTATATATATTTTTACAATTTTTAAAATAATTTAAATTAAGAAAATAATATGTTAGTCATTGCAAAGTTATGTCGATCAGAAAAGTTTACATCTGTCAAAAAGATCAAGCTAACTTGTACGTATATAACCAAAGATATAATAAGTGCATTTTTTTAAACACTCAAATAAAATTAGTTCTTTGACATAACGTCAAAATCAAAGGAACGAAAAAAAAAAGGGAAAAATACGATCTATGGTCCGTCGAAACAAAAACTACAAAGTTTACCCAAATAATCGTCGGCTATCGGCGCGTGCTACAGACTATTCCACGTGTCCCCGAAACGATTGTTATCTGTACAGCTGTCACTGCCACTCGTCTTCTATAGACAATGCAAGCTAAATTACAAACACCTACTGCTATCTCGTAGTAACTTAGTAGGTTATCGTAAAGTAACAAATAATGAATCGACAAAACTATTCAATCTCACCACTTGTAACTAATACTGTCAGTTAGGTAAATGTGAACAAACGTTTTCTTTAGGTAAAACAAATATACAACCTTTGCATAAATAGCATAACCATCGGTTAAAACTAACTATAAGCATTAATTAGTATAGAATATCAGGTAAGCGGTAGCAGAATATAAACAATAAAGATATACCAACATACTATTGTACTTATTTTATGCTATCAAACATGCTAAATTTTTATTCAACCATCAATTTTGAGCCGTCGTCGACGAGTTCCAAGGGAGGGCCACATTCCCTCACACCTCGCGTCAGCTGGCGATCCTCACCCTCCGAACATACCTATTAACTTCAATTGAGCTCGACAAATTTACATGAATCCTTGTGGCCCCTAAATCTGAGCGAAACGGTTTGTAATATTCATTTCGAAATCTTTCTAATTATGATATTAATAAGTAGGTACAGAAAAATCTATCAAGCTTTTCCTACATTTAATTTACCGAACAATAAAAAATCTGAACATTATATATGTAGGTATATAACATAATATTTAATGTCATTAGATTAAAAATTATTTAAAGAAAATATATTTTGTTAATAAAATTTTGTGCTAGTAAATTAAAAGCGATGAGATCAGTAGTTGTTTTCATGGCTCTACTTGCGCCCGTGCGCCACTGCGCCATATGGCTGGACCTACCCGACTCAAATCGCTATTATATTGCTTTTAATTGATAACAATTTAAATATATTTGATGATTCACACTTACAAACCTCATTATTATTCATCGACTCATTATCTCCGTGTATTCGTTTTACCGAACGATGTTATCTTAAGCACGAATGTGTTTTAGCTTTGTTCTATTGTCGTCACGCTATTTTTAATTGTTGATATTTGTATAAAATACTATTATTGTTTTGTAATTAACTACTGATAATCATTAGAAATTAAAAAATTCAGTTATACATGCTATAAGACATTAGTATAATTATATTTAATATATTGACAGCAAATGAAACGCCGATTTTTTATACATATTTTTGATCTATTTTGATCTATTGAGATTGATCTATAAAGTTTTTTATAGATCAATGTACATACCTAATATACTTTTATAAAAAAATATTTGTGTTTTAAACTATATTCAAAGGACATTTTCAAATATTTACTCTCAATTTATAAATCAATTTCCATCTTTGATTTTATTAATATTTCTCTATATTTGTCATATCAAGCTAATACCACCTACTTGATATGTTTATGATATCGTTATAGCCAATATCCTAGAGACTGCAAGAAAAAGTCTCAAAAAAATTATAAGTAAAATATTATACTGGAAATAATAAATAATATGTTAAAAATATTTAGCTAATACCTAATGTTCTGGTGTATATAATAAATATGCACATAATGTTCTATACCCATAATAGTTAATGTTTAAGATTTTAAAGTGAAAAGAAATTATGACCTATAAAGTCGTTCCATTTCGTGGAGAAAATTTTATTGTTCAATAAAAGTGTGTTGCAACAAAGGAACATTGAATCCCTGTGGTTTTCGGAGGCTATAAATCAGGAGCAAGGACCCTTCGACTAGGCGAGAGGCTTCTTGAACTGTCAAGGTCTCGTTGTGGTCATCCGCACCGCTCCTCAGGAGTGCAAACAATTCGAACTTACTTCAATCTTAAATAAGTAAAAAATTAGGTTTTCAAAACACTCTTAAATTACCATGTTACAATATTTTACACTTAATAAAAAGCTTTACCACATCAGGTTATTTTTCATATCATATATTTTTTTCTACACATTTTAAGTATTTATTTATTTGTACAAGAATACACAGCTACATTTTATGTTTCTTAACCAATACAGAACATCAAATTAAAAACCAATTTTGGATTTTACATTATTTAAATTACACTGTTTCGGTAGACAAAGTAGACAAAGTAGAGTTAAGGTAGTAAAAACTAAGACAGAAGCAATCTTTTTTTAAAATCCATTATTTATATATTATTTTTCTGTAATACAATCAACAGCTACTCATAATTTAAACATAGTATTGTCCTGTAAAGTATATTAAATAGCATATAAAAATAATCATAGTGTACGATAAATTAAACATCGCGTGCTGATGTCAGATAGTAATACAATTCACAGACCATATTGCACTCATATCATTAACATAATTGTTAAGATGCATTGTCCTCTTCAATGATAGCAGATATTTAAATGAGCTTAATAGCTCGTAACCCCTTAAATGCGTTTTCGGTTTACACAAAAATATTATATTTTTATTGTATTACTAATAATGTTACATTATTTGCTAAAAAGCAAATGAATTAATGAGTAGTTTCCAAAAATTACCAAAATAATATAATTTATTCATCATATTGATTTATATATTTATTCATTATAAAAGTTGTGTTTACACAATATTTATATATTATTTTATATTTTACAATATTTATTTATGCTTTTCACTATCATTAACTGTACAAACCCAGACAAACTAATAATACGCATACACAGTACGCATAGCTATTTAATGATTCGAACGCAAATGTTTAATGTACGATCGATATCCTGTAGGCCCGCTGTAGTAACATCGTGTCAAACTATAAACGCATTGTTTTCATTATAGAATATTTCTTTTCTAATTATTTTATTATTTTTACGGTTTTAATTGTTTAATTATTGCAAATAATTTATTCATAAATTAAGGACCGAATAGAAATACAAACCAATGAATCCGAGAGCAAACATTATATAAACTCTTTAGCAAAAAAAACGGAGACAAAGAATTATTTTATAGTTACTATTAGTTTGTTTGACAATTTTAGGTATTGTTATCCTCAGAATTTTATAAATTAATTAGGAAGGAATAGTTTTCATCAGTTTTATCATAACATTTTAATTAAATGATTAAGAAATAATGTTTAAGCTCAAAACACTATGATTGTACCTGCTCGCTAAATAAAAATGAAACGCGTAAATTTCTTTGTTTTTCTTAAATACATTAAAAGCAGATAAAAGTTTAGTATTGAGTGTGACCCCCTCTTGCTGAAATCACAGCTTGCATTCGTCTGGGCATGCTAGTGAGTATATCTTTTATGGTTTCTTGGAAAACGACGAATTCCGACTTCTAGCATATACGCATCCACACCGCCAGACCGGCGGGCGCGAGCGTTGTCATCCATAAAAATTGAGTTTTCGCCAAGAGCGGTTAAAGCGGGTTGTACATAAGGAATTAGATCTTCCGTTATGTATCGGCGTCCAGTCAGTGTACCGTTTTCGATGAAGACTAACTCCGTACGATCCATAGAATTTATTCCTGCCCAAAACATAACAGAGCTCCCTCCATAAGGTGTGATTTCTTCAAAACATGCCTCTGCAAAGCGTTCTCCTCTTCACCTTCGTCTTCACCATGCAGAGATATCCTGGCTTCATCGGAGAACAATACCCTATCCCAGTCTTCATGAGTCCATGACACACAATTTCGAGCGAAGCTAAGCCTGGCAACTCGATGTCCACGGAGTAATTTAGGGCCGCGTGCCGGGCGATGACTATGTATATTAGCAGCGAGAGGCCTCCTCCTGACCGTCCATAGACTAATTTGCACATTTCTTACTTCTTCGAGGGTGTTCTTGAGGTCCACATAAGAAGATTTGCGATTTCTCAACGCTTGACTAACTAGAAAACGATCATCCCGTGGTTCGGTACATGTCTTTCTGCCAGAACCAGGCCTTCTCTTGACGGAACCAGTCTCTTGATAGCGCTGCCAGGTCCTTTGAACTGTCGACCGACTCACATTTAGCCTCTGAGCCACGAAGCATTGACTGCAACCTTCTTCAAGCAGCGCAATAATTTTGCTCGCTTTTATCACTTTATCTCCCATTTTCGAGATTGCTAAACAGCAATAACAATACTTTTAAATGTCAAGGACACCAGATAATTTAATAAAAATTGACAAAAAGTTAATTAGAGTCGATATTAACTATAGGGAATTCGCGCCACAAAATGTAGTTAAAAGTTATTTTCTTTGAAAACCAGGCTCAGTCAAAAATTTGAATTTGGAATGTACTCTTATAAACATTATGGCACTTTTATAACTGGCCAGTAACATGTTCAAATGATTAAAACCTTTTTGGTATTTTATTTTTTTCAGACAGGAAGAAAATCGAAACCGCCCGTTTTTTTTTGCAAATGAGTGTATAACGAAACTACTTATGATTGTATAATGATGTAATTAGGTGCTTAATAACTTATAAATTAAAGTATTTGAGATATAAAAACAGTTAAATACTTGAAGAACGTAAAGTAATTTTAATCTCTATAAGAGGAAAAACACAAAGAGCTTTGACCGCGCACCTCCAAATAATCCTTGTACCAGATTCTATGGGTTAATTGCACTGCTCGTATGAGATAAACTAATTAACAAGGATAGACATGAGATTCCGTTGCTGGGTATTGCGCGCTTATCTGTTAAGGGTGAGGTCACAAGTATGAGAGAACGGAGTTTCAATTTTTATTATTTTGAAGTCTATACCTACTTATATATTGTTTATTTAATAATGAACATGCTTTATACTTACGTCATACATTTACACATAAAACTTTAATTAGAAAATATCCAAAGAATTTATATCATATATATTATTTAAACATGACAAATTCAAATACTTACAAATGCCAACGTCATTTTTTTATTAAAAAAAATCACGTTCGATTTTAGAAACGTACCAGAGTTTTTAGATAAACAATATGAATGCTTAAAATAGCATTTATATTTAAAAAATATTTTTCAGTTGAATTTCAAATATACGAAGTTATAGAGCATTTACACTATTGTATAACATGCAATAGTGTTTAATAATCACTTTCAATCACACAATAACTTCAAAGGCGGATATATATATATGTACATTGTCCGCTTCCATTCCGCTACTCTCGTAAGCATAAACCTAGCCGCGTCAGCACAAAGGCCTTTGACGCGACGGGGCGGAGGGCGGCCCGCATGATCTCGATCACCGTAGACCCATTTGCGGCTCGTTACACGCTGATAGCACCAAACAAAACACCCCAAGTAATTAGGAAAAGCCTTTTCCAGATAGCGTAAGCACTGTGACTTTTACTCACATATCGGTGTTTTTGGTTCTTCATATGAAGATTTAATTGAAGGTAATATTTTATTTTATAAGTACTAGAGACGATAATAATAGTACAGTAATAAATTTTGATATAATATTATGATCCTCAAAACGTTAAATCCCATTTAAGTAATCAATATTAATTTATAATTTTTTTATCTAAGTCCAACCGTTAACGTATGTATGGTAATTGGTGACATAATTATGTAATCGAAATTGTAGACATCACGCAAAAATCTAAATTCTATAATTTCTAGACACCACACAAGCTTAATCACTGATAATCCTTGCATAGAAAAATGTATATCGCATTTATTTTAATATCGCATTTATTTTAAAAGTCAATACGTGGAAATAAGTTAAAAAAAATAAAATTGCATACCCTTCAAAATAGACAATTGCTTCGCCAAGAGTGAAAGCTGCAAGTTTTTACGTTCAAACCGCAGTAATTTTTGTATTTCTCAATGTAGTTTTTAAAATAATGCACGTTTTGTAACTAGGTGAGAAAGAAACAGAAAATTATTGCAATATTTTTAAAATTATATATTGGCGGGATTATTCCTTTTTTTTTCTTTTTTTTTAATTAAAGTAACCGAATATCACCCAGATCTTGTACAGAATGCCCAGTTTATAAAAAATATATTTTATTAATAAATAAAATATTTTTAATCGACACGTTAATGAGCGTAACATAATTATCAAAGCTAAGGAATCAAACTGCATAAATGGAAACAAGCTGCGCTAGTGAATCGCTTCGGACCACCTGGTGGGTTGTCAATAATACACTTTTTCTACGAATACCAAACATGTCATTACATACTCGTAGCTGCAAAAAATAGACAATCTTTTCTAGACGTACATTATTTTATAAGACTACTCAGTTTTTTCAATATAATAAATTAATAATATGTGAATTACTATTTAAGTGTTCGAAAATAAACAAAAATAAGTAAATAATAATAAATAAATAAATAAATAAAAACAAATACAGAAAAGGCGAAAAATTTTTCTACGTGCGGTGACCGGCAGTGAAGCATGGTCCGGTGGGCCTATCACTTACATATCTTACAAATAGCGAACGATCGATACTAAAAAATCAATCAAGTAAAGTATAGCAAGGATAGGTAGTAAGGATTGCATGTCGAAATCAAGATATTCTCTTTTTTTAAGATTTCAAAGAAACGAATTTCTATTTTCGTCTATACTTGAGTCAAATTCGATATGGAATGTTTACCAATAAACCGTTGCTTAGCAACCAAAATTCTGCAGATGTTAACAACCTATTGGAAAATAATTATAATAATTACATAATTATATTGTATAATATTTATACACAGTAGTACGAGCTACATAAAACTTGAAATAAATAAGTCAGAACGTTTGATATGTTTATCTATAATTATCTATCTTATCTATAATTATCTGTTATAGAGGTAAAATTTACTTGTTAAAATGGGTATATCTAATTTCCTACTAAATGATTTCTAAATATTTTCATAAATATTTACCTACCTATATGCGTATATTAAAAATAGCTACACTATCCCTGAATAGCATTCAAAATAAAATAACATTTGTTTTATAATGGATTTATTGTGATTAAAAATGTTCAGACACTTATTCTCTTTTATTATTTATTTTACTTTACTTACGTTAAATAAACTTAATAATTATAATATTTAAAGTTGTGCATAAAAATCGATTACAATTTACTTTTAACAATATAACGACTGATAAAAAAAATCCAAATGTTACTTATCTACGAAATTTTCCCATCAGTGCTAATAGGGTTGTTAAATGTATATTAGTAACATAGTTAATTTTTGTTATAAGCAAATTTTCTTGCGTATTACGTATTTGACGATTAATTTAAATTGTTTCCTTCAACTAACTACAACAGTGTTAAAGTTTTTAATGTATAACTAGGAAATTGGTGATAAATTACAAATTTTCATTAATAAAGTGTGACAACCCTATACACGATGATTTTTGGTTTGTTTACAAAAATTCCATATCGACTTTGACTTATATAAGTATAAATATTTTGTGTATATATCTATTTTTTATTACAAAATAAACAAAAACAATTATAAAAAGAAAATACTGATTTCAATGGACCCAATTACGAGTATTACAAGTATCATTGACAGCGTCTTTATCTCGGCTATGTGTCTAGCTATTTGTCTCGGCTTTATTTAATTCATACTGGACAATGTGTCGAAAATGAATAAAACATTTAAATGTAATAACAATCTGTGAACTTTCCATCTCTTGATATAGACCTCTTAGGTCCAATGATAGAGCTAGATTGGAACTCAATACGCCTTATATCCGCCAACCTGCAATGGCACAACACGGCGGGTTAGTGGTGATTAGTATTTGAATGTTACATAAAGTACCATAACTAACGGAAATTTTAAAAGAATATAAATGCAGTGTATCGGTAAAGTCTAGTCAATTAACGAATGCGGGTCCAAAATTAGTAACACGTGCCGCGATGAGAAATAAACGCGAATCATATATTTTCATATAGATTGATTTAAAAATCGATTTATGACAGACAGATAATGATGAATATAATAAGATTTTATGATTTCAATCAACATAATAGCATTTGTCAATTAATTTTTATAGCTCTATTGTATTTCGTGAGGAAAATAATTACTAATATTATATTTAGTTCGACACAATATATAATTCCATAAAACATAAAATATGTTAATTGAACTGAATCAGCCTGTAAACGTCCGGTTGCTGGGTAAGGTCCTCCATATAGGAAAAGGGTTGGACCTTAATCCACCACGCTGCTCCACTCCGGGTTGGCAGATAATTTCCCTAACAAGAGTCACGATCGTTATGTCCCCAAGTCCCACAAGGACATACACCCAAACCGGAAACAAATATTTATACAAAATAAATATTTGTTTCCAGTTTGGGTGATCAAACATCTGCTCCAAACGGGAATCGAAACCGAAACCGCCAGCGTTGAGGACACTACTCGCACCAATACGGACGGACGTCATCGTAAAATATGTTATTTAAGTATTTTATTAAAATTTTAATTACAGTGTATTTTTATTGGTATCGCTTTGTTGTTAAACGCGGACTAACTTATTTCATGTTATTCATTTATTACGTCTAACCATTGATCTAAAACGTCTAACCCAACCTTTTTAATTTAAAACCAGGATTTTAATAACATTTGTATAACATAAATAAAAATAATTATAAATATAACTAAATTAATATTACGATATTAGTCTGTGGCACTAATTAATACTTCGTACTTAGCCTTATTATAAATTTAAATTTAACTAAGCCCTGCTTTTTAATGCTATGCTAAAGGAATCATTGTAAGCGTCCGTTCGTAACAGGACTACCTATATTAAAATTAAAAAAGGTACCAAAAAATTGTAAGAAACGTGTTTATTGGCGTTTATAACTCGATGTTAAATTATATTTTTAAATACTGTACGCCGGTACAATTTATTAGCAGGTATTTAAATATTAAGCCATATATATCTTACAATTAGATTACCAGTTTCACGTTAATTAAAAAAAATGATCAAAATTTTACCTTTCATATGTACAGTATTAATGTTATCGAAGCTTTGCCGTTTCGACCACCCGCAATAACAACTTATGAAACAGTATCACAAATTGTCACGCGTCTCGTCCCGCTCGCTATAATTAAGATAACTCACTGATTAAAGAAATTAAAGACGTCTTACTTCAGACAGGTCCAACTCGTTTCCAGAATAACTACCGTATAATTGTCAAAGTATTTTTTTACTTAAAATATGTACATTACATTTGTAACGAAATTGTTACTTTAGCGTTTAGCGTATATTACCTGGTATTCCTACAGCACCAGGCAAATTGCTAAATTAAAACCCGTCATAGTACACTTATCCTATACTTATATTCTATTTTTTTCTTCGCGGAACTTATATTTATGTATATTTAACAGTTTTTGTTTCGGTAATGACACAATTGTTTTAAATAAACCACATTGGCTTTCTCGTGAATACTAGTTTAAACAGCCATCGTTTAACATGTTTTAAAGCAATTTTCATACATTATCTTTGACTTTTATTCATTTATTTTTCATTTATTTTACTTCTTAAACATAGTTTATTCAATCTAAAAACTACTGGAAACCAGTAAGTGTCTGTTTTTATACATAATTGTACAGGAAAACCTACCATTTTATTTCTATGAATGCTAACTAAAGCATCACACCTGTCTAACCATACATGCATAAAACAGCATCATGTTAAGCAAGCCGATTTTAAAGCTTGATTTACTTGATTATACTTATCGAATATAAAAAGAAATAAACGAATACGTCTGGGTAGTTAAAATAGCTTAACCGGTGTTTCTTTGTAAGTATTACACAAACGGAATAAAAGTTCCATAAAAAAAAAACATTCTATGAAATAATATATTTTCAGAAATTAATATAGTTACATCATACACCACCACCCACCAGTAATATTTACGAGTAATATTTTGATATACCTACAATTTGCAAATTATGTACTTTAAATTAAGACGAAGATGACATAACGAATAAAACAGGTGAATGACAAGACGGTTTTAAGTTGAAATCCATGCTAGTACTACCGACTATTCAAGTGCATAGTTTCTTTAAAATACATATTGTGTTCGACAGTAAAGAAAAAAATCGTGAGAAAATTTTTGGAGAAATTCCAGAAAATGTGCATACTCTGTGAATAATTAATCTCCAGCCCTTCTTATTAAGAGAAGATGCCTTTGTCTCGGAAGTATAAAATATAGTCTGTTCTATCCTCTAATAATGTACTTAAAATGAATCAAAACACAAATATTATTCGATTTGTTATTACTATTGTTCCCTTTTATGTTCTTACTAATAAAAACCGTATTATACTTATATGAAAAGTTCAACGCTTCATCATCTATATTTATTATTTGCTTATCTCTTTATATGGCAATCGATATAAAAATCATCACAGGTTCATCGTTCGTTTCGAGCACATCTGGATACGGGGACAATCTATTAACATAGAGTTATTGCGTAATAATCTAGCCGGCAGATGCAAGGATGATTGCACTAGGACTAGGATATATTTAGCTAACAGGTGCTACCCACGTGGATGGACAGGGACGGCGGACTTTGACTAATCTCTTTTGTAAATAAATAATATATTTATAAGACACTTATTTATGTGATGAGAAAAGATTGTGAGACAGTGACTAATTATATGTAACAGATACACGATAGATATTCGCTTTGCCTGTCAAATTTTACAGCTCGCTGTAGAATCCATTTTTAAATATCATATTGCGTTATTGTCCTTATTACTTTAGGAAGAAAAAAACGTAGTTAATAATTTATGTCTACCTTAAATGTCATATTATTATAAACTCCTTTAATACATGCAGTCACTACCGTGAATTTATAAAAAAGATAAAATAAAATTTTACTAAAATTTCTTTTTGAATGTTTTCATTTTTTCATCGGAGGTAAAGATAATATTTTTTATTAAGTGAGACAACCCTACGAGTAGTTTAATATGTTCCTTTAACAAGATTAACCAGTTGTTGCGATTTCATTTTATGTAAATTTGCATAATAAATATAAATATGTCGATTGTGAATATTTTTATTTATAGCACTAAATAAACAAAACATGATAAATTCTATGATGAGTTTTTCAAATTAAATATATAACATAAATAAGTATTGGGACTTTTTTTTGCAATCTTAAGCCTGCAAAGCCAGGATTGATTTTAGACAATAAAAAGAATTGAGTTAATTTCTTTATAATTATGTATCTACTAATTTTTAGAGGGCAATAAAAATAAAATAATAAAATAAGTAACAATATAGATAGATAGATAGATAAACACTTTATTGCACTCACATGCAAGAAGAAAATGGTACAAGGGCGGTCTTATCACAAAAATGATCTCTTACAGGCAACCTTATGGATGGATTAAATGAAAATTGGACAGGTGGAAACGGTGCATAAAGTCTATTTTCCGAGGTTTTCGATTAGTGAATTTTATAAATACATACTACATGTATATGACATACACTCATACATACATTTTTTTACAAGCTTTATAATAAATACACTAGCTATTATGCACGTACAAACAAACATAACATACATGGAAATCTACATAGATACATATATACGTTCATACATATATATTATATACATAGAAACATACATACATACTTAACACTTAAAAAGCTGACGAAAACGATCAAAACACAAAAAGTATTTGAGTAATATCTAATATTGTTATGTTATATCTACTGTTATATCTACTAAGTCGAATTTAGGATAAAAGGAACCTTATAGAAAATCAAAACAGGTGACTGCAATTACTTAGTTATTACTTAATTATTACTTAGTTATTACTTAAGAAACGGCGCCGCACGCGCCAGCTCAATTTAACCACTTCATTTGAAGCCTATTCTAATCGATCTAAAAGAAAACTAGACTTAGCTTTGTTAACTTTTATAGAATTACTTCGTAGGAATGAGTATAAGTATTCTATGTCTAACAAGCGTGACCTTTCATTTTGTCACATGTTGTATCTCGCACTAAACAATGTAGAACGAAATAGAACCAACCAGAAGAAATTGCAACTAAAATTGATAAAAATTTATTTGCGGTCTACAATGTCTCAAATAAGATTGATTCGTTTGGCCGCGCTATCTATTTAAAATCAAGTTGAAAAAAATCTAGATTTTGCCAGTCTTATAAGGGAATTTGCTTATAAAAAATCTAGAAAAATAATATTTTGATTTTTGTTTAATGGTTCGTGACGTGACTGACAAACAATAAAGATAGATACGTAAGGTGCATTGTTTAGATAATTAATTGTTAAAATATGTTTGTAGTTTACTATTAATTCAATAAAAAATCAAATTTTTACTTATATTATGTTCAGAGACAGCGTAGTCATGTGAATGACTGTAATAATGAGAGTAAAAATGAGAATACAGTTCCAATTCTAACTTCCGAATGGCTTTTCCTCGGAAATGGTAAATTATAGAGAAAAAAATATAACGACAATTTAAGTACAGTAGAATCCCGAAAATCCGGATAATCGATTTCAAAGCAAATCCAACAATATTTAAATTTTAATATATTTTTTTAATGATATAAAGAGTTTTACATGCGTCGTTTAGATAATACGATATATGAAAAAAAAATACGAGAAATAACGATAGATAATGAATTACATAATACCTATGTAATTTAAAATTTTGTTTGAAAATAATTGATGGAAGTAGCCGATTTGGAGGCAGTTATATTTTTGGTCTTAATAAAAAGTGTGCATTAATACATTCATATCTTCTTAAAACCAATCCAAGAATTAATATTAATATCAATGTTTTGTCTTTGCACTTAATTTCTATGAACTGCCCGGTGACAATGCTACGTCAGCGGAACAGTCACATACTAATTTAAGACGGAGGACTGGGGTGATGCACGCTATCAAAGAAAATGAAACAATAACTAACACTTTCTTGCAAACAGCGCGTGCAGCGGGAGTACACGGTCGGAGGCGGAAATAATAATAAACTTGTCGTAAAATGAGAATTAGACCCGAGATCAATGAGACCGGATAATCGGATGTCCGGATAATCGAGGTTCGGATAATCGGGATTCTACTGTAGATAATTATCTGATCTACAATTTTTGTCTGAGCTAATTTTATCGTAAAACTAATCGTTTGGCTAAAAAATAAGAAAATAACAAATTTTTGCGTCATACGACATTGTATAATTTTTTTAGCACACAAGGGATCAATGAGGAGTTTTCAGGATTTCATTAGAGCTTACGTGCCTGTAAATTTTCAGCTTGTTGTGAATTTATACCAGGGTCAATCTCTATTTTGACCGGGCTATAATGACAAGTGACGCTCTCGGTCTCATGTTTCCGTCTCTAGTCTCTCTAGTCGCGGTCGAGGCGCGAACCGCCACCATAAGCGTGTTTGTTTACTTTGAAAAGGAGTCCCTTCATTCTTAAGACGATTTGAAGATTTTGCTTAATTTCATTTCCCGGGAGTGTATTGAATCGCTGCTCAAAAATTCACTCTTTGAACAAAGTACAATTGTGCTTCACACCCAAACAGCTCTTTACATCGTATCAAGCTTCGGTTCATTATAACATAATGCTAGTACCTACCGCTATCATGGTTGAATTAGATCTGTCAAACACCAGCTGCAGTATTTATTTACAAGTACTACATTCGATTCGAAAAGAAGTATCGCAAAGGAATAGTTAGCATAAGTGAAATAGCTCATCTTAAATCGCCGACACTTTGTTGCCTGTTAATTTTTAAATGGATTTAACACTTCGTAATTCAGCGTCGTTAGAGTGAGTTTGCAATCGCGACCTTTCAGTTAATCAACGTCAGTTTATCCACTAAGGCCATCTCGGATCTGCTATACTGTACTGAATTATAGAAAATGTTGTATCGTGAATAAACATATTTTCTTACTTCCAATAGTATCAGGCCCGGCCATCTAGGCGCCCCGGGCAATTCATGCCTTTGACGCCTTTTTAGGTATACTTATTTCATTACAATTAAAAAAACTTATTTTGAACTTGTACCATATTTTTTATTGAATTAATAGAAAACTACAAACATATTTTAACAATTAATTCTCTAAACAATGCACCTTAAGTATCTATTTTTATATTGTCTTTCAGTCACGTCACGAACCATTAAAAAAATTAAAATATTATTTTTCTAGATTTTTTTATAAGCAAGTAAGTAAGCATAGTTACAGAAGTAATTTATTGAAACAGATCGTTAGTCATTCAATCCTACATACTTAGAAAAAGACCATTCCCAAATGGGAGAATACAGACGAATACAACTAAGAGAAAGAATAGAACAGTAGCATAAAACAAAATTAAACAATATAAAAAAATATTATATCAAATAATAACAATACATTAATGTAACAAATAATTAAAAAAAGAATTGAGTTAGCTTTTTACGGTATTATTTAAAAACGAAATGTTAAAAACGCACACAAAAAATAGACCATACAAAAAGTCAACTAGGTTACGAAATATTTGTGTTCTTTCAATGTAATTTGTTCCTTTGCCAAGCAGTAGAAAATGTAGATATAGTGCACAGTAAGTATAATTTTTACAATATTTTATGTCGTTTAAGGTTCCAAGATCGCACATCGAGATTCCAAACTCGGTTTTTGACAATACTACATACTTTGGACACTATTTAGATATAATGGCCAATCCAATAAACAGGCCTGTTTTACCTACTGCTGGTACAGACTCTCAGTAATTTATGTGCAAGATTAATTTTATCAGCAACTTGTGAAACAGGGCCTAAGAAAAGTAAGTGTTGAGGTTCCTTCTCAACAGAATTTACATTCCAAACCTGGCGGGAGTAGGGAGTTGTAAAAATAAATTATTTTTTATCTTTTTTGGCGTGATAACGTTTTGTAAATCGATGAACGCCGGCTGCACGTACGAAGAAGTCTCACGTGTCGCGAGCGAGAGCGCGGAACAAGCGATAGAGAGGCACGATCGGCTTAAGCGTTCAGCTTGTAAATGGAAAACAATAACGCAGATTGGAGGATCTTAAATATCACACATGTATATAAGTTGTAAATAAATTGTTAATAGCACATTGTTACTTGCAATTAATCTGTATAATTTAAGTAATAAAATATTGGATTTAACGAGTGCAAATAAATGTTAATTTATCGAAAAAAAATTAAATTGTAATTAATTGAATTAATTAATTTTTTGTATTATACAAAATAATGATAACTCAGTGATAATAATTCAATTCATAGAAGTATGCATTTTTTTTTTTCAATATTTTCTTATGACGTTATCACGTAAAATTATCGTCCGTAAACCGACTTTACACACAACCATTTTTTTTTTATTATTCATTGAATATTGGAAGAAAGCAAATAACTTGTGAGGTTTTTTTGGCATTATTTATTTATTTATTTTATTATTATTTTTTTAATTTATTGTAAGATATATTTTTTTGTATAGGTACTTACAATAAAAATAAATTTCAATAACTTAACTAATCGTTTGCTTAAAACGAAATACCCAGTATAGACACAAGTCCGCAGTTATCAAATATTAGGCACGTTTGAACGTAGATTTTTATATTAAGACTGTCTAAATATAGAACACTAACCTCACTGCATTGAAAAAAAACGCAAGATATATTATATATTGAAATATATATAAAAATGTTTGATATAAAAACCATTTTTTCCTTGTCTTACTTGAATTTTGGTTTACATACCAAAAATATCTTGCGTAAGTAACTGACTAGACTAATATAGCCATTCAAATTTTAATACTTAATCATGAATTCATTACACTAATATATTGTATATAAAAGTACGATTTCCAGTTCTAAAAACAAAAACTCTATCATCACAGAATAATCAAGAACTATTTAAAAATGACAGCAAAAAAATATCTCCTAATTAAATAATCCCCGGATCTTTATAAGGCATGACTGCAAACATGATTCGATACAGATACCTATATTGAATCAGGCGAACGCAGGTGGCTTTCCTTGCAGAAAAGTTTTTGCACAGATATCTAAAGCAGCTGTGGCGCGAAAACTGCCAGCCCCTATGCCTTCCAACACTAATAATCTAGGAATTAATAGCAAATTGCTAATGACAAAATGGAAATGCAACGTTTGGTCAAAGACAAAGTAATTACCGGTAGTACGTTAGAATCCGATCCAACATACGGGCGAAGACACGTGTCGCGGCCACAGGACCGGTGTAGGTTTTTTATGACATTTTAAAATATATGTATACACATAATTTCCATATTTATAAACCTCTAAAAACGTCATATATAATTACAGAGAAGTTGAGGTGGCTCCAGTGAATATGAAGTAAGCATAAAACGAAGTTAAATAAATTAAATTAATAATAATTTACTTCATAATAATACCACAGGTTATAATAGCGCTTTCCTGCATAATTTTAAATCGCATCTATCTTTATCCTTAACAATAAAAAGCATTTTCAGTTATAGCGAAGAGATATGGACATAATATTTACTTGTGACATAAAAGTGTACCCATACGAAATTTTATATCATATTTCAATATTATCTCATTGCTAAAATTGCGGTTTCTTCCAGTCAAAATTTACCAATATGAAATAAATAAAATGAAAGGTGTACGCAACATAATATACAAGTTCATATTAATAATTATATAGCTATACTTATACAGATTTTTTTCAAGAAACTGCGCACGTCTTTTTTCAATACAAAAGGAATTGTGTAACGTTTAATAGTTAACTAGCAATATAAATATGATAATTTGTATGTACCTTTATGTAAACGAAAGACTAGCTTGTGTACAATACATAAGTGTTTCAAATACAAGGATGGGGATAAATTTCAAACACAGGTTTTTTTATTTAACTCAATAGAATTGTAGGTGTCCAATACCTAATGATGCGAGGTTATCTCAACTAAATTCAATTATTTAAATAAAATATAACTAAACAGTTTTTAATAAAAACATACAGCAGTTAATACAGCAAATCAAAATATTGCAGAGCTTTTGTATCAGCGCACATGCGCTCTTAATATTGAAGGAATGGGCTCCACAAAACGCTTTTCATTTCGTTTGAATCGTTCGCGCATTTTGTGCGCACACGCATGATGAGTCAGAAGCACTGACAAAGATTATTGAAATTTATTTCTATCAAAACTTTAGAAATATGTATATATATATTTTTTTTCTAATAGTAATCAATACCTACTCAATGTGTTTATTTGTTTAAAAACAACGAACTTCAATTGCTTAATTTAAAAAAAAATTAAATATAAACCATTTACGCATGTACATTTATATAAAAATTTTAAACATAAAAAAAAGTTTTGTACCATCGTAAAATATCTAACACTTTTTTTTTTCAAATGTTGCTCCGATGATTTTTGATTTTATTTTACCTATAGGTACACTTATTAATAGTCATTGTAGCATACACAATTGTACATAGGTACATATTCTCTGAAAAATTCAAATTGATATCTATCTATTATGATATCATAATTATATCTGTCTCAGTCTGAACAAAAATGAAGAGACAAAATCCAATAATTGGTGCTACATTTTTATTTCCTGAAACTAAAATTAAAATATATAATAACAAATATTCTGAATATTATAGTCTTTGGTCGCGCGTAATTAGTAGCGCAGTGAACGTTGTCTGCGAGGAATTCTTTTGAGAGGAGACAAATGAAAGAGGCTACGAGCGAGCATCGTTCCGATCAATGGGATATCGTGTGTCGGCCACCTGCGCGCCACCGCCGCCGCCGCCGCGCCGCCCGCCGGCTCTTTCAACAGGCACGCTGCACTGGTGCGCTTTGGATACTGAGCGAAGAAATTTTATATGCGTATCTATATAAAAATATTAAATCAAACGTTTAGGAAGTTGGATGAACGCTTGTTACTCTTTCACGCTAAAATCGCGACATCGTTAGCATTAGAACTTCAAACGTCGTCTACGTTATTGGAGACTTGGATTAACACTTAGGCAGTAGGCTACATTTATCTCAGTATCCCCGTGAAATCGAGTCTAATACTTAGTTTATCCGTAAAAATTTAATTATTTTAATATTTATTTGTATTCATTATTTGTCTCTTGCTTGATCGATAACATTTGTACAACAACCTCACATGTTTAACGGAGAAAACGTCGATTAAAAAATAATATGTACTACCATTAATATTTATTATTATTCGGTGGTTTAAATTTCTTCCTTGTACTATAATTAAAAGATATTTTATGGGTAACCAAATAAACGCAGACTGCAATACTTACTAGCAGTTGTAACAATGTTCGGATTGTAAGAGAAAGATCTCACACGCCGATATCGTCTCCCCCGAACTCCCCGCTGGCTACTGTGAACGTCACTCATTAACGGTTATATCGATACGTAAACGAAAGTTAAAATTATCGATAGCAATTGGTATATCGATGTTATCGAATACCCATTGCGGTTTGTGTGAGAACTTTAACGGTGCACTTAAATAGAGTCTGTTGTATTTTAATATAACCAAGTGATAAGAACTAGGTATAATACATAATATTACTCTTTTTTACTATTTAAAAATGTTTTATTTTATAAAAAAAAAAAAAAAAAAACATTTTCTTTAATTTAAATTTAGATTAATGTTTTATAAAAATGCATTTGAAAATTATTATTGACATTTTAATTATTCATTATCACAGTTTTGTATTGCACAAAAACCTAAATAAAAATCAAAAAAAAAATCTTGAGATGAGTTAGAGATTACGTTATAAACCTCACGAAGCTTATAGATTGTTATCCAGGAATGTCATTGTTGGTAAGTTGGTCATGCTTAATACTCGTTCCATAGTCATTATATGTGCTCACTAAAAACATGGTTCAACTATAACCCATTAAACAAATAAAGTAGAATAATTGGGCAACTAATAATTTTTCAACAACAAAAAGTACTACAGAAATGATAAAAGTCCAAGTGTTAAGAAATAACTTATGCTGCCAAATAAATGGTTTTCAAATTCTTAGTCAATTATATGACTATGACTGACTCGTAGTTGACAATATGACTTTGTAAAAAACTGACTTTGTGATAACAATTACGTTACGCTACAAGCTTGTAAGTGAAAATTACAGATGTCGCGCGCCACTAACTCGTCGCATCGTTTTATTATAACTGTAATTTCTTACGTGCGTACATAATTACACACAAAATTTTATCGTTAATGTTTTCTTATGATGTTATCACGTAAAATTGTCGTCCGTAAACCGACTTTACAGACAACAACTTTTTTTTTTTTGAAGTCGTAGTGAAATTGACAAACAGTGAAACGAAAGGATGATCTTATACCTACAAACAATGGAAGCATAACAGAAGTCATTTCATGCAAAATGCGTAACTAACAGGCTTAAGTACCTACTTCTGAAACTAACGGGAAAATGAAGATAATGTTGTTCCCATACCTTGTGAAACGCAGCAATACACGAGCCGTTTACAAAATTTAGTTCCTTGCGATACTTACCGATACCTATTCGTACTTCTGCTAGTCTTTGCCACAAACGCAAAATTATTATATACCACCATTATACCACCAAAATATTATGTTATAAATTTTAGACTTGAAAATTTAGCATCCCAGAATTGAATCGTTCTATTAAGATTACATTTAATCTTTACTAACAGTAACTGCCAACAATTCTGGTGTAGAAGTGCAAGTAATCGCCTTCACACCGGCGGTCGCGGGTTCGATTCCTGCTCGGGACAGATATTTGTATTTGTGTAAATATTTGTTTCTGGTCGTCGGTGCCTTGTGAGTTTTTTCAACGTGCTTCGAGGTACGTAAAGTAGTCGATCCCGTTTGTTATCATAGATACCTGATAGCAATCGTTACTAATGGTAAAGAAATTATCCGCCAAACCACAGGGGATCCAGCGTAGTGGATTAAGCTCCAACCCTTGTCCTATATTAGAAAGGCCCTTGCCCAACAGTGGGACGCTTACAGGCTCATTCGATTCCGTTCAGTAACAGCAATTACTGAGATGCTTACTACTTAATAAGGTAAACAATACTCGTTTTCTAATATTATACTCAACACTGTTCTCCTTTTCGTTACTTTGTTAATCCTTGAATCGAGTGATTGTGGGAACAGGCGAAAACAATGGCGATAGCGTCGACCTTAATAGCTGCCATAAGTAACGGAGGGTTGCAGAGGGTTGGCCGCTTATCTGTCTTGATTAGCTCGTAGCGGTTATCCGATAAATCCTCATTGTAAATAGTATAACGTTGATACTAGTAATTACTTTAACTAGTTTTTTCAAGTATTAGATGAAATGACGTTGACGTCTATAGGTTTCTGCTCCGCTCCGACTCGAAGTTGTTGCGTTATGTCCCATAATCATGTGACGTTCTCTAGTCGTCTCACCGTTGGATTCTATCTTTTCCTACAAAGTCAAAGAACTAAAGCTTAATCGGCGATGCGGTTTTTTGCATCTCGACAGATATCTCACCTCAGAGTTTCTTTTAAAACATACAGGTTTCCTCACGAAGTTGTTGTTCACCATCAATGATCGTGTTGTATGTGTCGTTTTGTGATCGTGAAGCCCGTGTTCTAGATAACCACGGAACTATTTCGACTAATGTACCTTTTCTTTAATAGACCTTTAAATCAATCATTGACCCGATAAATCATAAGACTGCCGTGTTCAAACAAACAAACTTATTGACTACCTCATTAGTCCAGATTTACGACAAGACTAGAAAGTCATTCAAGAAATCCAGGATCCTTAAGAGACAAGGACACCTTAAAAGACAAAGTATCAAATCGATTGTGAGATTTTAATTTGCTTTAAATATTTTAAAATCTCGTCTGCTTTGATAACATTTAAATTAAAATAATTTCACTTTTATCATCATACTTATTGAAACATAGTAACTACATTATTTATTGAAAATTTTAATTTTTTATTCAAAGCATTTCATTTTTATTTATATTTTGTCAAATCTAAAATTAAGACAAGATAAATAAATAACGGATATGCTAACAAATTTAAAGACAGAAAATAGTGATATAAGTCATATAAGCATAAACATATTTAAACAACGCCCTCACAAAGTATCTCTTTAACAAAATCAGAATAAGCAGCTGTAACAAACAAATATAGAACTAACGCACCCATGTAATAAAAACACATTTTCTCATTTAGCTACTGCTTAGTTTCGTAAATTGAGGGGGCAATGAATGTATTGTGTTAATATTACAATATGCCGCTGTCAGTTAATTGGAATAGATTATGGGAATGAAGGGAAGAAGACCGTTTTCGGTGAAGTGGTCCCGAGGGATGACGGGTGGAGATCGTTTTATGATTTTTTATCAAGTCATCCAGTGACAATGTGAAGAGACGGATTATCACAATATTTGGTTGCGGTCGTGTGTCAACTTTCAAAATAGCGGTCGAGGCTTAAAACGAGATAAATGTGTGTAATCGTAGCATTAACATACCTATTAACTACTATAGAGGGGTTAATGATAGAATTTTAAAAAATAATAAAATTTTAATGAATTTTAAGCAAGATTTTTTGAGAATCTCATTTAACATGAAACTTTTAAACATTCATGTCATAAGAAAAATCTTGAAATAAAATGGTATGAGAAAGTTAAGTTTTTTTTATTTTATTATTATATCGTAGTAGGTATCACAAAATCGTGAAAAACTACATAATTTGTCAAAAGAAATAAGTACTTATTTTTGATTTTTTTAATTAATCATCAGAATAGTGTTTGTGCTTACTAACAGGCACAGAAGAACCACAAAAAGCCTACTAATAATATAAACAGAAAAAAAAATATTGATGTGTTATCATTATAATTAAAAGGAATGGTAAACAAGAGTATCAGACATCCGTTTGGTACCGGATGTGAGATATACTCTATACAAACTGCTAAGCTGTCTCAATTTCACTTAAAGAGGTTGCTGGAATTTCTATGAAGAAGGCGTGACCCAGTGAGGAGCCCGCATGCGAGCCAGACGGCGCGGCTCCGCTTGATTCATTGACTGATTCACGGCACTGACCATGCTCAAGCCGAGTGCCGTCTCAAGAGCACGTGACTCATGAGTCATGACATCTTATGACTTGTTATAGAATAAGTGACGTTAACATACGATTGGCTGTATCAACGTGAGACCTTTTGACTGGAAGTTCAACAAAGATGAACTCTAAACAATCGAATGAAATATAAATGGACTTCTAATTTTGTCTTTAAGTCTATGTATTAATTATATTCTCCTGACAATTATTTATGAAACAGAAAAAAATAAGGTAAGCCAATTGTAACATTACCAAATATCTAACGCATGTTTCATTATAATACAATAGCATCCTATATTGAAAGTGGATATTTTGAACTTTTTCATTCTTTCCGCAAAATAATTATCTATACCGAAACTATTTTAACACAATATTGAACGATCTATAAAAGAATCATAGACGTATTACAGCGTGAAAACATACATCGTGGATCGACGTTTCTATTTATAAAAAACGAATAAAAAATATCAAACAAAAGTAACAAAGCTTTGAAGATGCGCAATAAAAATGCATTAATACGTTCTCGTGTTCAGGGTGCGAGCAATGAGCGTGACCGGCGCGACAATAGGACCAGCGACGCGTGCGCACCGAACACACCTTGTTGCGGCTCCCGGCACGCGTAGCGTTACTCTATCTCTTACAAGCTCAAATGAGCTACGATAATAAACTGATATATTTGTAAAACTATTTTTATTCATACAACATTTTGTATTGAACATTAAATATAGTTTTAACTAATATTAACTTTAATATTGAGAAATTTAAGAGAAACTTATAGCAATAATTAAAGCAAATCTTTAAATAGATCATTAAAAACAATTTAGATAAGAAAATGAAATAAATTCATATAACCGAAAAATCATTTAAAATCAATGTTATTTATATTAGGTACACAATCACCAAAAAGTTTCATAATTTTACAAACTAACATTTCGACCTATAGTTATATAGTAAATGTTAATGTCAAGCAAATTATTGCCCTAGAAAAAGTTAAGCTCCCACAAGCTTTTGTTGAAGGGCTGAAAAAAAACAAGCTTATAAACGAATAAAAACTCCCTAACAATATTGCATAGAAATCTTCGACGAACTATTGTATTATTGTATTATTTGATTTGTTGCTACAAATAGCGGATATGAAAAGCGTTTAAGGTACTTAATGTCCAGTAATTGGCGATCAATGAGGATCAGTGGGTACATTGTGTTAAACTATCGAATAGCTACAGCTTTTGTCCAGATATGGATAAAAAGAAAAAAAAAAGTTAAGCCCAGTAAGCGCCCGTCAAGGGTCAATACTTAAAAGCTGGCTGTCAATGGACCACAATTAAAAAAAAATGTATTAAAAAAATATCGCAGATTCAAAGTAATGTAAAAATAATGCCATCAGCGATTTTTTTTAGCCCAAGTAAGATTTAAGTAAGTGACAGTTCATTTCAGTATCAATTAAGCAAATCGTAAAAAAAATATTTTTTTTATTAGAATATCTCTAACGTAAAATTAAAACAAAGCGGACAAGGTGTATGTTAAAGGACGGTTTGATTACCGTTTTAAATTCAAACAGAGCCCTCGTAATGAAATCACCGGGCGACTGGCCGCGGTCGTGTCCCACGCACTCTGAATAAGAAATATGAGCTGAACGGATACTGCTATTATCAAAACATTATTACAACACTCGAAATGCATCGCCCTTCAAATGTAAAAATTAAACAACAATTGCCTTTAATATTCGCTTGCTGGTGCCGACCCTCGGGTGGTTTTATAAAAAAAAAACTGTCAATCTGCCGTAGATCAATCATCCTTCGTGAATGGTTAGAGGGGTGAGTTGAAACCACAATCGAACTTCACAGATAATAAAAGGCGAACCATATTTACGTAAACGCATCGATTTGATGTTCAACATTGTATTCGGTACATCCGACACCGATTACGTCTTTTCACTCCTTTGTGGGTGAGTGAAGTCTGAATGATATTTAAAAGCCACAATGAAATTGTAGAATACGTCAAGTAGGCGGATGCATATAGAGTCATGATTATTGAATCATGAATTACTTATAAGTGAAAATGAGATTATACCTCAGTACAGACAGTACCTATAAACAAGTATCTTCCAGTTATTTTTATAGAAATATAGAAAGTTGTAATCAATTTTTCACAATGAATGGACAGAGGTTATATAGCTCGTAATGTCTCACTACTGGGCAGAGGCCTCTCCTATACAGAAGAAGGAAGAAAGAGTTTAATCCACCACGCTGCTAAACCGTGGATTGGCGAGTATTCATTATTGTGTTTACTTACTTAAAAACCGTCCGTCAAACTCAAGTAAGAAAAAAAATATAGATGTAAAATAGTTCAATTTTCATAAATAACTAGTCAAGTAGGCAATGTAAATAATTTATTCACACGTATTAATTTACTAGAGTTTTAACTCGACGAGCTTTTGCACTTTAGTGGGCAGGAGACGCGCGCGGACGCATCCACGTGCGGGCACGGTCTGTCGCGCCCACGTGCGCGCTGCACACGAACACAGGTAGGCTGTTACTGCACCTCCGGTAATGCACAGCGCGTGTCGATAATGTGACAAGAGCGGTAAAGCACCTGTAATAAATAAAAAACAAAAATAAAATTGTTACTAGTGTGAAACAACGTATCTATTAAAATTAGATCATAAAAAACTGGGATAGTACCTACTACTATTTCGTATACTATAGCTTTTATAAAATAACAAATTATTAACATATTATATTTTTTTATCTATAATTTTATAATTCTACTCTGACGCTGATCGAATTCAAATTTGACAAACAGGCACTGCTAATGAACCCGAATAGAAGTAGGACATCGGCACTTTTAACACGTTAAATACTACCGTACATTCTTAAGTATAGAGAAAAATAATTACCTAATGGTAAAATAATTTTAATGTCTCAATTGACATTTTCACATTCTGCTTACTTCCTAGCATTTTATCTACGTATACACTACTACTACGTACGTATTATTAAAATTCAAACTATTATTCTATATATGTTGAACCATCTGTAATTGTGGAACAGAAGACATGGATTTTATTATATTATTGTTAGAATTAGCCAATAAATCAATTATTATACAAACTATTCGTGAACTCAAATTCTTATTTTCCTTTAATAAATATCGTGTTTCAGCCCATTTGTCATAATATCTACTATTGCGCTAATTTGAGCGGTAGCGTGATATTTTACTTAATACTTAATACTCCATCGGCCGTCAGTTCTACGAGTTATGTGCCCTGACAACTGCCACTTCAGCTTGCAGATCTGTTGGGCTATGTCGGCAACCTTCGTTCGTCTGCGAATCTCATCATTTCTGATTCGATCTCGCAGATAAACACCAAGTATAGTCCTCTCCATTGCACGCTGTGCGACTTAGAGCTTGTTTATAAGGCCCATAGTCAGAGACCACGTTTCGGATCCGTATGTCATCACTGGTAACACACATCGGTCGAAGACTTTCGACTTCAGGCACTGAGGTATGACGGATGAAAAGACGTTTTTTAACTTCCCGAACGCTACCCCTCCTAGCTGGATTCGACGATTGACTTCTTTCCCTTGAAGTTGGCTCTACCAAGTTGGATCTTTTGTCTTAGGTAGATATATTTGTCAAAATTCCAGAGTAGAATTTCTAACCGATATCGGGGTGGGCACGATATGAACATAAGATAGATATTACAAGAAATTACTATAGATAAGACATTCAAGATATTAATATAGATAATATTCGAAGTAATCATAACATTATTCAACGTAACATAATAAAGTAAATATGATCGAGTACGCCAGTGTACCTATACCGTAGTCGCACCCGTAATCGCGCTGGCAGCCGTGCACTTTATCACCGACTCTAATCACCTCCCCTCAGCATCTTGTCGTTATTAATGAACTGTCAATAGTAATTACAGTGACTTTTTAATATTTTTAAACCACAATATACAATCCTGATTATAGTTCGTCTCGGTGAAGCATGGAATTAATAGAATTAACTGTAGGTATCTCTTATTTACATTGATTTTTAAGTAATAATACTTAAAATAAGTAGGTAATATAATTAATTTAATGTTATGTAAAAAATATAGTTGGTATGGTAGTAGGTATAGTTAAAAGTTCTTATTTGTTTGCCTTGTAATCATGCATCTATCATAATCATGTTTTTCTTAATTGGTTTCGCCTACTCTATGCCTTATAAGATAATTAAAAACTTTTATTTATATTTTAGTTCATATATATTTTATTAAACTTATATTTGTTAATGCACTATAAATTATTGATAATATTCAAATAAATTTCTTTAAGATCAAAATACTACCTGTTTATTTATGTATACAACAGATTCGTCTTCGTACTGCCAAAATTATTGAAGGGATACAAAAATATTTACCTATTAAAAATCAGCACAAAAAACTTTAATATTGAAATTAATATACATTTTAGTATTTATTAAAATTGATTCCTTAACTATAAAAAGCTGAAAGAGAATGTTTTTAGCATTATTTATTAAATTAGACTAGTACAATATAATACAAAAATTGCACACAAGAATAAAAGTACCTAATATTTATTACTAATTTATAAATAAATAATAATAAATAAAATTATATAACTTTATCAAAAACTAATACTAATGAATTGAACCGAATCAGCCTGTAAACAATCCACAGCTGGGCAAAGCTCTCTTCTCCATATAGGAGAAGGGTTGAAGCTTAATCCACCACGCTGCTCCACTGCGTGGCGGATAATTGTCAGTTAACCATGAGTAACGGTCGTCATCAGGTTTCTGTGATAACAACCGGGACTGACAGAATTACGTGTTCTCTGAGGCACGGTGAGGATACCCACAAGGATAAACACCCAGACCAGAAACAAATATTTGTACAAATACAAATATCTGCCTCGAGCGAGAATCGAACCGGCGATCGTAGGCGTTGAGGTGACTACTCGCATCACTACATCAGAACGGACGTCACTAATACTATATAATACCGTTGTATAATTTAAATCATTAATGATGTTGTGGTTTACACACAATTAGGTACTACTTACCATTATTAATAATCTATAAATAAATTTTACAAAATGGTAGTTAAACATTTCTAACAAAAGGAAATGTTACCGTGACGCATGTCCACTGCTAATCAAATTGATAACAATACATTGAATCCTCAACGAGAAACATTAATGCTTTTGTTATATTTACTTGTTTTCGATTTCAAACTGACCACAGGGAGTATGATTTATCACAACATACTTGAATACTTTCCTAATTTAACTTATAAATTGTATTTATTTCTAATAGGACTATTTACATTTAAGTTAAAATGTTCAAAGAATTTTTATGGCTCATTCAGACTTGCGACTTATACATCTGGTCTAACTCATGTCGCGCTTGTGCGAAAATGTCTTGTGTTCAGACTCGCTTGGCTATCTTTGGTTATAAAACAAGGGCGGATGTCAAAACATTAACGGCCTCAACCTTCTTTAGACGGGATAACATCTTGTAAATCGATGAATGCCGGCTGCAAGCACGAAGAAGTGTCACGTGTCGCGAGCGAGAGCGCGGAACAAGCGATAGAGAGGCATGATCGGCCTAAGTGTTCGGCTTGTGAATGAAAAACAATAACGCAGATTGGAGGATCTTAAATATCACACATGTATATAAGTTGTAAATAAATTGTTAATAGCACATTTTTACTTGTAATTAATGTGTATAACTTAAGTACTAAAATATTTGAATTAACTAGTGCAAATAAATGTAAATTTATCGAAAAAAAAAATGTAATTAATTGAATTAACTCATTCTATGTATTATACAAAATAATGATAACTCAGTGATAATAATTCAATTCAATTCATAAAAGTATGCAATTTTTTTCAACGTTTTATTATGACGTTATCACGTAAGAAAAATTGACACTACTATTACGTTAAACATTTAAAAACAACATACAAAGTATATTAAGTATATTAAAGTATTTAAAAAAAGGTAGGACAGGAAAAGTCCTTCGATTCGAATCGTATCCGAGAAATCACTACCGACGCAAGTGTCGTAATTTTCATTGTGACGGTACCTACTAATTGTACGGCTACTTTGCACCTTGTTTAACGGACTCGCAAACAATTGTGAAAGAGTATTTTTTTTGCATTTCATTTTAATGATAATGTTATTGTTCAAACAGTCATATTTAACAAGGTTTGACTAACTGTGTGGCATTTTAATTTAAACAATACTATAGATTTATTTTTGTGTACCAAGTTTTGTATACCATCATCCATTTTTTCAACTGTCCCCTCTTAATATCCTTTAAAGTAATTATTTATAATTTAAATTACGATTATGGTTTGAATTGAATTTTCGTACATAAATTAGTAATAACATCGATACGTGTTAACTTTCAATAATAACCATAACCATATATCTCAAAAGTACAAATATTGTTCTAATAACAATAAACATTAAGTATTTGCGGCGGTACCGCTTAACCCTTTCCCACCGCTCTAATTTTACTAATGCGTTCGGTTAACAGAGGGTCAATAAAGTATTACGTTAATCAAACTCGTCGAACTGTTGTTTAGCGTTTACAAATTATTTGAACCTTTTTTAAAGGATATTAGTATAATGTTACAGATTAACGTTGTAACTATTTTGAATCAAATTTCATTACCATAATTTTGTTTTGAAACTAACAAAGGTCTGATATTAGTATGGACGAAAACCGAGAGAGAGAGTTTCTCTCGAACATATCTCATGAAAGAAATTAAAAACAGTTTTGATTGATACGTACCTACTATTAACACAAAATATACATTAGAAAATTGATAAACAATACAACGGCACGCGCTCTAGACAGTCGTATAACATTCGAAATAAAATAATATCCGTTCACATGATATTGTCACAATCGTAGCTAATTGCGCATAATGAGCACAGCAACAACGCAATATGTTTTTTTGCTATTATTTATGCCTCGCGAACGCCCTGCCAATTTCGCCACCCTTTGCCACTCGCGGGTTGATATAAAATTTAATGGTCGGCCGAGAGTTTTGAATTCAATGATTGAAGGCGATGTGAAATATCCGATTTCCGGCTATTGTAGGTACAAACCAACTATTAGTAAATCATCATACTTTTTTTCGTTTTTTTATAGACTATAAATAAATAAAAAAGTTTATAAATATTGTATATTTATTTAATTATTTTGTTTATTACGATACGAATATAATTTTGATGAATATAATTTAATATATATCAAAAATCAAAATCAAAATCAAAATCAAAATATTTTATTCGTTATTAGGTGATTGATTACACACACTCAACGAACGTCAAAAAAAAATGTCTCGGTAGACATCTACAATTTCATCATCGGCTTTACTAAATATTACAATAATATAATAATGTTCCTAGTGTAGGCCGAGAGAAAAAAAGCCGGAAAAAAAAAACTCTCGGTATAATATACGAAATATAATTTTGATGATTAGATTTGTAACCAAGCTATGATTTTCGTTATAAATTTAAATAAGTCGAATGCATGATGATAACTGTTTATAATTATTGTACTTACAAATTTTCCATCATTTAAAGACATTTTCACTTATCAATCAAATGAAATCTAAATTCTGCTTTCCCACGCTAAACGGTACGAGCTCGCTATTAGAGGCGTCAATTAATTAAAACCACCAATCAAAGTGGTTCCCACGTCATGATATCTCATAATCACGCAACATCTTTATTCCTTTATTAGATTATTCCCCTAACCTCACAGTAGGTGCTATTGTTTCGGGGGTGAGCGTGAAATGGTCTGACCATAATTACTTTGTAACGTGTTACGACTCATCAATTTATAATAGATTTAATAATTTTAAGTAAAACGATAAAATAATATATATTTTGAGACTACCTAGCTAAGTCAAGATGACAGTAGGTACCTAGCTAAACATTTTGACAGCAAAGCTAAAACCGCGTGAGTAATCTATAATATAAAAATAAGACGGATTTTCCTTCCTGAACGCACGAACCGATTTCCACGGTTTTGCATTCGTTGGGGAAAGGTCTCGGACTCCGTGAGGTTTATAATAAACAAAATTTCGGAAAAATTTCAACAGAAAAGCAGGAAAACAGGGAAAATCATTTTTCACATACAGCGCCATTTCTGATACCTACATAGCATGTACCTACTACAAACCAATATGGTTTTGCATGGTGGTGGAGCAGATGGCGCCAGTACGTGGTGTGAGTATCCCTCACGAAAATAAGTTCGTGGCGAAACGGAGTTCGCCGGGTTTGCTAGTCTCATATAAAATAAAAAGAATTTCTACACACAAAACTATTTGACTGATATGACAATGATTGAGTAAAATTATAGATACTCGTATTATTTTATATTATGTTGTATATTATTCTATTGCATTATATTATATTTTAATTTATTACAGTGCTACTATTCTTTCTTTGCACATACCAAGGTCGGCTGGTACTTGAAGAAAGCACAGTAGTGTTAAGCCCGTCTTTTGTTAACATTTTAAGTTTATTATTCAAAAAAGCATTCAAATTGATAAACATAATTTTATAATAATAAAAAAATTATAAACATAAACGTAAGAATAGGTACCTGTTACACTACACAATATTTAATTAACTTTTACCTATGCTTTATAATGTATTTGTGGTGTGCAATAAAGTATAGGTAAATAAATGAATATATAAATACTTACAAGGACAGCACAAGATAGCACAGCATATACAAGCACAGCATAAGATTTCGTGTTTCAATTTTTTTTTTTCATATGGATAAAAAATTGATTATGATCCTGGATCCATGGATTTATTGAAAATGAAAAACCTGACATAAGGATGGCGCTCTATCAGATTTACTATAATTTTTTTTAACGTAATAGCTTTCGCATAACTTCCCACATAAATCTTTTCAGCGCTAAATTAAAACCCGCTATTTAGTAAACTCCTGTATCTGAATTAATTTTTTAGACCTAACAAGCTAGGCTTTGCGTCGTCTGTAATTCCACATTTACAAGTACTGATTGTATCTGCTAGGTAATTTTGAAAATAGGTGCACCCAAACCTTTCGAACTGTCAACTTACGAATATCTACCTACTAGTTAATCACCAATAATAATTAATCTTGTCTAGCTTAATCGAAAAGTTCGTAAGATGGCGTAATTATGATATTTAAATTAATTAAATATTATTATCATTAAAATTTTATTTTTTGTATTTTTAACTATACTTTTTTTCACTATATAGAATATTAACTCTCGTTTATGTATATACTAATATGATATTATATAAAAGTAGTTAAAAAACTTCATACCTCTCAATCATTGCATAGAACTTACATAAGTGATCATATGTTTAAAGCTCGAAATTCAGCGTAAACTACGCCTACCATCTATCATGAAGCTCGCCGTCAAGTCGGTTTTTCACTATTCATCTAACTAAAACGTAAAGCGACGAGAGAGCATGAAGATGCAGTAATAATAATAAAATAATAAATATTATTTCCCTTATTCTTGCTTTCACTTAGCTTGAGCAAGAGAAAAGATAGATAAACATGGGTGAGTAAGTGAGACAGCATAGCGTATTTTGCAATGCAACGATTTAATAACAGTATAACTTATTGTTTAGTATTGTAAAAATTTGAAAGATGCGGCCTAATATCGACATTACCTGAAATATTAATCATTCCTATGCTCTATAATATTTTGAGCTTAGATTTTCGTTATCTGCATTACAAGCAGATTTGAAATAAGTAGATGAACATCAATAATTAAAGATTAAAGAGAGAATAGTGTCGAAAACCATTAAAGAATACTATAGAAATAAATAATAAATATAAATTACATGGAATCTCACTGACAAAAGCTCTAACGCTTTAATATAAAGCAATTTGTATAAATTCACTGTAAATCATACGCGCCATGGAACTAACACGGAAATATCACGTCGAGCCCTATTTTATGCAAAATAGTCTATTTCGCGAATTCAATTCGTTGAATGAGAAGGGTTATATGTTGTCTATACGAATAAAAATATACTAAGTATTGTTAAATTACAAATAGAGTTCGTGATAATTTTTAGAATTTATCGCTTATGAATTTGTTGTCTCCATTAACGAAAACCATAAAACATTCTTATTTATACTAATTTATAAATTTTATATAATTTATTAAAATTGTTTATATAGTACTTACATTTCATTTATAATCTCTATATAGGTACACTGTATACCTCTACATATGTATACTGTCTCTCTGAACGTTATTTTCATCAATAGATGGATGATATGCTATATAATTCAATGTTCAATGTTCAACGTAAAATGATTCAAATAATAAATAATATAATGAATGGATCCATAGCGGCCAGATCAAATATTGTAACCGCTCTACGTCTTCGACAAAGACACGTCCCTTTTACCAAATTACGCAGAATACAATTTAGTAGAACCAGTAGAAGACATGTATCATGTCATATTATTTTCAAAATAACTACGGAGTTTCTTGCCAATTCTTCTCTGCAGAATCTACATTCCGAATCGGTGGTAGCTTTACTTTTACAGAAATAATCAATCAATAATCACTTTAAAGTTTTGAACCAGTAGAAGACATGTATCATGTCATATTATTTTCAAAATAACTACGGAGTTTCTTGCCGATTCTTCTCTGCAGAATCTACATTCCGAATCGGTGGTAGCTTTACTTTTACAGAAATAATCAATCAATAATCACTTTAAAGTTTTAATTTGTAAAATAACGATTCGAAGGTGCTCGTGGAGCCTATTTGAATAAAGTTGTTTTTGTTTTTGATTTTGATTTTAATGGTTGAATGTGTACGGAACCAATTAGATTACAGACACAAATGAATTTACTTGAAGTGTGCAAGTGTAACAGCGTTTTGGCTCACCTCTATCGAAGAAGGCCAGAATACTAGGTATATAAAATTGTGAAACTAGCTAAACGTAAATAGTGTTACATATTATTGTAAGATCTATGAGGGTGTCATCGTCAAATAGTTATCCATACTTAATAAAAATTATTATAAAAATAAAAAAAGAACATTTTATGTATTTTTGCATTTAGATCAGCTTTTTTTATACACAAAAAAGAAAGAAATTTTTATTACAAATTCTTCGCAAACGAAAAAAAAAACTAATCATTATTATATAAAGATTCTTTAAAATCGGTGCTTTTTGTGTAAATCTTAATCTGGTTTCATACAAACAGACAAACAATCATACATATAAAAAATATTGTTAGGTGAAGCTATATAGCTATATATCACTACATATCAGTGAATTTCAATAACAAGTTAATGAATACTCACTCATAAGTACACATAGGTACACACATTCAATGATAAAATCAGTGGACTCTGATATTCACATATTCATACATTGAATAGAGACTAATTCTATGTGGTACGATTCTAGGCATCGATAAAAAGAGAATAGTCACTTAAAATTTGTGAAATTTCACTGATTCATGTTTAGAGAGAAGATTATAATTTTTGTAAATAGGTACCTATAGGTAGAGACTTTGGTATGTATATACAATATAGCTGTTAAAAACCGTATCTAAATATAATACATATAACTTGTATAATTAAAAACTTATAAAAATAATACAATAAAAAACATGAACAGTTGCCAGAAGTCACGTGCTGCATGTAAAATGGTGGAGGTCTCGTCGCCATGGCTGCAGCGGCCGGCGCACGCGCACCCGCATCGTATAGATAACGGACGACAATAAATTAACAGCGAACACACGGCTTTTCACAACAAAACTACAATGTCAGTTTTCACCTTGTCTTTTTATTCGCTATCAATTTCAAGGTATGCATTTTACGAATTAAATGTAAAATTTTAAATACATAACTATGAAAACTCACAAAATTACAATTTTGTCGATCATCGTCAATCGATCAAAATCGAAGTTTTTTTTATTTTTAAGGCATCTTAATGCTTGTGTTTGAAGTGACAGCCGACGGATATGCATAAATATATATTTTACCTTTTAAGTTAATGTAACCTATGTACATAATACTTACATGAGTATATACAAACATACAGGAATCAAACACACAACCCTGGAATGAAAAACAAGATCACTGGCAATCAAGCCAGCCAGCGGGCCAGTCAAACTAACTTACCTTACTTAGGGACCTTATTATATTAGTAACCGACTTAAATTACCACCATGCAGATATTCCATAAAAAAAGTGTTTACGCAATAGGTAATTGAAATCTTCAAAAAATAGAAAGGCATGACTTTATAAAACGATTTATTTCGCACCCGGCAAAGCTGAAGTTGTATTTCACAAAAAAGATTGCGCATTTCGTGGCATCGGATTAGTTATGGGAGATGGCCGATTGTATTCGAATCGTAGGTCAATCATATACGTATTTGTAGATTGACAGTTGCGCCCGACGCGGGGGCGTACTATTTGTTCAGAGTTCGAAATAGTTGTTTGATTAACTCTCTTTCATGTCGCTGTTCATCGGAACGCGATTGTCTGCGGATTTGTTTAATTTGATCCTTTGTTTGATAATCGCTTGTGTGGAAAAGCTCATGGAACTAGGGTGGGCTCGATGAATATAGATATGGAGATTTCGTATCAGTAGCGAAGGGTTATCTTCTGTGTCACGGACAGATCGCAACCTGTACATGATTTATGAACAACTTTGACAGGTATTATATTATATTTATTGTCTATACGATCAAATGTGAAGACATGGATATATGATAAAGCAGTAAATGATTTTTAATTTTTACTATGTTATTAAAAAGTATTTTTATGAGTCACACTTAGGGCGTTTGTGCACTACAAGGAATTTTACTGTCCGTTTTTACTGTCCGTTTTTCCGTCCGTTTTTATTTTCATTCATTTCTTTTCATGCCACATCGGACCGTAAAAAATCGGACTGCCGAACAGTAAAATTCCTGGTAGTGCACAAACGCCCTTAAGGTTAAAATATTTTACTGAAATTACTTTATAAACACGCATAATAATACATTTAAGAATTTTTAATACTGTGTGAGAAAATCACAGCATTGTCACATGGGCTTTGTTTCTTTGATAGATCGTGTTGTGAGGATGAAGTCCACTGTTTGCTCTCGTTCCCCTTTACAGACTAGTTTTCAGATACAACTACTTGTGAACGATTGTCAATTTTATTTGCGAGGAATTTATTTATATTGTTTCGAATAGAACAGTATGTCGAAAGTAATATAAAAAAAATATTATGAGCGAACTTCATTATGCGAAGTACCTACTTTACTATCTGCGTTTAATTTTATGGTTACTTGTTAAAAAAAATATATCTTAAAAAACCTATAATTTCTGCAGAATATCTGCAAAAAAAAATGGTAGATTCAACAACAAGCACGTTCGAACAAATGAACAGACAAACAAACTCTTCTTCATGATAAAATAATACTAATTATAAATTCCTATGCATATATAAATAAATTATGTAATTATATCATTTCTGATAATCATTTCTGAATTAGGTATATAACTTTTAGTTAAATTAATACACGTATCAAAATTGATTAAGAGAACTACTGTTCTCTTATATTGTTTCGTCCACGGTGGGTTTGTCCGAAACGTCGAGAAATAATTTAAAATAAAATATTGTTAAACTGTAGTTTTAAATAAACGCGATAAAATCAGTTTTAGACTTTTAATTAAATTAAGAGAACTAGTTAAAATATAAGGAAAGTATCATATGCAATCAATTTAAATGCGGATAGCGCCGTATAGTAAGTAAGTACGTAGGTACGTACGAAGTTTTAAATGTTACTGTACAGAACTATACAGAAGTATTATGTGTTTAACAAATTATTCAGAGTCAGGTAAATGTTACCTAATTAAATTAGGTACCGCAAACTTAACAACTAAACTGTTCGTAGTGTTTGTCAAAGGCTCCCTCGTAAAGCTAAATCGCCATACAATTCCACACCGCAAATGGAGTGGCATCGTCGCAGACTTTTGAAGTTCGCCCACAAATAGAGGAACTGAGAACTCCTCTACATATTGAATGTGTAGCATTTTCTATCTTAAAACTAGGTTTAATTGTTTTTCATAGTTCTACTATGAGATAATTATATCAGAATATAGAAGTTCGAACTTCATACCAATGTAACAGTGAACTAAACTATAGGTAAGTTTAACCTACGCAAATTTAACGTGTTATTTCTAGGTTAAGATATTTGCATATACTGCCAATAAATTAGTTTAAAGTTTATATTAAAAAATCTTTAATATTCAAAGCATTTAATTCTGTAGGTACAAGATTATATAAATGATACTTATACAAAGATGTCTGAGTTTCTTAATGTTGGTTTTCATGCAGGATATGACTGAATTTATAATAGTTGAGCGAGGTATTCAAGACTTATAAGAATGAGTAACAGTTGAGTTTCCTGCCAGTTCTTCTCAGCAGAATACTACTTTCCGAATCGGTGGCAACTTCACATTAATTATTATTGAATAATTGAAAACTAGGCTTTGTGAATAGTTCAAAAGTGCTTTTTAACCCTACCAACTTAAATAACAAAATTTTTGATTTTTGAAAACTATTAGGTAAATTATAATACCTTTTTCTCAAAAAGAAAATTTATTACAAGTAATTATTAACAAAAATCGAAAAATTTAAATCATCCTTTGAATTTTTTAATTTTTTTGAAATGCTTTCTAGAGGTAAGTAATTAGTTAGTTACTTTAAAAGGTATAATAGAAGATGTGCTTTAAGAGAAATAATCAACGTAAAAACTTCTCATACGAATCGCATGACGAGCATCTTATTCTATAACGGAATTGTTGTCAATTTTGCGAATTGACGACTTCCGCAGTAGTGAGGGGACGCAAATTGTTCGTACTACGTGACTACTTTCATTCGGGCGTCAATTGGTAATGTACGTAACAAAGGAAGGGGATTACCGACCATTGGCCAATGATAGAACGTCGGTATTTGCTTACCTAAATATGAAAGTTATCAAGACACATTCGAAATATTATATTCGCACAGAATGTAAGTATTGTAGATTTTCGATTCAGCGTCTATCATATGTACTCTATTCCTTTGTACCTATACGACTCTCATTAAGAGGTAAAACGGGTTATTTATCATACCTATTTGTCGTTACTCATTCTCTGTTCCCGATATTTCGCTCCTTTTGCAAGCGTAATGGTTTTTTTTTTTTTGTAGCAGTATATGGTGACGCTGCAGCCCATCACCATCCTGGTTAGTGTATAGTTATTCGCACCACTATGGTCACCTTTTACAACACCTCGGCGAGAAAGAGTCATTATTTTTGGGAATATTTTCACTATTGTTTATACGGAAGAGAATATTAAACTCAAAAACATTTTACAACGCCACTAAAAAAAATTACATCTTAAAAAGATTTATACATACAGCAAATGCTTATTGTATTTAGGTAATATAAAAGAATCATAAAATATATACAAAAAAAATGTTTTTAAAAATAAAGTTTTTACTTTCGATTAAATTAATTAATATTAGCTTGAAAGTTTTCTGTACCAACCTTTCGATTTTCAAATTATTTTGGATCTATTATAATTGGGACTACGACCCATGTTTGTAATTTCTAAACTAACAAACCAACCTTAAACTATCAACGGGACATTATTTAAACAATCCACTTAATAACAATAAATTTGACTTCAATTACAAATTTTATATTATTTTATTTACCATGTTTGCCCTTGTGGGTCTCCCCACCGTGCCTCGGAGAGCACGTAAAGCCGTCGGTCCCGGTTGTTATCATATTTATAGACATCTGATAGTGACCGTTAGTGATGCTAGGAAAATTATCCGCTACACCGCAGTGTAGCAGCGTGGTCCAGCTCTAACCGGTCTGCAAGCTCTAACCCGTCTTCTATATGAAGAAGATGTTTTCGCCCAGTAGTGGGTTGCTTACAGGCTGATTCAGTTTAGTTCAGTCTCACATTTTAACTTTGTTAGGAGAGACACAAAGAAACCAAGCTGAATTTCGGGATAACAACTAACCAGTAACCTAGCTCGTAGTATAAACTCTTCTTCTTCTTCTTTGTAAAATGGCTCCCGCGAGGATTTGCCAATGTCAGAGTATGTCTGTAGTTTTATGTTTATAAGAGGGTAAATGGTATGCTAAGAATTAGTATAAACTCAAATCATCCCCAGTTTTATTTTAATCCATTCATTAATATTGGTGGGATGCGTGACAAAGACAGGCAGACAAAAACGAAAAAAAAAATTACAATCTCATCTTCAGGGTCGATACCGCTCTCCATATATATAACTAGTCGTGTTCAAAATTTTCCCTAATAAGTATTTGATATATTTTAATTGTATATGAAACCTATAAATTTTACTTTATATAACCGACATCCAGAGAATATGTTTTTCAAAAACCAACTCACGAATCTATGCGCAAGCGCCGTTCGTATACCCGCATCTCTCACCCTTTTTTAATCAACCTATGCATATCTACCGACTGAAGTACTAACGTGCGCACAATTAATGTTATTTGCAACTCAATTGTTATCGCAAATAAGTTTTAATTACACGTTACCGTAATAATAACTCTTTTTTAAATTGTTTAGCAATTTATTATTCTTTTAACCTTACTTAGCTTTAAAATACGACACAAAACAGAATAGGTACCTATGCCTAATTGTCAGGAATGACTATGCATAAAGCTTTGAAGCCCTGACAAATTCTTAGCAAACAAAGTAGGTATTATGATTGCCATCTATATATTAATACCGAAATTCACTTCGAGCTATAAATCTGTCACAGAACTAATCATAGTTACAGTATAAGTTTTGAAATCACTTAAACAATGACGCTCCAGTTATAAACACAAGTATTTCTAAAGACTCAAAACTTTCACTTGTCAAATAATTTCAAAAAGTCTAGTTTGTTGAGTGTCATAAAACGACAAAAATATTCTGGACAATATGATTAACTCTTTGTACCAACTTTTGCAAAATAGATTTGGAGGTAAGAAATAACCCTTTTTCTAGGAATTAGGTAGAAGGTAAATAAAATGTATTACATTTTCGTAGGTAACACTGGGTTCTATGACGTTTGAATCGATATTTTATAAGAAAAATTAATGTCGGTAGTTGGAATAAACGAAAAATACGCTTTTGTCGTACAAAAAAAAAGTTAAATCAACGAGTTTGACATATTATGCTTTTATTGTGAAATTTTACAATATCTAGTAGGTACCTACATTTTTACAATGCAAATTTAAAACTAATTATTTACAGACAGATGTTGTATAAATAGAATTGCAATTCCGATTCTTTTTTACTTTTTACTATATTTTCATTTCGTAAACATAGGTATGTATATTTTTATTAGTAACTTCTCACTTCTCCTTAGCAATTCAATTACTACAAAGAGCGGGGAGCGCCATGATTAAATTAATTAAAAGTAAGTGCGTCAAATAGTGCTCAGTGATGGTAGCATTGAAATATTGTAGGTATAGTCACTGATACTACATACATTTACTAAACTTTATATAGATACGACAGAAATAAGTTTATTAAATTCCACCTAGGTACCTACATACTAAATTTTACCTAAAGTTTGTTTATAAATCTAATAATAACGTGTTAAAAGTTTTTAATTAACTTTTAGTTTAGTACCTAATGATTTCGAAAGACATAATACGTCTAAACGACGAATCAATTCATTCAAACGATTTGTTTATTTCCATATAAAAATAATCGACTTTCATACTTTATTCAACCGCTTTAGGAAGACTATTTCCAAAAATTATAAAACTCGACGGACTTTCATAATTTATTTTACCTCTTTAGGAAGACAATTTCCAAAAATTCTTACTTTTCTGGAGCATGTGCATGTTATTTTCATTATTGTAAATTCCAATCGTAAATTGACTATATTATATATTAAGTTACCAGGAGGAGGTTAAGTATTATAATCTGATTTGTTATCTTCTGGATCTCTTCAGCATGCCTGACCAAATCATAAAATAGCGACAATTTTTCGGAAAAATTTTATAATAGGTATTAATTATCCTACGTTCCGCCATTTATAAGATCGGACGACGACATAATATGAAGTTCTTTTCACTCTTCCCCTATAGTCTAGGCTCGACAATGATGAATTAGTTAGTCAGTCAGTCATGGCATTCTATTTTAAGTCTAGATAAAGTTTGTGGTTTCAGTTCTTTTACCTTTAGGCATAGAAATATGTATAAACAAAGTTATAAGTAGGTAAGGTACCTATAATAGATCGGTATTTTTTAATTTCGTCGACTAATCGCCGATTAATCGACTACAAATAGAGCTATATATAATACGGATAATCGACTTTACCGACTAATTTAAAAATATATTTATTACAGAAATTTTACAATATTATACATATTTACAATTCAAAACTTAAAATAATTATTTACAAACAGTTTTGGTATAAATCATGTCCGCTTGGAATGGTGCCAAGAATACTATCAGCATTTCCCCGTTGAATCGCAATTCCGATTCTTTGGGCAAAAAATGCACCAGCCCTCTTGTCACCAGTGGAGGCTATGAGACGTGGATATCGACTAATTGGTCTATAGGTAATAAATAAAATAATTTATAGAATTTCATTTAATACAGACAATACTAGTTAATAATATTCAATATACGTACGTTTGACAAAAAATCGATATTCGAAAGTAGGTAAAGTGTCACTGAAATTACCCATTACGATTTTTACTGAAAATGTTAATTTATTTAATCGAAAAATTACCATTGGCCGATTTGAAAACCGATTCGATTGGTCGGTATTCGCTACGAGGAGGAGTCGGACGAATGGGACGATCCCATTGGCATACACGTACCCCACCTCACGTCAGAAGTGGGAGAAATCAACCCCATGTTTATTTTTGTTGTTAAAGTCAGTGAGCTATGAGCTTTCGATGCGTGTACTTCATGATAAACGCATTGTGACGAAACGTGTATTAAAAAGTAAGAACTAAATATTATTTTAAGACAATCAATGTGATCGTAGTGCTCCTTGTGGACTGTTTAGTTTTTAATATCGGGTGATCAATATCGGATAACGAATATTGTGCCTATTACCTATTAATATTTCGGAAATGGTTATTCTGTAAGTAACTGTTGAATTTAAGTGACGTGATTATAATATATCGCTCATTCGGAGCGACAGTGACACAAATGCAAATTAGTTAACTTTACACCAGATCAGAATAAAGGTTATTTCATAGTTCAAAAGAAGATTCTGAAGCATTATTACGGCTAATTATTATTTTAAAATTATTTTATTATAGCTGGACATTGTGACATTTTCACTACCAACGCAGATGTTTATGTATAGTATTTTCGACTTAATAAGTCATTTTCGCGTACCTACTTATTTTTGCAAATGTGTCACTGTCGCTCCAAATGAGCGATATTAAATAGCATTTTCTCGCTTTTTATATATTTTTTAGTTTTTTTTTAAAGCAGTAAGTATCTTTTAATATATCTAAGTAATAATATTGATACCTATATATTTTCTATTTTATTTACCTTTGCAGCGTTAATTTTAATGCAGATGACCTTTAAACTATTATAATTATAAATTTTTTTTTTCTTTTAATAGGTACAATATGGATTTTTTTAAATATATGTAATTAATATTTAAAGAATTATATGAGTAAATATTATAGAGCGTATAGGTAGATACGTTGTAGAGCTGTAGGTATTTAATAAGGGTCTTTATCTAGGATTAAAGAAATTTATTCTCATAAAGATATCACCATCACTTAGCTACATGAGAACATAATTATATAAAAAATAATTGAAAAAATTCGACATCACATCAATAAGAAATAAATAGTTATATTTTACAAATGTAAAATTATAGACTAATTTAACGTATCGTTTTAATTTAATTAAGTACTTACTATCTTATTAATGTTGGGTAGGACGAGATAACTAGCTCAGCGAGTGCTTTATCTATTTATTACTTCATATTCGTTAATAAAATAATATACACTCATATATACAAACACGCGTTTTAAAATGAAAATTAAACATACTTAATTAAGATGTCGCAAAGTTTAACATTCGTCCCTAAAACAAACTGGTTACAAAATATATTTACGAATCAACGATGTTTTTTAATTGTTAATTCAAAAAAGAATAAAATATGTTTAATGATTGATTATTAGGTACTTGTGTATAATATTGACTTAGGTACCTATATTTTATATATTAGGTAATTTTCATTCCTTAAAATACAAAGAAACAAATAGCATTAGGTAGGAACCTACCTAATACCAAATATAAAAAAAAAATGTTAACAAGCCTATGTATTTAGTAAGGTACTAAACAATATTATACAACTTCACGTAATCAGATTCGTAAATTCATTACCAAAACTTTATATTAAGCTACAAAAAGTTTCTTTGCTTTTTTAATATTTAGATAAAATTTGTCATCGGAACAAAATCAGACAATATTTAACAGGTTTCTTATAAGTTCTTAGACTCATCTCATGATCGTTTTGATCTTTTATTTCTTAATTATAAATAGTTCCACGATTAATATTACCAAATTTTACTTTTTTTTTTATAACACACAAACAAGGTCGTCTGTTCCTAAGGTACGCAACTTAATGCCTGTTTTAGGTAACAGCCGACTGATATACATTTTTTTTAATAAATATACTTATAAATAATACATAAGTACATAAATAAACATATATTACACCCAGACTAAACATTAAATATGCTGACCATTTATTATTACCTACTCGATGTAATAAAAACGTTATTATTATCGTACAACGTTATTATTGTTCTAACAAAATTAAAGCAAAATGTTGAAAGAAACAATCTAAAAGGCGGACGTACTTATTTTAAAAAATAGTTAAATTACATTACGAATAAAGTCAAAAATTATATAAAACCTATCCATTTTACGAGTCAACGTTTACAATCAATTTACGAATGCTAGGGTACTCTACCAGCGGGCAAGCGGGGGTGAATTGTGGTAGGTGTCGGAGGGACAGCAATTGAATTTAATTGGAACCGATTGGAAGTCGAGACCGTGTCTGTTCCTTCTAAATAATAACGTATACTCTCAAAAACCTTTTACGACTATTCATCTTTAAATTTTTCCGTGCAAAAATCTTAATTTTACTTTTATTTCTCTACATTAATCGATCGATTTATGCAAAGACTAAATAAATAAAAATCAATCCAGGTCTGCTATTCAAACATCTTTCAATAGATGAGAGTGACTTATGTTGTACAATTTTTTTATTGTAAATCAGTTTTGTAATCAGTTTCTCTAGATCCTATAGTATCAGCCTGTAAACCACCCACTACTGAGCGAAGGCCTCTTCTCCGTATAGAAGAAGGCTTCTAGATCTAAATCCTACGCCATCGCAATATTATTATATTAAAAACAAACATTATGAATCATTTATTGACCACTATTCTACCACTATAACTCGATTCGCTGATAAGCATCATACGCAGCGTCTAAATTAGATGTCTAAGTATATTATCAATATAATTATAATATGTACCTACTCTATATTGCAAGCCACTATGAAAAGAACAACAGTCACAGCAAATAAAGAAAGATGTACAAAGGCGTTATTATCGTTAAAAGAGCGATCTCTTCCACAAAACATTTTGGTATAGAAAACGATAAAGTAAAAGCAGTAAATTAAAGTAAAGAGTTGTTTCGGTTGGCTTTTAAATGTACAAAATCTTAGGAATCAATTTTAAATTACGGTTGAAAGGATGTTGATTGATGACTCTTAGAAAAAGGGCAATAACAATAACTTAACGTTTGCTCAACACTCATAATTACAAAATCGCTATAAAAAAAATTATATAAATACTAGATACTGAAATAAAAGTACCTACCTACAAAGTTATATTTGTTAACATATTATATTATTAATTTTATTAGTTTATTTTAACGGCAATATTCAACAACGAATAGCTGTTTTCGTCTTTCGTTCAAGGAATTTCTTTTAAAAAGTGATTTATCCAATTAACGTCAGCCCTTCAGAAGGCAATTCAAAAGCAATTGGCTCAACGAGCTCGTGAAGGGGAGCTTTCTCTGGTGTTAGATAGGTACCTACTATTTAACATTCGCTTCGTATCTAAATTGGTATATTTACTATAATGTTATACAAATGGCACATGCTAATCGTTTTACATTATGCATTTTTATTACAGTCCTACGTATCTAAATGCAACAAAAATAAATTCCTATTAAGCTAAACTTGCAAATTTCATAAAGAAATATATTTACAGTACCAGCCGAACGGATATGTCAGAAGGGCCAGCGACACCAGAATGGGACATCAATGACGCGGTAGTCCCTAGAATTACCAACTTCGACACATTTAGCGAGTGGTGCGATGGCCACGTGCGCCGCGTGTACCCGACGAGTTGCGAGGAGGCGAGGAGACACGCCTCAGGATGGGCCATGAGAAACACCAATAATCACAATGTCCATATTTTGAAGAAGAGCTGCCTAGGTGTACTCGTTTGCTCTACCAGATGCCGGCTTCCGGATGGGTCAAGAGTTCACTTGAGACCGGCTATATGTGACAAAGCACGGAAGAAGCAACAAGGTATCTACTTTATTGATTAATAGAAAGAAATACACCTGTATTGACTTAACTTCTATTGCTACCGCAATACCTACTTTTTGGGCTTTAATTAAAAATATATGAATTTTAGATTTATCATTCAATATTACCTAGTGCTAACATTTAGGTATAAGAAATTAATTTATTTTTACTAAGCCATCACTAACTTTTGCTTTCATTTAAGATAGGGGTCTGTTAGTAGGTATCTACTTTACACTCGAAAGTTTTTTCCATACTTATGTAAGTAGTTATTATTTTAAAATGCGTGGTTGTTCTCATCGTTGTTCTGTACAAAATTATAATGTTTAATTTTAAGAAGAAACCCTAAGAACTTACAAATGAGATTATATTTTACTTTGTATGAAAACTGATACCTACCAGTTAAACTGTTAAAATTCAACACATAGGTACCTATATAATTGTATTAATTTATCTATTAAATTCTTTGATTATTTTAAAATTTATTCTTAGTTTGTATTTTAGGTAAACCCTGTCCAAATAGACTATGTAACGGCGGCAGGCTGGAGGTCCAGCCGTGCCGGGGTCACTGCGGCTACCCTGTCACACATTTCTGGCGCCACACCGAACACGCTATCTTTTTTCAAGCAAAAGGATCCCATGATCACCCTAGGCCAGAGGCCAAAGGTGCTAGTGAAGTACGAAGGTCACTCGGTGCAGGCAGGAGAGTGCGTGGCCTCGCATTACTAGTGGGTAGAGACGCAGCACTCACCGATAAAATTGTCTGTGTAAAAGCAGATAGAGGTGTGGTTCAAAATAAAATGAATATATACCCACAACCACCTCCACTTATTCCGGACAATCAAAGTGAGTACTTTTTCCTTGCAATATAAAAAAAATATAGGTACATAAATAAAATACTAAGTGAGTTTCAAAAAACAACCGTTCTGGTGTAGTGGTGCGAGTAGTCGCCTCCACGCCGGCGGTCGCGGGTTCAATTCCCGCTGGAGGCAGATATTTGTTTAAGAAATCCGGTCTGGATGTATGTCCTTGTAGGTATCCCCACAATGCCTCGGAAAGAAGATACGTAAAACCGTCGGTCCCAGTTGTTATCATAACATACCTGATAACGATTGTAGGGAAATTATCCGCCAACCCGTATTGGAGCAGCGTAGTGGATTAAGCTCCAACCCTTCTCCTACATGGAGAAGGGGCCTTTTTTCCAGCAGTGTAACGTTTACAAGCTAATTCAATTCATTTCAGAGTTTCAAATTAATTTATACCTATAAAATAAATATTTTTAACTGTTATTCCTAAGGTAGGCAACCTAATGCCCGTGCTAGGTAAAAGCCGACCGATACAAAATTATAAAATACTTGTATAAAAATAATACCTATATAAATATTACACCCAGACTGGGAGTGGAAATCGAACCCACAACCCTGGAGCAGAAAGTAGGGCTAACTGCGCCGACAGGCCAGCCAGTCGCTCTTAATATAATTACTTACTTCCGCCTATTACCTATTTAAAGGTTAATCAAAACAAACTTTTGTTTTATTGTTAACAGCTGTCTCATGGCGATCAGAAACAGCAGCAGAGCCGTATGCAGCTGCTGCGTGGACACCTACAGAACATCAAACCTACACGGCTTACATACCTCCAACGCAGCCGGCACCATCACTTCCACCGCAGGCATACGATCCAGCAACAATAACCGATGACATTTTCCATCCAGAAGAAATCTTCGAAATTGATCAACCGATTAGGTTGGATTTCCCAATCGAAGAGAGTACGCTGGAATCTACCCCCACCTTCGTGGACCTCAATAACGATAACTCCAGACCCGAGGAGGCCTACTGGTTAGAATGGCAACGAGCCGCAAGTTGTTCGGAATCGAGCCACACACCATCACCTGAGCTATATGGTAATAACTACCAACAAACGGAGTCATATTGTGACCAGCAATCATTTGTGCAACAATCGTACTACCCTGAAGAGGCAGAATACTATACGATGAAAGAGCCTTCTACACAGGACCAACGATACTACCGATATGGAGCATCTGCAAGTGATGTAGAAATGCAATGGAATTATTCCGATTGCGCCTTTAGCACACACGAACTGCCAGAATCCAAACAGTATTATGATTGCCATAACTTGCAAACCGAGAACTTAAATTCATTAATGTAGTTATGTTTGTACCTAATTGGTACAATGTAAATAAATTTGTTTTAAATACTGTGCTATCATTTACCTATCTGTTATTGTTTCAATAGAAAAAAATATGTTCCTATAAGGTTAAGAATTCGATAATAAATTGTCTACCAGTCGACTTAAATATTTTGAAGGTTTTTTCACTGAATAACTAAAATACAGACGTTTTTATAAAATCCTCTATTTATTGTATATAAAAATTACATTAAAATTGTCAATTTTACATATTTATTTTCTAAAGATAAAATTGGTCACTACAAAATAATCCATAAAGCGATCACACTGCAGAATTATGCACATTATGCAGTTTTCAAGCCATTTTTTAAACTGTCAAACATAATATTAACAATTCAAAAAGGTAATTGTAACTGAAATTTGCGTCCAGCGCAAATTCGAATCGGACTTACAATATTGACAACAATATTATATTTACAATAACAACGTCCACACCTTTTACCGATATTTTAACAACAAAGACTACTTTGTTCCAAATCAATTTAACAAAAAGACAAACAAAACCGGTTGGTTAATATTGCCACACAATTAACCATTAATACATTCAATACCACCACAAATTTCCTTATGTTCATATAGCCATTATCATCCCCGCGGAAGTACTTTTTGAGTTTTATGAACATGTTACGCGTGTCACAGAAACACTATCACTGCAGTACAGAAACAATTCACGGTTGATTTTTGTTTAAACTGTTCTTGTTAGTTAATATTTCTTATGCTACGTAAGAATTAAGATGTTTAGAATAGTCTAATCTGTGTTTTAATCTGAAATTATGGCATAAATACAGATATTATAGTAAATTAATATTAAGGATAACATTATGATAATATTAAATTAATATCATAATCTAATCACTTCTTTCGCCTTTACTTAAACATTTAGATTAGTACCTACTGTCTTTTCACCTAGCAAACCTAGATTGGTTGTAAAGAGATGGCTGTGTATTGTGTATTGGCCGCTTCTTTTCTCCGTCTTTTCCCTCTTGTTTTTTTAGGCCTCATACCCAGTCCATAACCACCATACAAAATAATAAAGTCGGTGCAAGTGCGTCGGCTTTTTGAAGTATCGTATCAAAAGGTAAAATTTGTGCACAAACAATGTAATTTAACCGAAATTTTAGAAAATATAAACAAAGTTATATAGTTCATTTATTAGAATTCTAGCAATGAGTTATGCCATATATGATTCAACTGCAAGTGTTTATACGCTCGATTATCGTTTATGGAGGTACAGAAAAGTAACAATCTTATACGAGTATGTAGAAGGCCACGCAAAAATACCTAAAGTAACACGACTTGCGATTGCTGAAAATAATTCCTATCTTTTAGGCAAAGTTAATGGATAAAGCAAGGGCCATATGATCGGGATTAACGCAATCAATTGTTTAGTACTCTTGTTTAATATGAAAATAAACATTTGATTTGTACTTCATAGTAAGATATTTGATATGAAAAATATTTCTTACGCGAACGTAAAAAATTTTGGACAAATTTTAGATAGGTTTGTCCACTATCCATAACTATTGCCACCCGTAAAATTCATAATCTTATAGTTTTGATTTTTTATAACAAGGGTTTTACTGAATTAGATAAAACGCCATTAATTACCTATATAATTAACATCATGTCAGTAGGTACAAGTTGGCTAACTGATTCCCGTGTTTTGACAGTTAACTTACACAATCTATGATCAGTCAACACGCCTGGCGTGTTACCGGCATCATAGAAGTTTTTTTTTTTAATGCGATAAAAAATTAGTAAACTGTTACTAACTGCCTTTAAAACTTTATGCCTTATGGAATGAAGATTGTGCCTTGGTAGTTTAAATCAATTCAACTTTTAATTTATTTGTAATCAGCTAATACCTAACAATCTTTTTATTCGTCGTACTACTTAGTAAAATAATAAAGCCCTTAATAATACATAAAAAAGGTACTTTTTTACTGAAATTAAAAGAGCCGAAATTTCCATATTTATAAAATGAAACAGATATTAATTAAAATCAGACTAAATTTTAACTTAAAGACTATGGTTTTGATGAAATAAGATTGTAATATGTAATACAAATATCAAAATAAGCAAAATTAAATTCAGCAAATCTTGACTTTAATTAGTAAATTAATTTAAAAAAAAAATTGAATATAACGTAATTTTAACATCAGTGTCTATGGTCAGTTGAAGATCATTTTTGTCACCTTTTTGTTAAATATATTTGGAACGGAGTACACAAAGATAAATCTTATTGCGACATCGTTATTAGGTACTTCAGCCTAGCAAATTCGCCTTATTTCCCTTTTATTTTATACTCTTTACGAGCGAACCGAGTTGATTTAGTAAGTGCTGCGATCACTTTTAGCAGATAATATTGCTTATTTGGGCAATTAGGGGGCATCCATTAATTGAGGCGTTAGGGAGGGATTGGGTCGAGTGAAATCTCTCAATTTCATGTGGGAGAGAAAGGGTGGTCTCGGCAAATATCACGTATTTTTTTTTCGTCATTATAAATATTATATAAGAGTCTTAACTCGTCTGAAATAAAATAAAAAAAAATATATAAGAAAATTGTTTTTGAAATAAATCTATGTAATCGAGCACAGATTAACTCATTTACATTACAAATACGCATTTTAAAAAATCTCACGTGAGATTAGGGGTGGGGGTAGGGAGTCAATTTTCTATTCTTGCCAAGGCGGGAGAGGAGGGGTTTCGAAAAATCGCCTAAATAGTCTCACGTAATTAACAGATGCCCCCTAACTAGGTGAACAATTTTACCCATAAAAAGCCGATTAAAATTACGTCCTTAATTATAGGCCCTAATTATTACTAAAATTAATGTTGCCGTATTAAAATCATCAAATAAAGGGACTGAGGAGAGCACAGCACGCACTATCACAGCAGCCGGCAAAGCCGAGCGTTGCCTCTAACTCCATTTAAAATAAACAAGCTATGTCCTTGTATTATCATAAATTAGCTTAGAGACACTTAGGCCTCTGCTTCGAATCTTGCGGGCAGCGGGGCGGCGGCGGCGCGGAAGCAGTAGGATCTTATGCGTAAAATCAAATGGACCGGCCCTCGAAAACAGCGGTGCGGTGGTGGGCAACGAGCGATGCACTACTGCACTCCAGTCAAGCGGTGACCGCCCGCGCGTCTGCATTGCAGTGTTGTGCAATTTATTTTTGTGACGAGTCGAAATGTCCTCGGACGTGCTAGAGCAATTTTTTCAGCAGTTTTTGAGAGGACACCGAAATTGAAAAACATGGATATACCTCTATATCGTTTTGGATTAATTCTAGACTAAATCGCCCTCCATAGCTTTAAGAATATAGTCAAAAGTTTCTACACTCATTTTGGCGTAGTCCTAGAATTTGTCGGGAAATTGTCTCTGTTCTTAATAATTTCGATAAAAGTCGCCTTTTACTTTTCTTGTCCTATAGTAGGGATTCACTTATTCTTTTGCCAACAATTAATCGAGTGCGAGAGCGAGTAATTCGTTCGCGAATAAAAACAAATATCTCGACGACACAACCGCGAATACAACATTACGTCGCTAAAGTTCGAGAACGGATCTGCGTTGCCCGCTTCGCTCCCACGCCGCCGCCGCCTCCGCCCCGCTGCCCGCAAAATTCGAGGCAGAGGCCTTATAGCCCCACGTCGGGCGCCACATTTTAAGGCCACAAACATATTTTAACACGAAGCATGCTTCCGTTAAATTACAATATAACACTGCTATTTGCGCTTCAATTTTCAAACTTTACATTATAATAGATATATAAAATTATTATCGGACGCAAGAGACTGTGCTTCGATTAATAGCATACAAACTAATGATTACTATAAGACAGCAAAATTCGTACTTTTATTCAAAAATACCACGTTAGTATTATGTCGAAGTTATTTAATAGTCGAAGAGTTAAAATTGAAGCGAGATCGATTTTCATTATGAAGCCTACACACCCCTATTCTTATTGATAGGACCGGTGTCCTCTATATAACCGCTATGAGACATAGGTATAAATATAATATAGACTTAAGACAAATTTTAATAATCGATGCACTAACTACAGCTGTATTTAGACACGAACTTTATAAGAGCAATATACTTCTCGCATACTCTAATAATATAAACGTAACTATGAGCAAACTAATGAAGTAGTGTTAATTTATATAATTTTTGTGCCATAATACAAATATGATATCAACAATAATAATGTGAGATTTAATAATATCACTACATCTTTCATCATTTTCATTCAATAACATTAATAACATCATAAGGATCTTAAATAAAATTGACTCGCACATTAAATAATGTAAATTTTTAATGAACATAAAATAGGAAAACAAACTCCATAAATATTAAAAAAAAAAAAACTAAATAAAAATTTGTACTATTCAATGAATTACTGCAGTTAATTCAAATCCGAAAAAACATAAAATTCATATAGGTCTATTTAACTATTTAAAAAAAATTATATCACTATTGAATTTATTCCATCTTTTACACATTATTACTAATCTGTCTTTACTTACTAGCGATAGATATATCTTACACTCTCTATCTCTAATAATCAAAGAAAGATAGATAGATCATTGAAGCCGGACATGATTGGTAATGTTGCAATTACTTTTTCAAACAAAAGTAAAATAAATGACTAAAGTTTTACATGAAGATTAAAATAAAATTTGTACTATTATATATTTCATATTTCATATTTATTATTATTAATTAATTAGTACGGGTCAACCAATTACACTAATTAATATGATACAGATTAATAAAGATAGGTACTGTTTTAAAACTGTTGTTTGTTGTAAAACTTGTTTTAAAACTGTTTTAAAATATAAAATATTAAAGAAGAAAATGACACAATAGTGATATACATTCGAGCAAAAATTTTTGCAGGTAATTCAAATCCGAGGAACATTGATCTCACTCACATTCACAACGGTTTGTTACGTCCATGTATTAAAATCCAAATGTCCATATATTAAAAAAATTTAAACATTACCATTAATTCCAATCTTTACTAAAATATATTGAATCAATCTTTAATAAAACTTTTATTAGATTTATACAAACTTATAATAACTTACTTTCATTACATTTATACAAACCTATAATAACTTATTTACATTACATTTATACAAAATATACGAACATCGAAAAGAGAAAACATTCTGCAATTTTGGATTCCATGTCATATTTTAAAATCATGGAAGACTTTAATTAGGTGGATACATCGATGAAAGGATACTCAATTTTCGACTCTTACATTTTTGATATCTTTATGTTACAACAAATTTAGTCGATCGAATCTTGTCGAGTGACTAAATGTTAAAACCAATACACCAGCTCCGCTCACTCGTGTAGTTACAATTTTAAAACTATAAATAAAATATTCGTGACAGAATCACGTTTTACGACGCACATCACATCGCAGCGAACACTCGTAAGACAACCGAAAAAATATCACAAACGCCCCTCGGCTCATATCGGGTCCGTTCGGCCTCCCGCGGCTTCACTCGACTCAACTCGGCTTCCCTCGACTCCACTCGGTCCTTCATAGCTCGGGCGGCGCAGGGAGCATGGGCGGCGCGAGTCCGGGCGGCGCGGGTCCGAGCGTCGCGAATCCGGACGGCGCGGGTCTGGGCGTCGCGAGACCGTACGTCGCGAGTCCGGGCGGCACGAGTCCAGGCGGCGCAAGTCCGGGCGGCGCGAGTCCGGGCGGCGCGAGTCCGGGCGGCGCGAGTCCGGGCGGCGCGAGTCCGGGCGGCGCGAGTCCGGGCGGCGCGAGTCCGGGCGGCGCGAGTCCGGGCGGCGCGAGTCCGGGCGGCGCGAGTCCGGGCGGCGCGAGTCCGGGCGGCGCGAGTCCGGGCGACGCGGGTCAGGGCGCCGCCTCCTCTGCCAGCTCGGGCGGCGGCGTCAGCTCTGGCGCCGGACAGCGCCCCACACTGCACTCCATGTCGGTCCTACGAGAGTGTCACCGTATTAATATTATATTATATAATAATTTATTAAAAATGACACGAAATGTCCTAATTAATAGAAAGTGTGAATCGAAACCCGTTGATGGCGGTTTCAAATTCCGACTGTCAACGATGAATTTTCAAGTGCCAAATTTGTATTTTAAACTAATTTCGAGCTCGGAAGAAAATCTGCATGATCCGAGAGAAATTCTGAGGTATGTATGTACAATATCCACCAACTTGCAATCGAATAACTTCGTGTAAGCTTCAACAGGTTTTCTTAGAAGAGGCCTTTGCCCAGAAATGTGACATTAACAGGCCATTAAGAGTCCAGTACAACACATAACCGACTTCTATTAGACAGATCTTCCAAATTATTAAAATCTCATGGAATGTAGGGGTGTGCGATAATTATCGATAATTCGTAACTACTCGATAATTTTTCATTCGATAATTAGCGATAAGTGTTATTCGATAATTTTGATTCGATAATTATCGATAATTTTTCATTTGATAATTATCGATAACTATCGATAAGTTTTTATTCGATAATTATCGATAATTTTTTGCGATCCGATAATTATCGATAATTTTGTGCGATCCGATAATTATCGATAATTTTGTGTAATCCGATAATTTTCGATAATTTTGTGGGATCCGATAATTATCGATAATTGTTTTTGGATCCGATAAGTATCGATAATTGTAATTAGATAATTATGGTACGGCGGATGACTTTTTTTTTTAGGTATTCGGATACGGTACGGAGGATAACGTCCATACTTAAGGCCGGATGACCTTTTTTTTCGTCGTTCTATAATTGAGCCCATAATTATCAATAAGTGTCGTCAACTATCGATAATTGTCATCCGATAATTATCGATAACTGTCGTCAAGTATCGATAATTTTTATCCGATAATTATCGATAACTGTTCATTCGATAATTATCGATAACACAATACGATAATTATCGATAATAAAATTATCGATAATTTTTTCACATGAACACCCTTAATGGAATGACTTCTCTATAGGTTTAGTTTCATAGTCTGGGATAATGTTTCATACATTATAATATTTTATACAGTGGGTACAGATACTTGTATTTGTACAAATAAATGTTTCCGGTCTAGGTGTACGTCCTTGTGGGTCACCCACCGTGCTTCGGAGAGCAAGTATGGCCGTCGGTCCCGGTTGTTTAGACACCTGATAACAATCGTTACTCATGGTAGAGAATTATCCGCCAACCCGCAGTGGAGCAGCGTGGTGGATTAAGCTCCAACTCTTCTTCTATATATAGAGGCCTTCGCTCAGCAGTTGACTGTCTACACTGATATAATCCAAAAATTAATACAATTAAATAATATTTTATAAATTTTCACTAGACGCATATTTGCAGTAGCCCGTCGTAAAAACTTACATAATACTCGATGTGGACCCTTGCATCCCGGAGGCGTGCCAGTTCACGCTGGACTCGAGCTGGATGGAGTCGAGCTGATCGAGCTGGTCGAGCTGGTCGAGCTGCTCGGTCGGCGCGGTCGCGTCGCCACCCGACACAGGCGACTCCAGGTTGATGAGCGTCCCCGTCGCCACCTCCACGCGACTCGCCTCGTCCGTAGCCGAGCTCGTCGACTGACTGGTGTCCACAGACTTCTGCGCGTCTGAGGACAACGTTCAGAAAACGTTCATTGACCGCACGGAGTAAAGATACCAGGAGTGCGAACGGTATAGGATTTTTCACGTTATTTATGTACACAATAATAAACCGAGATAATAGTTCTCGTTTTTGCCACTGGCTGCGCAAGTATTCAGGACGTACCGATAATCTTATTATTTACCTGGCTCGTGAATGTAAAAATAAATTAAATTCAATATAAAATATTAATTATTATTTTTTTATTATGGTTGCCTTAGTGGCCGAAAGGCACATGAGAATTTAGGAAAAGTGGCTTTATAGACTTCCGCGTAAGTATTTAAACGAGTATTTGTTGGAGCGTAGCGCGCCCTAGCGGCAAAATATCTGTCCCCTAAATTGATGCCGTTCTTTCAACATTACGTTCACACTCCTGTTATCTATACATCGTGGGCACACGGATAGCCCAAACGTCAAAACTTTCATATAACTCGTTGTCCTACTTGAGCATTAATTGAAGGTTTTATATTCAATTGATTCAAGAATTTTTCATATAACTTGTTGTCCTATTCGAGCGCTAAACGAGGATTTTAGCGTTAGGTAACTTACGTTACGTATTACGTATATAATTTTGTGCGACAAGAGGCACGCTAGGCGTATACATGTAAATATACAGGGTGACTGGTGAATTACCATCGACATTCGGGGAGAGCGCTCGGCGCACGGTTCCCACTCGAATCATGTAAAAAAAATAGGTAAATATTAATAAACTTTTAAGTAAAGTTACTCAACAATTATCCAATTATTTACGCATCGTCTGGACACCCTAGCAGCTAGCTGCACTTTCGACACAAAACTGGTAGTTTATCTACGTCCAAACGCCGCCACGTGTAAACAGGGTAGCAGGATAAACAAGCATGATCCAGTCCCCCTTAATACTTTAAACCTGGCTTAGGAAAGGCAAAAATACTAAGAGATTTTACTCGTTTAAGCAACAAATTTGTTGACTAGGTAAATTATGTGACTTTGGCAATTTTTAGGTGTGAACAAGCGACACATTACAACACCTGTGCATGTGCCGCCGGCATGACTGGAAAAGTGTCATCGCTTCATTTATTTGAATTGAAATTTATGAAAATTTGGTCAAAAATTAAGTATCTATTTTTATTGCATGACCCGAATGGGAACCGCGCGCCGAGCGTTCTCCCCAAATATCGATGATAATTCACCAGTCACCCTGTATATTGAGTTTTATGATTTCACCATGTATCTTTGCACATTCTTATAACATAAATAAACTAAGATCGTGATAATTAGTAGAACAAACGTAGCGTAAAGAATTATTCAATTCCTCCTATTAGTTTACACTCTCCCATATTTATATATCTTGTTAAATTTTCAATCGTTAATAAAATACTTTTTATTCATCCACTCAAGGGCAAAACAATTTTTTAAACTTGTAGTGGATGACACTTGATGTTAATAAAGTTTTTTCAAATTTTAATTTATTAATAAATTAAATTCAATTTATTAATTTTAGTTTTATATGGGAGAAAAAACATTTTATTGACCTAAGTAGGAATTTACTTGTTTTTTTTTTTAAAATATTATTTGTTTTTTTTTTTTCGTATCATCTCATCGCGTCGCACCACGCCGTTATAAATAAGAATAAGTCTCGTCGCTCAAAAATAAGTATATCGTAATCAAAAATAAGTGTATCGTGCTTAAAAATAAGTATATAAGTCCCGTCGCTCATCTAGGATAACAAGTATATCAAGAGAAAGGACATTTTTACATCTAACTACTGTGTCATTAACAATTACATTTATATACATTACATACAACAAAGGGATGGCAAAATTAATTAGAAAACCAAAATAAAATAAATAGATGAATATTATATGGAAGGATGAAGAGTAAAAGCAAGACCTTTGGCATGCACGTAGGTCAACCATTTCTTGAGCGGTCGGTTGCTGAACACGGGCAGCAGAGCCCGAGTCGCGTCCGGGACGCTAGCTGCATCTGCGCGTGCGTCGGCGGTACAGTACCAATACATGCAACTTAAGCCACAGAGTAAAGAAACGAAACAGAGACAAAGCTTCATACGAGCGCGCCACGATAGGTACATTACTACGAGCTCGAGGCGCGTGTGTGCGTGAGCACTCGCGCTTCGTGACGTACGGAGAGAAACCGGCCTATCAAACTCAGGGGCTGCAATACACGTCACGAGTCGTGTTTTCATTCAATAACAATTTAATAATTTAAATAGTGTTTTAATATAAAAGTGTAAATATGGTTTACTGTACAGTTTGTATGAAAAATAATAGAAAGAATAAAAACATTTTTTATCTATCCTAAATTTTATCCTCCTTTGCCCTACCAAAATTTTGCTCGCTCATTAGAAGCTTTGTCTCTGTTACGTTTTTTTACTCATGTGCTTAAGCTATGAGGCTCTGGCTAAAAGCGAAAAAACTATTTCGACTGACTAATAGAAAATAATAGAAAAAAAAATACGTGATCAGTTTCCTATATTACGTATATGAATGTAAATAACACGCCTTTAATGGATGAAAAAGCGTATGGTAATATAAGAAAACACACATATATATATATATATATATATATATATATATATATATATATATATATATATATATATTTTATTGTTTCATTTATAAAAACGTAAGTTTTACCCGCGACTTTGTAAACGTAGAAATTAGAATAAAACATTTTTTTATAAAAGATTTTTTTTATAAACAAATTCAAAAAATAATAATAAACGGTATATTATTAAGAATTATATTATTGGAGAAGTTAACACGTCTAAGCAAAATCGATAATACTTATGTAAATATTAATAATTGTAGATTTGGTCTCTATATCCATAGCAAAAAACGGAAACGGCAGTCGATATAAATAAATAAATGTGTACAAAACAACTTCGTTACGATTTTACTAAAAAAATTATAGAGTTATAGTTCACCTTGTATGCTGAGTATCAAAATTAAACCTATAGCAGATTTTAAATTAGACCGCCAGGACGACAACTGTGAACCGCTTCCGTCCGAAGTCAGAAGTTCGTGCAACAGATATTGTATGATATGACCCTTATAATTCGCTTTTCCTGAATATCTCTCGAATGAAATAACAATGTATTTATTAATTAGGTCGGGGGAAAAGTATTTTCGTATTTTATGTGTATATTCAAGACTTTTTTTCTTAAGTTAAATTACATTTAATTATAATATATATGTGCCATTTTGTTTGATAATTTTATGCCATCTTGTAGGTAGTGACATAATTCCGTTCCTGTACAAATCTTGGGATTTTTTATCAATATAATGCGATAAGTAGTTTTGACAGTCCTCTCTTGATGTTAACCTAACACTACCTAAAGAATTCTGAAGAGACCGAAACAGGTGAAAATTTGAGGGTCAGGACTATAATTATTATGGTAGATGCATTAACACTTCCCAACCAAGCTCTTTCAATTTTTGTGGCAAAAGATGTGTGTGGTCTGGCGATATCATGATGAAAGACAACTCCTTTTCTGTTGATCAATTCTAGATGTTTTTTCTCAACTTCTTGCTTAAATCTCATTAGTTATTGCCGGTAGAGATTAGAATCGATGATTTTTCCAGGTAGTAAAAGCCCATAATAAACGATACCCTTCCAATCTCACCATACACACGGCATCACCTTATCGAGTGTTAATCCGAGTTTTGTTACAGTCTGTGGAGCTTCAATACCCTTTGACCATGATCTTTTTCGCACGTTTTTGTCGTAGGTGATCCGCTTTTATTCACCAGTGATCACTTTTTCAAAAATGGTTCAGTTTCATTACATTTCAATAGAAAATTGTAAAATGAGTACACGATTCATTAGATTTCTTAAAGTGAGCTCGTGAGGAACCCAAATATCGAGCTTTTTCGTAAAGCCAGACTTTTCCAAATGGGTCAAAATTATTTTGCGGTCAATCCTCAGTTCCTCGGCTATGTCGTAACTACTAATATGCCTATCTTGCTCCACTTTTTCAGAAAGGGGATCATCTTTATCCATACAATGGCGACCAGAGCGAGCTGCATTTTTGACATCAAAACTCCCAGACTAAAAACGCTTGAACCAACTTTGTGCTATTCTTACACTGTATTAGGCTTAAATGTCAAAAACTTTTTTCACGGCTAGAGTCGCATTTTTCCTTGTTTTTTTTTTTTTTTTTTTTTTATTAAACTTCATAATGCATCGAATTTCTTCGTTAGATTCGCTCATTTTTACACATAGAAAAATAATTGATAAATGGCGGGAAAGTGTTTTTTCTCTTTTTCTCAATGTCCTATATTTATTGATATTAAAATCAACCAGATACAACATTAAAACCAAAGAGATTTTTCTTCAATTATACACATGCAAAATACGAAAAGACTTTTTCCCCGACCTATATATTAAGCTAGAAGCGCAAAGTCCGCACAAAGAACCAAGCTTTGCATGAAACTCTGTAGCTAAATTAAAAATATATATTTAAAAGATAAAAATGGCACCATAACTCAAAAAGTTTAAATATTAAATATTACGGATATATCTACCTATCTATCTATCCTATCTTAAATTATTTTTTTGACCCAAAATTCCCTAACACAAGATTTTCGTCAACATCGTTCGAGTCATTTGCGACATCATCGTTGCGTATTACAAAAGGTGCTCGTTTGATACAATAGCTAAGGTAAATGCAAGCGATGCACGTATGATCCATGCATCATGTGTATGAACGTGTATGAGTCCGTATGAGTGTAAGTTACCCTGCTTGTGTCTCGGGTCGCAGCAAGACGGGTACGGCAAGTGCGGCTTCAACGGCTTCACTCGAACGCGGTAAAATCGTGAGCCGCGAAGCATGTGGTAACGATTGCCGTTCTGCCAAGTTGAAATATTATATAACTAACAAAAAGCACAATCATCCCTTTAATATACCCCGTGTACCAATAATTGTATTATACTTTGACACGCTATACCACTAATAGGAAGTATTTTACATATCATGACAAAAACAAAAAAATAAACCTTTTATATGTATGTTTTTTTACCTTCTTAGCATAACAATAATCCTTAGATTCCACTGTGCCGATGGCATACAATCGACGTTCACTTTCGTTCTTCACGTGAATGCTCAAATCGAGAGCGGGTAGACAATCGCTGTGAACGAAGTACATCATCGGCGATTCCTTGAAAAAAAAATAGTTTAGAAGAAAATAGAATCTAATACCGAATAATTTTATTAATGTTTATTTCTGTACCGATATGATTAAATATTATACAGATTTAATACAGATAAATTGTTATACAGTTGTAATTACAAAATTTATTGTAAATACATAATAATATTTAACAAGTTTATCCTTTCCGTTAATATGTCCTTAAAAGAAAACACTTTTTACCCGACTGCGACAGAAGGAGGGTTATGTTTTTCGAGTGTATGTATGTATGTATGTATGTATGTATGTATGTAAGTATGTATGTATGTATGTATGTATGTATGTATGTAAGTATGTATGTATGTATGTATGTATGTATGTATGTATGTCCATTTCTTTGGCACGCCCTACAGCCCAAACGGCTGGACGGTTTTTAACATATGAGGTGTCGTTGGATTTGTCTAAATTGTAGTAGTGACATAGGCTATATAAATTTTCAAAATAGCGCTCGCAAATTTCGGAATGAGGGGGGGAGTAGAATTTTTTTTCTTACTGTAGCAATATGGGTATCAAATGAAAGCTAGTAAATTGTTTTATTCTTTTTAGTTTATAATAAGAGTATTTTACGCAGTCGGGTTTTTTGATTTTTTTAATTAAGCATACTTGTTTGTTTTAAATCAATGGTTGATGAGTGATAAATAGAGCAGTTTGGGACCTCGTGTCAGAGGCAACAGACAAAAAATTATTCTGAGCCGCCATTTTGAAAGAAAAAAAAGTGTTAGTCAAAATAATGTTGAAATTTTAAGACGTAATTTATGGATGGCCCCTTAAGTATAGTAGGCGGTGCGGAGCGCACCTGCAGCACGGTGTAGTTGAGGTGGTGCGGGTCCCACAGCAGCAGCACGGTGTGGCCGGGCAGGCACGCCGACAGCGACAGCGAGCCGCTCGCCAGCCCCAGCGGCGTGTGGCAGCGCGCGCGCCGCCGCGGGGACGACCTGCGCGTGAGCACCACCCCTCTACTGTACTCTACTCTACTCTACTCTACTCTACTGTACTGTATCAGCTTACAAGCAACCCACTGCTGAGCGAAGGCCTCTTTTTCCATATAGAAGAAGGATTGGAGCTTAATCCACCACGCTGCTGCACTGCGGGTTGGCAGATAATTTCCCTACCATGGTAACGATCGTTATCACGTGTCTATGATAACCAACTAACCAACGGCTTTACGTGTTCTCCGAGGCACGGTGGGGAGACCCACAAGGACATACACCCAGACCGGAAACAAATATTTATGTTCCGAGCGGAAATCGAACCCGCGACCGCCGGCGCGCGGTTTGACGCGACTACTCGCACCACTACAACAGAATGGTCGTCATTTAGAACCTTACTTCAGTACAAAATCTTTACATAACAACATTAAAACAAAGAGACGGTGGTCCACAGCGTGTTAGTGCAACATGTTTGATAGTTAACCACCAAAACTTCTTTCGTTTTATGATTTACTACAGAATTATATAATTATAGCCTCTTTCTTAAATATTAAAATGCTCACTAAGCTAAAAACATAAATATTACACGGTCATCCCATTAGGATACCCGTGGTGTCAACTCACCGTTACTGCTCCACTAACAACACAAGTTGTATAATGAGATTTTATTGGCTTTACATTTCTCTATGGACAATTCCTTTATAGACAGGCTATCTCATGCAAAAAACATTTGAATAGGACTAGCAACTCTTTGGAGAAACACGTCCCAACAAATTAAAAAATACAATGACTTAAATATGCGAACGAGAAAATGAAGTAATGGTGCAGTAATTCAAAAGCGGCGAATTCGGCCATAAGCGACAGAACCCAAAGGATTTATGGAGAAGGAAGGCCTCTTTATAATGATCTCTTTCTTCAAAAATTCTCAATGAGAATAGACCGGGTCAACCCCAATGATTCCACGAGTAATGAATTTGACTATATATCTCTTATCAAAATTGTAAAACCCAGAAGTGATAACAGCATAGTACATGGCACATTGTATGTAACGTAATGCTCGAGAAAGCCCGGCTAAGTAGACTAATCTCCGACCAATTCGTGCTTATGTCCAAAACCCTGATAACTGCGAAACCGTATCGATTACCTAGAGAAAAGCGTTTCTGTGGACGATATAAACACCATTTAGCAGATGGTAGTACTTGAAGACTCGCTCCGCAAGCAATTCTCGGCCCAAACATTCTAGTTCATGAAATAAAGATATTCAAGAGACATGTCCACCTATAGGTAGATTAATAGACAGGTCTCTCAATTGCAGGCTCACGAGCGAGTGTGTTAAAACTACCATCGAACGGAACATGGACTCCCAAAGATTTCAAAAGAGATATGTCTATCGGAGAAAGCCATCTAATATGGCTGAGGAACAAAAACAGTAATCTTATTTCCTCTGAGCCTAAGATTTTGAAGGAGGTTGAAATGTTCTATCGATGATTAAATACCACAACACCAGTCTAGTTAAACTAACCGGACATCATCCCGAGTGTATCCTGGACGTCAGCCTATACAATAGAATAGCTCTCAAGCAGTTAATAACAACAAGGCACTAGATAATGAGGAAATCCGTCATTTACGAGCTAAGAGGCGTGGATCAGGAGTGTAAAGATTCTGTTCTGCAAATAAAATAAGGTAACAATACCTTACTGAGGAATTATAAACCCATCTCGACGCTAAGTCATGTTATAAACTATTTTTGAGATTGATCATAAATTGTCTCGTATTTTAAGTAGGTTCGACGACATCCAGCCGAACAAGTCGGATTCCGAATGTTTCTACGTCTTCATTGTAAAATCGCCTCAATGAAGACAAAAGCTTCAAACAGTATGTGATTTCAGTGATTACTTATAGTTCTCATAAGAAAGCTTAGTCAAGTAGTTAGCGTAGAAGCTTGTCTCCACGTGACCAAATAAGAAATTTGGAGATCCGTAGTGGAAGCGGAGTAACCGATATAGCTGAACGCGTCGCGAACCTGAAGTGGTAATGGGCGGGGCTCATAGTTCGAAGAGCCGGTGTTCGTTGGGTTCCTAAGGTGCTGAAATGGCGACCCCGCACCGAGAAGCGCAGTATCGGCAGACCCCCCACCAGGTACATCGATGACTTTAACCGGGACGCGGGGAGTCGTTGGTTTCTGGCAGCGCAGGACATGCAAAATTTATTCGGAATTATTTTTTAAAGTGTGAACAGCCAATCAGCCAGGCAGGTAAATATCTGAGTCAGACATGATCGCATTAATAAGAAAGATACCCGCAGACATAAATCTATGTAAACAGATAACCTAAATATCTATACGCAAGGATCCAACCTTCTTTTTAATACAGAAGAGGCCTTTCCCCTAAAGAAGTAAAACAGTCTATTTTAAGTACTTATAGTATGAAAAATAAATATGCTACTTTTAAACTTAAAAAAAAAGTGAAAGTAATAAATAATAAAGTAATAAAGGGAAAACGATTTTGTTACTAAATGGGGCAACGTATAATAAAACTAGCGGGTTCCACTGAGCTACGTGTTATTCATTTTAGATACAACCACAAAAATAAACAATTTCTTTTAAACAAATTACACATAAAATTATTGTCAAAAATTACTAAAATATCAATGGAATTTTTTTATCTCGATTTTTTTTTTTTTTTTTTTTTACGTTGAATTCAGCACAATAAAGAATTTTTTTACTTTTGGTTGACGATATGGATGGAGCCTTTATATATGTAGTATAAATAAAGCAATATGTTATAATGAAAATTTTTGTGCTCTATGCCATTTGTTACGCGCACTAGATGAGAATGAGAAGATGCACACACATGATTTATGTCTGTGGTTTTATCCTATTTTATTATTGTATGACCACTCACCTGCCATCGCTATTTTCGTCTTCTCTGCTTTTCTCGGCTTCGTCGTTCTTCTTTTCCAACTCTTTCTTTAATTCGGTCACTTGTTGCTGCAGCAAAGCTTTTTCATTTTCAAGAGTTGAAAACTGAAATTATAAATTATTATATTCTACAAATTCAAAATATTGGATATACTCATGTGGTGTTGACCAATAAATTTTTAGCATTAGTAATATATTATTACTGTTAACCATTAATTGCAACCAGAAAGTTACCAGAAAAGTTCTTATATAGGTATTTGTGATATTGTATTGTTTAATGATGACACATCAATTATTACTTTTTAAGGTTGACTTGCGTTTTAAACGCCAAGAATACCAAATGTGTTGTGTTTGCTTCAACCCAGCGGCTTGTCACTTCTTACCCCTTCTACTTTCTTATAAAATACCTAATAATACCGTTCACCACAACAACAAACAAAAATTTAAATTTAAATCAAATGGTAATCGTGGTATCACTGATTGAAATAACAACATAACAACATTAAAGAATTTTTTATAACTTTGAAATTCAAATACTTTTGCTTAAATAACACGTAGAATTTATTTAAGTTATAATTATATTCAAGACCATTCAAGGCTAATTATATAAGAACTTCCAAATTTGTATAAATTATTTTACCAATATAGTATTCGTACCTATTCACCCCGTTTTACGGAAATTATTTCTTCCTCGACAGATTAGGTTGGTAATATTGGATTATTACTTGTCGTATATGAATCGTATCTCTTTAGTTCAATTTCCAGTAAGTGCCAAGCCGCTGCTTCAACCTTTAAATGTTAAACATTCTAATTATAAGAAATAAATAACGAAAATTTTGCTGTTAACGACACTACCAGTTTTCTTAGGGATAAATTTGAATTCAATACTATATTATACTAATTTGAATTAAAAGCTATATATAGTTATATTTCTATTTGTTAACCCTGACTTGGACTCTTCTGGTTCTGGTGTAGTGGTGCGAGTAGTCACCTCAACGCCGCGCGCCGATGGACGCGGTTTCGATTCCCGCTCAAGGCAGATGTTTGTTTGTACAAATACTTGTTTTCGGTCTGGGTGTATATCCTTGTGGGTCTCCCCAACGGGCCTCGGACAGCACGTAAAGCCGTCGGTCCCGGTTGTTATCATAGACATCTGATAACGATCGTTACTGAAGGGAAATTATCCGCCAGCCAGCAGTGGGGCAGCGTGGTGGATTAAGCTTTCTATACGGAGAAGAGGTCTTCGCTCAGCAGTAGGTGGTTTATAGGCTGTTACAGTACAGTACAACAGTATATGTCAGAGGTACCTGAGCCTTGAGTAGCGAGTCGTAGTCGTTGGTCTCCGGGTCGGTGAGCTGCTGGATGGTGTCGCGGTACTTGTCGCGCTCGCGCAGCAGCTGCAGCTCGCGCTCGCGCAGCAGCTCCAGCTGCCGGTCCTTCTCCGACAGCAGGCGCCGCGACACGTCGTTTAGCGACACCTTGGCGACCACGAGCAATATTAATACACGTCTTGTAGGACTTCGATTACTTTGGGTTTTTACCAATTCGTGACTAGTTTAGAGGCATAGCACACGGCGTATTAGAAACGCGCAGACGACGCGCAGTTGACGCGCGTATACGTGCTTCAAATGAGATTCGAACGCAACCTTTTTAGGCTCTTAGATGGAAGGTGAGAAAAAAAAAAGAGAAAAGTTTTTAAAATTGTGACCTGGACAATTTACAGTATATACTGTCATAGTAGTATAATTGTAACTATATAGTTACAACTTAATTTTTGTGGTAGTTTTAACCTCAACGCTTTGGTAAAAAAAAAACTATTTACTGAACACTATTTTCTATATAATTAATAAAAATTAAAAAAAAAATAAGTACGATAAACCTTTGCGTTATATTTAACACAACTTATCAACTTGTCTGTCGGCTTGGCTGTTTTAACTCACTATTAGTATTTATATTTTTCTTTATTAGGAAGAAGACATACATTTTAATTTAGATTGAAGCGACATACATAAACAATAGAAAGATAAAAATATTAATACTCTTTATTGCACAAAACTATGAAAAGAACAATAGTCGTAACAAATAAAGAAAGATGTTCAATCGATTCGATTCGATCTCTACCAGATAACCTTTGGGTATAGGACACTATATAGAAAACGCAAATATATAATTTGCTATACCGTGTCCAATAACAAGGTACAGTAAAAGCGGTTTATGAAGTGTACAAAGAATTTGGCGTTCTAATAATAAATGTACAAAAAGTTTAAAAAAAAGAACACTACAATAAATATACTTATACTATATAATGCATACAAATAAATAAATAGTGAAAATATATGGATAAGCGTAGTAGATATACATAATTATGTATAAATATTACTTTATTACATATAAACATTATATAAACATACGTAAATTATATAAAGGTAATAAAGGAGATCATGGCGTATTTAGTGACCAATATTGTGCTTAAAGATATTTTTTTTTTTAAAACAAGAGTGAGATTGAGCTTGTTTTATACGAAGAGGGGGGAGTCCCCAAGTGTTTATAGCTACGTCCTCGTTCGTCTCCCCTGGACCCTGTCCTGACCCCGGTAACGCAGGTGGCAGGCAGGTGACCAAACGCTATAAGCTAGACTTGGGTTTTAGATTGTTTTGTCTTTGCGACTAATTGTGTTGAGATGATTACGCGGAGTAAAAGTGCAGCTGCCAAAGGCCCTTCTCAGGGCCAACCCAACGGCCCTTCTCAGGGCCAACCCAACGGCCCTTCTCAGGGCCAACCCAACGGCCCTTCTCAGGGCCAACCCAACGGCCCTTCTCAGGGCCAACCCAACGGCCCTTCTCAGGGCCAACCCAACGGTCCTTCTCAGGGCCAACCCGAAGGCCCTTCTCAGGGCCACCCCAACGGCCCTTCTCAGGGCCAACCAAAAGGCCCTTCTCAGGGCCACCCCAACGGCCCTTTTCAGGGCCAACACAACGGCCCTTCTCAGGGCCAACCGGATGGAGTAATGGAGGTTCTGGAGGACATCTCCATTACCTCATTGTCTGAAACAGACCTCGGGAGGAAACGTCTGTACTCCGGGGGGTCGGAAGACACCGCCACGGAGACGGAGGCAGGTGTGGCCGCAAAGTCCATACCGCGGTCAGCGGCCAAGCGGGGGAAAGCGCATACGCTGACCAGCGCCAGGGCTGCTCTGCGGGAGCGCGTGGAGCGGGACCGCGAGGACGGCTTCGAGGCAGCCCTTCAAAGGAGGGCCTTCTGCAAGCAGAAGGAGGTGGGAGAAACGACGGAGGAGGTCCCCATCGTGTTAGACGACGTGGACAGGCGGGGGGCCGAGGAGCTGATGATGGCGTCGGAGGCAAACATCAACTTGATCCTCGGCCTAACCGGCAAATCTGTAAGCCTCAGGGGAGGGTACGCCGCCAAAATTAGGAGGGCCGCCGGGTCCATCAGGGAGGTGCTGGAGTCCCTGGTGGCCCGCAACGAGTCGGATGAGGTCCGCCGACTGAGGGCCGACAACAATCGGCTCTCGCGGGAGCTGGAGTTGGTCTGACAGGAGGTCCGCTCCTACAGGAGGGAGTTCGAGGACAGCCGTAAAAAGGCGGCTGAATCCTCGAACACGAAGGAAAATGCCGACTTTATGCGCGATCTCGCGCATATGGTCGGCAACATTGTGGACGGCCACCTTTCGAAGCTCCAGCGCTCGGCGGCCCCTCCTTGCCGCCCTCCTCTCGCTGGAGACAGCGCACCGCTGGCGCGGGCCACAAGGGCCGCGCTGGAGGAAAAGGGCAGGGGTTCGGCGGCCCCTAGTACGGATGTGGTGACGCATTCGGGCCGGGAGGAGTACCCCGCCCTTCCCCAAGCATCGAGAAAAGGGAAGGGGAAGGGAAAGGGAAAGGGGAAGGAAGCGGAGTGGACCGCATTTGGCCCCTCCACTTCGAAGGAAGCGGCCCCACAACTGGCCGAATCACAGGCGGAGCCGGCGGCTAGCTGGACTGAGGTCGTCAGCCGCAAGTCAGCCGCGAAGAAGAAGAAGACGACGTCGAGTGGCGAAAAGGCGGACGCCCTAGCCGCTCGCCTGAGGGAGACCCTGGCGGAGGAGGTGGAGGTGCTCAGGCCTGAAAAGAAGGCCGAATTGAGAATCTCAGGCCTGAGCGACGCGGTCTCTGCGGAACGGCTCACCATAGCGGTGGCAAAGGAGGGGGGCTGTTCCGCAGGGCAGGTCCTCGTGCGGAACATCCGCACGGGGCAAATGGGGCCAGGGTCGGCCCATATTGAGCTCCCGGCAGCGGCTGCGAAAAAGCTGCTGCAGGCCGGGAGCATAGAAGTGGGGTGGACCAAGGCGACGGTCCACCTCCTGCAGGCGCGTCCCAGGCATTGCTTCCGATGCCTGGGACTAGGGCACGTCGCCGGCGCGTGCCCAGATGGTACTGATCGCAGCAATCTGTGCTATCGCTGCGGTCAGGCAGGCCACAAAGCAGCCGGGTGTTCGGCCGCCGCTCATTGCGCGGTGTGCGCGGACTCCGGTAGGCCGGCAGGCCACGTGATGGGGGGCATGGCATGCAAGCCCCCATCAACCCGCGGGAAGTTCCCCCCGCAATTGTCCCAAGGGGGGAACCGAGTGGAGGCAGCAGACGCTGAGATGGCCGAGTGATGTCTGGGCATCTCAGCGTCCTCCAGGCGAACGTCAACCACTGCGCCGGAGCCCAGGACCTTCTCCTGCAGTCCATGGCGGAGTGGAGTATTGACGTTGCGATCGTCGCCGAGCCATACGCCGTGCCTCCTAGCCCACACTGGGCGGGGGACACTGAGGACTTGGTGGCGATCGTGGTGAGGCCTGGAGCCGGCCCCCCCCTCGTCGTCAAGGCGAGGGGCCGCGGGTACGTGGCGGCGGTTCGGGGAGAGGTGGCTTTCGTCGGAGTCTATTTCTCCCCGAACCGTGACCTGGCGGCCCTGGAACGGTTTCTCGACGTTCTGGGGCCGCTGGTGGGGCAGCTAGCCCCCCTCCAGGTGTTCGTGGCCGGCGACCTCAACGCCAAGTCCACGGCTTGGGGTAATCCGGCTACGAACCCAAAAGGGAGGGAGGTGGAGGAGTGGGCGCTAGCTGCCGGACTATCCCTACTCAATGTGGGGGCAGTCCAGACGTGCGTGCGCTGGTCGGGAGGTTCCGTGGTGGACGTCACCTTCGCCACGCCGGCCATCGCGCGCAGAGTGGAGGGGTGGAGGGTGGAGACGGGAGTGGAGACTCTCTCAGACCATCGGTACATTAGGTTCGAGGTGTCTCCAGCTCCCGTCCGTCCGGCGTCGTCGTCAACGTCGTCCAGGGGGCGAAGCCAGTTTCCGCGTTGGGCACTGTCCAAGCTTGACCGGGAACTGGCAGAGGAGGCCGCTATCGTCGGCCGCTGGAGCCTCCCGCCGCTGTCGGAGTTTGGGTTGGATGAGGCGGCTAGTCGGCTCTGCGACGCATTTTCTGCTGTCTGCAGAGCGGCCATGCCGCCCGCGAAGCGTCCACCCCCGCGGCGGTCACTATACTGGTGGTCGGCCGAGATAGCCGGTCTCCGGGCTGCCTGCAACGGGGCCAGGAGGGAATATACCCGGAGCAGGCGGAGACGCCCCCAGGACGTTGACAGGGACGATAGGCTGCGCAGGATCTACGTGGAGAAGACGAAGATCCTGCAGCAGGCCATATGCCGAGCCAAGGAGAAGGCCTGGCTGGAGCTAGTGGGGGGCCTAGAAAGGGACCCCTGGGGGCGACCGTATATGTGGGCGCGGAACAAGCTTCGCGCCCAGTCGGCCCCAATCAGCGATACGCTCCAGCCGGACCAACTAGGGAGGATCGTCGGGGAACTCTTCCCCGACGAACCTGAGGACTTCGTTCCCCCCAGAATGGCTCGGCAGACGCCGGACACGGAGGAAGGTGTTCCGTCACCCGTCACGGAGGCTGAAATGGAGGCGGTTATTACCCGCCTCCAGAGTAAGAAGAGGGCGCCGGGTCCAGACGGGGTGCACGGGAGAGTTCTTGCGATCGCTCTCGGGCACCTCGGCGACAGCCTCCGTGAGCTGTTTGACCGCTGCCTGCGGTCTGGCCAGTTCCCGGAGGCCTGGAAGGAAGGTCGGCTCTGCCTACTACCTAAGGCAGGGCGGACCCCGGACTCGGCTTCGGCGGTGCGACCGGTGGTGCTGCTGAACGAAGCCGGTAAAGCCTTGGAGAAGATAGTGGCCTCCCGGCTCGTTCAGCACCTGGAGGAGGGCTCGGGACCCGGACTTTCAGAATCCCAGTTCGGGTTCCGAGCACGTCGGTCGACCGTCGACGCCCTCAAACGCCTGCGGGCGGTGACGGGTGAGGCGGAACACGGAAGGGAAGTGGTGGTCGCGGTGTCGTTGGACATCGCGAACGCCTTCAACAGTCTGCCGCACGCGGTGATACGGGAGGCACTAAAATACTTCGGAGTGCCCCCGTATCTAAGGAGGCTGTTGGAGGCGTACCTCTCCGATCGAAGGGTAGGCCTCGAGAACCGGTCGGGGTCCGTGGAGTGGTGGCGAGTCGGCTGCGGTGTCCCGCAGGGATCCGTTCTGGGTCCGATCCTGTGGGACATCGGGTACGACTGGGTCCTGCGAGGCCGCCTCCTCCCCGGGATGGGTGTCATCTGCTACGCGGATGACACCCTCGTTTATTCTCGGGGACGAAACTACAAGGAGGCGGCGCGGCTGGCCGAGGTCGGACTCGACCTCGTGATCAGCCGCATAGAGAGTTTAGGGCTTCGTGTCAGGATTGACAAGACCGAAGCCCTGCTCTTCCGCGGGACCGGCCGCAAGGGACCTCCACCGGGGGCTACCCTTCAAGTCGGAGAGGGGAGAGTCAGGATGAGCCCGCAAATGAAGTATCTCGGGCTCATCCTGGACGGAGGGTGGACCTTCGGCCCACATTTCGCAATGGTGGGACCGAAGGTCGTGAAGGCGGCGAGTGCGCTGGGCAGACTCCTCCCGAACCTCGGAGGACCCAGCGCCGCCTGCAGGCAGCTGTACTCCGGAGTCTGCCGGAGTATGGCGACGTACGGTGCCCCGGTTTGGGCGGATCGCCTCACCGCGAAAAATAAGGCGGCGCTGCGCGCTGCGCAGCGAACAATCGCGGTGAGGGTGATTCGGGGGTACCGTACGGTATCGTGGGCTGCAGCTACTGCTCTAGCCGGCGACCCCCCGTGGGAGCTCGTGGCGGAGGTTCTTGCCGAGACCTACTCATACGTCTCGGGTAGGAGGGCTCTTGGTGAGAACCCCACGTTGGACGGGATCCTACGTGTGCGTCGGATAGGGCAGGAAGCGCTAATGCGGAGGTGGGGGGAGGACCTGGCGGTGCAGCCATATGGCACACTCGTAACGGCTGCCATTCGCCCGGTCCTTGAGCGGTGGATGCGTCGAAAACGCAAGCCTCTCACCTTCCGTCTGACACAGATTCTCACCGGGCACGGTTGCTTTGGTGACTACCTGTGTCGGACGGCCCAAAGGGAGCCGACGACTGAGTGTCACGATTGTGGCGCAGCGGTGGACTCTGCCCAGCACACCCTCGAGGTGTGCCCGAGATGGGCAGTGCTGCGTCAAGGTCTGACGTCGGTCATCGGAGGGGACTTGTCGCTCCCGAGCGTCATCACCGCGATGCTCGGCGACGACGAGTCCTGGAAGGCGATGGTCTCCTTCTGCGAGACAGTAATGTCCCAGAAGGAGGCCGACGAGCGGATGAGAGAGGAGGCCGCCGACGTGGCCTCCATCCGCGGGCAACGAATGGGGGTGCGTAGGAGGCGCTACTTAATGCGCCTCCTGTAACGCCCTTGTGCCCGTGTCGGGCCGGGATGGGAACCCGGTCCTGCTAGACACGGCGTCGTCGGGACTGTTCAGAGGTTAGCCGGACAGTCCCCATGGAGGAGAAGTCTGGCCTTTTCGCCAAGGCCAGCCTGTCGCTGGAGGGATCCTGTTGCCTGCAGATCCGGGACCCTCCAATTAAAGCGGCTGAAGGCTCCCGCAGGGGTTTAGTACGGTATTGCACTCCCAAAGTGCCGAGTCCGACATAGGTCTAGGACTGCCGACCCGGGCATCCTGGATATCATCCGTAAATGGATTCCCCTGCGTAAAAAAAAAAAAAAAAAAAAAATGTTTTATACGAAGAGAAAGAGAGGTCTAAAGTGAAACAGCTTTAGCAGAGAAAGAGAATAAAACGAAGTAATATAAGGAGTTTTAAGAATTAAATTAGAGTCAGACCTAAAGGAACATCCGTGAGTGTTATAAATTCGAAGCGTTCTTTGAGGTAAAGAGGTGTGTCTGTTAGTAAAAGTATACAATATAGTTAGAGAGAGTATGTGAAAATTCCTGCAAAAGTGTCAGCCACTTGAGTTGGTTTTGGTTTACAAAAATTTGAGACATGGTCATATTTTATTCTGAAGGCGCTCAAGCTTATTTAATTGCTCCTGTTTAAGGTCAAGAAAGCAAGTATCAGCATAATCAAGTTTTGATAGAAGGAGTGACTATGCTAGCACAATTTTAGTGTGCAAAGGAAGAATATATTGGAGCCGACGAAGTGATCTGATAGTAGTGAATAATTTACTACTCAACTCACTCAGCTAATGTGTCCAGGAGAGATAGCTATCAAATATCACTCCGAGATGTATTACTTTGTCGCAGTAATTGATGACAGTATTATTACAGATGACTAACGAAACTAATGACCAATCTATCCGACATATTACTTTTGGACTGCCAATAATAATAACTTGACAATTTTGAAGAATCGACATTCACTCCGTATGAGCTGCTGCAGTAAATTTGGAGATCATCTGCATACAAGTGTTAGGGAGAAGATATGTGAAGACTTATTGAATTTATAAAAATCTAAAAGAGGAGATGAGACAACCTTGTGGGATGCCAGCATTTACGTTTGACTAGTCTGAAAATGAATCCTGGAAACGAACCGCTGCCGAAGCCCGTACAAGTAACTATGAAACCAATAAATTACTGATGGAGATATGTTAAGAAAAAAACAAAATACACTCGGCGTCAAAAAAATCAGACAGCTAAAATAAGAACCGTGAGTGTGTCTACGGTTAGACGAAGACTTAGGGCAGAGGAAAAAAGCGGCTCGTAGCGCTGCTGTAAGTCCAATACCAACAAAAGTTTGCGCAACTAGCGGCTGTTTTAAGGAGAAAAATTGGAAGTGTTTTGTATACTTCTTTTTTTGCGCTCTTCCAGTAAAAGATAAATAATTAATTGAACTGAGTTGTGCTGTCCATTTCATCACCTTTCAAATTATATCCAACATTGCCCTGATTATTGATACCCATTACGGTTTAAAGTAGATTTTTTGAAACATGCTATTTTTTGACGCCGAATGTAACTAGCAGTAGGTATATAAAAATCTACTGTATTGAACGCATCGTTAAAGTTTAGCAAAATCAACACCGTGAGATTCTGATTATCCATGGCAAGTATAGTGGCATCAGAGATTTTGACGAGAGACGTAGTTGTACTTTTATTACCTTTAAGGAAACCGGACCTATTGGTTTTATTTTAAGGATTTAGGAGATTATTTGATTACTGATCTTGGACAAAGGAAGGATTGATATAGGCCGTAAGTCGTCGGAAAATGCAATGGCATTAGGTTTCTTCGTTCGGTAGAGGAATAATTTAAGCGACTTTCCAGCAGGTAGAAAAAGTATTGGAGATAAACGATTCGTAAAAAATGTGGGTTATGACAGGCAGGATAGAATATATGATGTAAATGATCATATTACGGCTAATAGAGTCAAAGCCCATTGCATTTGAACAAACAGTTAATATGCACTTGTAACATCACATTCAGATAATTGAAAGAAAGTAAAAGTTGGCGACAGTAAAGGAGTTCTAATAACCGAAAGGCGGCTAAGTGTATTAGATTTAGTCGTATTGTCTATAGAGACAGAAGTAAAATGTTTATTTATTTCATTAAGGTCAAAGGAAAATGACGTTAACTGTTGTTTGGTTTTACTAACTCGAAAATTGCGCTGCAGAAGAATTCTTGAAGATGGAAATATAAAAAATTGAGTCTGGTTACCTTATTATTACATTTCATTGTATTAATTATACATTCCATTACACCCTTTTTTTATATTTTTTACAATATACATATACTTTGTACAGAGTGGAATTATATTCGAGAATGGAGCGGACGAAAGAGCAAAAGTGTTTCTACACATTTTTATAAAATATGGAAGGAAAAGGTCTGGGCCATAACCTCTATTAACATGTAATTTAATTAAACATTTCAATAGAATGCTAGGTAATATTTTGTCAGTTCCAATGGCAATAGTTCTGCCATTACCATTTTAAGGTATGTTAAAATTATTAAAATCGTAATTTGCATTGATTGTATTAATTTCTACATGGTACAAAAAATAATAGAATCACTACATTACCACTTAGCAACTGAAACATTAAAATGTTCTGCTATAAAATGATAATTGTCAGCGTTATTTATCACATCTCTAGATATTATTTAAAAACTATTTCATAGTGCCTCAAAGTGCATCTGGGAATGAGAATAATAACATATGTATATATATATTTTTTTTTTTTTTTTTTGAAAGATGATTTTTGGTCGAGACTACTTTTTATTTATACTTTAATAATATCAGCAACTGCCATTATTGGCATAACTAATTAAGTAATTAAAAAAGTTTGTAGATTTTATAATGTATAACGAAGTTGCTCTAATTTTGACACACTGTTATTTTTATCCTTATTATTTTCAAGAATTAATTCTAAATAATTAAACTAAATAAATATTAAATATTAATTATATTATAATATAAATATTAACCAACAATCACACCACGTTAACCTAGCCCCGTGCTAATTTCGTAAGAACTTGTGTTACAGGTACTAGGAACGGAAATAAATTTAAGATATAAATACATATGTAGATAAATACACATCCATGACCCGGTGCAGACATCTATATTCCTCATACAGATTATCTGCACCTGGCGGGATTCGAACCCGCGACCGCTGCGTAAAGTGTCCAGTTGCCTGACCACTCGACCAGCCGGTCGTCAAGTCAATAAGAATAACAATTAATAAAATTATTAAATTCGTAAGTTTTTTTTCCATATCGATTATAAATATTATTAGACATGGATGTCTAATAATATTTATTTTCTTCTAAAACATGATAGGAATTTTGATAAAGTTTTTATTACCTTTTACAGAAAATGTTTTGTAGCACACAAACAGAGTAATATGTGAAATGCGATTTGAGTAAGACATTAAAAAAAAAAACTAGGACTGTAACTTAAAAACCTTATACAATTCCACCCTTTACGTTTAAGAACTAAACAAAACTTAAAATACTGCTATTTGATTATCATCATACATTTATGTGATAGGACCCAGAATAAAATATGACGACGGTCGTACCTGTTTATCGGTTTCGTATTTCACTTTCAAAGCTGCGATTTCCGCATTAAGCTTTTGATCGAATTCCTCTTTGCATTTTTCGATGGCGTCTTTTACAGCTCTCTCCTTTTCGACCTCGGCATTTTCTTTCGTTTGCATCACAATAGCGTTATGATTGCTTATCTCTATGACGTCTGTGCGCTCGATTTTCTCAAGACTGGACTCGGAAGGCGATCGATCCATATTGTTTGTTAGAGCCACAAGGCGGAACCTGAAAATTTATGCATTAAAACTTTCTTTATCTAAAGCTAATGTTCAATAAGATTGCATGGGTATTGCTTATGTGTAACATTAATTTCACTAACAATATAATTTGCATAAAGTTTAATTAAAATTTTGTGTCGTTCATCAGTTAAGGCGTCACTTGAACTGCTTAATTAATTTTGACACACTGTTATTTTTATCCTTATTATTTTCAATAATTAATTCTAAAGAATTAAACTAAATAAGAATAACAATTAATAAAATTATTAAATTCGTAAGTTTTTTTTCCATATCGATAATTTTCACAGGACAAAGTCTAACGGACTAGTTATTATTTTACAAAAGAGAATTTAGGTACATTTGTATACACACTACTAAAAAAAAAATCAAACACCTATTTACCTAGACCTTAGAGACTCGATTTCGGCTTTATACTCCAAGTGCATTTTTTCCTGCATTTCCTTCAGGTCCACTTGTTTCCGAGCTTCGAATTCGACTAATTTGTTCTCGAGTTCTTTTACTGCTTCGCGAGTTCTTTCGAGCGTATTTTTAGTTTGTTGATGTTCACACTCCATTTTACTTATTTCATTCCTATGAAATACTTTTAAATTTTCCATTTCTTTATTGATGTTGCTAATAGTAATGTCCTTATCACTAAGAGCGGCTTTCATATCGCTTAGCTCTAGCTCATGGTCTACTGTCAGCCTCTGAGTGTGCTCGCGAAATCTTATTTGAGTCTCTTGCTGGTTTCTCTCCCAAGCTTCAGTTATTTTTTTGCAAATGTTATGTACGAAATCTTTCTGCTCATCGACATCTTTCTTTAGTTTACGAAGTTCGTCCTTTATTAGCGTTATGTTTAATTTACACAAACAAAAGATTTTCGCTAAAAAGTCTTGCAACTTTTCGACATTTAGTTTGTGTGTATCCATGTTATCCTAGAGAATAAAATCTATGTCAAAAATTAAAATCATAAGAAAATCCAGCTAATGTTATAAAAAGGAGAAACGAAACTAAGCGTATAATTAAAGTAAAAGTGTAAAATGAACTCATATTTAAAAAAAACTACGCTAATGCTATATGGGGCCGACGAAGACAGGAGCAACGGAAGCAAAAAAACAATTACTAAACTCGACCACTCACATAAGCTCATTGCACTTTTAAATATTAATAAAAAAAATATATAACATATAAAATCTCATAGAAATGGTTTAATACGATCCTACAAAGCTAAAAAAAAAATCTTTTCGTCTTATTTGAGTGGTGATATTTTACATATAGTGCACCTGTCCATCGCGGCCCCATTCCAAGCTGGAGGGTAGGGACTCGTCGATATAAAACTCGGAGTTCACAAACTCGTCCCTAGGGCTCGTTTCCGGTATAACAGGTAGGGATCGCACCTCAGTGACCGTGGATACAGCCATCGTTTCCGGAACGCAAGTTGTCGATATGTCCATAGTGTGTTTCAGGCCACTCTGCCGGCTGAGTTTCTCGAATTCGGTATCGGTCTCCGATTCAAAATCTCTGTGAAATTTATGTAATAATATTACCAAAAGCTGCAAATGAGATTCCTCATTCACATTCATCTCGCTGATGAGATGCCGACAGAAATTACCAAACCTTCAGTAACAAAAAATACATATTATTATTTACCAAATCACAATTATTTTAATGAATAGATATTATTATATTGAGGGCCTCAATAGTGCATTTTGGCCTTATATTATTATTAAATTATTTTATTTTGTTCGTTTATGACCATCCCTTTATTTGGGAATAAAATAATCGTCTTAAAGATCTCACAGTCAACGATCCCCAGAAGGATAAGAATCATTGATGGGGAATCCAGAAACACATACAAACAAACACTCAGAATGCGACAAACATTTGTAAATAATATTATTTTTGAAAAATAATAAAATTTTTGAAAAAATTATACTAAATCAACTTCTTTTCCATTTTAATGTTAATGGAATTTTTCACAGTGAACAATATGGTTTCACTAGAGGTCGCTCTACGACAGATGCCGGTGCGGCACTTCTCAAACATATACATGATGCTTGGGAGAGGTCACAAAATGCTATTGGTGTATTTTGTGACTTATCAAAGGTATTTGATTGCGTGCACCACGGGATTTTATTAAGTAAACTAGAATATTACGGTGTTAATGGTAAAGCTCTTGACCTCATTGCTTCATATCTATCTAATAGAATTCAACACGTATCAATAAACGGAACGAAGTCTTCTGGATCTGTGCTAAAAATGGGCGTTCTAGGTCTAGGTCCTTTTCTTTTTTTAATATAAATGATCTGCCATTTTATGTTAAGGATATTTGTGCTATAGTGCTATTTGCAGATGACACATCGCTTATATTTAAAGTTGATAGGAAAAAAGTAAATTATGATGACGTGAACAGTTCTTGGTCTCGAATTCAGGATTGGTTTAAAACAAACAACCTCGTTTTGAACGCCAAAAAAACCAAGTGCGTTGTATTTTCGTTGCCTAATGTTACAACATCCAAATTATAATTTAGAAATAAATAAGAGGCGAGAGGCTTATTGTTAATGAAACGACAGTATTCTTAGGGATAAATTTGGACTCAAAACTTCAGTGGAATTCCCATTTGTCATTCTTGAATGGTAGACTCAGCTCCACAGCATTCGCAGTTAGAAAAGTGCGACGGTCAGTTGACCGACGTTGCTACTGCGCGTTTAATATATTTTAGCTATTTCCATAGTATTATGTCTTACGGTCTGTTACTGTGGGGTAATGCTACAGATATTGAAACTGTATTTATTTTGCAAAAAAAGGGCTATTCGTGGCATTTACGATCTTGGAACTAGAGTCTCCCAACGGGATGTTTTTCCAAAGATAGACATATTAATTATTATTATATATGTTCACCAGAATATTCATTGTTTTGAAATAAATAGTATTAATCGCACTGTAAACACTAGAAGGAATTACAAAATTGTAACTCCAAGCTTCCGACTGCGCAAAGTAAACGTCTCCTTTCTAGGTTATGGTATGGTATGTATGGCATGTATAATAAATTCCCACAAACAATTTTGGAATTGTCTCATAATAAATTTAAAGATTTTAAGAAATTATAGATAAAGCGTATTATTCGGTGCAGGATTGCTTAGTCGATAAAGATGTGTGGACTTGTATGTGGGCTTATGTGTGGGCGCTGTATTTCATGCGATATTACAGTATAAGATATTACCTACTAATGTTATACTAAAACACAGTTTATATATTATTTTCAAAAGAGTAACTGCGGAGTTTCTTGTCGATTCTTCTCTGCAGAATCTAAATTCCGAATCGGTGGTAGCTTTACTATTACAAAATAATAATCACTTGAAAGTGTTAATTTGTAAAATGACGATTCGAAGGTGCTCTTGGGGCCTATTTGAATAAAGTTAATTTTGATTTTATGGCCTATAAAAATATTTGTCATGAGCGAGGATGAAACCCGTGACCGCTAGCGCAATAACCAGTTGATCAAAAAATAGTTGAGATTCGTATTTTTATATCATTATTCTTAGCAAATTTAATATTGTACTTCTAATATAATTATCATAAGAAAATAGTTACTGAAATTCAAGGTATATATAAACTTAAGTTTTATTAGAAGTTATTAGAAATTTATTTATATTATTAGTTTATTAGAAATATCTAGAAAATAATAAAGGTTAATCTATTCCACATTAAACTTTAAACATATAATCCATATTATTTTATACATTGCCTGATGTAAAAATACTGAATTCATAGTTTATACTTAAATTAACTTACTTTTCAAAATCAACTTGAACGTCTACATCTCTCTCTTCGTGTTGAGAAGCATTCAGTCTGCGAAAATATACGATAAACAGATTTTGTATTACTAATAACTATATGCTTATACTAAAACTTATTATATATTTTAAATAAAAAACGTGTACATCTCGGTACACCCGACAGAAGTTATAACTTAAACTAATCTAAGTTGAACTATTTAATATTGAAATTAATCATTATTATTTATATCAATTACGCCGAGTTGCACGAAACCGTCGCTAACTTTCCGTTAGTTAAGTTGCAATTAATCTTAAAATTACTTGATCTTATGATTAATTTAAAGCTGTTGGAATTAATCATCCATTAGATAGGTCTTTAATTAAACTAAATTTTTTTGCTAACTTAATCAGATGTAGGTTTCTTGCAACAGATAAACACGATTCTTGTGATTAAATTAGTTTAAGAGCGTTAACGCCGATTTTGGCTGTTTGGCCCGAAAAGCGTACTTTTTAAAACAATTTATCTCGTCATAAACGTATCTGACGAAAGTGTGAATTACTAATTATTATAGGAAATATATCGATTTAAAAAGTTGACTGAGAACATTTTTACATTAATAGAGTATTCGTGAATTCTAACCAGATACACGAACAGTGTTTTCTAAATTCCTTTCACAGTGGTCATTTCGAAGCTAAAAATACCCGAAAACACTAATAAAATTTACAAACATGCAATGTTATTTATTTGTTTAGACCCTTGTGCAGAAAACTGAGAGAGGGTTTTTTTTATTTTTAGCTCGTAACATAATAAATCAAATAATAAACAAACTGAAATTAACAAGAAAAAGCGGTTGCTAAATTCATTATTTCCTCCAATAAATCTTATTAAAATTTACAAAGAAAGGTGTATTGTAATAGAAGAATATCTTCTTTAGAACATGCAAGATAGTATGAAGTTTATTGAATTTTATTTAATTTATTACAAATTATTTAAAACTAGTATAAAACTGTGGGCGTAAATATTTTTAAATTAGTCCGCCGCGACGGCTTTCAAGGTGTGGACGTGTCGCTCGGTACTCTACGCGTGACCTCTCCTGACCCTTGGCGACGAGTGAGTTTATAGTGCGACTGAACGATCTTTCTTTGGTAAATATATATATATATATATATATATTTTTTTTTGGTAAATATATTTAATTAATTTATTAATTTGAATGGCAACAAGTTTTCGAAACAACAATATGTTTTTCAGATGCCATGGGGAATAAAATAAAAAAAACAAAACTAGTTTTATCGCGGAAAAGAAAGAGTCTTAATCAAGAAGTTTTAGCTAAAGCTAGGGCTAAAAGGTTGGTATAAATAATATTTTTAATAGAATTTTATTTTCTATGTAAGGTTCCCGTTTACTACTTGCTTCCTTCTAGGGCTATTTCTACTGCTCAATTATATAGTAGCACAGTGCCGGATTAACCAATAGGCAGAGTAGGCAATTGCCTAGGGGCCCCGCTTCCACTAGGGGCCCCATGCAAGCGACAAGAAGAAAAAAAAGTTACTGGCACCGACACTTTAACACCTTATGTGTAGTGCCGGAGTAGCCTATAATCTATTTTAGCAATTGCTTAGGGCATCCCGTCTTGGGACCAGAGATGACATGACAGAGACGAAATCATGTTGTGTCGACTCCACGTAGCCACCCATCTTATTTTTTTTTAGGTATTCGGATAGGGTACAGAGGAAAATGTCCATAGTGAAGAGCGGATGACCTTTTTTTTATTGCTTTTTTTTTTTTTTTTTTTTTTTTTTTTTTTTTTTTTTTTTTTTTTTTTTTTTTTTCGTCCTCCGAAAATGGAACCGATAACAATGGTACGTTACGACTTACCACTTATCCACCATCAGGTGGAACAGTTTGCCTATTCACTTAACATTAAAAACAAAAGTAAAAAAAAGGGGCCCCGAGTATAGCATTGCCTAGTGTCCCTGACAGGGTTAATCCGGCTCTGTAGTAGCAGTTAAGATAAATGTGTTTTAATTTTCAGATTCTCGAAGCTGAGGTTCCGCTCGAAACCAGCGTGGTTATTGAAGGTCGGAGAATAATTGATATTCAGTTTTTTAAAGATAAAATCAAAACACTAAATAACCACAATACGCCAACAGGCTGTACTTTTGGTAATTTAAATATTATTAAACAGATTATGTTGACATGCAACATATGTAATATGCAGTTTCATCTGTTCTCTACTCAAAGTAGCGCTGCGAAAATAGACGTCACTCAAGGTGCTGTGACAGGGGCCTTAATGATCGGATCAGGAAAATCGAATTTACCTGATAATTTCTCTCATTATTTGTAAGCTAGCTAGACTTGAAATACTTCTCCTCTAAGCAACATACGCTATGGGGCCATTCATTGATTACGTAAGACGATTTAGGGGGGAGGGAGGTCGACCATGCCTTATTTTTTCTTACAAGGGAGTGGGGAGGAGTCTTGATAGTTCTTCTTACGTAAGATCACAAAAATGCGCAAAGTTATCGATGATAGATCTCGTTAGGCTACCAGGGTCAACATCAATGGTAGATATCGAACGACCTTTGGTTTAGGAATACGTATAGGCTTTTGTTTCTGTGAATTTTTTCCTATAAATTCTTACGTAATAAATATTAAACAGGGGGGAGGGGTCGGCCTATTCTTATTTTTTCGTATAATAAGGGGGGGGGGGTCAAAAACTAGCAAAATTCGTCTTACGTAATAAATGAATGGCCCCTATTTTATATATTTTCTGTAAAGAACAAGTGCTTTAAATAAATTCGAGTTTTAAAACCGTTAAAAGTAGTTTTATTATGAATAGTCAGTCAACGCGTAAGTACAAGAAAATCTATATCTATAATCTATACTAATGATAAATCTGTTAAAACCTCAGTTTCATTAATACACTATATATCATCTATACAAATAATAAATCTGTTAAAACCTCCGTTTTATTAATACATACACTATATATCATCAAGAATAAATTTCAATAGCGCGTTTTTTTTTGTATCAGCGCCATCTCCTATCGTGTTTTTCTCTGTTCACGTATCACGTAAAAAGTACAAAACCAATGTAAATAACTTTAATACATAAAAATTAAACATAGCTCACAGTATAATTTAGTTTTTGTTTCATTGTAATTAAATTTAAAAATAAATATTTAAGAAAATAGAAATACGCCTAGACGCGACATAGACGCCATCTGGTCTAACGAATCTTAAAAACTCACAAAACTTATTTTTGAGTTATTATTTTGTTAAACTTAAAAGTTTACTAAATATGTCGGATAGGAATAGAAATCGTTTTAGATTTTAGATAAACATCATTTTCAATTAATATACTATTATGTTAAATATTAATTATGTTAAATGTCACTAAATATAAAAACGATATTCTACCATTATACGATAGATGGCGCAGATAATTTTCTGAATCGCGCTGACCAAAACTTCGGCCAAAAGAATGACACTCGCCCGTATTTAGAAAACTGTTTTTCTTTTTTGCATTTAATTAAATACTTTAGGGTACTACGGTCTTGATTGTTTGTTTGTTGTTAAAATTTAAAATATTTGGTCGTTATTTGTTTGTTTATTGTACAAAGTTGGATGGTTATAGCTATTTAAGTTGTAATCTATATATATAAAGTCGTGTTAGTTACACCGTTTATAACTCGAGAACGAGTGGAACGATTTTTATGATTTTTGTGTTTTTGGATTTGTCTTCGTCGGGAATAATACTTATTAAAATATGGTATTCATCAATGAGAAAATAATTAATAAAAAAAAAACAGTTCAAATGTTTCATCCGTACTATCTATATATATATATATATATATATAGATATAGATATAATAAATCTGTCACTCAATCCGTCTATTATAAAATATTTTCCAGTATCGACGCAGGTGTAGGTGATAAAAAATATAAATTTATAATTTTTAAAATTTTAGTTAAATACTCGTGCGAAGCCGGGGCGGGCCGCTAGTATTACATAAAAACGAATTTAATATAAGATGTAGTAGGTCTTGATAAATCATTATCGTCACCTGTGCACGCTAATATTATTATTTTTTTAGATTCGAAAGGATCAAAATTGAGTTTGTTTGACTAAACGCTACGCACACAGTGATATTGCCTTTGTGTGAGTAAAAGTTGGACTGAATTACCTAAACTTGACATCGCGCGCTTGGCGTTAACGCTCTTAATAAACACTTAAATTTAAAATTTGTTTCGTGCAACTCGGCGTTAATCACTTATAAAAACGGTGATAGTTTTAGGTTATATGCTCACTATCAACAGTATATGTCTATCTTACACTAAACACTGAGTAGAGAGAGGGGAAGCGTCTGTCCAAAATACGGCTAGCGCTGTGGGTTAGAGTGAGAGAGGAGGAACCTGTCTACCGCTGCCGAATTCGTGAGAGAAAAGGAAGCCAGACTGGCGCGATAACGGTTACGTAACGAAGCGGTTTACCCTCCCATAAGAAGTTATCACTTCAAAAAGAAATCAGGAGATAACATACCTCTGTTGGAAAAATTTTATCACATGATCCATATCGTACTTCGGAACGTCGACTCCCAAGTCCGGGAAAGCACCGCTGACGAACTCCACATCGTCAGCCGTTAGCTTTGGCAGCTTCGCATCGAAGGCGGGCGGCGCCTGCGTGGCGAACGGGGGCGGAAGGTCCGTCATGCCGGGAAAGAGAGTTCGCAGAAAATGATCGTCGAAGTGCGCATTGAATTCTTGACGACGAGCGACTTCCTCTTCGTGAATTTTGCGCAGTTTTTCCGCTAACTCCGCCGCCCACTGAAATCGTAATCGCAATACGTTAGACGTAGAGAGGGGAGTTCCGCTTGGGAGGGGCGTTCAAGTATTACGTAACGCAATTTAGGGGGGAGGAGGTATCTTGTAAAACGTTACGATACGTTACAAGGGCAAGGGGTAGTTCATACAACGCGTCACGTAACATTGTTTTTTTTTTTAATTTATTTAAATAAAAAACTAGGAAATTAAAGTCTCCCAAGTTGGTAACCTTTTTCGTTTATAGCTTAGGGCGAGTCCCTTGCGATTAAAACAATAACAAAGGTATTTTAGCGAGTTTCCGGATCCATACTCAACATAATTGTCTTTTAGGCAAAAATGGTAACTCGGGTTTTACGTAACGCTTAGGGAGGGGTACAGGAAAACGTTACGGCGCGTTACATGAGGGGAGAGGGAGGTTCAAAAATCTTCAAAAATGCGTTACGTAATACTTAAACGGCACCACGAGGCACTCGGGCACTCGGCGGGCACTCACCCGCAGGTGCGCGTGGCTGAAGGCGCGGCGGCGCGCCACCTCGTGCACGGCGCGCACGAAGACGGCGGGCGCGCGGTGCAGCTGCGCCACGACGCCGAAGTAGCGCGCCAGCCGGTTGAAGCACTGGAACGACAGCATGGCGTGCGCGTCCTGCACCGACATCGAGTTCTCGATCGTCAGCACCGTCCTGCGACCGGCCGACCGTTCGGTTACGTAATAATAATAATAATAAAACATTTATTACAGATTCGCATCCATATTTGTTAGTAACGATAATCTTATTCTAGGTTTAGTAGCATTTTTAAATTAATATTGATGTAGGTCTTTCGATGAAACTCCTGTGCTAAAGATATCGTTAACTAGCAGCAGGAGCGTGAAGCCGTATCCGGCGACAAATCAGTCAATCTCATCGGTCGGTTAACGCGCTTAGGATAGTGTATAGGCGCACTGCTTTCAAGCAGTCGGTACACGCCTCGGCTGACATAGATGACGCGGCAGACCGATCGGCATCCTAAACTCCGTTCGCGTTCGTAGCCGACTTGCGATCGTATACGATCAATGATTACGTTAAGTTTCATCGAATTCGGTTTAGTACCTATTTTTTAACGTTCGTCCGGACGAGCAAAGTTCGATACGAAGATTCTATACATTACTTCTACTACCTCGAAACGTACTGAATGGTCCCTAATACGTAATACAGTCGACTCTCGATAATTTGACACTCGTTAAATTGAATCTCTCGATAATTTCAATTTTTTTTCCGGTCGCTTGAAAAATACTCGATAAATTGAATAAAATCAATATGAATTGGTACCCTCGGTAATTTGAAGTTAAAGGAGGTAGTATCTTGCTCGCGAACATGCGATAATTTCAAGTCCGTTAATCTCTACAATTTGAAGCGTTTATCATGCACAGACATGTCGTTGGTTTAGATAAATGAGATATTAGTAAATTCGCATTCTTCTTTCAAACATTATTGAGTCCAAGAAAGAACAAATGTCTTTCCATAAGTAAAAAAAGCGTGTGGAAACCGACACGAATGACTTTTTTTTTCTCAGCTCACACCACTATCGAAAATTCTTTTGGACAATGATAGACTAAAGTCGCTTCCTCAAAAAAAAAGATTGCAGACTTCTTTTCGAAATAAAAATTTTGTGAATAATTGTATTATTGTATTTAATTGTTAAGACATAATAAATCACGAATTTTGATCACTCTTGTTTACTTGAGTTCCCCCTCCCCCTCATGGTTATTTAAGCACTTGTTACTTTGAACTCTTGTTAATTTTAAATTTATCTCTGTTCCCTTGAGTTTCAAATTATCGAGAGTCATTATAGAGAATAAGAAAATTAGCTTACTCTAATCTCACTTTGAGGTTATGTGATAATTCCTCCTTAGATTTCGCGATGCGCCGTCTTATATCGACCAAGTCTTGATGTCCCTTTAGCAACTTTTCAAGTTGACGCCAGTGAGACTCCACAAGCGTAGGTAACACGGAAGGATCGCAAACTGTATTAAGCCGCTCACGATACTGCAAATGAAAAATTATTATAGGGCGGATATGTACGAATTTTTGAAGCAGGCGTAGATAATAATAATAATAATATTTGGCGTAGATAATAATAATAATACAATTCGCCGTGTGGTTCCCGGCAGACTAGAATAGGACCAACCCATACTCGGCCTAGGGTGTCGTAAAAGGCGACTAAAGGCAACTAAAGCTGCATAACACCAGCGCAGCCTCCTCGGGAAGAAGAGAATAGAACGCCGTATAAGCTTGGCCAGGGCCCTCATTGGCCGACTGCAAAGCTTCAGGTCGGGCAACACTAGGCCAAGGATTGTGCGCTCCGTTAGAATAGCTTTCAACGGGCTAGGTGTCAGGCTTGACCAGCCTGATATAGCTCAGAAACTGACGGAGCGCATCAACGGCCTGAAGCAGAGAATCGCGGCATGGGGGAAGCGTATTCGTAGGTACTCTGAGAGAGTTGAGCGCTAGATTCCGTTGCTATCCAAATGTGTTCCTGTTTCTATTACTGTTTCCTTTATATGGTCTACCAACTCTGCTTCTGATTTCCCCTTCTCTTCTATTCAAAAGAAAACTTTTTTTTTTAATTATATTATGAACTTACTCTTGACCTAAGTCTAGCTCTAGAGCAGAGACGATGTCGAAGATGGAGCGAGCTCGCCCAGAAAAAGCCTATTCACTCGCGCTTTAAATACATTCGGGTTGTATGTACATACTCGGAAAAACGGACGCCGGTAGGGAATTCCACTCCTTGGCCGTGCGTATTAAAAAAGATGATTCGAAACGAAACTAGATTGTATTTCCGTTTCTCTTTATCTATTGTACTCATTTTCTGCTCGAGTATAGATATTTTGGCCTTAAGTTGTTGGTTTTCCTCAGTTAGTGAATTTAGTCTTTCGTCTAGCACTTCCATAACGCATTTTGTCACGTAGACGCCGTAATTACTTTGGTTTGTTCGTCTAATTTCTTCTCTAGTTTTGACAGAAACAACTCCATACATTTTTCCATATTTTTTTGGGGTAATTTGTTTGTAGTGGCAACACTGGTTGTTTATGGTTGCACTAAAGCTGTCAGTGTCGAGGTGGCGCTGACTATCTCTTTTGGTTGGTTGCACTGCTGATTAGGTGATTCACACTTTTAGGTAATGTCTTCGAATGGAAATTATTGCAGTTTTTACTACAAACTAATGTGTTTTGCACTGAAATCACTTTCTATACTTAAGCCAAATTCGATATGGAATGTTTACCAACAAACCGTTGCTTAGCAACCAACCATAGGAAGATGTTAACAGCCTATTGGAAAATAATTATTATAATTATATTTTTTCATATGTATACACAGTAGTACAAGCTACATAAAACATGAAATAAATAAGCCAGGGAGTTAGATATATTTATATATTATCTATAATTATCTGTTATGGAGTAAAATTTACTTGTTAACGTGGGTATAACTGAATGATTTATAAATATTTTCATAAATATGTATATGCCTATATTAAAAACAGATTTTTACACTCACATTCAGACACTCATTCTCTTTTATTATTTATTTTACTTTACTTACGTTGAATAAACATAATAATTATAATATTTAAAATTGTGTATAAAAATCGATAACAATTTACCTTTAACAATATAACGACTGATCAAAAAAAGACCAAATGTTGCTTATCTGCGAAATTTTCCTGTCAGTGCAAAAATTTAGGGTTGTTAGATGTATATTAGTAATTACAAATTTGTTAATTTTTGTAATACGCTAATTTTCTTGTATATTACGTATTTGGCGGTTAACTTAAGTTCTAGGAAACAATGTTAAAGTAAAATTATTAATTTATAACTAGGAAATTGGTGATAAATTACAATTTTTCATTACTAAAAGTATGACAACCCTATATACGATGACATTTGGTTTGTTTACATAAACTCCACATCAAATTTGGCTCAAGTATAGTTATGATTTTTTTATCAAAATTTGCGGATTTATCGTCAGGACACCGATAAAATTCACTATTTGCACTGTTTTAATATTTTTTTGCAGAGGACGTTAACGTAGGTATTCACTTTTCGATCGCCGGAACCGCAGTAGGCGTAAATAGACAAGTATTAAACAAAAGAAAATAGCGAAAAATACTCAAGTCTCATAACCAATTATGATAAAAAGTAAAAGAAAATCATTATAATTTTCAAAATTCAATTTTAAAAATGGAGAATATTAACGATTTATTAGAAAAAAAGACCTAATAATATGCTAATAATGCATGCAATATCTTTTACAATATTTCACAATCCAATAAGGTTCCTAAAAGAACCAATTCTGTTATTTCAAATGCCAAATAAATGTAAAAAAATCTATACATTTCTCAATTTGTTATAAAGATTTTTCATCTCACCTGAATGAGAGAAGCTGCTTGATCGCGTTGATCTCGCTCGATTTTTTTTACAGCACTCAGAAGTTGATCCAAACCATATAAACGATCTTCTATGCCTTTTATTTGCTTGAAACCATGCATGTTAGCATACGAGATAATACTATATAATTCAGCTTCACGCTCTTTTAAAGGCTCAGCATCGATCTAAAAATTATAATTATTAGTATTGTCATTTTCTAAATTTTTGCTAGATAAAGTAAAATGAATGTAGCACAAGGGATAGTGTATTCATACATATTCAGCATATTTGAAATTTCGAACTAATAGCCATTGGGATAAGGTAAAAATTTTATTTACTTCTCTAATTTAGATAAACATTTTACATTATACCCAATGACATATATGCAAAATTGTAAACCTCAGTGGTTTTTAATGCATATATAAATTAAGATTACTGTACCATCATTTGTAAAGTAAAGTAAATAATAATAATAATAATAATAATAACATATATATATTTATATTTTTTTAAAGAGTTAATTCTTGAAAAAATAATCATACCAAAGCCAAGCCTTTCTGACAGTAGTCAAGAATATCTTGAAGTGAAGCTTTATTCCCCTGAGCAAGTATCCAATGCAGCAATGTAGGTTCCTCCTTACTGTCGACGGAAGGTGCTTTAAAGGTCACCCCTTCATCTGACTCCTCAATTAACTGACCACCTTCCGAGGAATTAGCACCTTCATTACTTGATGAAATATTTCTTAGATCGAATACTAAAATAAACAGGTTTTATCAAGTTTTGTAAGTAGTATTTATTAAACAAAAAAAATCCAAATGCATTAAGTGCTCACACGTTACGTGTTCTAAAAGTTACATTAAAAAAAAAAAGGAAAAAAGGAAAAAAAAAAACATTTTTCTTATGAGAACCCTATATTAGAAACGTAATGTAATTGTTAATTTACAAAAACTATAATTGATTAATTAAACCATGAAATAACATATATTATGCCTTCTCAATTTTAAATATATGCACTAACAAGTAACAACACCTCAAACTAAATTTAATTCTAGAACATTAAAAACATCGATTGTCAATATTTACTTCCGCTAGATTTTAAATACAATTGACAAAATTTGCCTACCTATACTATAACATGGACATAAATACGATTAGTATTATTTCTTCAAATCTGTGTGGGTTTTTTAGTAACATTATGAACAAAAATGAATTTATGATATAAAACACACTAAATTATGAGGAAAATAATCATAAATTTTAAACAGTCTTATAAATATTGCAACTAAATAAATGTATGTGTAAGAGAAAAACATCATCAGTTAAATGTGTTTCCAGATTTTTCTTACCATCCTCCTCCGATAGTTTAAATACTCCAGTACCAAAGTCAGCAGTTCTAGTCTCGGAGCTGCTACCTAAGGGCTGATTGACACCATAATGGTGCCCTTCGAAATCTGTTTCTTCGAACACATCGAACGCCGAAAATCGATGAGCTTCTGCATTTAATTGGAGCGCTGGTAGTATAGGAATCTTTCCTAATGATTCCATCACTTCATTTAGACTAAAATAAGAGTATAAATAATATAAGTGACCATCGAAAAGTTTATATTAATAATACATTATTATATACAGAATGTTCCGCGATAAAGTGCAACGCCGAAAGAGAGTGAAACTAGACCATAAGTTATCTACCAAAAGAATTGAAAAAATAATAAATATTTTATTTTATTTTTTATTGACGAATTTAGATTTTTATCTTATGTAGACTCTATGTACAAAGAATAACGATTTCTTCCAATGTAGTGAGTCGATTACTTTAAAATAAAAATATATATATATATATATTATGCCACGTACTTGGCGGTAAGGACAAAATAACAATTATAAAAAATATTTATTATTTTTTCAATTCTTTTGGTAGATAACTTATGGTCTAGTTTCACCCTCTTTCGGGGTTGCACTTTATCGCTGGACACCTGTATAGTATACATTTAAATAAATTACAATACGGAAGCTGAAGTCAAAACTATAATACATTTTATTTATCAATAAAATACCAGTTTTTTACTTTGAAAAGATATAACACTTCTTTTTGACTTCAAAAGTTGAGCTTCATGTTAAGTTGTGAAGTAGGATCATGATCTTTGTATTCATTTATTAATATGATCAGATTACCAAATAAAACAATTTTATAATACATCTAGAATGCATTAAATGTACAATTTTAATATTGATTACTGAGCAGATTTGTAATATGAAACTACGGCAAACTTACCAATTCAATAAATCGTGATATTCTTCCTTTTTTAATCTATGCTTTCTAAACGCTTCTTTAAAGCTTTTTGATCGCTCACAAAATTCTGCATATATATCTTCCAAATTTGCAACAACTGCTGCCCAACCCTAAAATTAAATTTATAAGAATTAAAAAAAAAAAGCATTTTAATGGAATATCAAATAAAATCATTCAAATTTTGGAATTATTTATATGAATTCAATTGGAAATGAGAATCAAATTAGTTCAACATTAATAAAACAGTACTGTGGGGTTAAATATTTGAATGTGTCACTAGTGTTAAACAAATTCTATTAGTTTCCCAAAATGTAACTACCTCATTTCTCAGTTGTATGATATAGATTTTGAATATTATTTACATGTTTAGCGAAATTTATAGGAGAGAAAATATTGTGTATTGTTTGTTTAGTCTGTTTTTTTTTTTTTTTTCATTATTCCTCAACTTATCACAGTATTGGATGTTTTACTGCATGAAAGAGCAACGGTTTTAAACAATTTCTCTGCTGTTCTATTTTTCTTTATAATTGTTACAATTTATAACAGACGAAAAATGTGTCAACAAAGATGTAAGTGAAGCAATGTACACAATATCAATATGAAATTAAATCCTTTAAATTTTCATTTAAAAACTAAATTCACTAACTGTGTGGAATTGATCTGTGAACCAGAATTACTACCAAGTCACAAATCAATTACATTAACAGATACATCAATAGAATTCTACTTTACCTGATGCTGCAAATGCTGCTCATGTACAAGCTGATCACAACTCCTGGACACATCATGAGCGAGATTGCTGAATTGTATGGCTAAATTTGCACAAGACATTATAGTGTCTAAGTTTCGAGGCAATGAGCAACACCTTTCAACAGCAGTTTTCAGCTCTGACAGTGATTTGCCATCAAATGCACTGCGACTGTCACCTCTTAATTCACATGAACCCAATTCCATTATGGGACTGAGGTCACACACTAAAAAAATGATATAAAATTACCAAACCTGATTTTTTTTTAAATGTTTATAATAATAAATAATACTAAACATACTTATTGTGCTCAGTAAAAAATAATTTATATCTCTAAATGAAATGAGTATAAGTTCTATTGTGTAATGGATATAAATTAATTTCATCAAAATAAAAAAAATATATATTTGTGTTGAATTGGAATCTCATAAATGAAAATATTAAGAGTTTACTCACTGGACTGCTGTATATAGCTGTCTTTTACTGATGGCTTACAAAACAAATATATTGGATTTGTATCTGTCCCTGCACTGTAAGACGATACCATGTGATCAGCTTGCAAAACTTCTCCTCCACTTACAAGAAGTACCAGAGATGATGCTGGAATTTTTGTCTTCTTTTCTATAGCGGACTTCAAGATTCCGACACTATAAATATATATTTTCAAATATGTAAATTAATTATAATTTAATTTAGAATAAATTGAAGTGAAAAGTTTGTTTAATGTTTATTTATTTTTTTAATACTTATTCAATTACAATAAATTTTAAGCTGAAACTGAAACATATTTGTATACTATTTAGATGAAATATAGTGAAGAGATTAGATGAAATATAGTGTATGCGTACATGTTATATTAAATTAGTCAAAAATATTTATTTATGTTATAGCAGCTGTTACCCATAAATTCGTTTTCATGGAATGTAGTAAAACCAACCAATAGGTTGCTATTTTGAAATATCAAAGGTTTTAATTTTTTCGAACTGAATTCTAATTTCGTTTTCTTAATAAAAAAATTGCTAGCTAAGTTTATCATTGCCCAAAATTATAACAGCTACATATTATTATTTTTTTCCTTTATGCGATATCATACAATCAGCCTTCCAACTATGAACAGATGTGATAGGTTTAAGTTTTATTGATTTTCTGAGTATTTCCCATTGGAAAAGCCATATTAAGGTACAGGGTCTGGATCAAGATTTATCCAGGTCCAAATACGTTATTCCTCTTTAGGTGGCTCAGACAGTCTGGAACAGTGAGTTGGACTGCTAGCTGATTGAGATGATGTTTTAGCCGCGACTTATATTTGGTGTTAAAGGATTATATCTCCTCTTTCACTGTTGTAATACCAAGATGTTTATGGAGCTCACTGTTCTTTACAAACCATGGAGCGTTGGTTAGTTGGTTTAGTATTGTGTCTTCGGCTCCTTGTATTATTTTTATATTAAAGTCACAAGCAGAGCCCCAAAAAATTTTACCAATAGGTCCAAATAGGTCTGAATGTCGCATTGTATATAAAGAGCTTGTTATCTATTGAGAACTTTGAATTTCGAGAGAGTAGCCAGAACAGCCCTCTATATGGTTCAGTGCCTCCCTTTTTGCTCTAATATGTTGATTCCAAGTCAGCCTTCGATCCAGTTGCATACTCAAGTATCTTACGCAGTTTGTCTGGGGTAACTTAGCATCGCCGAGTTTAACTGGTGGGCAATCGCCTTTTTTAAAGGTCAAAGTTATATGAAATGACCTAACTGTGTTAACCGTACTTCTCCATTTGTCCATCCATCTCTGGGTTTCTTGAAAGCTTTTATGTAGAGTTTCAGTCAGAGGACTTAACGGGATCTTTATTGGATTCAAGTATTGCAGTGTCATCAATAAAAGTTGCCACTGTTACTTCGGATCTTGGGGTAAGTCAACTGTAAACAATATATAGAGGACTGAACCCAGAAAAGAGCCTTGGAGCACTCCAGCTTAGATATAATACAATCCTGAAGTGTATTCGCCATCCCTTACTTGAAAAATTCTACTGGCTAAATAGGATTTTAATATTCCAAAGTAGGTGCATGGTAAAATCATTTGAACTTTATAAAGTAACCCTTTGTGCCAGACTTTATCTAATGCTTGTTTTATATCTAAGAACACTGACGGCTATAACCGGCCAAACGTTAATAAGTTGAGGGTTGTATAAATTGTTGTTAACTAATACAAGTGTTTTTTTTTTTTTGCATTTTCATTTTCAATATTTTTTCTCCATATCCTCTTTCCTTTTCAACATGTGCCACTCTTATACGTATTTTATATGTAAGTTTGTGTATTTGTCTGTTTTTATTTGACTTGTTTTTTGTATACTATTTTTTTTTGTTTTTTTTTTTTACATGTAACTTACATTCTTTATTGCGTGTCTTAAGCTTGGCTGGTTGATAAGGCTGTATAGTTTTAAGTTCGCCTTTTGCTTAATATCTAATTGTGTATTAAAATTAAAAATAAATAAATAATAATTACTTCTAGTTATAAACTTTAACCGTCTTACTTATAAAAATCACGTTAAGTAATATTTAGCCACCGTTTAGTTAATCCACTCATAAGCTATAAATCAAGGATTAACTTTTGTTTACTTATAAACATTGACTAGCTGTTACTTAGTTAAGAAACGAACAAAGAACGATACATAGATGGTTGGCACAGATTATAGCCAAAATAATCGATTAGATAGAGAAATTGAATGAACGAAATTGTTAAAAATAATATTCAAGCGACATCTATTAACATTATAGAGAAAACTCTCGAAGCTCGATATTGTAGTGAGTCACTACTAGTGACCTCTATTGACAGGAACTTGGATCAATATTCTAATTTCTAATCATTTTTATTTTGATGGGTAGTAGTCGGATCCTCAATTACAAAATTCAACAAAGCTTATTAAATATTAAATTAATAAATTTACTTCAGATATAACCTAATTTAAATTATGTTATTATAATTAAAATTAGGTACCTCTAAATATCTGTATTAAACAGACAGATAACGCTAATTTAGTATATATTAATTTTTATATAGAGGAAATTTCATTCTAAATCTCTTCTTACTAACAAACAAACGCAAGTAAGTAGATCAGACGTCGTCATAGAACAGCTGATTTATGTGGAATCCGCCATCTTGCCGCTCAACGAGGGTTAAACTATGTCTCGGCAAGGTTTAATTTTGACAGCGATTTACGCATTACTTAACGACTTCTTAACGCTAAATAGTGTTTATGAGTGAGGTTTTTGCTGATCAGTTGTTAAGCAATGGATTAAATATTAAGAAACGTTTATGAGTAAGACCGATCAAGCACACTCTCAATGACGGCGGTGTCTCTGTGATGAATCGCCATCTTGAGACTGTGCTCGAGGATTTCCTTTTCCCTGGTCTCCGTTGCCCTCGCCACAAAGCGACCAACTGCGTCATCACAGTCGTCGGTGTAATAGACACAGGTGTTGGTGTGTCTAGTCACCGCGACTACAGCGTGCGAAACGCTGTCGTGGATTCGGAGCCTCCTTGCCTTAGTCTGGAGGACGAGGACGTCCTCGTATATCTGGCCCTGCGCCTCATGGATGGTTAAGACGCGCGATCCCTCGCCGGACCCATATCCCTGGTCAGTCAGCAATCTCTTCTCATCTTGCGTAAAGACCAGGTATAGGGTCCGATCCCGTCCTACGGGGATACGCGCGCCTGTGAGGCTCTCCACTCGCAACGATCGGATCTTGGCACTGGAGCTGTATATGGTCTCGTAGACCTCGCTGATGGCAAAGGCGACATCCTGGGGTTGCGATGCGTGCATGACAACTCGCTCGACATGGTTGTTAGCAGGGTAGGTTTACAGTACCGCATTTCGAACAGGTTATCCCTGTCGATATACGGCAGCTGATTTATATATTATACGATTTATTTATATATTTATATCTCCGATGAGGATCACTTTCTCTGCACCGGATAGTCGGGCGGCCATTACTATGGCTCCGCAATGGTTCATGAGGGCTTCGTCCACCGTTAAACGGTTTATTTTTACGCCCTCACGAAAACCATTTACCAAAACGGAGGCCATAGTGCGCACCTTTTGCTTGGCTTTGTTGCCATAGCGGTGCGCCAGGTTTTTTCTTTAAGTCTTTGGCTGCCTCGACTGTGGTCGTGATTATGACCTCCGTATCCTCATCGAATTCCCCGACTATGCGAGTTGTCTTGCCGCATCCTGGTACCCCATTTATCCACTCCAGCGATGGTAGTCCCCAGGTCACGGACAGTGAGCCGGCTTCCCGGTCGTTCGAGATGGTTTTTGCCATCTGAAGTATCCGGTCCCCCAGCATCACTTTCGTGCATCTGGCCACTACCACCACCGGGTCCCCTTCGGGTATTTCGAAGGTCTGCGGCTCCTCATCTTTCCCTTCAGACTCGACCGCGCTCACGAAGCCTGCTGTGGTGTTATATGCAGCCATATATTTACCCGACATCTTGCCCTTGAGTACTTGACGGGTTTCGCTGTTATATATGGCTGCTTCGGCTTCAGGCAGGCTTCGGCAGTAACCTTTGATGGTCGTACCGGTAGGTTTGCATGATCTTATTGCAGATGGCCAGGCTTACCTCACGGTTTGCCTTTGTTATGGCCAGGAACTCGATTAAGGCGTTTTCCGCGTGTTGGAGCGGTGTGGACGCAGGTCGAAGTCTCGGTGGTGATACCTGTCCCATGTCGGCTCTAGTTCGAGCGGCCGGTGACGCCTTCGGGTGCCTCGGACTGTCGTCTTTAATAAACCTGTTCAGCGCCTCCGCTTGCCGCTCTTCCTGTTCTGCCTTTGTGGGAGAGGGATGATGTGGGAGCTTGCCTTGTTTGGGGGAGATGGTAGCGTGGAAAAATGTCGCTACTGATAACGAGCTTGGCCTAGATTCGGGTGCGGCCCTTTTAGTGAGTTGTTCTGCCTTCTGGACCTCGACCCTGAGCTGTAAGCGCTCCGAACGGCTAGGTGCGGATTCATCGATAGTCGGCAATGCAGGGGGTGAAGGTGTTATGGATTTCGGTCTTAAATAACCTAGATCCTCCCCCCTGTCCTCGTAGACAATGACCTCACTGTTCTTGGAGGCCATTAGGCAACCGTATCTATCCGATACGTCGCCTCTGTCATAGCCGACTCTCATCGAATCTACACTGATTCTTTCAGGGATTCCCGCTCAACCGCTGAAGCCACACACTAGACTGCGCAAAGGCTGACGTCTCTCCCCACTCGAACAGCACGATGAGTTTGCTTTTCAAACGTACTATACGGTAGGTCGAGTCGCCCTCCTGTTCTTGCTCTAGCGCTTCAATCTTTGTGCGCTTAATGGTGGTCTTTTGTGTGCTACCCTTTATCAGTAAAGCGAGCCCCGGTGAAATCGCCAGCCGATCGCGTTTTGAGGGGCGACAGAAGCAGATTCCTATCCCCTCCGCCCCGCTATCCCTTCGCTGGGCGAGGATTGCGTGAACCTGCTGTGGGTCAGTTGCGGAGATGCGTTGTTGTTGGTTCTCTTCCTGCCTGCCTTTGCAGAGAAGAGGGGATAGCCTGAGCTATTCGATCCAGAAGGACGCGGCCACGAGACACCGGCGAAGCCGTTAGAACGGTCTGCTGAGCGGTTCCTTGTGTATGGTGTGTCTGGGTCTGTGTCTGTGTCGCTTGAGCGACGGTGTTGGCACTCTGTACAGGCGTTACAGCCGGTGGTAGAGCGGTCGTGCTGTTTCTTTTTGCGGCTACTGTGACGGCCTTTCTCGCGAATGTGAGGAAAGACGTTCTGCTCGTTTCGCTCTCTAAGATGGTATGGAGCGATAGCTGGTCAAGTTTCATCTGAAGTTTAAGCTCCAGATCTAGCCTTTCCTTACCGAACCTCGGGCAGTCCAGTATAATGTGCAGAACCGTTTCCTCACAATTCGGGTCGCAGATACACGAAGGACTGTTAGTGAGATGGAACCTGTGCAGATACGCCGCAAACCCTCCATAGCCGGTCAGTATTTTTGTGTCAACATGTGTTGGTGCCGACTTCCTTACCAGTCTGCAAGCGGTCTTCACATCCAGTAGGAATATTTTCGTGACCGAACCAGTTTCCGAAGAATTGTATCTGTCCTGGCACGTCCTGACAGTCTCTTCCCGGATCTGCCTTCTGACATATGATATAGGTACTTTATCGTAGTCAGGTGCCGTCTTTTTTGTTAAGGCCGCCTTTTTTGCCAGCTCTTCGGCTCTTCCATTGCCCGCTGTTCCAACATGGGCCCTCAACCAAAAGAACCTAACTGTCTTATTTTCCTCTCGGAGACGCCTAATTCTACTCTTCATTTCCACGGAAGAGGAATAGCTATTATAAGTTGACAGACCGCTTAGCGATCGCTATTTTGCTTACAAGCACTTACTTTATAGCTTCCTTTTTTGTGCCAAACACAGGGATTGTCAAAAATTGTTTTTGGACGCCATTTTTCCAATATGGCGGAACAAGGGACAAAGATGTATTAGGAATTTGAAATGAGCACATATAAATCTATAAAATTACTCATTTTCTAAATTCCTGGGAAACTTTCTAAGTACCTAACACCTTTTTTAACCAAATGACTGTATTATAAAAGTAAGCTAAGAATTTTATTTTGATATTAAAAAACAGACACAATTCTATTGTATTTATTTGTATAGATAACACTTGCATATGAGAGAACAGAAGAAATACAAAAAAAAATCACACAAAGGAATCACAATGGTTCAGAAACAGTTTTGGTATTGTCAAAGTTACCACTATTTTTGCTAAAACCAGATTTTACATATTTTAATAATAAATTCACTTACCTTTGCAGCGTCAGACTCATATCATATGTGGTCATTTGACCAACATCAACGTGGAAAACATAAAGCATATTGAGAAGTTGTTTCCAAAACCTTTGGAACAATTAATAATATAAATATTCTTGATTAAACAAGTTTTTGGATCTTAATTTTAAAGCTGTAACAGAAAATAAGGAACTTATAAATTTATATGAAATTGAAGTTTATTATTAAAAGTAAGCCACTTTGATTTTCCTTATTATTATTTTTTAAATAGGTACATTACACTGTTGACAATAATAGGTTGAGTTCACTAGATGCAAAAAGACTAATTATCTTGTTTATCTTTGTGACCTCAAATGATTACTAAATACATCAATTTTCGATTTATATATATTTATAATTCCTAGATAAGAGAATTACAAATTAAATCAAATTTTCAAAGTTAATGGTATCAAAAATATTTGAAATAGCTTTCTTAAATACATTTTATTACGTTAAGTTACGTATATAACAAGATGCAAAATCTAATAACTACCCAAAAATAAACACAGACGTCACAATTATTGAACACATGGAATCGATTTTATACGCGTTTTTAGACAATTATCTAACATTTCTCTAAAAATGAACGAAACATTACCAATATTACATTAAAATTCAATCGTTTTGAACTGACCACCAAAATGGAACGCGTTATTTTTTTTTGCGTTCAAACAACAAAGATACAATACTTACAAACAACGCTGATATTATGCGATAATCATTTCGTCTCTAATTGAGATTTGAAGAAGTTAGAAATAAAGGGTTTATTTTATTATGCCAGCTATATTGATACTGTTGCCAATGACATAATGCACAACACTATAATGATTTTCAATAATGATTTTTTATCATAACACCACCATTGCATGAACCAAGCTTGAACAACGTAAACTAAACTCAGCTGAAAGCAGAGACATGATACTTACAACTAGACAGTGTACAAAAAAAATTTGTTTTGCTAAAATGAGATCTATTCTTTGACTGTTACGGTAGGTATTTCCCTATAAGCGGTAGCTAGCTAAAAGCGGTCCGAGCGAGAGCGCTCCCGCTGGTAGTGTGTCCTTGTCTAACATCTTGCCAGCACACATAATCATTTCATTTGATAGAAATGGTAGAAAATTAAATACTTTTCTTTTTAATAATTTACTAATACGAACGGTTGGTAAACTTAGAAACGTATTTAGACGTATTTCTACAGTGTCAATAATTAATAAATCAATTGGTTGTATTTAAAAAATAATTAAATACTGAGTAAAGGTAGTATTAAATGTTTGGGACTGGTAATACTAAATGTAAGATGGTGGTTTGCTTATTTGTTTATTTGGTTGATTGTCGTGTTTCGATTTGCGATTGTGTCAATTTTCTGACTAAAGTTGATTGTTTTTCCATGAAAAATGGTGAATTCTTGTTGTGTGATAGGGTGCAATAATGAGTCTTATTTCGGTAGTCGCTTTTCTTTCCACGAGTAAATAAAAACAACAATCTTAATCTTTAGGGTAACCATGATTTGAATTGGAGATGTACCGGTCAATGACAAGAGTATACAAAATGAGCAATACCCGAAACTTACATTTTTTATAAAACACTTAAATTGTTGTGTTGAAGTTAACTATAAGTATACTTATTTATAGTCATTCTACTTTGTACCGATGATGTTTATGATTTATAATAAATTTCTTGTATCTTAGATTTCCGAATAATGAAAACTACTACTTGATTGATGTTTGTAAATTTTCTTCTTTTATAGCCTTTGTAGACAGAGGAGGCCTAAAATATGCTTCAGCATTTGTGTCAAGAGTTTACAAACTAACCGCAATTACCGCAAGCGCCCGTGTCAAGTAATGGTCGCCATGGCTATATTGCCCATGTCAACTTTTTTTCGACACGGGCATTAGTACGCGAAGTGCATCTGTCAACTACAGGTTGATTAACGTATATTACATTATCACCGATGGGAAATTACGTAATAAAACGTGAGAGGCCTTGGGCAGTTTTGTGCAGTTGGTAAACTAAAAGGTCATTGCCCGGGCACTCAAGCGGTTAAATTGAAAAACTTTTTTTTGGTAATGTACTCGACTGCCGGAGGGTAATGTTTTTATCCTTTACACAGTTTGAATATGAAAAAGATGCTTAATATGACATTACATCAATTCTCTCCGAAAATCAAGCGTGTTTCACCTGTCCATCCAAGCTCTAACGAAACTCATCAATTGAAATTGATTAAATATATTCATATTAAAATTTATATTTGTTCGAGTGCTTACCGCGTTTGTAATTTTATTGAGGTCCCTATAGTTCGGCAATGTGTCAATCGCCATGATCACGGGAAGATTGACGTACGGTGATGGTGGATGGTGGCAGATCAAAAAAATCTGCCTACTATAATGATTTTGGTGTTTTTTTTACTTTTACATAAATTAGGTACATACACACCTGTAGGTAGTGTAGTTAGGTAGCATCAATATAAATGATCAGAATACTTACACAATCGTCTGTATAGTTAGTCCCATTTTTAGTTTAGTCATGGTCACCTCATTAGAAAGGGACACACTACCGCGGGGGGCCCTCTCGCTCGGCCCGGTTTTTGCGCCACAGTGCACAGTCTAGTTGTAAGTATCATGTCTCTGGCTGAAAGCGACAATCAGCGACAATCACGAAGGCGACAATATATATACCACAGGCTACTTACCATAATTAAGCACGGTCTAATACACAAGTCTTGCAACGATAGAGGTACGCCGGCTAAATGGTAGATTTTCTTTTCAATTTACGGCTGCCAGAGGCATGACGATACATGGGTGTTCTATCTGTGAAACGAAATCAAATCATGTTTTGAACAATATCAGATCCAAACAAAACAGTTAAATAATAAAACAAAAATGATAACAAAATTGCAAAACAATTATTAAATAACACAATACTTGGAAGAGAAAGTGGGAATAACCTTGATTGTTTACATGATGATGCAGAAAAAATCGATTGCTCTGTAGCACTCTTTGCTGAGACAATTGATGAACGGGTAAATACTTTTAACTCTCAGTGGATTGGGCTTTATAATATTCATGCTCCTGTTCGTATTAAACATTTACCGGCACCCTGGCTAACCAATGATATTAAAATCCTACAACATAAAAAAATTGTGGCAAAGGCTAAATACAGACCTAATCCCAATAATCAAAATTATGAAAAATATTTAAAAAATAGGAATCGCTGCAATACAATTTGTAGAGATAAACAACGACGCTATATTCATGAACGTTTGACTTAGGAAGATTATCCTTCCATAGTTTAGAAATTTTTACAAAGGCTTAGAGTTAGAAAAGCAAAACGATTCAAATAAATTACACATTAATCATCTTAACCAGCACATCTTGACTTCTGATACCATTGATGTGTCAACAAAACTAAGTAAACTAACTTCAGCTTCATCCACTCCAAATTTTCCTTCATTTACTTTTAGTCAGTTCACTGTATGTGGTGTTAAGAAGAATATCTTAGATATCACCTTCGACGCCGTCGGTACAGACTGCATCAGCCGTAAAATGATCATTCCGATTATTGATCTAGTAGCTCCTATTATTATATCCATCTTTAATTTTTCCATCCATTCCTGTTCATTTCCGTCTGTATAGAAAGATGCTCAAATAATTCCATTACCAAAAAAGTCGAATCCTTCTAGTTATTCTGATTACCGTCCAATATCCATACTTCCATTTCTATCAAAAGTTTTTGAGCGTCTTATTTACAAACAAATGACTTTTTTTCTTATACAACATAACCTCTTCAATCCTTTCCAGTCTGGTTTCCGGCATGGTCATAGTACGGCTACTAATTTAGTTAAAATTACGGACGATATTAGATTAGGTATGGATAACCAACTTATCACGGTATTGATTCTACTTGATTTCAGTAATGCTTTTAACACAGTTGATTTCGACATACTACTTGCCGTACTTGATTCTGTTAACATATCTCCTAGGGTGACTGACTGGTTTCATAGTTATTTGGGGGGCAGTGATAAGGGAGAATTCTCCGACCAGACGGGTGTTATGTCTGGTGGGCTACTGCGCCCCGATGGTTGTTGTCGGGTTCTTGTATATATGTTCAATCGCTTGGATAACTTTGATAGCGCGATGTAGGATACGTCAGTTTCTTCTAGTTCTTATCTGGCGAGAAGGATGTCGCTACTACATCACTCCCCCACCGAGACCGGAGGTCGAATAGCAGGTTGAGTCGTCGCAGGTTGATGCTTACCGGGCCAGTGGAATGTTCCAGTGAGTAAGTCGGAACCAGATGCCGCAAAGTTCACGGTGAGTCGGAACTGTCTGCGGTGTTGCCCCAGTGAGTCGGGGTGGTGCGGTGCTGCGTAGTGACAGGCTAATTCACGGTGAGTCGGATCTGTCTGCGGTGATGCCCCAGTGAGTCGGGTTGGTGCGGTGCTGCGTAGTGACAGGCTACTGCGTCGACCAGGTGAGAAGTGCGTCTCTGCTTGCTGACCGGCCAAAGTGCAGTGTGCTGCGCCATGGTCGCTGAGAAGGCTGTGGGTGATGACCAGGAATGCAGGCGTCCGCTGCGTGCTTGTGGTCAGGATACCCGTAGTAGCCGTGGATGTTGGCTAGCTGTATGACTCGCTGGTCGAAAGCTTGTGGAAGCGATGATGACGTTACGATGACGTAGCTTTGCGAAGGTTGCGCTGACGTTCATATGCTCGGGGTCACCAGTTTAGAGGGATGTGAGATACAGGGTATAAGTTCCTTGGGGTGCTACAGTCGGTGACCTCCGCGTGGTGCACCCTGGTAACGTAGACAGCAGCAGCTGCACAGTTGCGATTGCGGAACTGCTGCTGTCTACGGCTAACGACCGACTCGGGGGAACGCCGGGTATGCGATTCGGCGCTCCGGGGACTGCTCTGTTACGCAAAGTTGCCCCGTTGAGCGGTCGCATGGCGTGAAGGGGACAGTCGTCTCCTCGGGGGCTCCGGTGCCACTGCGCTTGCGCGCGGTGAAGCAACGGAGGCGGATGGGTCTGATGTGCACTCACACTGCCGTCAGACAGAACGGCTAGGCTTGTCTTAGTCGTTCACCGTCCTCTCGTAATCCCGCTACGTGGTGTCGTGGTCATGTCTCGCGGCTACGTGCGGGACCGAAGGTCTTGCCTTAACCGGCCGGACCGCGAGGAAGAAAACCTCTATAAAAAATTACCCCGAATCTTAAGCGGCGACGCAGCGCGATGGGATGCATGGCTGACGGGTGGATCAGTCTCGACTGCGATCCTCGTCCGGGTACCGGCCGACACCCGCGACGAGTTACGCTAGGCTTACCCAGGTACAGGGGGCACTGCCTGGGCGGACCGTCTTTCCCCCATACTCGTGGGATTAGTCATGGAATTAAATAACCTTTTAAACAAAAATGACGTAGAGGAGGAGTCTACCGCACTCGATTCCGACGACTACAGCTCGGCAGCGACGGGTGGTGAGTCCAGCTGTGGTCAGACGAGGAGTGGTAAACGGTTTCGAAGAAGTTCGCGATCACCCGGTGAGGAGGTGACACTCGCTGGAGCCAAAAGGCGAATAATAATAAGGGAGGAGCCCTGCTCTGAGACCGAGAGGGCTATTTTAGAGCAGGTACGTGCGGCCGAGGAGGGGCGCAAAGCATTGGGCGTGGAAACGGGGGACACACGCAAAGCCGATGCTCTGGTTAATCAGGTGGCCACAGACGTGGACCTGATCTGCAGGATGGCGACGAGGTCATCGAACTTGAAGGGCACGTTCCTGCACGCTCTGAAAGATGCGGCGGCCTCGATAAAGGCGGTGGTGTGAGGGCCTCCCTCAGGGAGAGGTCGGCCTCGGAGGAAGTCCGGAAGCTTCAGGCCGAAAACTCCCGGCTAAGGCGAGAGATGGATGATCTCCGCAGACTGGTGGTGGAGCTCCAAGAGCGCCGCTCTGAGCGCGCTGCTCCCACCTGTCTGCCAAGACAAGAAAGGGATTCTGCCGAGGAGCTACAGGCGTCGGTCGTCGCGAGAGTCGAGCGTATGTTGGACGCCCGCCTCGCTGGCATCGAGGAGTGGCTGCTGCCAGCGAAGACGCTCCGGCCACCGCTTGCGGCAGACAGAAGGAAGGCAAGGACGACGCAGAAGGCGCCGTCTTCGAGCGCCACCCCCGCTCCAGTTCGAAAGAGGCGAACGCACGCGAGTGAGGAGTTGGCACCCGCAGTCGAGGCTGGCGATGGTGAGTGGACTACCGTCGTCAAGCGCAAGACGAAGAGGAAAGCGGCGAAAACCTATGCAGCCGCCGCCGCCACAGCTTCTTCGTCTAAGACGAAGCCGCAGCCGCAGCTGCAACCGCGGCGTCATAAGAGAGGTAAAAAGCCAAGGTTGGCCGTCCCCCGCTCTCCAGCAGTCCTTGTGACTCTGGATGAGTACGCAGAGAGTAAGGGGGTAACGTACTGCCACCTGCTAAAGCAGGCGGCAGATACGATTAATCTGGCCGATCTTGGCATTGCGACCGGTGCCAGACTGCTGGAGCTGCCGAAGGGGCAGACCCCGGAAGCGGCGGGACGCCTGGCGGAGGCGATGCAGACGGCATTGGGCAGCATGGCGAAGGTCGTCCAACCCATGAAGCTCACGAGTCTGTGAGTTTCTGGGCTGGACGACTCCGTCACATGCGAGATGGTGGCCACTGAGGTAGCGGAGGCGGGAAAATGCGATGCCGGCTCGGTAAAGACTGGCGTAATCGCGGTCGGACCTGGCGGGTTGGGCTGCACTGTGGTGCGATGCCCGATCCCAGCCGCCAAGGCCCTGGCCGAGGCTGGCAGGCTTCTGGTCGGCTGGAGTTCGGCTAGGGTCCAGGTTTTGGAGCAGCGCTCCATGCCCTGCTACAAATGCATGGGTAAGAATTTTTTATAATTTTTGAAATTCAAATACTTTTGCTTAAATAACACGTAGAATTTATTTAAGTTATAAATTCAATTCTTCTGCCGATTCTTCTCTGCAGAATCTACATTCCGAATCGGTGGTAGCTTTACTTTTACAAAAAATAATAATAATCACTACAATATTAATTTTGTAAAATGACGATTCGAAAGTGCTCGTAGGGCCTATTTGAATAAAGTTTTTTTTTATTTCATTTGATTTGAATTATATTCAAAACCATTCAAGACTAATTATATAAGAACTTCCAAATTTGTATAAATTATTTTACTAATATATATTCGTACCTATTCACCCCGTTTTACGGAAATTATTTCTTCCTCGAGTTCCTCGACAGATTAGGTTGGTTATATTGAATTATAATTTTTCGTATAAGAATCTTATCTCTTACAATTAGTGCAATTTTCATTAAGTGACAAGCCGCTAATTATAATCAAGAAGTGATCATTTTACCTGCTAACTATACGGAGGTTTTTGCTTACAAGCGTTTGCTAGCGCTTTTTTCTGCCAAACAGGGAATGGTACCTAACTATATCATCTTTCTATAATATAGTAATACCATAGTAATACACACTTACACAGTAATACATGATGTATTATTATTATCTATGACTAATCATTATATGTATACCTACTCTTTGGAATAATCATTAATCACTATATGATCACCATTAGAGATGTACCAACTCGGAAAAAAACACGACTCGAGTTAACTCGAGTTGAAATTCAGTTAACTCGAATTGAACTCGAGTTACACAACTCGAGTTAACAGGACGAAACTGAGTGTATGATTTGTTACAAATTACTTTTTTTACATATTTTAGAGGTTTTTATAGTTTACATATATAATTTAAACTTTTCTCATTAGAGTTATTACTCATTTATTTTTGGTTAAAGTCTTAATTTAGTTATAGTAAGTACTCATTTTTAACAATAAAACTAGTTAGGTATATATCAGTCTGTCAGTCTTCACAAAATAATATTAGTCTAACTTTACAATGTCGGTATATAGGTATGCTATTAATAGTTTAATCATCACAATAAAAATATTCTTAAATAACGTTGTTATTTTAATTTTATTTTAAATAAAAAATATACAATAATCTACTAGATAATACTTTTGCTGACTTTGTTTGTTTGTTCCCTCAATCAATTGTTGCTTATAATAATGAGAATATACTTCTTGTCATCGTTGGTGTCATTCGGTCGATGCAATGGCGAGCAGCGATGTCAGACGGCCACTCAAAATTCCTGGTACCGAGCACGCTGAAAAGTTGGTACTGATGACGAAAAACTGGTACGCCTGAGCTGTGTTGCCAACATTGATATAATATATCGATATGTAAAAGCGATGACCTTTGTTTTTTTTTAAATCATGTGAAATTAACGACCTTTTTTTTTTTTTTAGCTACATATAGATTCGACGACCTGTTTTTTCGTCTCATGTAAAGTGGACGACCTTTTTGAAGTGAAACTTCTTTATCGGGGTTGGAAAGATTTTTTCGTTACGCGCCATCTTGCGTTACGAGCCATCTTGCGTTACGCACCATCTTGCGTTACGCGCCATCTTGTTCTTGATTATTGCGTATTTCAGTCGTTTTTCAATAAACACATGCGCAAGGAAGATTCCGAGTGGTAGTAGATGAAATCCTATATATATAAATAAATAGTTAAACTAAATAAATCAAATATCAAATTTTGAATACAAAATGTGACTCTCGCAGGGTTTTGAACTTGCAGCTCTCGAGCGATATACGAAATTCAATTCGCGTTGGCAGCCACTGCGCTAGCAATCTCTAAGATTCTTGAGTGAAATTAAGTATCACTATATAGAAGTTTGCAGTTATTGTATGATGTATTCTATAGTGAGTAGGTAATTCGAATATAAATATTATGTCCGAACGCAAACACAGGACTCATATAATTACGATCGTATAAAAAGTAAACTGTTTTTATTATAAGTTTCACTTCTTACGAGTGTACGCTAGTACACGCAATTTAAATTTTTTATTTTTTTAGCTATATGTAGAATCGACGACCTTTTTTTTTTAGCTATATGTGTAGAACCGACGACCTTTTTTTTTTTTTAGCTATATGTAGAACCGACGACCTTTTTTTTTTTTAGCTCTAATATGGAATCGACGACCGAATAGATATCTTTGTCGGTCCACGGCCAAATCTTGGTATTTTTTGCGTACCAGGATTAATAATTTTGGTACATGGTACGCGACCCTAAAACCTGGTATGTGTACCAAGAAACTGGTACGTCTGACATCCCTGATGGCGAGAGTATAGCGCTCACCCAACGAACGAATCGCGCTCTCGCTCTTTCGCTTGATTTATTTACCGCCAGGCCAAACTCGAGTTAGGGACGATTCAACTCGAATTAAGCACAACTCGAGTAATCTCGAGTTAGTAAATCGAGTTGACACATCTCTAATCACTATCACAGTGACAATTGGTGACAATATTGTCCTTGCACCGCTAAACTTAAATTACGCTCCTATCAGTTTATTCTGCTTTTAGTTGAATTTAAGCAACAGTTTGTGTAAGTCGACTCTAAAATTTCAATAAATAATATTTTAAAGAACTTTTTCGATTACTTAAGAAATATACACAATGGAAAATAAAACTGATTTCCAGTATCCTCATACTTTTGTACTTCTTGGAGCGTCAGGTGATCTTGCTAAGAAAAAAATTTATCCTACAATTTGGTATTTATATCGTGATAATTTATTACCGAAAAATACGAAATTCATCGGTTATGCTCGAACGAAACAGTCTTTGGAAGATATCAAGGAAAAATCAAAGAAGTATATTAAAGTGCGACCTGGAGAAGAAAAGAAACTAGAAGAGTTTTGGAAAGCCAATGATTACGTTACTGGTTCCTATGATAAGAGAACTGACTATGAACTTCTAAATCAACATATTAGCAAATTCGAAAAAGGACCAACTGCTAATAGAATATTTTACTTAGCAGTGCCACCTACAGTATTTGAAGACGTCACTGTAAACATAAGAAATGCTTGCATTGCTATCAAGGGATATACCCGTGTCATTATAGAAAAGCCATTCGGTAGAGATGATGAAAGTTCTGATAAATTAAGTAGTCACTTGGCCAGTTTATTTAAAGAAGAGCAAATATATAGAATTGACCACTACCTTGGCAAAGAAATGGTCCAAAATTTGCTGACGCTTAGATTTGCTAATCAAATTTTCAGCCCTTCTTGGAACAGAGAAAATATTGCTTCGGTCTTAATATCTTTTAAAGAACCTTTTGGAACTGAAGGTAGAGGAGGTTATTTTGATAGTTTTGGAATAATAAGAGATGTTATGCAAAATCACCTTTTGCAAATACTTTCACTAGTTGCTATGGAGAAGCCGGTTACTTTAAATCCCAATGATATAAGAGATGAAAAAGTTAAAGTTCTAAGGCACATAAAACCTATACAACTCGAAAATGTACTGGTTGGACAGTATGTTGGCAACCCAAATGGGCAAGGAGAAGAAAAACTTGGTTACCTTGATGATCCAACTGTGCCTAAAGGTTCTGTGACTCCAACATATGCAATAACTGTTTTATATATTGATAACTCAAGATGGCAAGGTGTTCCTTTCATTCTTCGATGTGGAAAAGCTCTAAATGAAAGAAAAGCTGAAGTAAGAGTGCAATATAAAAATGTGCCCGGAGATATCTTTGAAGGTCATGCTAAAAGAAATGAATTAGTAATACGTGTACAGCCTGGAGAAGCATTATATTTGAAGTTGATGAGTAAATCTCCAGGAATGAAATTTGATTTATTGGAAACTGAATTAGATTTAACATATAGTGTGCGCTATAAAGAGACTGATGTACCAGATGCTTATGAAAGGTTAATACTTGATGTTTTTACTGGAACTCAGATGCATTTTGTAAGAAATGATGAATTAAAGGAAGCATGGCGCATTTTTACCCCAGTGTTGAAGGAATTAGAGGAGAAACATATAAAGCCTCTCAGTTATGTGTATGGATCTCGTGGACCACCTGAAGCAGATGCTAAGTTGGCTGAATGTGACTTTAAATATTCAGGATCTTATAAATGGCAAAAACCTACACCTTCTTAGAAATAATTATTAGAGAACTCTTAAATAAAGGTGGAGGTATTTTTATTGCAGCATGATACTTGTTTTTTTTTTTTTTTAATTTGCTGCCAGGTATGTTATGTAAGCATGGAAGGTGATATTCTTATTATCATTCCAAATTTTTTCAGTCTTCATTTGATATTATTGATTTGATATTACTAAGGTCATTTTAAAGTCAAGTAAGTTCATGTGAGTTTGACGCAAAAGTGAATTGTTGTTTTATATAGTAGAGCAATATGTGATAATAAGTTATTATTATCAAATATTGCTATAAACCTGATAATATTTAGTTTTTATTATTATTATTTTTTTAAATAAATAAGACAGTAATTATTAACATAATTGTTTTAAGAAAGTCCACAATATACTATATGGTTACACTGATTATGCAGAGGTCAAATATTTCACCTTCAAATGCAGATTTACTGTTCATATTTCAATTGGAATAGGATTGTATGATATTTAAAAAAACATTCCAATTTAAGGATAAAGTGTCTGTACTTATACATTATGTTGTAATATTGTGAAATAATATGTACTCTACAGCTGATATTATGTATTAGCACTTTGACTCAGAGCAATGATTAAGCAATTTTTGCTACAATTTTGATACATATCAGATAAGTGTTTTTGTAAAGTGTAATTGATTACTGTCAGTGATAGAATTGCTTGATAAAAGATTTGTTACTATTTATTATATTTTACTATTTGTGTTTAATACAATTTCATTTAATGTTAATTTGAACGAAAAATTGCTTTTAAAATAATTAATAAAATTTTAGTTAAGAAAATTGATTGTGTGATATACACATAAAAAAGACAAAAATGTGATATCATATACAGATTTATATTTTTTAGAACAATAATTATATACAAGTAAAAATATTTGACATAATAATAGTTTTAAGATTTGCATTTAAAATCGTAAAGCCATTTGATAGATTTTATTGGGTGTTTTAAACCACTTTCTGGTTGAAATTTAGAATCATTTGGCACGAAGTTAAGGACGAGAGGGGGAGGGGGGGGAGTCCCCACCAACCCCCCTATCACTCGCAATACAAGGTAATGCACTGCAACTCTATTCTTTGTGTATGAGTACCATCTGGTGCTATAAAGGGATTTTCATGGTCGCTGTGATTTACTCACTTTTGAATGAAAATTATGATTTTCTATGCCGATATAAGCACGCCATATATAGATATTGCCCTCAGCTACATGCTTTTTAACTATAGGTGTTAAAACATCTATTATAAAATATAAACAGCTATATATCAAAATGAAATTATGCCGATGATTGGTCTAATTTTGAGGTTAGTTCTATGGGATTTCTTTTTTTTTTAAGAATGGTGTAATACCTTGTATTGCTAGTGGTATGGAGGAGTAAGGGTGCCTGTGCATTGATGCGCAGCGAGGCGGCGGAGCGGAAAAACGGAGAAATATTAACCAATAGGATTGCAAAAATTCTCCCCTCCGCTTCAGTGCAATCCTATTGGTTAATATTACTCTGTTTCTCCGCTCCGCAGACTCGCTCCGCTTCAATGGACAGGAAACCTAAGGGGAAAGACACCCCCACCTCACCAGACCCTCTCGCCCAAATTCGTGCCAAACGATTCTAAATCCAACCCCACTTATTATTACTAAAAGACATTGAATTTTATATAGTTTATACAAAGTTAAAAATATTCTCTTCATGATGTTACTATATTGTCATTAATGGATTTTTGGATGTTTTACACTAATCACAATTAATAAAAATAAAAATTTCAAATATGCTTTTTTTTTTAATGTATTTCAGGTATATTGATAATTAACAGAAATGATAGTAAAACCGTTTTGAACTTATTTATATTTTATTAAAATCTGTGTGGACTGTGGATTAAAAACTTATTTTGGCCAAAGAGTATGTAATAATTTTGATTTTTGACTTTGATTCACAGATTATTAAGATTATTTCAATAATTCAAATGTTGACTGTTGATGTCATGTACAAAATGATGAATGATACTGAATCTGCTTATTGTTAGATACTTTAACAACTAAAATTCAATGCTCATATTAATTAATTATGAAATATCGAAAAAATTTCTACTTAACTTTCGAATTCTTCGTTAATATTGGAATAATAATACAAATCACAATTTTTAGTTATGTAGATCTATCATGAACCGAATTGAAATCAATAGATGATAATTTTATCAGACTTGTAATGATTTTTATCAATTAGAGGTAGAGTTAAGGCTGTTATACACTTTGATTAGTGCGAGTGCAAGTGTTTAGTGCAGGTGCTTAATAATTAGTACGTATGGACTGCAGCTGGTTAAATCGAGTGATTTGTATTAGTAATCACTAATCAGCCAAAGAGTATATAAAGGCTGGAATACACTTTGATTAGTGCGAGTGCAAGTGTTCAGTGCAGGTGATTAGTAATCAGTACAAAACACGTGTGGACTGCAACTGGTTAGTGCGAGTGATTAATAATCAGCGTAGTGAAGTGAATAAAATCGTGTTCTATTTTTTTGCGAGTAGCCCCGTCCCGCGCGCCCTTCCTACCCCTTGACTCGCAGCTTATCTGGCTAAACACGTTTGGACATGCTTGTTTATTGATTAGTGTTTAGCATTGTTGCGCGGACGATACTTGCTGTGATTTTTAGCATTTTTGTAACATTATGTGGAATAAATACTATTTAGAACTTAGACTTTATATCTAAAATATAAAGTCTGCTTGGCCTTGCAAGTTCCGATTCCAAAAGTTCTTCAGTTTTAGAGACTACCGCGTTTAATATTTTTTAAAGTATTTTTTGCAATAGCAAGCGCGCTTGTTTTTGTTCGTCCATACGTGCTGTTCGACGCCCAACAATTCAATTTTACTAAGCGCGGGAGCTAAACAGTATTGGACACAACTAGCACTAAGGACTCGCAATCGCACTCGCAATTGCTAAACACCTGCACTCACACTAATCAAAGTGTATACCAGGCCTAATAAAGAGGCGACGCTTCGAACATAGAGTTGAGCTAAAATAAATAAATAATTCACTATACCATGGTTGCAACATTACGGTTGAGTTCTTTTTTCCATTAATTTGGTAGTAATGAAGCATAGTGTTGTCCCAATTTAATCGTACCAGATATCGCTACTAGTGTAGAAATTATCGATAAAACTATCGATACTTTTGGAGCATGGGGTTCTTCGAATTATACATTTTTGTAATTATTGTAAATAAAATACACTTTTTTTATTATTATTTATATTTCAATATGACAATATGATTTACAAACATAACATAATAATATTTTCAGATATCAACTGAGAAAAATACAATTCCAAAGAGCATTACATAAAATACACTCACATTATACAATGACTTTCAAAAAATAATATGATTTACAAACATAATATGAAAATATTTATAAATATCAACTTAAAAAATAGAATTCCGAAGAGCATTACTAAAGAGACGCTCTCAATATACAGTAATTCCCAAAAAATATTAAATAAAATGATTTACAAACATAACATGAAAATATTTACAGATATCAAATGAGAAACATACAATTCCAAAGAGCATTAGATACATAAAATACACTCTCAGTATGCAATGATTTTCAAAAATAATATGATTTACAAACATAATATGAAAATAGTTACAAATATCAAGTAAAAAAAATTTGAATTCCAAAGAGCATTACATAAGAAACAACCATTGTACAAGTAATTCTCAAAAAATATAAAATAATATGATTTACAAATATAACATGAAAATATTTACAGATATCAAATGAAAAACATACAATTCCAAAGAGCGTTACATAAGAAACATCCATTGTACAAGTAATTCTCAAAAAATATAAAATAATATGATTTACAAACATAACATGAAAATATTTACAGATATCAAATGAGAAACATACAAATCCAAAGAGCATTACATAAAATACACTCTCATTATATATGACTGACCCGTTGGCGCAGTTTGCAGTGACCCTGTTTTCTGCTCCAAGGGTTGTGGGTTTGATTCCCGCTCCAAGTCTGGGTGTAATATATGTATATTTATATAAAAAATATGTATATCAGTCAACTGTTACATAAAACACAGGCATTAAGTTGCCTACCTTAGGAACAGACGACCGTGTGTGTGTGTTAAACATATTTATTTATTATCTATAATATAAAAATAAGTCGGGTTTTCCTTCCTGACGCTATAATTCCAGAACGCACGAACCGATTTCCACGGTTTTGCATTCGTTGGAAAGGCCTCGGGCTCCGTGAGCTTTATAGCAAACTAAATTCAGGAAATTTTTCAACAGAAAAGGAGGAAAAAATGGAAAATCATTTTTCACATACAGCGCCATCTTTGATACATAGCATGTACTACAAACCAATATGGTTTTGCATGGCGGCAGTACGTGCTGTGAGTATCCCTCACGAAAATAAGTTGGTGGCGAAACGGAGTTCGCCGGGTTTGCTAGTCTATTATATAAAAATAAGTCGGGTTTTCCTTCCTGACGCTATAATTCCAGAACGCACGAACCGATTTTCACGGTTTTGCATTCGTTGGAAAGGTCTCGGGCTCTGTGAGCTTTATAGCAAACAAAATTCAGAAAAAATTTCAACAGAAAAGCAGGAAAACAGGGAAAATCATTTTTCACATACAGCGCCATCTCTGATACATAGCATGTACTACTTCATCTTTTAATAACCAAACGAATAGTCATGAGCAAAATGTATCACTAAAAAGAAAAGATTGATACGTATCTTTTGATCACTGTGATATGTATCACTCTTTTATATCTTTGTATCTTTACGTGTCAGTAGCTCACAGTACTCAAACTCAGTTAGAAAATCAGTAAGAAGATAGATAGGTCGTAACATTAGGAATCCTTCTGATTTATCTGGCTACTTTTTCTTTCTAGGTATCTATTTGTTATGTATGATTGATACATATTCAATAGGTACTCGAAAAATTAACTTAATTTGTTCACGACTGCGCTACTCGTCATGCGATACAGATAGAAAAATATTCCGTGATAGAACGAGTTGAAAAAGATATACTGATACAGTGATACAGTCGGATTTGAACGGATATAAAGAGTGATAGATGAAAACGGAAAGATTCATATCTTTTGTATCTATCACTCCTGAGTTACACATCGCTACAAACGAAATGTTACAAATATATAAAACGAAGCCATCTGGTGGCGAAACGGAGTTCGCCGGGTTTGCTAGTTATAGAATGATTTTCAAAAATAATATGATTTACAAACATAATATGAAAATATTTACAGATATCAACTGAGAAATAAAAGGTACAAAAAACAAACTTTACTTTACATATATATTAATACTTTTGTTTTATAATATATATTTTAAACACTTTCAATACATAATAGTTAACCTACCTAATCTTCAGGCAATATTGAATCCTATTTGAAAACACGCGATTCTATTATACTCCACAATAATTTAAGCATTTAACCCTTTCCCAGCCGTCACCGTAATATTCCGTGTTTTAATGTTAATGCCTGTGGCGCCAAGCCCGTAATATTACGTTCTATTTTTTCCATATCTATTTCTTGACTAGATATAAAAAATATGAAGAAATTTTATATTATTTGTAATACTTCAGGATGTGTACTTTACAATAATCCAACTTTAAAACAATAGGCTTAACATTCTGATACATAAAAATGCAATTTAAATGCAATAGTCAAATTAGGCGCTATCACAACCCTAACACACAGCGCCGAACCCGTAATTTTACGTAGGCTAGTGATGCGCTAGTAAAAACTAAATAATAGAGAAGAAATCCTTTTAAATTATTAATTATCTTGTTAATACATGTCTAGACTATAAATTGATTATTTAATGTGTTTTTTAAACCTCTTATTTGAATAATAAACCACAATTAAAGAGAATCTGTAGAAAACTACGAAACCCAAAAAAATATATATTCTTAATCTCGATATTATTTTGGGACGTCACTAATACAGTTACTGCCAGACGATCACTTGCGGCCATCACCGTGATTTTCCGTGCGGCGCAAGCGACACGGTAGGCATATTGGTTTGTAAACATCGGTACCTGCAGAGCCGTCCCCGTAATAACACGTTAACTTCATATGCCTAGTGCTGTACAACATTATGTTGGACGACGACAAATTATTGAATATATTACAAGGAATTATTAAATATCAGCAACGACAGTAATTGCAGTTCGAGTAGTAGTTAGTGTTCCCATTTTAAGACTTCATTTTAAAATTCGTCCGCTTGGAAATAAATATATGTAAAAAAAATATTCCGCGGAAAACTTATGCAAACTACCTACTATAAAAATAGCTTAAGAAATTCAACAGAAGAAGTTCAATTAGAAATCGGACCGTGTTCATCTCCAAAATATTGAATTAATACATTAAGGCTGATTAGATTATATTATGAGCGAAAAATTTATTTTTTGTTAAGGTAAATATTCGGAAGTGGGGCTCCTACTAAAATCGGGGTAACAAACTTTTTTTTTCTTTTTTCATGCATAAAGAACATGAGAGAAAGCAATATTAAGGTGGCGCATTACTTTATTTTTGAAAAAGAAAAAAAAAACAAAACACTATTCGGTGTACGATGGAGTGTGCTTGTTAGGTCTTTTTTTTTTTGCTAGTTAGAACTAGTTCTTGCTAAATTCCTTCGTTAAAACTAGAATTACCGCTAAAAAAAAAGACCTAACAACCTATCAATAAAAAAAAAATTAATTTTTTTTCGTGCGCCACCTTATTATTACTTTCTCTCATGTTTATTATTCATAAAAAACGTTTAAAAAAAATTTCGACCCGAATTAAAGAGGAGCCCCACTTCCGAATTGGGAAATTATATACTTTGTTAATTATATACTTAATATTACATGGCTTTTATTTTTATAATTTATTTATGAGTGTTTTATTTTAGATTAATTTATATTCTCCGTTCCGTTCACCGTGGCACAGGTAGATTGTACCACTAATGGTACTGTCATGATCTGATCTCCTTTATAGGCTTAAAACAAATTCGTACGATATCGCAGACAAAAGTTAACTATATGTGTAATATCGATAAAAATTATTCAGATGTCCCATCACTGTTTGAAATTATACCTAAAGTTGTCTGGCCGTGGGGGCACGATTACTGTACCAAAATCTGGCCGGGAAAGGGTTAAAGAAATAAAACTATGGTAAAAGTCGTATTATTTAAACAACATTACTTATAAAGGTACTTAATATCAAATCCTATCTTATTTGCTGATACATTAAGATCAATAAATAACTAAAAAATTTTTTTATTATTATTTCCACTTGAGTATTACAATTTTAACCCTTTCCCGGCCAGATTTTGGTACAGTAATCGTGCCCCCACGGCCAGACGACTTTAGGTATAATTTCAAACAGTGATGGGACATCTGAATAATTTTTATCGATATTACACACTAGCGGCCCGCCCCGGCTTCGTATTTAACTAAAATTTTAAAAATTATGCATTTATATTTTTTATCACCTACACCTGCGTCGATACTGGAAAATATTCTTTAATAGACGGATTGAGTGATTATATATATATATATATATATATATATATATATATATATATATATAGATAGATAGTATGGATGAAACATTCGAACTGTTTTTTTTTATTAATTATTTTCTCATTGATGAATACCATATCTTAATAAGTATTATTCCCGACGAAGACAAATCCAAAAACACAAAAATCATAAAAATCGTACCACTCGTTCTCGAGTTATAAACGGTGTAACTAACACGACTTTATATATATATATATAGATTACAACTTAAATAGCTATAACCATCCAACTTTGTAAAATCAAAAAACAAATAACGACCAAATATTTTAAATTTTAACAACGAACAAACAATCAAGACCGTAGTACCTTAAAGTATTTAATTGAATGCAAAAAAGAAAAACAGTTTTCTAAATACGGGCGAGTGTCATTCTTTTGGCCGAAGTTTTGGTCAGCGCAATTCAGAAAATTATCTGCGCTATCTATCGTATAATTGTAGAATATCGTTTTTATATTTAGTGACATTTAACATAATTAATATTTAACTTAATAGTATATTAATTGAAAATGATGTTTATCTAAAATATTAAAACAATTTCTATTTCTATCCGACATATTTAGTAAACTTTTAAGTTTAACAAAATAATACCTCAAAAATAAGTTTTGTGAGTTTTTAAGATTCGTTAGACCAGACGGCGTCTATGTCGCGTCTAGGCGTATTTCTATTTTCTTAAATATTTATTTTTAAATTTAATTACAATGAAACAAAAACTAAATTATACTGTGAGCTATGTCTAATTTTTATGTATTAAAGTTATTTACATTGGTTTTGTACTTTTTACGTGATACGTGCACAGAGAAAAACACGATAAGAGATGGCGCTGATCGAAATAAAAGCGCGCTATTAAAATTTATTCTTGATGATATATAGTGTATTAATGAAACGGAGGTTTAACAGATTTATTATTAGTATAGATATAGTTAACTTTTGTCTGCGATATCGTACGAATTTGTTTTAAGCCTATAAAGGAGATTGTGTCAATGAACAGTAAGTAGTTATATGTATATTGACAGTACCATCAGTGGTATAATCTACCTGTGCCACGGTGAACAGAACGGAGAATATAAATTAATCTAAAATAAAACACTCATAAATAAATTATAAAAATAAAAACCATTTAATAATACATACATACATACATACATACATACATACATACATACACTCGAAAAACATAACCCTCCTTCTGTCGCAGTCGGGTAAAAATACATTACTTTTTTAATTTTCGTCTTTAAAATAAATATCCACAGTAGTTCAGTTTCTCCGCAATTAGGGTAATCCCCATAGAAACAAAAAGCGCGCGAATTGAGTGATGAGTCGCAGATTAAGATACTCGCAAAACTAATATTACCTATACTTATAATTAGTAGGAGATCCAAGCTAACCAAGTAAAAATATGGTGAAGATCGTGTCTAGTTCGGATCTTAAACTATTTTTATAATAGTTTGCATTAGTTTCCCGCCGAATATTTATTTTACATATATTTCCACGCGGACGAATTTTAAAATTAAGTCTTAAAATAGGAACACTAACTTACCGATTCTTCATCACTTGTACTACTTAAACTGGAATTACTGTCGTTGTTGATATCTCCTTGTAATATATTCAATAATTCGTCGTCGTCCAACATAATGTTGTACAGCACTAGGCATATGAAGTTAACGTGTTATTACGGGGACGGCTCTGCAGGTACTGATGTTTACAAACAACTATGCCGAAAATCACGGTGATGGCCGCAAGTGATCGTCGGGCAGTAACTGTATTAGTGACGTCCCAAAATAATATCGAGATCAAGAATATATATTTTTTTGGTTTCGTAATTTTCTACCGATTCTCTTTAATTATGGTTTATTATTCAAATAAAAGGTTTAAAAAACACATTAAATAATTAATTTATAGTCTAGACGTGTATTAACAAGAGAATTAATAATTCAAAAGGAAGTCTTCTCTATTATTTAGTTTTTACTAGTGCATCACTAGCCTACGTAAAATTACGGGTTCGGCCCTGTGTGTTAGGGTTGTGATAGCGCCTAATTTGACTATTGCATTTAAATTGCATTTTTATGTATCAGAATGTTAAGCCTATTGTTTTAAAGTTGGATTATTGTAAAGTACACATCCTGAAGTATTATAAATAATATAAAATTTCTTCATATTTTTTATATCTAATCAAGAAATAGACATAGAAAAAATAGAACGTAATATTACGGGCTTGGCGCCACAGGCATTAACAGTAAAACACGGAATATTACGGTGACGGCCGGGAAAGGGTTAAAATTTTTTAATGATCTGCGCATTTTAGTCATCTTACTAAGATACTAAATTAGTATAAAACGAGATAAGGATACTGGCCTATAGATCATATTGTAATATTTTAGCCTTTCACATTTTTTTTCATCATTAATCTGGATACCTTACAAACTGATATAAGACTGTGTAATCCGAAGTGTCGTCTTAAAAAAATTGTTGATATAAGAAAACAATTTTTGTTGGAAAATACAAAACTAAAGCTTTACATTTGTAAGAAAATGTAAATATAGACAGAAATCTACTCAAAATATTTAAAGTTAAAATTTTTTGTAGAATAAACAATTACTGAAAGCAGTATTTGGCAGGAATTAATATATTATAGTTATTATACAATCTAAAAATGTTAATATTCACAGAAATATACTCAAATAATAAAAATTTTAAAACATTATATAATAAATAAATCATTATTGCAAATGTATTGTAATCAGCGTAGTGAAGCGTAGTGTTCCCTACTATTACAATGTACTCTGTGGTAGTGAAGTGAAAAGAATCGTATTCTATTTTTTTGCGAGTAGCCCCCTCCCGCGCGCCCTTCGTACCTCTTGACTCGCAGATTGTCTGGCTAAACACGTTTGGAAATGCTTGTTTATTATTGTTTATCATTGTTGCGCGGATGACACTCGCTGTATTTTTTAGCATTGTTATAAAATTATTTGGAATAAATACTATTTAGAAAGGAAAAATGTCGATGCATTGTAAATAGCATCACACACTTCGGATATAAATAAAGAAGTAGTCGATCTTGGTAGCCAGGTGAACAGGGTAGAACAGGTGTTGTAAGCAGCGTAAACTAATTCCGTTTGCCAATAAACTAATTCCGTTTGCCAACAAGTATAAAATAGCGTGTAATTTAATTTTTGCCGGCAAAGCAGGTCTCATGTTTCGGATTTCTGTATCCTCCTGCCCCCCAGCGGCCTAAATAAAGAACATCGGAAAAAATTAAATCGGACGCGCTCATTATTCAAATTTTGTTAAAAAACGCGTTGATGCGCCATCTACAATTTATTTATGAGTGTAAAAAAAAATTAAATGTCCAAATATCAAGTGTAGTTTTTTTTTAAATGGCGTTCGACGTGGCTGGTGTACGTTTGCGCTCGTGCTGAGGTAAGCTAATTCCAGTTTTTCTTCGTTAATTTAACTATATCTATGATTATTTTCCATAAAGTCATCACTAAAGATATGTAAAAGCTTGAATAAGTAGTAATTTTACAAAAATCTGTTTAGGTTGGAATACTTTTTATGGGTTATTGATGTATGTCCTTTTAAAAGGACAAGGGTTGTCAAGAAAGTTCGAATTTCTTTGCCAACCCAGGTTCTTTTAAAAGAACATAGGTAATTAAATCATGGTATTATATTTTTACAGGCTTAACAGAAGACGACAAATTTCAGGCACATGAAGAATATGACATAGAGCCACTTAATCATGACTCTGATGAAGATCCTGACTTTAATCCAGTAGCAAGTACTGGAAACATTGACCCCGAAATTTCTGATGACTCATCACAGGATTAAATTTCGATACAAACACACCTGTACCTTCACCATCACTCTCAGATAGCTCATTCATTAGGCATGGTGTTTCGTGAGGTCGAAGGGGCCTGAGACGAGCAAACGGACGTAGAGTGTTAAGAACAAGAGGCAGAAATAAAGCAGGTTTACAAGTGAGAACACGAGAGACAACTCGAAATCGCGATATAAACTCTTGGTATGCTGTTGTAAACTCTTCGTTGCAGTACAAATTAGTAGAAGTTGGTAAAGGAAAATTGACAAAACAAATAGAACAGTTGCGAGAGTGCCAATTAAATTTAAGGTGAAATATATCAATGATGATAGATAATGCTGATAGTACTGATGTTGAGAGCGATGATGAGATTGAAGAACTGTTGCCACAGCATAAAAAAAGAAGCCTCTAATTGTACCCTTGCCTTCTACTGAAAACCAACAGGGTAAAGCTGCACATTTACCTGCAATAAGTAAAAAACAAAACCGTTGTGGAATGAAGGGCTGCTCTAAAAAAAATTAAAAAAAAACAAAGTTTATTGCGAAAAATGTACAATTTTTAATGTTTAACTGCTAAGACAAAGTACTATGTAGATTTTCACAAATATTAAATAAGTTAAAACATAGTAATAGTGGTAAGACGTTTCTAAAAAGGAAAAGAAAATATTGTGATAGGAACTAAATATGTCATAATGATAAAATAAAATATTACGATTTTTTTCCAGATAACGATGACTATTTATTGAATAAACATTTATTTTCATTAAATACAAAAATTTACGAATTTATTTCAAATCGTGACTACTTAATTCGTTTAATCGACTTCGATCGATTGCGCATGCTATGTGTTATTCTGATGAATAAGCTATATTAATGTAAAGTTTTATCTAAATCCGTTCAGTAGTTTTAGCGTGAAAGAGTAACAAACATCCGAACAAACTTTCACATTTATAATATTAGGAGGATTAATTGGATATTGTTGAGAAAATTTACCTTGTAAGTCGCTGTAAATTGGAGCACACTTTTAACTACATCAATTGAAATTTTGCCAGTTGCCAACCACGATAGAGACGAACATACGTGGTGAAAACGGGTGAGCGACTGAGCGATTAACCACAAAATGGCGGCGGCGCATACGCACATACACATCCCTCTTCCCGCATCCTTTACGCGATGCCAATATCATAAGTTCCCGCGCTCGTGTTATTTAAATTGTGAAACGTACTTTTTGAATTATAGGCATATTTATAGTGAAATATTTTTAAATATATAAAATTTTACCTTTAAACAATAAACACTAGCTAAAAAGTATTACTTCAGTAACTTCCAATGATTGAATCTAATAAACAAATAATTTTTGAAACAATATAATTTGTGCCCAGTTAAGAAAGGTAGAAAGCCAAGGTAAGAAATCTATGGTCGCTTATTAGGAATTAATCCAATCTGCCCAAAATGCCGGGCAGAATGCCCATCTTTAGTCACTACACTATTCGGAGATCCGATATCGTCTTTTTTCGGCATCGATTCAAAACTATATCAAAAGCACGGTCTTACATAAGACCGTGATCAAAAGTCGAAATCAGATATTAAAACAATACATCGCGATATTCTAATATATCTGATATACTCAAGATAATCAAGAAGTGATATCGTTAAACGTTTCGTGATTTCGTGTGGTATATACGATTTAAAAAATCGAAATCTATAGTTATTTTTATCGTACCTTTGGTTTGTGATAACTGAATTTATAATGAATTAAGATTTATAATTAGCCAACAAAAAAATTAAAAACGACTCACATCTCCCAACATTAATTGTATCAGGTAAAACAATTCACAATGGCAATGATATATGCGAAAAATTTAATATATTTTTTCATCGATCGGCTCTGAACTGGCTCAAAAAATACCAAAATATCATCCAAATGAATTTATTTACACTATGACTTACCTAAATGAAGATCCCGAACATATAATAACACATTTTAAACCTTGCACCGTTAAAGAAGTAAAAAATATCATTAAATGTTTAGACAAATCATGTATTGCAGGTATCGACGGCATTAATACAAAATCACTTATCTGCATATGCGACCTTATAGTTAAAAAATTTAACAGATTGTATAAATAAATGTTTGGTAATAGGAACTTTTCCCAACAGTTTAAAAATAGCAAAAATAACTCCGATACACAAATCTGGACCAAAAACTGATCCGGGTAACTATCGTCCGATTTCAGTGTTGCCTGTGATTTCAAAAGTTTTTGAAAGTGTCATATATAGGCGCCTGATGACACAACTGGAGAGCTTAAATTTCCTTTCTGCGCAACAATACGGTTTCCGTCAAAAATCCGGAACGATATCAGCAGTAATTGATTTAATAACGAAAATAAACACAGAAATTGATAAAAAAAACTTTTGTCTGAGTATCTTCATCGACCTTCAGAAAGCTTTCGATACCGTTAGTCATTCCTTACTGCTAGCTAAGTTAAAAAATTTAGGGTTGTCTGGACCTGCTTACGGCATATTTAAATCATACTTAGAAACTCGAACACAAGTTGTAAAAATAGGTGCACCAGGCTATACAAGTAATACCCAAAATATAACCTGCGGTATTCCACAGGGATCCGTAATAGGACCATTATTATTTCTAATTTACGTCAATAATGTGACTAAAATCAAACTAACTGGACATATTACACTATATGCTGACGATACATGTCTTTTTTACTTCGGAAAGGACCTAACAGAATTGGTCAAACAAGCACAGCAAGATCTACGCCAATACAGCATTTGGTGTCAATGTAATCTATTAACAGTTAATGCAAAAAAAAGTTGTTACATGATTTTTAGTGCAAAAAATAAAAAAATACCGGACGATATATAAATATTAACGACGAAATTCTTCGTAGATCACACCAGGAAAAGTACCTTGGCTTAATTTTGGACGATAAATTGACATGGCGACCCCACATAGAACACGTGAAAAATAAACTTACACAATTCATTGGGGCACTACGTAGGATGTCTTCTTGTATACCACCTAAAATACGATATATGCTGTACAATGCGCTTATAAAATCTAAACTTACCTATTTAACAGAGGTCTGGGGCAACGCCGCCAAAACGAATATCATGCCATTACAGCGCGCACAAAATAAAGCTATTAAAGTGTTATTCCAATATCCCAAACTAACATCTACTTCTATACTATATAAAACCACTAAAATAATTAACCTTGAACAAATTTACATTGTAAACATATGCATGTTAATAAAAAAAATGTTATCTGGGCACATCCGTATGCAGACATCTCTTACCAAACGCGAATATACACACAACTTAAGAAATACACACAAACTGACACTTATTACGCCAAGAACTGGGTACGGTAAAAGAAACATTTTATATGATGGTGTCATGAGGTACATTAAATTACCAAATGAAATAAAAATATGTGAAAACCTTTCTATATACAAAAATAAATTAAAACAATATATACTTGAAATATAATGTGTATAAATAAACATTAAACATAAATGAAGAAATATAAATATAAAAATAAACAAACAAAAAAGAACAAAAAAAAAAACCTAAAAAAAACTAAACTAAAACAATGTATATTTGAAATATAATGCGTATAAGTAAACACAAAACATAAATGAATAAATATAAATAATTTAAAAAAAAACTAAATTAAAACCATATATACTTCAAATATAATGTGTAAATAAACATAAAAATATAAATAAATAAATATAAAAATAAACAAAAAAATACAATCACAACAAAAAATTACTCATAAACTTGCACATAATTTTATTAAACTACCTACAATCAAACTAAAATACAAACTAAACCATACTTAAAATTGATAATACTCGTATTAAACAAATAAATAAACTTGATTCTTTATTGCTACATTTCCCTTTTTTGAGTCATTACCTATTTAAATAAATACGGTCGAACTATTTGTTACATATTTAATAAAGTATCTATATGTACAATACTATGCTCATAAGTGACCTGTAATTAATGTTCTTGAGAAAATAAAGTTCCTTAAACCTAATAGTTATTTTTACTAATTTTTAACGTTATCACCTAAGAAATGTTCATAATACGAACCATATGAAAAACGACGTCGTATTAAAAGGCAGGTTAACAGTTAATAGTCGTCTTAGTGCTAAAGTGAAAAGTATAACATAATATAATGGCTATTTTCACGGCGCCCTTCTTAGTGAATAATAATCATCAGTTAATTTCTCACCACAATAGACAATCACTTAATTTTACATTATTATATAATACATTATGTGCGATGAGAATGGGATGGAACCTTGTCTAAATCAATATAAAATGACAGTTAGTAGTTCAAGTAGCGTTAGTAAAAAAGTACTGAACAAATAAAATTAATTTTTTTTTAGTATTAGCTACTTAGCTAGTATTAATTATTTTTACGAACAATCCATAGGGTTATGAAAATACATAAAAATATTTCATGGTTGTAATCTATTTAATAAAATATACATCTCTCATTTAAAATAAAACTCCAAGAGAAATGTACGCGCACAGAAAACAACTAGTATACGCGAGCTTCGACGCGAGTTTGCCGTAGGACTGGAGATAAAAATCGATATATCGAAACATCGAAATTATTATTTAAAATTAGCGATATTTATTACGAATATTTTTTGGACGATATATCAATAGTTTGATATTGAAATGTAGATATCCATGGTCCATATTTTTTTAAGTAAATTTTTAGTTTTAATCTACTAAATCGTCATAAACTTAATCTACTGTACTTCAATTATGTTTTTCCTCTTACGATACGGCATCAATATAAACGGCGAGTACATCATTCACCTTCGATTTGCCGACGATATCGTGCTTATGGTGGAATCCCTGCGGGACCTCGGCATTATTCTCAGTGACCTCGATGGAGTTTCCCGACGGCCTTAAAATGAATATGGACAAGAGAAAAATCATGTCGAATATCCATGTCGTGCCCACTCCGATATCGGTTGGAGATTCTACTCTCGAAGTTGTTGACAAGTACATATCTACCTAGGACAAAATGTCCGACTTGGTAGGCCCAACTTCGAGAGAGAGGTCAATCGTCGAATTCAGCTCGGATGGGCAGCGTTCGGGAAGTTAAAAAACGTCTTTTTATCCGTCATACTTCAGTGCCTGAAGTCGAAAGTCTTCGACCAATGTGTGTTACATACGCAGTGATGATATACGGATATGAGACGTGGTCACTGACTTTGGGCGTTTTAAACAAGTTCCGAGTCACACAGCGTGCAATGGAGAGGGTTATGCTTGGTATTTCTCTGCGAGATTGAATGAATGATGAAAGAAATGATGATATTCGCAGCCGAACGAAGGTTGCTGACATAGACCAACGCATTTGTGAGCTGAAATGGCAATGGGCAGGGCATATAACTTGTAGAACTGACGGCCGATGGAGCAGAAAGGTTGTCAAGTGGAAACCACGTACAGGCAAACGCAGCATCGGACGACCGTCCGCGAGATGGACAGACGTCTTGAGGAAAGTCGCTGGAAGTCGTTGGGTGGAGGCTGTTTTGAACCGGTCGCTCTGGAGGTCGATGGGAGAGGCCTACTTTCAGCAGTGTACATCCAATCGCCGATATGATGATGATGATGATGATGAATTACTCTATTCCTACTCTACCTACATATCTTTTTCCTCCTTCATATATATACAGGATGTCCCAGAACTCAACGTCAAGCCAAAACAGGGTGACAGGATTGATTGTAAGCATCATGAGAAAAATCAGAAAAAAAATCTATCCCATGCAGTTTGGAAATTATGGGCATTTAAGCAAAACTTAGAAATTTGGTCAAACTGTAACCATTTTTCGGTTATTGTGGTTAATTTTTATTATTTTTGTTCATTTAAACTTTGAAATCGTAACCATAAATAACATTTCTAGAACCACAATCAAAAATAATGACACAATTGCCCCAAGTTTTCTAGAATTAAGACTATTTGTTAAACTATGAATTTAAAATTTTCAAAATTTGTCGACTTTGAAAGGCCCTCCTTTAAAAAAAATGTACTAAAGTGCCTTGGCAAGTACCATTAAAAGTTCGTGCATTTAATCAGGATTGTAAAATGGTACAATACTTGTTAGTTTCAATACTTGTTAGTTTCATACTACAAAAAAACTAGTAAAAAAATAAAAACCTCAAGTAACCCGATTTTTGCTAACCCATTATACTCAGTTCAAATGTTTTTTATTCGTACAAGCTCTTGGTAGGTTCTTAATTTAACGGCAAAATGATGAGAGAGATGGATAGTGGACATGTTTGTCATTAGCGAGCGAGACAGAGAGTGTCGCCGCTTTTACCAAAGTCAACAAAAGTAAGTAAAATTAATAAAATAATGAAAAATCTCGACTTAGTTTAGTTTAGGTTTATTAGAATAAAAGGAAATAACATTTTTTATTACAATAAATGTTCAAATTGTTTGCCATCAGCCTCAATACACGCTCTACATCTTCTTAAAAAAGATCTATTTATTAGCCGGGCATATCCTCGAGAGTTGATGTCCTCAGCAGCTTGAGAAATTCGTTCACGCAGTTCGGCTACGCTGTCAATGGGCTTTGTATAAACTTTTTCTTTGAGAACGCCCCAATAAAAAAAATCCAGTGGATTTAAATCTGGGGAACGGGCTGGCCACGAGATAGTGCCTGAACGTCCAATCCACCTTCCCGGATATTCCTGGTTAAGGAAATCTTTGACTTGCACTGCGTAATGCGCTGGGCAGCCATCTTGTTGATACCACATGTGGCGACGATCTGTTAGGGGTACGTCCTCTAACAAAGTTGGTAAATTTTCTCGTAAAAAATGTAGGTAATTCGTGGCATTCAAGTTCTCAGGCAGCTCAAAAGGCCCAACAACTTTGCCGTTTAAAATTCCGGTCCACAGGTTTACCTTAAAGCGATACTGGGATCTATCTTCTCGCATTAAATATGGATTCGACACATGCCACTCGTGAAAATTGTGTAAGTTTATGTAACCATCTTTTTTAAATGTAGTTTCATCAGACCAGAGAACTTTTTGGATGAATTGGGGATTTTCATTATGCCTCTGTAGCATTGTTCTACAAAATGAAATCCTTTCAGGATAATCTCGAGGAAGAAGACTTTGAACTCGTTGTGCGTGAAACGGATGCATTTCGGCTTTTTGTAAAATACGATGTGCTGTGCTTTTGGGTATTCCCGTTCTTTCTTCAATTCCACGAACTGAAATACTTGGGTCATCTGCTACCTCTTGCAACACTTCCTCCTCGTTAGGAAAGTGAGCTCTACCTCCAGCCCGTATTTGATTCGAGAAATGACCGCACTCCGTGAGTGAACGGTGCACATTAACAAACACGCGGTGATCGGAATAGCGCTCTAAATTTGGATATCTTTCACGATAAAGTCTAGCGGCGGCACTAGCGTTGCATCTGCATTCTCCATAAATGAGATGCATGTTCGCATATTCATGTGAAGTGTAGCGCGTAGGCATGGTAGATAATAAAGATGCCAACACAAAAATCCAATTCCAAAAGAGAGAAGCCAAAGTTGTCAGAACTAAATCAACACAAGCGAATACGGAGAGGTGCGCAGTAGACGAATGAGCGAAACGTACTAACAGTCAACGGTGTCAGGCGCATCTCCGTCTAGTGAGACGTTACGTCTCGCTCACAGTGGCGTGGCGTCACTATCTGTCTCGCTCGCTCATGGCAAACATGTACACTATCCATCTCTCTCATCATTTTGCTGTTAAATTAAAAACCTACCAAGAGCTTGTGCGAATAAAAAACATTTGAACTGAGTATAATGGGTTAGCAAAAATCGGGTTACTTGAGGTTTTTATTTTTTTACTAGTTTTTTTGTAGTATGAAACTAACAAGTATTGAAACTAACAAGTATTGTACCATTTTACAATCCTGATTAAATGCACGAACTTTTAATGGTACTTGCCAAGGCACTTTAGTACATTTTTTTTAAAGGAGGGCCTTTCAAAGTCGACAAATTTTGAAAATTTTAAATTCATAGTTTAACAAATAGTCTTAATTCTAGAAAACTTGGGGCAATTGTGTCATTATTTTTGATTGTGGTTCTAGAAATGTTATTTATGGTTACGATTTCAAAGTTTAAATGAACAAAAATAATAAAAATTAACCACAATAACCGAAAAATGGTTACAGTTTGACCAAATTTCTAAGTTTTGCTTAAATGCCCATAATTTCCAAACTGCATGGGATAGATTTTTTTTCTGATTTTTCTCATGATGCTTACAATCAATCCTGTCACCCTGTTTTGGCTTGACGTTGAGTTCTGGGACATCCTGTATATATATGAAGGAGGAAAAAGATATGTAGGTAGAGTAGGAATAGAGTAATTCATCATCATCATCATCATCATATCGGCGATTGGATGTACACTGCTGAAAGTAGGCCTCTCCCATCGACCTCCAGAGCGACCGGTTCAAAACAGCCTCCACCCAACGACTTCCAGCGACTTTCCTCAAGACGTCTGTCCATCTCGCGGACGGTCGTCCGATGCTGCGTTTGCCTGTACGTGGTTTCCACTTGACAACCTTTCTGCTCCATCGGCCGTCAGTTCTACAAGTTATATGCCCTGCCCATTGCCATTTCAGCTCACAAATGCGTTGGTCTATGTCAGCAACCTTCGTTCGGCTGCGAATATCATCATTTCTTTCATCATTCATTCAATCTCGCAGAGAAATACCAAGCATAACCCTCTCCATTGCACGCTGTGTGACTCGGAACTTCGGAGCTCGTTGGCGTAGTTTCTAGTGACCCTGCCGGGGGTCGTATGTTCGATTCCCATCCACGGTCAAATGTGACGAAAACATATGTTGGCTGTGTAAAATCCAATCCAAAATGTGTTCCCGAGGTGAGTTGACGTCAGGTCAGCGGCCGGTCTTTAAAATATAGCCTAATTTTAGGACAACATGTGAAATCATATTCTGTCGACCCCACCTAGCATGGGATACGTATTCACATTTTTTTTTAAATTAATTCTTTGTATTATAGTTCACTTAAGAGTAGGGGGGGGGGGCACAGGGGATGATTGCTTAGGGCATCAAGTTACCTTAATCCGGCACTGCCCGTGGTCCGCCTTGTAAGGGCGGGTGAGGGCGCGCGAAGGGTTATTTCCAAAACAAAAGAAAAAAAGGATGTATATGTGTGGTTTTGTTATCTGAGGAACAGGAACTAGCAATTGAATTTTAAATTCAAGTGCTAGCTAATTAAAATTCAATTTATCTTTCTTCTTAATAAAATAAAATAGAATAAAAAAATTATATGGCAAAATATTTTTCATATGATTTAATTTCTGTAGGTTCTGTAAAAAAAAACTGTCCACGACATTATTGATGGTGTAAACATTAATTATTTAGTTTCATCCACGGTCTAGTATTTTACTAGACCGTGGATGAACCGTCGACCGTGGACCGTGGTTTCCTGTCATGTCCTTTGCATTCATCATCATCATCATATCAGCCGTTGGATGTCCACGGTTAAATGTAGGCCTCCCCCATCGACCTCCAGAGTGACCGGTTCAAAACAGCCTCCATCCAACGGCTTCCGGTGACTTTTCTCAAGTCGTTTCTCCATCTCGTGGATGGCCGTCCGACGCTGCGCTTGCCAGTACGTGGTCTCCACTCGAGAACCTTTCTGCTCCATCGGCCGTCAGTTCTTCAAGCTATGTATGTGCCCTGCCCACTGCCACTTTGCAAATCCGTTGGGTTATGTCGGCAACCTTCGTTCGTCTGCGGATATCTAATTTTTATATTTACTAAATATTACAATATAATAATGTTCCTAGTGTAGGCCGAGAGAAAAAAAGCCGGAGGAAAAAAAACCACTCGGTACTCTTTTTAACACATCATATTTTGTAAATACAAAAAAAAATATTTACAAAGAACGAGCAAATCATGTCACTGCCAAGCAGCCTTGTCATTAAAAAAATCTTTATTCCTATAATATGCCTTACTACATAATTTGGATTTAATAAAGTGTTTAAATTTATTTAGGGACAAATCTTGCACATTACCAGGCAGTGTATTGTACATGCGTATACAGTTACCTACAAAGGAGTTACTTATTTTGTGGAGCCTAAAATTAGGAATGGCCAATTTATTTTTATTTCTTAAATTTATATTATGTCTATCACAGTTCTTGACAAAATGTTTGTTTTTATGTGTGTATAATATATTTTCAAAAATATATTGAGAATAAACAGTTAGTATTTTTATTTCCTTAAATTTATTTCGTAAAGACTCACGGGTGCCCATACCGTATATAGCTCTGACAGCTCTCTTTTGCAAAATAAATATACATGGGATATCAGCAGCGTTTGCCCACATCAGTAAACCATAAGTCATGATGCTGTGGAAATAGCTGAAATATACTAATCGCGCGGTTTTGATATACGTCAACTGCCGTATTTTTTTTTACTGCGTAAGCTGCGGAGCTAAGTCTGCCAGATAACTTACCAATATGAGGACCCCACTGTAATTTTGAATCTAAGGTTATACCTAGAAAGACAGCCTGATCGACCAATTCTATTTCCTTATCCCTAATCCTGATACTGGTTGTAGCCAACTTAAGATTCGGTAAAGTGAATCTCGCACATTTTGTTTTGGATTCATTTAATAGTAGATTATTTACATTAAACCAGTGGATAACCTTAGAGAGAGCCCTGTTTACATCGTCGAGTGAATTTTGTCCACGTTTAACCTTCAACAGTAAAGATGTATCATGTGCAAATAAGACTATCTCATGATCATCTCTAACAAGGTGAGGGAGGTCATTAATATATACCAGAAATAGAAAGGGACCTAAAATTGAACCTTGAGGAACTCCCATTATTACAAGAGAGCCGGGGGACCGCTTGTCGTTGATCACCACGCTTTGGGTCCTGCCACTCAAATAAGAAGTGACAAAATCGAGAGCGGTACCCCTAATTCCATAACGATGTAGTTTCCTGATTAATGTCTGATGCTGGACACAATCAAATGCCTTAGAAAGGTCACAGAATACATCATAGGCATCGTGTGACTGATTCCAGGCCTCATAAATAGTCTCTAAAAGTTTAATTCCAGCATCAGTAGTAGACCGGCCGCGAGTAAAACAAACCTCCTTCACCGCTGGAGAGACCGCAGCACTGCCCAATAGGGGATCGGACAGTAATCAGATTAAAATCTAAAATGTGCCTAAATAAAATAAATATACTGTTTTACGATTATTTACCTAAAAATAATTTAATATAATTCATTTAAATATTTTTAAATGAAGAAATAAAATGTTGTTATATTCAATATTTTTAAACTGTACTGAAACACCAATCACAGTGCGTGACGTCATCTGTGGACAATCATTGACTGCATGGGTACTATCTACTTAGTTTACTCAGTTATTTCCATAATTTTGTTGAAATTATAAAAGTTGCTAAAAGATTATTGATGAATTAGGATACGGTAATCGATTTAAAAGCTGTCACGTGGTGTTCAACCAGTTTTTTATAATGAAAAGAGGGTTTACGACAGCCGACAATCGAAATCTTCCCAGAGTGAATACGTTTCTGATTTGCAATTTCTTCGCAAGTAATTCAGACTTTTGTGACAAAACTTGTGTTTTAAAATGTGAAAACTTCTGTATTAGATACTATTATAAATATATAATAATATATTATTTGCCATAAATACCTAGGTACTTGAAAAAATACCTCCTTGAAAAATAACCTTTAATATTACACAATATATGTATTATACCTACTGTACTGTACTAGCCTGTATACCACCCACTGCTGAGCGAAGGCCTCTTCTCTATATAGACGAAGGGTTGGAGCTTAATCCACCACGCCGCTCCATTGTAGGTTGGCGAATAATATACTACTATGAGTAACGATCGCTATCAGGTGTATATGATAACAACCGGGACCGACGGCTTTATGTGCTCTCCGAGACACGGTGGGGAGAACCACAAGGACATACACCCAGACCGGAAACAAATATTTGTACAAATACAATTATCTGTCCCGAGCGGGAATCGGACCCGCGACCACCGGCGCGGGGTGTTGAGGCGACTACTCGCACCACTACACCAGAACGGACGTTGCAAGTAGAATACTGTCAACACTATATCACATTCTTTAGTGTTACAAAAAAAATACAAAAAGAAAAAATCTATAATAGTAGTTGACCGTAGAGAGAAAAAATTTACTAAAAATTAATTTAAGCACATTTCGTTTTATTTATTTGTAGTAATTAATGTATATTTACGTCAAAATGATCTTCACAAAAGTAAATTGGTGAAATTAATTTCGTTGCCTTTTCTACTCGCTAAGTCTAACCATTTTTTTCGTTTATCTGCTTTTTTTGACATATGAAATGAATATTTTATTTGGAGTACATTTTGATGTGTTCGTACATTGAGGTACTGCACACCAACGATATTTTTTGCGTTCCATAAGAACAAATAAAAAATCTACTCGACGAAACAAAACTTCTCGTGAACTTATGCTCATGCAGCTGTTTTATTATAACCCCAGATGACGTCACGCGCTCTCAGATGATATAGCGTGGCGTTTTGGCGGGATTTTTAAACAGACAATATTAAAACATGATTTTAAGTACCTAAACGGCTATAAAAAAATAAAATTTTATTTTTTATGGGAATAAGTATCCATAAAGATTAATTTAAAACACTTTCTGAAAATTTGTCCGATCCCCTATTCTCAATCGAATCGAAGGCTTTCTCATAGTCCACAAACGCCAAGCACAATGGCCGATTATACTCCTCGGTCTTTTGTATAATCTACCGCAGCCTATGTATGTGGTCTATGGTACTATAGCCTTTTCGAAAACCGGCTTGTTCGGGAGGCTGGAAGTCATCAAACTTGCCCGTCAGACAATTCGTAATTACCCTAGAGAACAGCTTATAAACGTGGCTCAGAAGCGAAATGGGCCTGTAATTCTTTAACAGGGTGTTATCACCCTTTTTGAAGAAGAGTACCACCACGCTTCTGTTCCTTCTGCTGTTCGCCCTCTGGCGTTACGCCCTCGAGCAAGATGGCATTAAAGAGCCTCTGAAGGACTTTAAGTACCGGTGTTCCACTCGCTTTCAGAAGCTCGGACGTAATACCGTCCTCGCCCGTTGCCTTATTGTTTTTAAGCTGTCCCAGAGCCGTACTAATCTCGTGCAAGCCGATGTCCGGGATTTTTTCGGAATAATGTCGGGTTAGCTCGGCTCGTGGATCTTCAGCCGAACTACAAACAGGTTGATTGACCGGGGTATACAACTGTTCATAAAACTTCTCAACCTCCCTCAATATCTCATCCCTGGTCGACGCTGTACCTCCATCCTCTGTTTTCAGCCTCGACAACCGGCTTTGATCAACAGACGAATCCCTTGAGAACACTTTGGAGCCCCGATTCCGCTGTATCGTGTCTTTAATACGTTTTGTATTAAAGACACGTATATCGTGTGTGGGAGATTTCCATATACGTCTGTTGATTCGCCTATATGCTTTAGCGTCACCAGAGGACTGCAGGTTTAACAAGCGTCGTTCCTCCATGAGACTTTGAGTTTGGCCAGAGATTTTTTGGGGGCCGCTTTTACGGCCGGGTCTGTAAAATCGGCTCCCGATTGTATGGACAGTGTTCACCAACCTGCTGTTATATCGTCCACAAAAACTCAATCGTTAAGACGATCAAAACGATTAGATAATTCGAGCTGAAAGCTTTCGGGGTTTTGGATATGTGCGTTAGATGGTCTTAGTGTAGACTTCATTAGGCGTGACTGCTGGAACAGTTGACAGTTGACAGTTGGAACAGTTTGACACTGATATTCAATGTGCCTCTAACCAATAGGTGATCACTCCCGGTTTTCACCCTATGGATCACGGAGACGTCATTGATTATCTGTCGTCTGGTGGTCATGATGAAGTCTATTTTATTCCTAGTGGAACCGTCAGGGCTCATCCAAGTCCACTTCCTGTGAGACGGCTTCTGGAAGAAGGAGTTCATCATAAAGAGTCCCTCCTTCTCTAGAAAATCGGCCAGCCTCTGACTCTTGGGGTTGTGCTGTCCATATCCAAATTGCCCCACTCTCAGCTCATCATCTCGTCTTTTGCCTATCTTCACGTTAAAATCCCCCATGACAACATTGAAGTAGGTTTTATTCGTATATATGGCTCTACTGATGTCCTCATACATAACCTCTACTTCTTCATCTGGGTGTGCCGAGGTCAGTGCGTATACCTGTATGACCTTCAGTGAGTATCTCTTAGACACTCTGAATATAAGGTACGCAACCCTATTTGACATACTTCCGATGGTCACAATGTTGCCAATGAGGGATCTGCGGACAATAAATCCGACACCTCCTTGGGACTGTTGGTCGCCCTCCCGGTAGTAGAACAGGTTACCGGATTTCAGGGTTGTCGTGTTCTCCCCCTCTCTTCGGACTTCAGATAAACCCAATATATCCCACTGTAACCTGTTCATTTCCTCTTCCAGCTCAACAATCCTTTCATCACACCTCAGGGTACGAATGTTGTGAGTTACCAGGGCCAGGTGTTGTTGTTGGTGGCAGCGGAATCTCACCCGGAGATTCTTAGCACCCCCTGCCCTACCGTTACCTGAGCCACTGCCGTAGCTGGTAATAGTAGGACCACCGGGGACTGGGGGCCCGGGCTCTTTTTTGCTTGTCATAATAACAATGGGGGGGGGGGGGTTGCCTATACTTGCCACGCTTGGCAAACGTGTTAGCGAGCGCAGTGTGTTATACCAGGGCGAAGTGACGCCGCTGCCCATCACCACCCTGATCGGTGCATGGTTGTTCGCACCGCTATGGCCTTTAGTCGGCTTTTACGACACCTCGGCAAGAAAGAGGTCGGTACTATTCTTCTCTGCCGGTCACCTCACGGCACCACCTTTGATTTAATTATATGTAAATTCTAGTAGTAATATTAGAAATTATTTGCGATAACAAAAGCGCTTTTTTAACTATAGACAGTTGTAAATTAAACATTAAAACAAATTATTTAGTATTTAAGATTAGAAATTTACTATACAATTTAAATTCGAGAAATGTTTACGTTGAGCTAGTCTGGGTACCCTACCACAGAGATATATCAGGTAACGAAAGAGCTGATCAAGCAGCAAAAAATGGGTATGATGAGGACCACAGAGATGTTGTTAAAACACCTTTCTCCGATTACTTTCCAATCATCAAAGACGAGATTAATGCTTTAACTTTTTTTTTTACAACTTGGAAAGATTGTTGGATTATAACAAAGCAGAATAAAGGACAATGGTACGCTAAAATTCAAAAAGACTTCAATACTAAGCCTTAACATCATCAGCTATGAATCAAGAAATTTTATTTCCATAATTACTAGAATGAGATTTGGACATTGTCTAATTCCCTCCCATCTTTTCAAATTAAAAATTATTTAAGATCCTAACGCCGAGTTGCACGAAACCAATTTTAAATTTAAGTGTTTATTAAACTAATTTAATCACAAGAATCGTGATTATCTGTTGCACGAAACCTACATCTGATTAAGTTAACAAAAAAATTTAGTTTAATTAAAGACCTATCTAACGGATGATTAATTCCAACAGCTTTAAATTAATCATGAGATCAACTAATTTTAAAATTAATTGCAACTTAACTAACGGAAAGTTAGCGACGGTTTCGTGCAACTCGCCGTAAGTGTACTAAATGTAATGAACCTTACGTTGACTTAAACCACATTATTTTTAAATGCGAGTCATTGAAGCTACATAGATTAATCCTGGTTTCTGATATAAATAAAATTTGCTCAGAAAATAAAATAAATATTCCCCGCCGCCCAGAAGAAATATTAGCCAATCCACGATTTTTTAAACCCTGATTAAAGTTTATATGTTCGTCAATAGAGAAGATATAATAAAGGAAAATGTAAAGTATAGAAGATTTTGTTCAGAATTATATAATATTATTGTCTTAGTTTAATATGTAAAAAAAATTTGTACAGCTTAGAGCGAAAGACTCGAATCCAGCTCTCAATAAATAAATTTAAAAAAAAGGTTTCACCCAGTTTTACCATAAAGTATACGAAAATAATGTTTTAAAACAAGATATGTCTTGAGAATATGCTATTGTTAAGATTTAATTTAACCATTTAACGTATAATTATTTTACAAATTATGTGGTTATAATATAAAATATTACTTGTTTCAAATACAAGTGACATCTGGGTGACGTGACGCTATATGTTTTTAGTTTTGTCACTTTGTGGGAATAGAAACTTTGAAGGAAAATTTATATAAAATAAATTGACTGTATAATAATTTTAGTTTAGATCTACATTTACAAAGTTTTATTGAAAGTGTTCATTTTCATATCATAAGGTTTTTGCTTTAATAGTGTAGTATTTCAATTCGTAGGTATATATATTCAGTTCATCGACCTTGTTACTGACAGGTTCATCGTTGTGAGTGAACTAATATATGAAAGTAGTGTTATAGAAGATAAGTAAATTAAGAGGATGGAGCCCTCGAGAGAACCAGGCGAGTAATAACATACTTTAGCTTTATATTAATAATAAACAACTAAGTCATTTGTCAAATGAAACTGAATTAATTACTAGATACCCAATTGTTACCAATGAAAAATATACTGTGTGATGTCCCTTGCTTCACATAATTCCTATTCAATTATTTTAAAATATGGATACTACATTTGTTATTAAGATAAAAATAAATAGTTTTGATTCACAAATTATTTTGTATAACATGATTAATATAATCAGGGTTGATTAATTATAATTATTAGGAGTAAATGACCAAGCAATTAAATAAATTATATACAAATAAGAACTCTTCAAGTAATTTTGTAAGTTCTTAATAAGTATCTATTAAATTTTTATCCATTGAACTACAAATATATTAAAATAACATGTTTCTTCAATATTTTAGTAGAAGAATAGGTCAGTTAGATTTAATAATTAAATGACTGCAACTGTACTAATATTAAATTGCTCAAGATTAAATAGAAATTGTCAACTTGCAGTGAAGACATTTTAAAGTTTTTAATGTAATCTATATCTTTGACTATGTAGTCAATGATATACCTATTTTGTTTGTATTGTTTTGTTGTTATTGTATGTACAAAATGTACTTACATATGTTATGTACATTTTGAATACTAAATGTACTTAGCAATTTGCTTTGAATATTACCTACTAGATGTGCCCAATCAATTTAGCTGTGTGAGTCCTGAACCTATGGTTATTTTGGGTTCTTTTTTTTATTATTATTAATTTTCCTCTACGAGTTTTCAGACGCCCATACCCTTTTTTACTGCCTTTATATATTATTACACAGGCATTATTACATCAGCAGACAATATATTATCATTATTTAAATACCTATGAACTATACTTAGGATCTCTAGTTCTGGAACCATGAGTCCACATTGACCACTTATTTTGGGTTGGTTACTTACACTTATACTGGTTATTTTGGGGTTAGCCTATGTGTTAAATAAAATCAAAAATGGAAATGAGGTGTTTGCTCAGCAGTGGGTTATTTACAGGCTGATACAGTACAGATAAATCAAATATTTAACTATCTACCAATCAACTTTGCCACACTAATAATTGAGTACTTTAAGTGTAAAAAATTTAAAACTATTTCATAAAATCAAATATTTCTATTCGACAAGAAGGATTTCAATATTTTTCACCTTTGAAAATGAGCTTAAAAAACATTTTATAAGTAATGATTATGTTGAACAAATAAGTAAAAATAATAAAAAATAAGTTGATAGTTAAGTTGATAGTTAATCAAAATCAATGTATGTAATGAATATTATTATTGAAGAATATCTTGAAATTACTCCCTTGCGGATTTGCCAGTATCAGAGTTCTTTTTTTAACTTTGGTTTATTTAGGGTTATAGTGAGAGTACAAGTTCAGTTCCAATTCCCGCAGCAGTTTGTATGAATATTTTTAATGTAGAAATAAATTTAAAAAAAACTCTATGAGAAAATATAGGCCCATTGATAAAAAAATGTAATGCATCCGCTTTGGCCTAATGGAAAGCCCATCTCCGAAGCGTAATTGAATGATTTAAAAGCTTGTTGCATCTTATCACAGAAGTTGCCCAAGATTTTTATAATAACTTAACGGGAGATGTAAATTTTGAATATGACATAGACGGGTTTTCTGATGAAGTAAATTTTGAGGTAGAAGTGGACAATGGCGATTAAATAATATAAGTTGTATTTTTTTTGGCTTGCATTTAACGACAATCATGCTATATCCACACAATGATCAGGTCTATGTTGGAGCACGCTTGTTTAGAAGATGCCTATTCACATTTGCTTTGAAGGTACTTAAGTTTTACATAGCAGGAAATACATGCGCTGGCAGGGTATTCCACACCTTAGCAGTTCGTATCAGAAACATGGAGCAAAAACGTTTCGTTCGAGCAAATTGGACGTCAACCACATAAGAATGCCAACGCTGATGGTTTCTTGCTGTTCTGTGGTGGAACGGTGAAGGAGGATCAAGGTCGAATAATTTTTGAGCGCAATTAAAGTCTTCAAAGTATATCTGAAAAAAAAAAAACATAAGCAGGCGACATTCCATCGGTGCTGTAAGCTATGCAATTTTGCTTGCTTGCTTTTGAGTAGTGATAATGATGAACAATAGTGCTTTGATTAAGTAATAGTTACATGTACAAAAATATTAATGTGTAAAACTGGTACCTATGTATGTTCAAGTAACAATAAAAGTATGATAAAAATAGAAATATTACAAAGTTATTTAAAGTAATCTACCTACCTGTAAAACCTAAACATATTGCTATAAAAAACCAATCCACAAAACAGTAATTTTGCAATAAGGAACCATCAGGTTTTTGATCTAAAACAGATAATAAAATGTAACAAAAACCTCTAATCTAGTTGTCACATATTGTCATCAATAATAACTTTAATGTTGTAAAGTTGTTTATTTCAAATAACTTACCTATTTATTTCTACACACTTTTTAAACAAAAATCTAATTATCTCGATTAGTATGGCTCTGGGACAGCTTAAAAACAATAAGACACCGGGCGAGGAAGGCATTACGTCAGAGCTTCTAAAAGTGGGTGGAACACCGGTACTTAAAGTCCTTCTGAGGCTTTTTATTGCCGTCTTGCTCGAGGGCGTAACGCCGCGAACCTGGTACAGAAGCGTGGTAGTGCTCTTCTTCAAAAAGGGCGATAATACCTAGTTGAAGAATTACAGGCCCATTTCGATTCTGAGCCACGCTTATAAGCTGTTCTCTAAGGTCATTAAGAATCGTCTGGCAAAGCAAGGCAAGTTTGATGACTTCCAGCCTCCGGAACAAGCCGGTTTCTGAAAAGGCTTTAGTAGCATATACCACATACATACGCTGCGGCAGATTATACAAAAGACCGAGGAGTATAATTGGCCATTGTGCTTGGTGTTTATGGACTAGGAGAAAGACTTCGATTCGATTGAAACTTGGGTGGTTGGAAACATTGCATTCTCTAGCGATGCTATATTGACTACCATTATGTCAAAGCGTTGCAGTGCTTGTACAATAACGCCAGTATGTCGGTTCGAGTACAAGGCTTAGCATGAGAGCGATTCCAATGCAGCTAGGTATGAGAGAAAGAGATGTCATATCTCCGAAACTGTTTACCGCAGCATTGTAACACGCTTTCAAGCTTATGGAATGGAAAGGATTCGGCATCAACATAAACAGTGAGTACATCGGTCACCTTCGATTTGCCGACCATATCTTGCTTATGGCAGAATTCCTGGAAGATCTCAGCATTATGCTCATTGCCACGGTTGGACCTTAAAATGAACATGGACAAGAAAAAAATCATATCGAATGTCCCATGTCGTGCCCACCCCGATATCGATTGGAAATTCTACTCTCGAAGTTGTTGACGAGTACATCTATTTACCTAGGACAAAAGATCCAACATTGTAGGTCCAAATTCGAGAGAGAGGTCAATTGTCGAATCCAGTTAGGACGGGCAGCATTCGGGAAGTTAAAAAACGTCTTTTCACCCGTCTTACCTCAGTACCTGAAGTCGAAAGTCTTCGACTAATGTGTGTTACCAGTGATGACCTACGGATCTGAGACGTGATCTCTGACTATGGGCCTTTGCAATGGAGAGGGCTATGCTTGGTGTTTCTCTGCGAGATCGAATCAGAAATGGTGAGATCCGCAGGCAAACGAAGGTTGCCGACATAGCCTAACGGATCTGCAGGTTGAAGTGGCAGTGGGCAGGGCACATAGGTCATACAACTGATGGCTGATGGAGCAGAAATGTTCTTGAGTGGAGGCCTCGTACCGGCAAACGCAGCGTCGGACGGCCATCCACGAGATGGACAGACGACTTGAGAAGAGTCGCTGGAAGCCGTTAATGGTCAGTGGATATCAATGGCTGATATAATGATGATGAATATTTGTGACATTTAGTCATTTCAGCTTTTTCCGCGGTAGTTCCCTTTCTTAAGGTTGTCTCCCTGACATAAGACAGAGCTAGTGTGTCGACGCAAGTTGTTTTCCCACAGAAGCGCCCATATCCTTTCCCAGGAAACCAGTTTTAATCCATGAGGTCTCTTGCCATCATAACAACTTATTCCAGTAGGCTAAATAAGAGCAGGAACGTCAATGGTGGTAAGGGTTTCATTCAGGGACCTGTTGCAGAAACATCTATGTGACTACTCTTGAAGCAAGAAAGTCCGTGTAGTTCGAAATAATTAACATTCTTTCCAGAGGGATATCTGTGTTTAAAGCACAGTGGTGCTCCTAACCGTAGACCTACAGTAATTCGAAAACTTTCATTATCTAAAAGTTTACTACAAACCTAGTACGGTTTTTGTCTTTCTCATTCTCTGTTCTTTGCGCATTTTTCATGAGTATTGTGAACCAAGGGCATGTCCCAAAGTAATTTGTACTATACACAGAAGCAAGAATAGCAGGAAGAGCGACACTACAATTTTTTTTTTACGCCTATGCCATCGTCTCTAATCGTTAAAGTAGCTTGGGTCCAGGAATTTTGGTCAAAAGTAAAATTTAGAATTTTTTCTAAAGAACTTTTTTAAGTGCATAAATTTTACTGGTCAGGTCAGGGAATTTTCACGGTTGCATGCGAAAGCGATCCCGTGGCGCCCCACTACGACGATGAGGGCACCGCTGGGTTTTAGTGCGGTATTCTGGCACGTTCTGCGTGCCAGCGAGTCCCACATACCCGCCGCCTCTCCGTGGCGGGATGCGTAAATGCATTTCCCAGCGATAAAAAAAAAAAAAAAAAAAAAAGGTCAGGGAATTTTCGAATTGTCTCGCGTGAAGTATGTACGTTAATTTAGTGACAAGTAGACAATATTTCGAAATAATTATAGGTAATATGAGAATTAGGAGTATCCAATTTTTCATTGTCGTCCAGGAATTATTTTAATTTTACTGTCTAAAATTGGCTGTGTTCCTTCATCAAAAAGTGGTGAAAACCCTAGAAGATAAAATGTATTTCTTTGAAGTATTTTCAAATTAGGTGCAATTTTAGTAAAATTTTCATTGCCGAATTAATTTTCTTAGGAGTAAAATTATCTGTGAAAAATTTTTATATTTTGAATAGTTTAGTTTGAGGCCAATGATAATAAATTTAAATGAGTTTTATATCATTGGCATCATCAATTTGATCAAATCTGCAATGACATCATCTACTTTGCCTCCTATGGTTCCATCATCTAGGTACCATATGTTTAATTTCTCTAAATTGAGAATATGGTACATATTATGGTTGTTTAGTTTTAATTTGGCTGATAAAGAACCAGTTTTGGTTTTATCAGCATGTAGAAATTTATAGGAAAACAAAAAGAGGTTTTGCTAATCTGAATCAGTGTCCGAAAAACATTTTTGAATCATGGTTGATAATAAGATCTAGATAGAAATATCCTAGCTTCTTTAGGAACTTGTTTAACCAAGGGGCTATTTTGGTAAAATTTAATAATTTATTTTTAAATGGAATCGTATTAATATGTTTATCGTAGAAGAAATAACTGATAAAGTAGGCAATGAATTCTATGGCACCAATGGATCGCTGTTGCAATGGTTAGTGTGAATTTTTAAATCTTTGTGGACCTTAAACGATCTTCCGTTAGTGTATTGGGATTAAGTGAAAAGTTCCAGTTAAGATGCATTGGTTCTTATAAAATGATATGACATATTATTAGACTATATACAGTGCACTTAAAAACACACATTATGTCACTATAATGGTGCTGCTAAGGCGTCGACAGAACGGAGCCCCATTGTAGGAGAAGCCAGCTGTTGCCTCAGATCGCTGTTTCTGCTAACATCACAATGACTATTCTCAAAGTTATCATAACCTGTACTTAAAGAAATTATTTTAAAATTTTCTAAAAAACATACACATGGTTATGATTAGGACGAGAGTAGTCTAAGACCTCGCCACCTATCACCTGGGGGAGAGAAGAGGGTTAAAAAGTTATTAACAAACCCCTTACTGGTTACCTATTAATTTGTTAGTATTATTTTTAAATCAGTATTTCTTTGTTTTAAGTTAGTAGTAAGTAATTACTATTAGTGAATATAATTTATGCATGATCCTTAAAATATATTTCAATATTTGATAATATTGATTCTATTGGTATTATTTAGTCTTATTAATTTTACAGAGATGGCGCTAATTTTTATTTACTCGAATGGCAAACAGATGGCGTTATAAGACAGCCTCTTAGTTTATTTTTATCAGGTATAACATTTACCTTTAATACATTCTTTAAGTAATCCATGTTGATTTTAATAAATTGTCTCACCGTAAAAACTGCCATAACCATATTATTTTATCAATTCCTAGGTTTTTTAGGTAGGTTTTGTTTTTTACCATTTTTGATAAATAGTATTTAAATAGCTAATTTAAGAAAAAAATGGCATTCAATATTTTTGGTAGACTTAAAAATATTTTCCTAATTATTTAATATATATTATATAGGTACATACATAATATATTAATAAAAATATCATTATTATTTTTGGTTTAGTTTATTGGTATTGTTATTGGTTTTGGTTTTCTTCCTGATGTTTCAGTTTTACAATGATAGATTAGATTTCCATCCAGGTACCTATAGGTCTTAAAAGTTATAAATTGTTTTTTTTTTTTTTTTTAATAATTAATTACTTACTAAAACATTTTTTACTTAAAATTATTGTTGTGTTATTTTAATCAATTTTATTATTTTTTTTCTCAAAAATCAAGATTTTGAATTCTGGAGGCTAGGGTAAAAATATGTTAATAGAGATTGTTAGGCCCAGACTCCACCAGAGCGGAGATGTGCGGAGATGTATTTTAACAACCAATAGAATTTCGTTCAGTGGTATCCACTGAAGCAGAGGGAAGACGAGGTGTGTAAATAACTAAATTCTGTATATTAAATACATCTCCGCACATCTCCGCTCTGGTGGAGTCACACCCTTAGTCTGGTCAAATTGCATGCTTCGTTTTGAGGAAGCAGTAGCACGTGTGATGCGTCGCGACAGGCAGCGCGGGTGGATTGCAGGGTGAGGGGTGCGCAGTCGTGTGCAGTGGACCACTCAACGTCGCACAAGGTCAAGGAGAATGATTAACAACGAAAATACAGCAAAACAAACGGTGGAGCGGGGTAGGAGCGGGGGACACGGCGCGGCAGTCAGAACAGCGACGCCGTTCGTATTCGCCGCGTGTTTGGCGACGTTCGCGACGCACTCGAAAATCGATGTACGATCTGTGAACGGCATTTAACACTAGTCATACATCGTAATTTTGATTGAATCTTGATGACCTACGTAATGGCTGCACCCATGCGCCCTCGCCTCTTGATTGCAAATGAGACAATCACGATGTCTCTGCAGAAGTCGATTTAATATGCTATTACTTTAAAACGTGGTGATATTTAGTATATTAATTTCTAGCATTGTCATTATGATTTTAAAAAAAGAAAACCTGATTATAATTACTAACATGATAAAAATGATTAAAATAAAAATAAAAAATGATAAAAAATATACCTTTGCAAAATTAACGTAAAAAATACTTTTAGTGAAGTGACTATAACGTAATTTTATATTACGAATCACATCGCCTAGTTTGAGTCTTATTGGTATCGAAACTATCGTGTAGATGTAGTGGATAAAATTGTTAAGAAAGTGTTAAAACTTATTTTCTTAACACTACGCACATATAAACTTATAATGTTTTTACGCCCTATGTCTTTATCTGACATGAGTCGTAAAGAGCATTGCAAGGTTGCCAGTGTATTGACTCCAATGGAGAGGTGAACACATTTATCGGTTCTATCGCTCTATCGTTGCATTACCATTGATGTGTACTCTTCACTTTTCTAACGAGATAAAACAATAAATTTCCTCGTTTGATAGGTTGACGTCAGGGTGATGTAACTGACTGTCCAAAGCTTGCCAAAGAGAGCGGTGATGCCTGGTTCCTAATCAAGCTTACTTATCTGATCTTATCCAAAAATCAATAAAAACGAGTATCGACAAAAATAACTCTTAATTATATTAAATTAACTTGTATTTGATTACTTACTTTTCCAACAAAAATTGTGAACAAATCTTTGTCATTGTATTTTACTTGCTTTCAATAAATTCCAACCAGTTTCATTCCAACAAAACTACATATTTTAATGCACCAGACACATATAATAATAAATACAGTGGTTATAAGATTTTGATATTGTAAATTTTACTTTACTTTTCATGTTCACGCTTTATAATTATAATCTAATTATCTATTAACCTATTATCAGGTGCACGAAATATAAAGAATTTTTGTATTAAGTTTCATTTTCTCATTACCTATTTAAAATAATTAATCGTATTGTTTTGCTATAATTATACATTATTACGATTGTTATACATACTGATTCCATAATTTTACGCGTACATAAAATTTGTGTACTGACAAAATTGTAAGACTGGTTTAAATTATTTTATTAAGTGGTTTTTCAAGAGTGTTGTATCATTGTCAAGGCCTTCTAGTTTATTAGAATTCGTGGCCGCCCTCGTGCTAACTCATTTTTGGCATACTAACATTCTGTTTTAATTTTTGTAATCGTAAATATTTAGGTAGGTATATATAGGTAGATTTTGTATATTTTATTTTACAAAACAATTTTATTATTTTTCCACGTGAACTGATTACATTAGTACATACTTAAAAATATGTTAGTTCTGAAATTCTGAAATTTAAAATGTATGGATTAAGAATATTATCCACAGACTAATTTTATTTTGTCGCTCGTCTCCTTCCCTTGTTTTTGTACCGTATAGAATTTCCTTTACAATATAAAAATAATGAAAAAAAAAAAAAGTTTTAGCGATTAAACATGATTTTAATTTAATTATTTATATTAAAAAAGGGCTTAAAATATATATTATACTGTGTATTTCACGGTTTTTATTGTTTAATTCCCGTTTCTGTGGTAATTTCAGGATACAAAGCCTTTGTGTTATTCATCTCCAGCTACTTACATACCAAGTTTCATTTCTATCGTTTTAGTAGTTTTGCGTTAAAAGAATAACATCCTTCCATCTATCCATACATACATCTATCCATAAATTTATCCATGCATCGCCCATCTTTCTAATACATTGTCCATCCTTCAAAATTTTGCATCGATAATAATATTAATGAAATAGGATTTATTCTCATGAAAACCTTTTAAAATATCCTCTTTCACCTTCGTGATGATGATGAAAATTAAAAAATAATGATGTAGCCGACTTTTGTTAATTAAAATAAGCCTAAAAACCAATTTCCATAATATTTATATATATATTTAAAAAAAAAACATTTATTTTTCTCTTATGTATCTCTCCTACGTTATACAGAGAATAAGTGCATATTTTCATGCTTTTATGCGAACTGGTTTAGGTTGTGTTATTTGTCAGTCAGTTAATAGCGCTTGCCTTTGAAATCTCATCTCGCTCAGCGTTTCGTTGATTCGTGGAAGCTTAGAAAAAACAGCGGGACGCGAGTCAGATTCGTGATCTGAGAGGGTTGCGTCGAGCAAAATCTCACAGAATCTGACGTGGGAGGAGGGGGTGATCTCGGTAAATACCTTTTATTTTAGTAAAACGTATAGCCTGGAGGTGGAAACATCGGTAGGGGGGCCGCAATGACCTTTTTTTTTCGTGTGCATATATTGTACACTTCTTACTAATACGCATTTTCAAAAATCTTACGCGACATTAGGGTAGGGGAAAGGGGTCGAGCAAAATCTCACCGAAGGGAGAGGGGGGTCAAAAAATTGCCAAAATTATCTCATGTAATTTATGGACGGCCCCTAACGACTCATATGGTTCAGCGGCAATGTAATATGATAAACAAATTGAAGGGTATCAAAACAACGTGAGTAAAATCGATGTAAATATTTAAAAGGGAGTAAAATGTTCTTAAAATATCAAAATATAAATTTTAATAAGGGAGTATCCATTAATTACGCTAGTCAATTTTGGCGATTTTACAACCCCACCCCTCTTGGTATGTCGTGACATTTCGCTTGACACTAGGGTCTCGGGATTCCTGATCGTTTTTCATTTCCGGGACCCGGGAAAAATTGTCGAATTTCCCGGGAATTCTCGGATATCAGGAAGTTTTCCTTTTTTTTCTTCGTTGTTTCTGGACTTAATATTGAATAAAACAAAGATATATAAACACATCCAATATAATAAAATATTAGGTCTTTATCTATGAAATTGCCGTTTCGTCGTACTGGCTATTTCAAACTTTAAATTTTTTTTTACTAAGAACTCGAATTTCAAATTATTTTTATTTAAAAAAATATAGAATTCTTTTTTTATAATTAGTCATTTGTTTAATGGTTAGCGTTTTGTTTACATCGCATTTGTACGTTTTTCGTCATCATTGATATGTTAAGAATTCGAGTGATTATGGAGTATGAGTTCCGTCGTGGTCGCAGAGCGGCAGAAGCGGCACGCAACATCAACGACGTTTACGGTGCGAACACTACAAACGATCGTACCACCCGTTATTGGTTGGCTCGCTTTCGTTCCGGAAATTTTGACCTAAGAAATGAACCACGTGGTCGGCCGAAAAACAATGACGAATTAAAGGCGATTGTAGAGGCTGATGATTCTCAAACTACAGGTGAATTAGCAGCAACTTTCGAAGTTAGCATTAAAACAATATGGGCCCATTTGCGTCAAATTGACAAGGTAAAGAAGCTCGACAAATAGGTGCCTCACGAATTGAATGAACGCCAGCGCGAAATACGCGTCGAGACGTGCCTTGCACTGCTCAACAGACACACAAACGTAGACATATTGAATCGCATTGTTACTTGCGACGAAAAATGGATTCTATTCGACAATCGCAAGCGCTCAGCTAGTTGGTTAGATCCTGGTTCAGTACCTAAACAATGCCCTAAACGAAAAATGACCCCTAAGAAAGTGATGGTAATTGTTTGGTAGTCTAGCGCCGGTGTAATTCATCACAGCTTCTTACCAAACGGCATGAGCATTACTGCAGATGTGTACTGTGAAGACCTAAACACAAATGACTAAATCAAACACAATGATGGGGAAGCTGGCACGTCTCCAACCAGCTTTGGTCATTCGCTTGGCTCCGCTGCTGCTGCACGACAACGCTCGACCTCATACTGCACAACAGACGGTCTCCAAATTACAAGAGCTGGGGTTGGAAGTTCTCCGTCATCCAACGTACCCACCAGATCTTGCCCCTACAGACTTCAACTTTTTCCAGAATTTGGATAACTTTTTGGCGGGAAAAAAATTTAATACCCGAGAGGCAGTACAAAATGCCTTTGAATGTTGCCTCCCGTCCAGTAGCGTTTTTCAAGAAAGGCATCAATAAGTTACCACTACGTTGGCAAAAAATCATTGATTCCATGGGTAATTACTTTGAATAATAAAAATAACAAAAAAAGTGTGTTATTTCATCAAAAACGGCAATTTCATAGGTCAAGACCTATTATATATGTAGCATTGTAGTTGTGTCAGACGTACAGAAACAAATTATTTTGTACGGGTTCTGTTTTTTATGCACGGAACCTTAAAAACGCTTAACATTTGTAATGCTTATTTTTATTAAAATTCTTACTATTTATGTTGATTTTTAAAATAGCACATTATTGAAAAATACACGATTAATTTTTAACTTCAAAATAGAATAGAATAGAGATTCATTAAGAAATATTTTATACACTGCTACACATAAAATTAAGTAGTCTAATACACACACAGGTACACGGCACATAAAAACTATAGTTAGGTACAAAAAGAAATACTTAAAATTATAAATACTTAAATGTAGTTACAAAAATAGAATTGACAAAATAAGTACCTAATATTTAAAAGTTTCACAAATATATGTATGTTTATCTTGAAACCCTGATAGAAATAGACTATCGTATATAAAAAATTTATACTGGCTAAGTTTTGTACGATGACTAGGTTCAGCAACTCATTTGTTTATCGTCCTTGGTTCTGACTTTTTTGTTTATGATTATCACAGCTAACAAGCAGGCCGATCACTTGATGTTGATAAGCTGCTCGCCATTTTATATATAAAAGAAAAAAAAAGAAGAAAACAAAGACCAATACTGTGTCGTCATTATAGTGTTATTCCTACAATATTAAGACCCAGTTTCACAACTTGCTGTTAAGTTCCGGCTAACCTAACTGGCACTTTTTTGACAGGTAATTGTATGGGTTATCTGTCAAAATAAGTGATAGTTAGGTTATCCGGAACTTAATAGTAAGTGGTGAAACTGGCCCTAAATCTGCGGTATAGTAAACTAAGTAGTAGCTTCTGCGTGGATATAAACTTCGAACATTAGTAATGCTTAAAAAAGCTTGTGGCCGACGTGACCGTAATGGTACATGATTTGCTTGTTTTTAGGACTGATATGGAATCGACCCTAGACGCTCTTCAATTAAATAAACGACAAGTTTTTTTTTTTGCAAAAACATAATTTTCCAAGAGAATAATTTATTCGTATCTGGCATTTAGTTAATTATATACATTGAAGATATATTTAAAATTTACTTACTCTATAATCGATATTGAATTTGAAAATGCAACTTTTTTTCTTTTTGTCTGTCTGTAACTATGTTGCGCATCACGCTAAAACTGCTGATTGAATTTAAATGAAACTATTAAAACTTATAACTACACTTTTTTTTTTTGTTAGCTTGGACGTATTTTAGAAATTGTTAAGTAGTAGATGAATACCCGTTTATATCGTAGTAGATCATTTAAATTTTTTAATTATCTTTAACAGCTCAATAATGAGTATCTACTGAATAGTAATGAATATTGCTATCAGAGTTTATGATTTAGCTGTTTAAATTTTTGTTACACAAACAACTTTTATCTGCAACCAGCACCATATTGGTAAGTCTTTTGTGGAAAATTCTAAAGAATTATATTGTTTTATAATGAAAATTATCCTATTTATATCCACCAAATTTCATTTGTTTATCGAAAAATTCACTGAGCGTTATCAATAGAGATTACACTTTTTTTAAATAAATTTCTTTACAAAATAATCTAAAAGGTTATCTGTTAGGGCCTTAATTTGCGTTTTAGCATAGAATGTTATTAAAATGTAATCATTATCGTAGACGGCTAATCGCGGGCGTGAGTGAGCCGCGTCACGCCTCGGGAAGCGTTGCTTGGTCACGGCCAAGGTCTTCGCTGTCGGAATTATGTAACTCTGCTATATTTTGTTTGTATTATTTTTCTCTAATTAATTGAATCTCTTGAATTAACGTATTGTTATGTTATTAAGATGTTAAATAAGAAATCAAGATTAAATTATTTGAAGATTTTTTGATTAATTTATTTGATATTTTTTTAAACAAATTATTCAACTATGACATTTTGTATATCTGTTCCAGTAAGGACGTCGATTACATCATTCGTAATCGACACGTCTTGTTATTTCTTACATAAAAATCAAAGTTAAGTAACAATAGCCTACCTACTAAATTCTTATGTGCCTATGTATCACCTACTTATTAACGAACTACATATCGCTTATTTGGTGCAACATTGACGTAACTACACTTTTTGTCAAAATAAACATAATGATATCATAACGCGCGGATGGGTTGATTACGTTCAGAGAAACATCGACAGAATTGTATCTGTGATACTTTTAGCTAGATGTCAGTAATGTCGTTGTGGCAACGGCACTAAATTGTGGATTTTCTGAAGACACAATATCAAATTTGCGATCAATATGTGCAAATAATCAGATTGGCTAAAAAAAAAATGGAAAGCCATTTGATATGAAAGAGCTAAACTTAATCTACTTTTGCTTTAATAGTAATTATTAATACTCAAGTAATATTAAGACCGTTGCAGACTGAAATTACTTTATGTTGTGTTTTTTCTTAAGTATAAGCTTTTTTCTTTCTTTTAAGACTATTATTACAAATAACTAGAGCTAGCCAAATAAATACAAAAGTTGAGTTTTACTTAATTTTTTTTTTGTCATAAAGTACTTAAGTTTGTATGGCGAACATAAAGGGTAATCAACAGTATTCTGGTGGTATATTGTCACAATTACGGGTGTTCTGTTAAAAAAATCAAAATATATGAGAAAGTATTAAATATACCCAGAAGCTATAAAGCACCTATAATAATCACATCTATCGTTATCTTTTAAGATACAACAATACTATATTTTATATTGCTAACTAATCCTAATTTTGAATATATTTATATATATATATATATATATTTTTTTAATTTATTTCAATCTCCTGTAAAAACATAAAATGTACAATTACGTCAATGTCGTACCAAATGAGCGATATGTAAGTAATATTTTTGATAAATATCTCGTAAAATTTAAAAATACTCTGTACAGTCCACTTATTGTTATCAAATCGAAACCAAAATAATAACGTTTTTATTTTATTTACTTCAATCAATGTCAGCGCGAGTGAAACCGCGGACAATAATAAGTAGATATTATAAAATATTATAATTTTGGAACTTGATTGGTATCAATCTGTAGGTATCAAGTCTGGAATGCTCTTCAATAAAATCAGTTTTAAACCTTAAAAAAAAGAAATTAACGGTTTATTGTTTTGTTACGTTCAGTTCATATTTAATTAATAGGTACACATATATTTTACGATGTTATTATATACGTAACTTGTATTAAAAATGAAGAAGCATTATTTCGGACAAGTTCCGGTTGCAGTCCACTTCCGCCTCATGTTTTTTGAGCGTCTCAAGACGGAGTAAGATTTGGCGATCTCGCATCAACCGAGTGCAAACAAGAACCACCTGTAGTCGTCAGAGAATCGCCAAGGTCGCAGGCCCCCGTGGCTTGCTTCTCTGCGTTCCGTTTACCTATATCTCGCGGCAAGTGCATGCGTCGTTCCGCCCCCGCGCCAACTCACCGCACCCGCTACCCGCGCCGACTCACCGCACCCGCTACCCGCGCGCTTGTGTCAAGTCTAGGACAGACATCTGTGTCGGGCTTACTTTGGTTTTTGGGCAATTTTTATAAGAAAAAATAAACAATTCTTATATATCTGTAGTCGTATCTGTTTAAATGCAAATATCCGACTATAAAAAATAATAAAATAATAATAAAAAAAACGTATAAAAATATTTCCAAAGACACGAACGAGTAAAGAAATTGCGCTCGAAAATGAAAGTGTCATTCAAGCGAATGTGATAAGGTGCGCGCGCGATGCTATTATCAATGATAATTGTGCCCCACAAGTCAAGGTCGCCGTGGATCGATAGCATTCACCGGGTGTCAAGCTAGCTAGCTGTTTCACTTGCAATGCTGCACGTATGCATTCATGTTTATCGTATACATGTAACGAGGAAAGTAATGAAAGTGGAAACATTCTTGTTCATAGTCATCTTTACGCGTTTAAAACCATTAGTGAGTAATGCACCGTTATGTGAAAGTTGTAACTGGGGACATTTTTTTTTTAAATTATCCATTGCAGTCACTATAATACATATATAATTAAAATAGATTTTACTACTACTGCACTTTTTTATGTAATTTTCAGCGTTTTTTTTAACTAAAATTATAAAAAAGAAGATGTGGATATAAAACATCGTATATATCATTAGGTAGGTTACTTATAGTAAAGAAAAATATTAAAAACGATATTTAAAAAAAATAGATTATTATTAAGCTTATCTGCTTATCTATAATATAAAAATAAGTCGGGTTTTTCTTCCTGACGCTATAATTCCAGAACGCACGAACCGATTTCCACGGTTTTGCATTCGTTGGAAAGGTCTCGGGCTCCGTGAGCTTTATAGCAAACAAAATTCAGGAAAAATTTCAACAGAAAAGCAGGAAAACAGGGAAAATCATTTTTCACATACAGCGCCATCTATGATACATAGCATGTACTACTTCATCTTTTAATCCCCTAACGAAATGTTACAAAAAAACGAAGCCATCTGGTGGCGAAACGGAGTTCGCCGGGTTTGCTAGTTAATTGTTAAAAACTTAAATATCTATTTCTCATTTACATATGTTTTCATTTAAATGTCGTATTTTTTGACTGAATACTGAATTGGATTGAAATAATCTCATACTAATAATTTATTTTTGATGATCATACTCTGATTACTCGCTCTGGTTTGTATACCTTAACACCTACACCATTTTCCGCCTGCGTAATTTCATATAGGAAAAAATATATTTTCTCACGAAGCTATCGGTTTCATAAATGGAGTATGTCAAAAATACTTACTAGTAAATACACGTTATTGACAGTATTGAAGAGAGAGATATTTTGGTCCTCTTTTATATCAAAGCCATTTTATCCATCATATTGAACGTGGCTGTAAGAGCCTCTGCTTAATGCTTATGAATAAACCTTTTTAATGTCGGCGTCGTATAATATTATGATTATGATGTGTACAGAAATATGCGCATACTGTACACTAGACGTCCCTCGTGGTTTCATTCGAGTTTAGGTTCATGTAAAAAAGTATCGATATTTTTATCGATATACTATATCGTATCGTTGTATCGATACCTTGCGATATATCGTTTGAAAAATATATCGATAATTTTTTCGTTTCGATATTTTAGATAAATTTATTAATACTTATCGATATATCAGATAAATATGTATATTAATACTTTATAAATATAAATATATCGATACTTAGCGGATCAATTTATCGATATTTTTGATGTCTCGGAAGTGCACACAAAGAAAAAGATCATCGCTTCTACGAATGAATTATTATATTACTCGATATATATCTAATGAAATACTATACTACTCGTTATATATCGATAATACTCGATAATTATCGGATGAAAATATATCGATAATAGATGATTCGATAATATCGGATTGATACGATATATCGAGTATTTACGAATTATTAATATATGTCACATACTCTTACCACTTACTCTTATTTTAAATTAGTGCAATAAAATCTTGTCCACACTGCAGAACTGCTTGGTGCGTTTGAACAAACCTACCGGTTTGTTCAAACCGTTTTACTTTAATTCGTAAAATCAGTGCAATGCTACCGGGCCCCATAAACACCGTTAATACATACTGTTCTCTTATATTTACGCGAATTTTACTCATTTAATTAAAAGTCTTAATCGGATTTTATCGCGTTTATTTGTTTTAAAACTTTACAGTTTAACGATTTTTAATTAAATTAAATTATTTCCAAATAAACGCGATAAAATCCGATTTAGACTTTTAATTAAACCGTTAATACATTATTCAACCATTATAAATTCAGCTATATTTGATCCATGAAAGCCAAGCCTTACAAAACCTGCACGTCTTTCTTAATATTCTTGTTAATATCCTCGTTTCGATCCAAGTTTCTAAAAAAATATCATATGACCCTAAAATGAAATAGGATCGATCGGTGAAAGAGTTCTCAGAATGGTTCTTTCCTCACTATTTGTACCTTTTTTAAAGCGGGTCTTAAATATGAACATTTATAGGTATCGTATTCTTAGAAAATTTCTTCATTTATAACTACAACGGTGGAAATAGCTACCCAGATTGGCTCATCTTTAAATTTCAATTTAGAATCATTTTTATATAGATGTGAAAACAGTTCAATGATGACAATGTTCCTAATTAGTGATGCTTAGGGTTAGTAATATTTTTAAGTTACAATCTTATATTTCGAATATAATGGCAGATATTTGTTAATTTGTATTAAAAGTTTTCTATTAAGGTGACATATTACTTAAATAAAAACGAGTAGTACCTACACACCATGATATAGTTTTTTGACGATTTGACACAGACTCCCGGCAAACTACACTAACAACGTCACTTTTTTGTTTTATTTGGAATCGGTTATGACTACTACTTACAAGCAATAATATATTTAAAAAAAATACTTATTATACTATATTAATTTACTGCTATTAATTTACTGTTCCTAAACATCTGAATTTTAATAATATGTCTAGTCGATTTTTATTCTTTACATTGTACCTATACCTATTGCAATAAATATTTTTGAGTGAAATGAATGTCCGATTGTTAAATCCTTTTTGACTAACAGGTGCGTAAAATTTTGTGACTTACCTTGGTTACTGTGTGTATTCTGTATTAGCATTTATATAATTATTCTCCAACTCTTATTGCTTATTCATTTTGTAACATCTATACGATAATAATATTATAAAGCTGAAGAGTTTCTTTGTTTGTTTGAACGCGGTAATCTCAGGAACTACTTGTTCGAATTGAAAAATTCTTTTTGTGTTAGATAGCCCATTTACCGAGGAAGGCTATATACCATTACGCTATGACCAATAGGGGCTGAGCAATAATAAGAAATATTACAAAACGGGGAAAAAAATGATCTTTTTTGAGAGCCTCCGTTGCGTCCTTTATTATTTCTCTTCTCGAGACATTTTTTAACTATGGTTCCACTTTTAAAGTAAATATAACATCACTCTTTTACTGAGAATTTTCGAAAAAAAAAAATCACATCGTCAAACGTATATTGAACGACCCAGGAATCAAACCTGAGACCCCTTGCTCGGCAGTAACGCTTGCGACCACTCGACCAACGAGACTGGTACCTACTCTTAGAGTAATTGTTTAAAAATATTTAAGTACGTTTTTCCCTCAAATTAACATGGGTGAAACCGCGGGGCACAGCTTGTTTAAGATAATTCTTTTTTTTTGTTTGGCTTGTTTTAAATATACATATATATGGGTAATCATTTGTCTTGGTGATTTACTTAATTATTTATGCTGGATTTGAATAATCGACGTAAAAATTTTAATCGGCTATTATTTAAAAAAAAATATATTAATAATCCTTTCCCCGAAGCAAATATATCACCACTTGTCTTCGTTTAAATCAAAATGAAAGCCCGACGACAATAAATAACATTTTAAATCATACTTTCATACTTAATATTATAAGTAAGTTTGTTTGTTACTCTTTCACGCGAAAACTACTTAACCGATCATCATGAAACTTTGGACACATATTCTGGGAGGTATTAGAAGTAACATAGGGTTCTTTATTTATTTATTTTTTGATCGCGATAACTGACATTCACGCGGGCGAAACCGCGGGTAGAAGCTAATAACGTATAAATGAAGACAAAAAACCTATACATTTCCAGGAGTCCAGTGCATTTTGAAAAAAAAAAACTTGTTGTTAAATGTTCGAATCTTAATAAATCTGATAAAAAAGTAATAAAATAAGATGTTTTAATTTTTCCAAAATTTAGTAAAAGTTAAATTGTATAGTTGATTCCTTTTAAATATTTTTATATTCAATGATGTCACCTGGCACCGGTATTAATTACCTCATTATTTTTCCTAAAACACTAACAGGTAGGTATGTGTTGAAATCTAATAGGTTTTTCTTTTTACAATGTTAATAATAATAAATTTATTTGAATTAGACAATGATCTATAAAAATCAATGGAATTAGATGACAATTTAGAATTTCTCTGGTATTTTAATATTAAATAACAAATGTTTAATATTATTATGTTTTAATATATCATCATCTCTTATTACTTTTATTTTCGTCTGTTAATTATTATTTTTTGCGATCAAATGACTAAAACATGGTTGGCAAACGTCAAAAAACATTAAATAAACATAGACAATAATATTCATTAAGAGTAGGTTGTAAATAACTTTCATTAAGAGAGATTCATTAGAATTATGGTCTTTAAGTCATCAGAACTGCAAGGTCAGCGAGCATACCGTGACGTCTAAAGTGAAAATATAGGCACCTACTTACATAGTTACATCACATAATAATTACGTTGTTTATATAAACTTTCAAAACTCTTTTTCTTACTAAATATAGTAAATATATTTTTGTCTCCTCTGAACTCCTTGGTTCTATTTGATCGAAAAAATTTGAATATTCTTCGAATAGATTGGGGACACGGTATAAGTACATGTTTTTGATAAACATTAGAAGACACGTGGAGGCGTTTACGCGCTTTATCCAAGGCCATGCTTATGTAGGGACGCGTGTAAACGCGGTTTCAAATAAGATATAATTTGTAATACATATATCACATATATGTATGTAACAATTGTAAGTACCTACTTACTTACTTTTTTTTTCATACAATAAAAATTTAAATCATTGTCATCTAAATTTATTTGTTTTTATTGATTTACAAAACAAAGTTCTTAAGAATTACTGTTCCGATTATTCCTCCAATTGCCTCAGGATTGTAATATTGGGTACGTAGAGTGAGAACATTAAGGGGGGGCTAACGCTAATTCCGGCGAAAAAAAAAGCCCATTTTTACGATTTTTTTTTTTAACAAAACCGTTGAAATTTATTTGTTTTAGTAAATGACATATTACAGGTCAATATTCAAAGAACATCACAAAAAATTTTCATCGAAAATTCAAAAATAAATCCACGACAGCAATTCTTGCGAGGTGTCGCAGAAAAATTTTCAATGGCGGTGCCCATCCTAACTCGATGTTGGATAATCTGAAATAAAAAAAATGAAAGTTCTTTCTTTAGTTAAAGGTTTACTCCAGGTAACGCGGAGAGTGTTTTTCGAAATTTCAATTTTTCGATTTTTGGTAACACTTCGAAGTTAAAAACGTGATTTTTGCGAAAAAAAATGACACATGTATCATTGTAAAAAAAAAAATATATTAACAAATTTAACAAAAACTCTCCAGCGTTACCTCGTAAATTATGTTCAAAAAGAGCGTTCAAAATTTCAAAAGGATAGGTGCAGTTATGATGGGCACCGACTTTGAAAACGGTAGTTTTGGGAAAACGGTTTTGAAGTTTTGAGCACTGAAAAATTTTACATACAACGTTTATAAGCGAGTTTTACCGGCTTACCTCAAACTGAATCATCGATGCCAGGGCCATAGAGATGCATAAATAATGTAAATCGGCCTTAGAGCGACAAATATGACTTTATTTCACTTTTTTGTAAGGCGTTCGATATTCGCGTCAGTATAATTTAAAATGTTATTTATTGTCACCTGTAGTTGACACAGTAAGTTCGGGTACTAAAACGCGTGTCACTAGTAGTTGACATGGGCAATTTAGCGTCCAAGGCCATGTCAACCTTTATATGATGAAAACTCATCTCAACTAGTACTTAGTTAGTTCTTAGATTTGGGCAGTTCAGCAGCTGAAATATATTCTCTCCTGAGACCGAATAGACAGTTCAGGTATACGTCCGTTTGTATTTGAGTTCAAATTTTTATAGGGAAAGGTAGGGGGATTTTATAGAGTGCGAAACAATGACCACCAGGTAAGAACAGCCACTCGGTCTGTTCAGGGGCTCTATGGTGTGCGGAGTTATTTGCGACGCGCGGTCGCTCAAACCGCTGTAACTTGCCCAATTTTCCTTCAATTCTTCTAAAATTTTGACACAATATTTTTGAAGGATTCTTGATTCAGAAACAAAAATAAAAAAATTGGCCAAAAAAATTTAAATACTTTAGTCCCCCCTTAATGAAAAAGACTTGCCACTACTAGTCTAGTTCCAATTACACAGGCTAATTTTATACCTAAATTTTTCCATATTATGTAGATAAACTTTTCAAATTTGCTTGTTTACTCATTCCAAAAGGCGTCTTAATTAACATTATGGTTATTAAAGTTACGCGTAGGTAGTCATGAGAAGTACTATATAATATTTTACGAATACATACGAGTTTATATAATATACTTATATAGGTATACCTATACTCGCAAATCTGCTGGATTTTCATGGATTTGTGTTCTTTGATGAACTCGAAAAGAAAGTAAGCCTACGATATTCGTTTGTCGCCGTTCCATAAACATATTAAAACTTACCAAATTTCTATAGCGATAAATATAGAATCATTATACTAATGTAAGCAAGTGCACTCACGTACAAATGTTGAGAATTATATTATTTTCACCGAGAAAGTAAGAACAAAAAAAGTAAATATCGCATTGATAATGATAATATAATTGATTAAAAAATTACTGATAGAAATAATGTTTAGATACTGAATTGTAATTTATTTAGCTGATCCTTAACCAGTGGGTCGATTATTATTTAGGTAGCGTTTAATTCAACGGAGTGACATAGCGAAAAAATGTAATGGCAGAGGCTAGCGCAGGGTGTTCGGTCCATGAGTGACGTAAAACTTAATTACAGCAACGGCAGCAACGTTCACGAAGGCCACCAGCTAACAAGTTCAATTATTTATATGATTCCTATTGTAAAGCAACTAATAAATAACATAAATAGTATTTGGTTGAGTTCCTTACATTTACTCGATGATTGCAAAAAATCGATAACAACTAGTTTTTCGATATAATATGAGATTTATTCACGTATGATTGTATGCGGACCTTGAGCGGGCTTGTTGAGTTGAGACCTTCATGCCGGTAACCGCGCGGAAGTTGTCGGGTACATTTTTTTTTGTCAATTTCGAACTCGTTGAATTTAAGCGCGCATTAGTCACAAACTAACCTTCAGCGCTGAAGCTCGCGACGCTTTGTTGACGCAGGCATGCGATATCGCCATCGCAGCGTCGGTGCATCGGGTGCAATAACAGCCACTATCACAATGTCACTACGGTGTCTGCTTTGTCCCCGTTGGCTGTAATTCCGAGGCGCTGCGTACTTACGTATTAATAAGTGCAACGGCATGCGCAATTAATTTTATCGTTTCGAATGTCTTTATTTCAAGGATAAGATAGATAAAATCGCCGTTTGATTATTTCAATACGCGACGAGGGTGCAAAACTTAGTCGATTTCGAAGTGCTAAGTTGAATAGATGTGTCGATCGGGCCGATCGTAGTGCAGTGATGTGAGGATGCTAGTGCGTGGCCATGTCGAGCGTGGCGAAGAAAGACAAGCCGACGATGTCAGTGGCTGCACTGATTAATTGGGCGCGACCGGCGCCGCCGGGTCCGCAGCAGCCGCCTCCCGCGACACCTACTCCCGCTTCCAACATGCTGCAGGGTTTTGGAACGACATCTAATATGCCCACCGTTGACTGTTCTATTGATATGCAATGTAAATAATATTATAGTTTTTTTATTTTTATTTTAATACTAAATATAATATATTGTTTATTTAAAAAAAAAAAAAAAAATCGACAAATAGCTATTTTTCCACTTGTTTTATCAACTTTGCCATTTTTATGATTTTTAGCAAAAATCAGCTAGCATTCAATGCGGAACATTATATATGTATGTCATGAAGAAATTTAGCTTTATCTTACAAAACACGCACCGTAGAGAATCACTTGAAACAATATTTGTTGTGAATTTTTTAAATGAATTTTCAAGCTCATTATCTGGAGGCACGGCAGTGCCTCCGCCAAGTCGAGCAAAAAAAAAAAAAAGTGGCACGGCCGTACTATCCTTTTCTCGAAGCAATTCAGGCCATTTTCGACCCCCTATAACTTCGTTGCGGATAAAACTAGAAGTCTGAATTTTCAATACCCAAGCAGGCATTGTATAAACAAGGTATATTTCAAATATCTTTATCAAGATAATAAAGAACTTTAATTTGAGCATTAATTATTATTCATAAAACATCAGTTAACACCAATTCAACTAGCTTTGATAATTACAAAACATAATTTTGTATTTACCTACCCAAATTACGCAGTTTAATTTGGTTAGGTAAATACAAAATTATGTCTTAGGTTTGTTTAATAAATAGTTAAATAAAATGACACATAGCTTTTCAGTTATTTTCTGCAAACAATTATTATAATTATAGCAATATAAATTATTTATTTTCTGTTTGTATATGTATGCAAGTAGTAATAATAATTTAAATAATAAAATACAATATATAGGATTAACTGTTCTATATGTCTACCTTTCAGAGTTTTATACCCAAGGATGCCACCGAAATGGTAATAAGTAGACACTTAAAATTCACACATATTATGTTTGTAGAAGAATATGCATAGTTACTGTGGCCGCTATAATATCGGAAATTAACTTATTGTTAGTGTTTTTGCGGCTTTAAGAAATAGAATATTATTTGATTGACATCATTATATCTGCCATGTTGCATAGAGTTAATTTATCCCTTTATATTTATTCTGTTATTTAAGTAACTCATAACTTTAGTTTTCTTGATAAATTTATAGCCATAAAAATAAACTTTTTTAAATATATTAAAATAGGTACCTTAAAAAAACCTATAAGTTTACTCGAAGGGAGTGATTTCGCAATCACGGTCACGATATGTTTAAGTATTTTGATATTGTTTTTGGCAGGTATGGTATTTTACAAATTCAATCTTGTCATAAAGTGGTCATAATGGTGTCAAAATTCTTTTACATTAGCGGCCAAACGGAACTATAAAATTATAACAAAAATTGTTTTTTCTTTAAGGATCGACCTCTGATCGGAATTAAATAACAGAATCGAGCCCCAGTACTTTTAAAAACTCTACAACTATAATACGTAAATAAATCTTACCTTATTAGAATGGACATCTAATTTCACAATATAAATAATAATATCACGTGTGCCATCTATCTATTTAACGCGACTTGTGACAATAATAAGTGATAAACGATCGTCTCCTTTATTACAAGAATGATTCAAAAGATGAACGATTGGCCATTATAATATAATGAGTAATTCATTTTTGTCGACGACGTTAAAGTAATTTCGATTGGCCTTACAGAACCTGTTTTCGAAATTATGACGGACTTGAAGTATTTGTTATACACAATTGTGCTAAATTTTCATTTAAAATAAATATATAAGAACACATACAAATGAAAAGGAATGTTCAATCGAGATTAAGTCGTTTGAACTAACTATAAAGGACTTTGTTATTACAATTCCGAGGCCCTATAAATTTTATCGAATTATTGTTATTTTTAGTAAAAAGATGCTTAAAGTTTTGATTCAAATACGTTAAACAACATTTTATATAGCTAATTGTTTTCCATTTTTTCTTGTCACGTCTTTGATCTACATAAGTCGAAACGAAATAACATAGTTACGCAAAAAAAAGTTATTTTTGCCATTTTCCTTATCAATATTTCTTCCTGCTGCATGTCCTTATAAAAGATCAAGTTTTTGCCTTGGTCAGTATAGGTATAATAAGTGATATGAGATGAGCCCGTGTGAGTAAAATATTACTTATATTTTTTTTTATCTTAAAAACAGATAAAGATGTCGTGATTGATTAATCTTCGTGACAGTTCCGCATCGATAGCGTAACATAAGAAGTATATACATAAATTAAGAGGACGAAATGATCCTTGTGATGATGGCAATATACGGATGAATGGTGACTTACTATCAATATTTAAGGAGAATACTCGGTACATTATTCTCATTCGAATTATGTAAAAAAAAAATAGGTAAATATTAATAACTTTTAAGTAAAGTTACTCAACAATTATCTAATTATTTACGCGTCGTCTGGACACCCTAGCAGCTAGCTGCACTTTCGACACAAAACAGGTACTTTACCTACGTCCAAACGCCGCCACGTGTTAACAGGGTATCAGGATAAACAAGCATGATCCAGTCCCCCTTAATACTTTAATCCTGGCTTAGAATAGGCAAAAATACTAAGATATTTTACTCGTTTAAGCAACAAATTTGTTGACTAGGTAAATGATGTGAACTTTTTTGTTGACTAGGTAAATGATGTGAACTTTAGCAATTTTTTGGTGTGAACAAGCGGCACAGTACAACACCTGTGCACGTGCCGCCGGCATGACAGGAGAAGTGTCAACGCTTCATTTATTTGAATTGAAATTTATGAAAATTTGGTCAAAAATTCAGTACCTGTTTTTCTTACATATTTCGAATGAGAATCATGTACCGAGTATTCTCCCTAAATATTGATAGTGACTCACCAGTCACCCATACATATATACTGATCGATGTTTTCTTCTTATGTCATTACCTATTTAGGGACTAGTATAGACAATCGATATGTAGGTATTGTATAATTATTAGAGCATCGATGAAGAATGATTGTTTTGGGTTTTTCCTAATATGTATCGTAATTGTTATAAAGTTATAGGCATTGTTTTTTTTCGATTCATTATAATTTTATGAAATCATGTTTTGAAATACATTGTATATTGATAACTTAGTTATCTATCATAATTTATTTGACATTGCTCTATCATGTTTTATGTTTCCTTTAACAGTTTCGTCGCATTTAAACAAGTTATTTACTGTCTCACTTCTCTCTTTTTATTGTAAATATTGATACTACATATATTTTACTCAGAGGTAAATATAATTCTTTTCTATACTATACCTATCTGTCATTATCCTACTTTTCTCGTATGTTTCATTGTCATATCTGTATTTATTTATTAGGTATAAATAGACTAACAAGTTTGATACACTTTTTAACTAATCTCGGTCATACTTTGGTAATTTACTTTGGTTTAATAGTTTGTAACGACTCTTTACTCTGATTACTTGCTTGGTTTCTTATATAATAAAATTCGTATTTCGATGTAAACATCTAAATATAGAAACATTCATAAAAATCAATAGCGACTAAAAATAAACATTGTAACCATTCCTGAAACGCACGTAAGAAAAATAAACTTTTACTTTAAAAAATGATTTTAACTTTAAATATTTTATAGACAGCGGTTTTAAGGGGAGGGTAACATTAATTCGGGCGAAAAAAGGTCCATTTTTACGATTTTTTTGACGTTGGATAATCTGAAATAAAAAAAATGAAAGTTCTTTCTTTAGTTAAAGGTTTACTCCAGGTAACGCGGAGAGTGTTTTTCGAAATTTCAATTTTTCCATTTTTGGTAACATTTCGAAGTTAAAAACGTGACTTTTGCGAAAAAGAAAACGATACATTATCATTGTAAAAAAAAAAAAAATTAACAAATTTAACAAAAACTCTCCAGCGTTACCTCGTAAATTATGTTCAAAAAGAGTGCTCAAAATTTCAAAAGTATCGGTGCAGTAGTATTTCAGTTATAATGGGCACCGACTTCGAAACGGTAGTTTTGGGAATACGGCTTTGAAGTTTTGAAATTGAAAGAAGCACTGAATTTTTTTTTACATACAACGTTTATAAGCGAATTTTATCGGCTTACCTCAAACTGAATCATCGATGCCAGGGCCATAGAGGATGCAGAAGCTAGATAAATAATAAAAATCGGCCTTAGAGCGACAAATATGACTTTATTTCACTTTTTTTCTAAAGCGTTCGAGCGCGAGTTCGGGTACTAAAACGCGTGTCACTAGTGACTTGACATGGGCAATTTAGCGTCCAAGGTCATGTCAATCTGTATATGATGAAAACTCATGTCAACTAGAACTTAGTTGGTACTTAGACTATAAATAAAAAATATATTAAATATATTCTCTCCTAAGACTGAATAGACAATACGTCCGTTTGTATTTGGGTTCAAATTTATAGGGAAAGATAGGGGAATTTCATAAAGTACGAAACAGCGGCCGCCAGGTAACAACAGCCGCTCGGGCCGGTCAGGGGCTCTACAATGCGCGGAGTCGTTTACGACGCGCGGTCGCTCAAACCGCTGTAACTTGCCAAATTTTCCTTCAAAAAATTTGACATAATATTTTTGAAGGATTCTTGATTCAGAAAAAAAGCCCAAAATAATTTAAAATACGTTAAAAAACGTAACGTCAAGTAAACGCTACCGTTAAAAAAATTAAATACGTAAACCCCCGTATATTAAAATTGATTTATTGATCAAGATTAAAGACATATTTTTTATTCATTTTTGGTAGTGATTTAAACAAATTTTGTAGGAAAAGTCTTAAGATCAATATTATTTGAATCCATCCCAGTATTATCAGTTGTTTTTAAGCTTATATAATTATTTCATAATACATAAAACTTTGGTGCGATACGGCTTGGGATTGTAGGTGTATTTTCGGTCTCTTCTCGTGGCAACGTTGAAGTTTCCTTTTGTCCTGGTGCCTTTGAATCGTGTTTTCCGTTTGGAAATTGTTATTTATAATAATGAATACTAAGAGATTATTAACATAAACGGCTTCCTCGTGAATTCTGTATAATCTGAAAGCTTCGCAGTCTTAAATGGTGCTCGAAGAAATTTTATTTATGTTATTCTGTTTTTTTTTTTACAATTTTGTCGGCGTAAGAACTATACTTTGTTTAATTTTTTTTTCTATGTAACATTAGGTACGTACGTTTTAATAGACAGTATTATTAGTTTACTATTTTTCGCATGTGACTACGTGTGGGTATTATTTAAAATGATGTACATATCTAAATTAAGACGAGTACATTAAGAACTCTACTTCTGTTAAGGTAAACATTTCTCTAGATTTTAGACCTGATATGAAACTATGTAAGTCATGAACTTATAATGTAGTTTTTGCGGTCAACATTGTCACAAACATTCTTCTTATCTCGTACTAGCGACCCGCCCGACTTCGCACGGGTAGTCTATACGCGAAGTGACGGACGGTGAAGTAAGCGGCGCGAGGCTGGTAGCATCAAGCGACTCACGTCATTGGGGTGAGCCCCGCGCTTGAATATATTTTTGCGCATTTTAGTTTTTATTTTTGTATCATCTCTTAAGATATTCATTTTAATTATATGCTGTAATGGATTTTCATAATATGCATGAAATGCTTAAGGTAACTAACGTATTTAAATGGTAAAGAAGAATAATGTATCCCAACTAAATAGCTTTCCAATTACTGCATTGTAAGTGACCAGTTTTTTTGGAAGTTAGAATAATAATAAACTAGCCTTAAAAGATAGATATAATATGTCACCGCTGACTTTTCTGTAGAGCTATAAATGAGGAATAATTTCATTGTACATTGATTTGTTGTATCTCTAAAGGGACTATATAGGCAGCGTTTTGACATTTTTAACAATAATCGTCATATTTCAACCAATTTTCAAAAAATCTTGACAGAATCTGTTTAGTAATTTTTGAATTTATCGTGAATAGGTCGATAGACATACGCGGAGCGGGACTTTTTTTAAAAATAATATGTAATGATTTTAGACTTCCCAAATATTTATTTTGTTCAGACACTGACATATAATTTTTTTTTTAATATAAGTATAAAATAGCAATATTATTTAAATAGGTAACTACATATTTTAAAGCTGTTTATAGTACGTTTGTCTATATTGAGAATTGGATCCTGTTATTATTTTACTATCTCATTAAAGGCCAAGGTCTATTTTACTTTTAAAAAGGAGATTTCGTAGCATAAAGCTCTGTCTCATATGTTTTTAAACTAAAATGCAAGTTTCTCTAGATTTTTTATGTGTAGATCACTATACTGGTAGTTAACATGAGCTAAGTAATTTAGAAAAACTTTTGATAAAAACATTCCGTATATTTTATTAATGATTTAAGTCTAAATCCGTCTAAATATTAAAAACGTACATGTCTTCATAGAATAGATAGATAGGTATGTAGGTAGTTGAAAACTCCGAGTTAAAACAACAATTATAATCCCGAAAGTCCCATGCGATTTGTACTTAGCGGGTAAACCGAGGCGCTACAGCTACTACATTGTAGTATTAAGTTATAAAATAGACATCTTTTAATAATACGACCTGTCAAATAAAAGTATATTGAATTTTTATCGTGAGGGTGTCTGTTTACTTATTTTTAACTGGCCACCAAGTCCCAGCCTAATGGACCGGTTTGATCGGGTTTTTCTGAATCGCCGACATCATTTTTGTTTCTTTTCTATGTCATTACTCGCCATGATACAGTTTGCAGTTTGTATAGTTGTATAGTAATAGCAGATCAATAATATTGTGCAGTATCAAAAATTAGATATTATCGTAATATTTATTAAATTTTTACAATCCGCTGTTTGCTAGATTACATAACATGGTGTAATTACATCAAAATATAGTTACGAATAATGTTTTTGAACATTATCTAAAATAAAGCTACGTTTTATATTATAAAAAGTTAAATTATTAAACAACATTTGTTTTTATACCCAAAAAGAATGACCAGCGTAATTGTATTTTCATAACGTAGTCTAAATCCAAATTATTTTACAGGGCTGAACATAGAGGCGGGGTTTATGTCCCCGATGTCTCCGCCGGAGATGAAGCCAGACACAGCGATGTTGGACGGTATGCGGGACGACGCCACCTCCCCGCCCGCCATGAGGAACTACCCTCCGAACCATCCCCTCAGCGGCTCCAAGCATCTGTGTTCAATTTGCGGTGACAGAGCATCGGGAAAACATTATGGAGTCTACAGGTACACTTTGCTCCACCATATCACCTATTAGAGAACTCACAATACAATCGTTTTGTTGTATGAGATACCATGTTTCCAGTAATTGTTTGAAGTCGTGTATAAACTACGCTAGGTTTAGCTGCGAATATATTGAAGAATTATTTATTGATGTATCTCTAACTTATAGTTTTTACATACACAGTTACTGAGTAATTTTAGTATTCTGTGTGTTTATACCTCTTATATGTCAATTTAATTATAAATGATAATTAAAGTATTTCACAATGTTATGAAAAATAATTATTTTCTATTGTTATTTATTGAATTAAATATATCGATATTTTAAAAATATATGGGGAAAGGCAATAACGTCTCTGGGAAATTCAACTTTATTAAAGCTCTATATGCACCGTGGCTGTAATAGAATTACTTCTATAAGTATAAATATACACAGTCCTGTCTAGACTTCTAGACAGCAGATATGTACGAAAATATAATGTATATATACGTTGCTGTAGACAGGTTGATAGTGGGAACATTACTGTCGGTGGGTTGTAAACGGATAATTTTATCGTACAAAATTGAATAATTCCTGCGTGTAACAATTCTTCAAACAGCTTAGTACAGCTGCGAACGCGTGGGTGGCGCCTTGTGTACACCACGTCACTTGTGTCCACCATTGTACAATCTGAACTTATGTATTATTGAAACAATTTACAATTCTATCGATCGTCGGCTGTCTGTAATGTCATGCAAGATACATTTTATTTTCACCTTGAGCAACTTTAGGTTAAAAATCATTCAGACGGGGGCAGGTAAATGGATCATGGGTAGCCGACATAAGTTGATTTTGCAATTCATTATTACCATAATTTTGACTTTATATTATTTTGTTATTCTCGTATACGATTACGTGTCGTGGCGCTTACATATTCAACAGCGAAATTTCAACAACAAACAAAAACGCAATGTATGTATGCAAAACTACTGAGAGATTTGTAAACTAACATTGTTACATTTCTTAGCAAGATACATACATCTAAAAGTACTGTTTCTATTGTATTCTATCGATCTGTAAGCGTAATTTAGTGTTTCGAGCGTCCCGCTCACAACGCCGCGCGCCGCGACCTGGACATAGGTAGAGCCGGCCTTATATGTAACATTTTTAAGTGTTCCTTAAATATCTGGACTGGAACTGGTTTCGGAATGGTTTAGTCTCTTCGTTTTGGATTCTCGATCAAAAGAGTTTTCATTTTCTAAACGAAACGTTTTTTTTTTTTTATTTGAGCGAATGATCGAACTTTGCAGTTTATATAACATCAGTTCCGTTTAAAGTGTAAGCCATAAATCTGAATTATTGCAAAAACAACGCATTGATTTTAGGGCAGCTGTTATGTGTCTCGTAACGTTGTCAAGTGAAAGTGGTATTTTTCTTTAAATATAATCGCGACAAGCTTTCGTGCAGGTATATTTATTTACACTTAACAAATACATGTGTTTATATTCAATATGTATTTTAGATGAAATTACAAATTCCACCGACGAACTCTTTTTTAATAATAAAAAATCAATTTAAATATCTACTATCTATCTTCTTTTTTTTTATTAAAAAAGCACATGAAGGCAATAATTTGTTTAAACAAAAAAATACTGTTCCAAAATAAAATTTGTAACATATGGCGATAGCCTTTGATATCTTTATCGCTATTGATAAAGGTATTTGATTACTGTGACTTTCACTTAATGACATTGAATTTTCTTTGTATCATGTATGTTTTTATCTATCTACTACGCCTTTGAGTGTTGTCACAGAATTTAGGTATTTTACGAAATAAAGCCGGATATGGAATCGCAGCAGTGGACGCATGTCTTTAAGGTGATTCGTGTCATCCTCTCGGAATAATGACGTTATTAATGACTCGAGTAGAGGGAATTGCCTAAGTGCGCACTTTCTTGTGAGCTGCGACTCACTCGCTCGTGATTACTCAGGATGGAGGACAAATATCAACCTCGAATTGCTTAACTCGGCAATCAATTTAATTTTTAACCGACTTAAAAAGTTACGGTTCTTTGCTTGACCCATTTCCAATATGTTCATTACATGTTCGCAAGTTCCTCGAAAAAAATTTTGAATGACGTGGCGGATGGGCTTTTATCTATTCTATATTTAAATAAATAAATTATTTAACATATTTGTTCTACCTACACACACACACATACACACACACACGCCGTCCATATATTTGCGCATTTAATAAATCTAATCATGATATCTATAACGTGTGTTAATTAAAAAATTTATTCACAATTTTCGTGGAATAAGGACATAAAGTGTTTTTTGCTCGGTATCATTCGACGCTTGGTAATTCATTTACATCTCTTAAATATAAAGCTGTTTGCGAAATTTTTGTTTGAGTTGACGCAATTTTTACCATGTTTTTAAATAAGAGATAAAGTAGAATGACTGTACATACACATTTACTGACATACACATTTAGTGACATTTGTACTAAATTCGACACTTTTCTATGAATCGTAGGGACATTAGTCTTACTAGAAAATATATAGTATAATAGGAGGCTTTGGAAATTGCTATATCGCTTTTGTACATATTTATATTTATATACATTTATATTTATTTTATGTTTATTTTGTAAAAAAAATATTACAATAATTTAATTTAAATATGCAACTAATATGATATTAAATTATAGTAGGTACCTACCTACCATAATTTGATATAATTTTAGTAGCTTATCGGTATTTGATAGCAATGAAATATTAATTATTTCGCAGTGATTTTTTTATTGTACTTAATATTATGTGGTACACTTTATGCGTATAGATTGTGACTATGTTTTATACGAAGAACTTAAAGTGAATCCAATGTTATGAAAATAAATATCGTTAATTCATTAGTAATAGAATACTTTAATTTGTTTGCGAACCTCCAATATTACGTATAGACCCGAGTTTTAATGTTAGGTACAAAACTACTAAGACATTATTTACATGTGTCGCTAAAATTCGAGATAAAGAAATTAGATCTTTATTTATTTTTACGGAATAAATACATTTTGCTTAGGGACAAAACAAAAAACTCCAATAGGATAAAGTTCAGAAAAGCCAATACCGCTTTCTTCCTTAAAATTTTGCATACTTATGTATTTTAACTCGCTGATCACGAATATGATAGTTAAAATTAGCGCAAATTTCATTTTCAAGGTCAAAACTCGAAAAAAATGCTAAAAAACTGAATTTCAAGAGGCTTTTCCATGTTATTTCAATAAATATTGGCTGTGTATGAAAGAGAACTAGCTTATTAAGGACTCCGAACAATGTCTCGGAGGTTAAGTATAATAATATAAAAAAAAACCTAATCTAACCTTTGTTTCTAACTATGGGAAATGCATTTACGCATCCCGCCGTGAAACGGGGGGTACTGCACTGACTGCACGTCAGTCTGGCAGGCCGAATACCTCAATAAATCGCATCGATACCGTCGGCGCCTTAGTGGGACGCCATGGGATCGCTTTACATTCAACCATGACGCCCGGACACTTGGCCTTGCGGCCCCTCGAGGAGCCACTCGACCGGTCTCAGAGAAGTACCAGGAGCAGCCCAACTACGCCCCACCCACCACTGGACGCCCAGCTACCCCAGACGGCGAACCTCTGAGCCGGTCCCGAACATCAGCTAGTCCTGGGGCCCAGTGGCTTGTGCGACTCCGCGCCCATCAACTGCGCTTTCGCGCCCCCAGGGGGAAAGAGAGAGCGAGTCATCCCCTTCCTGTGTTTTCCTAACCTAACCTAAACATGCACTTTGAAGCTCGCTTTGAAGACACTCCAACCTTCCCGCGGTGACGACCGTTTTTTTTCATTTTTCTCGAAAAAAAAAAATTGTTTTAGACAAAAAATGTATAGGACATAAAAAGTGTATTTTTTTAAATAATCTACAACTTCTATAGGAAACATTTTTCTTTAAGATCAATATTTATTGAGATAGTGTAGAAAAAACTCGGAAAAATTACCAAAATTTTTCACAGGTTTTTCTACACTGAAAATGAAAAAATGAAAAATGAAATTTGCTCCATATATATATATCTTCTAATTTTGCTCCAATAAATTAAATATGTAAATTAACGGGTATTTTTTTTTGATTGAGTGAACCTGTGCGATAAATGTATTTAAACCTTTGAGGGTAGAATGGAAAAATTCACCACCACGTCAGCCGTTGAATGTCAACTGGTGAACTTGGGCCTCCACCATATCCGTGGAAGAGGGCTTGCCAATAATCACCACGCTTGGCAGGCAGGTTGGCGAGCACAGTATTGTGACAAGACATGGTGACGCTGCTGCACCATCACCATCTTGGTTGGTGTACAGTTGTTTGTACCACTATGGCCTTAGACACCTCGCCAAGAAAGAGGTTGGGACTATTCTTCTCTGTCGGTCATCGCACGGGTATACAAAATAGTTAAATCAACAATTTCATACAAGAGGTTCAATATAAGAATTAATAATTAAGGCTTTTCGGCATTTTTCTTAAAGATCTCCATCGTCCAAATCATAAAATTGTGCTTCTAAATCTTCAGTCACCTAATGCACACGTATAATTTCTTTCAAGAGGTCTTAGATTTTTTAAATAACAATAACCAGTAAACAAACAGGTGGATCATCTACTTTAGTGGTCGTCCCTGCCTATTGACATGTATTGCACAGTAGGAGAGCCACAGATGCGTTGCCTGCTTAAACAGTGATATAAACTGAATGAAAAACTGATGAAAACAACAACGAAAACTGATGAAACGAACTATGAAAGGAATGGGAGCACTGTACGAAATACAGCTATGTAACCACTATAATTTAAGTCGATTTTTTACTAGAATCCTGTCGGTCCAACCGTAAAAAAAGTATATTAAATTGGTTAAAGTTACCGTTATAAAATTTTCTTAGTTTCAAAATAATTTCTACATTTATCATTCTACATTAGTTCTTATTTCGTTTACAGTTGCGAAGGATGCAAAGGTTTCTTCAAACGTACTGTTCGGAAGGATCTTACATATGCGTGTCGCGAGGAGAGGAATTGTATCATCGACAAGAGACAGAGAAATCGTTGTCAGTACTGTCGTTATCAAAAATGCCTCGCGTGCGGTATGAAGCGAGAGGCTGTGCAGGAGGAGAGGCAGCGGGCGGCGAGGGGGGCTGAGGACGCGCATCCGAGCAGCTCCGTACAAGTAATTACTGACTATCCTATTCGCATTCTATGATCTTTATCTACACCATTTAAAAACATAAGGCATATATACTGTTCTCTTATATTTACGCGAATTTTACTCATTTGATTAAAAGTCTATACCGGATTCGACTACTACTACTCAGTCCCCCGAGATCATGGACGCTGTAAAGGGTCCGAAACGTCGGGAAATAATTTGATTTAAAATATTGTTAAACTGTAAAGTTTTTAATAAACGCGATAAAATCCGGTATAGACTTTTAATCATAAGGCATATATTTGAAGAAACATACATTTTAAAGATGGTTCTAAATGTAAAGAAGGATGTATAGAGAGAAAAACCATAGATAACACTGGTCATGGTAAACCATAGATACAGGTGACATTGCCGCACCGCTTACAAATAGTTGAAATTGGGTGTATATCTATCTATACATATAATAAAATTGTAAATTATAGGTGTCTGTTTTTTGTTCAGAATTTTTTTTGTAGGGGTCTAAAAACATACACTAAATATATATATTAGGATGCTTCATTTTAGAACAACATTTTTTTCTCAAAGTCCCACCTGAAAATCTTGTAGTCAATAAAAAAACAAAAAATTTTGAGCTATAACAAAGCTCTTAATTTTGATTTTAAGCCGTTGCTTATCAAACAGTAAGTTTTCCATATAAAAACCATTGAAAAATCACTTTTTATTCATTTCTTCCTCCGCTTGCAAAGTAAGGTTTTTTTTTTTGTATTTTGGTACTCAATTATTTCAACAATATTAAATTACTTTCAAAAAACTCCAGTGGGACAAATCGGATCGGAATCGTCAGAAACTGGATTTTTTTTTTAATTTTATGCTTTCTAATGCGTTATCTTCTTAATGCGTTCTACTCGAAAAATTTCTAAAATAGCAGTAAATTGTATTTTGTGGCTAAACTATTGATGGTAGAAAAAAAAGGTAGAGGAAAATTTTTTAGGAAATTTTGTGCTCTACAAATTTGTTTTAAAACATTTTTCTATACAATTCACGCTTGTAGTCTTGTAAAGTTACTCAAAGCATATCCTGAGATTAAAATCGCTTTAATCTATCAAAAGTTATTGAATTTTGTATTTTGAACGATGATGTTAGAGTAGAGTAGGTAGGTAAATAGGTTAAACGTTGTGTAATAAAATAATATTTATAGCATTCAATTCATAATCATTAATAATTAACATTCAAATTCATATATTCAAAAAAAAAGACAAAAAAAAATCAAATGTCGGATTGCGATTTAGTTTTATCCAAGTACAATAGTTTGAAGTACGACATTACAATAATAGATGGCGCTTCCTGAATCGCGGTTATTTACTATCGTACCGCAGTATTACTTAGCTGTGCGGGTAAAGTAAAATTGTTATAATTTTATTATACACTGTGGTGTGACGTTAATTCAAGTATACTGTGAAGCCGTTCCTAAAGTTTGCAATACTGGTTACTGTTTAAAACGGAACGCAGTCCAGCAAATTGTTATCCCCATTTTCGACACTGTTTTCAGATGAAAATATTTATCATGTACATGTTTTCTGTTCAACAAGAAAACTTATTATTTTGTTGCTTTTAAAACTTAATGTCCGAGTTTATTTTCAATTGAATTAATTGCATAATAAACATTAGTATACATTTCATTAAAAAAATATTAATTCTCTATTTACTGAACGCATATTATATTTTTGAAAAATAATATAAATTATAATAACAATATTTTATGGAAGCTGTTAAATCTCTAGGCGCTGTTATATTTTTTGATCACATGATCAAAGTACTGAGAGCACGAGGTAAGCCTCGAAAGCGCCAGTGCTCATAGTACAAAATTGGACGTTATATATTTCCCAAGGCTACTGCGGCAGTATACTGGCAGTCCATAACGAAACGAATTTTTCACCAGTGAGGGCACTGAGCAGTGCTCACAGTGTATATCGGAACATGGCCTATATAATAGTAATAATATATTATTGAACGGGTGGAGTGAAGCAATTAGAGATAATAATCATATGAATATATATAATATAAAATAATGTAGACAATCATGACTAAATAGTTACAGTCCTAATGTTGTCTAGTTTATCTCGATATAATTGATGGGATAGATTAGGCATATAATAAAAGACGGCATAGTTGAACCGACGAGACGATTCATGAAGACTTCATGGTAGGAATACAGTTCAATTACTACAGATTGAATTCAGTCTTCGAGTCTTAACAGAAAAAATAAATTAACAAAACAAGATAACTTATTTTACGGTTAAATTTCTTTATTCTACGGTTACATTATCATTAATATCATTTCAAAAATTTAATTAATTAAATGAATAAATGACATATATACAAACATTATACATGTAGACATTTTTTTTTTGAAAAGACAAATGAACTCGTCGCTGTCTATTTTATAAGACGTAAAGCTATTGTTGTAGGTAATTATATTAATGCATGAATATAAATATATTATGTTAATATTAGAGATCATGACGTTATTCATCAAGATGAAAACGAATCTATAACGATCCTAAACAGTATTTCTTCTTATTATAAAAGAAAAAATTCTATATAAGGATATGGCCTATACATATAACAATATTGCCATACTTACAATTAGCCAGATACCTAAATGCTTAATAGCCAATAAAAAAGTATCAGGTTATTAACTACAATTATTACTAAAAATAACGTGGGCAGTGACGCGCGCAGATTTCTTTGTTTATTGCTTGGCTATCAAAGTAATTTGCTCTTTACAACAGCCTTAATTGACGATGACGGCGATATATATATTTTAGAAAAAGTTAAAGCCATCCCGTACATTATTTAATGTTTATTCAAACATACTTAGACACTGCACGCTTGAATAAATTTTATATTATTTAATAAAGGCTAAAACAAAAACGTACGTTATTTATCTAAAACTTCCTTATTTAAAACTGTGATTTAAAAAAAAAATTGACATATATATTTGTATATAATGTTGTTGAATTGATAGTACATATTTTTGTCGATAACGATCGGCTTAAAAAATTCCTTGACCTGATTGTTACGTATATTCGCATTTTTGTTATTTATAACTCATATCAAATGATATTCCGTGTATATTCACGAAATAACCAAATACACCTTTTGTTAGACCAGCTGCCGTTTCCGGAGCCATGTTTCTGTGTTGTTAACGAATTTATCAGATTTTAATATCGCGTATACTATTATATTATGTATTATTATATTTATTTTTTATTTTTTTAATTTGATGTCAGTACATAGTGTTAAAATATTTTTGGGCATTAACTTTTTTTTTATCAATCCGAAAATCTGAAACGAATCTTACAAATTAATAACGTCCGTGTCTCTCTTACACTTTGCAAAAATTAAATAAATATAAAATAGCCTCTGCTTCTGCATCCACGATGTTTATTATTCCTCGAGAAAGTGAAAAATCTTTACGTCCTCGTATAATGAAAACGCCGATTCCCAGTAGGAATGTTAATATTAACAGTGAATTTTTTTCTGTTTTACTGTCGAATGTTTGTGAGAAATTACTTGGATAATCAACTACTAAGATAAAAAAAAAATATCAGATCGAATAATTTATCGTGATCTAATTTATTTTTGATTTTATATGCATTTAAAATTTATTTAATTGTATTTTTCTAATACTATTAAAAAGCCTAAATTTACAGTATATTTTTATTTTGATATTATTTAACATTTCCTTTTTTTCAAGTTTATATATAGGTACGTACTATTTATCCTATCGGAAAACGTAGTGTTTGCCTAACAAGTTTTGCGAATTACGCTTACCGCTCTAAATCAATTCAATTATTATTTGTGTGGCCTTAGTTGTGTCAAATTAGGACACATACTTCGGTAATGATGTTCCGCTTTATGTCATCACCGCACGGCTGACTCCTTTATTATTATTTACCTACCCTGTTCTAAATTAGCATCGAGAGTTTGCGTGTAAGGTATATTTATTATCCATTGAGACATCGTAGGAATAATAAAATCTTACATTTTCCATGCAAATATATCCGATTTTATCCGGAATACACATCATAACATGAAAATGTACGCAAAGGTAAGATATTTTTATATTATAATGTTTTACGTTTTAAACGATAATATGCGTCGGTCGTAATTGCCTTGTTTCAAGTTCTAGTCAGAGAAAAAAAAAATGTTTGTTTATTTGATATCGATAAACTTTGAAATATTAATATCGTAACATTAGAAAGATTCGTTATCTCGAAGTGACATAGGTTTTAAAATATCGTGCTTATGACATAGAAGCATGTAGCGTATAGCGCGCTAGGAGCTTAACAGCAATGGTTAATGTCGACGACTCGGATAGTTATTTTGACCTATTTGTCCCAATACTAAGCTAAAGAAACTTATCGAACTCGTGCTAGTTAAAAAGTAACTATAGTTAACGTAAAACTTTTTTATTTAAAACTCAACAGACGACCACTGAAGTTAAAGGGATCAATAACGGGCGCACAATTATGGACCGTGTCGATATTAACATGTTTCATGCATGTGTTAAATATAATATTGACGTTTTTACGAGTGTGTGTGGGAAAATATGAATAGTTGTTACAAAAATACCTCACATGTTTGTGACTGTCATACCTTGAATTAAATAATAGATATTATACAAGAGTTGTATCGAATGATTTAAAAACCCAAATGGTAATTCGTAGATAATTTTTTATTCTCATTTATTTCAATTTAGTATTATTCTATATATATTCTATCGGTATAAAATTGGTAACAAGTAGGTATAAAATAGTATTATATGTATATAAATAAGTCGAAATTACAGCCTATTCATCATTCGATACACATTTAATTCCGAGCTTTTGACATAATTTTTTTTAACTATAAATGTTATATAAAAGTATTATTTCTTAGAATATTACCGTTAATGTCAAAATGTCAAACTAATCGGTTTTTTATCCTCAATCTTCTAAGGTTAAAGGCTAAGTAGCATTGCGATAAACTTTATAAGACCACAACAATTACCACGTTAATAAATCACGCAGGCGAATTAATGTTGAATTTTCTTAATATTTCATATCGTTATGAAACTACTTTTGTGTGGTTAATTAAAAAAATAAAAGTTGCTTCAAAGTAAATGTTAATTTTATTTATTCGACTAGATTTACATTATTAATGAAATAAGGCAAATTTTTCGTTACTTATATAAATTATAATTTTATAATTAAATAGATTAGGTTTTATATGTGTATATACAGTACAACCTTGATATAACGAGCCTCAGTATAATGAATTCATTGAATTAACGAATTTTTTGAAATCCTATAGAACTGCCCGTAAGAGTTAATACAAAATATACCTCTACATTACGAATAACATTTATCAAAAAACTCTTTATTACGTATTTTTAATTTTTGCAGAATATAGGTAGAAGGTATTTACCTCTATTAAAACGATTTTTTCAACTTAGAACCTTGATATAACGTAGCCTATTCATTATTTCCACTTAATTCCACTCTCTCACCTCGTTAAAACGAATCGTAGTCCAACCTAACCTCTATATCAGTGATGCTATGGATATGAAATTTCGGATACGGATTGGATACGGATATAGAAATGATTAACATACCGGATATGGATACGGATACGGATATGAAATTATTTCGGATTATCCGTTAGTTTCGGATAATTTCGATTACGGATATTCAATTTTTAAGGTTGTGTTTAACAACACAAGTTAGTTAATTACGTTACAATTATGATGACAACAGAAGACAACAAATGCGCGCGTGTGTCGGCCGCTACCCGGCCGATCAACAAAACAACCGGTCAAAACGTGTCGCAATTAGGCTCCGCCCCTATCCGATACTATCCGAAATTTTATTTCGGATTCGGTTACGGTTATGGATAGAATTTTATATCGGATATCCGATAGTTTCGGTTACCGTTACGGTGCTCCCTAACATCCCTACTCTATATAACAAACCTCATTATAACGAATTACTTGATATAATGAATATTTTCTAATTCCCTTCAGTTTCGTCATATCGATATTGCACTGTAGTAATTTATGTTTCATAAATTTGTTAGACTTTGAAGATTCAAACGATAATTTCTTTAGTAGGTGTGGGAGACATAAACACCATCATAGTTAAGTATGGCATTGTTAGTTCGTTAGTCACAAGGTCTTAGGTATAATTTATTCCGTGGCCTCGACCAAGGTCTACGTCCTTCAAAGTATAAAGGATAGATTATTATGGGTTAGTAAATGCGTATTTAATTTTATTTAAGATATAGAACCGTATAAACTTGGCGTGTGTAATTTGTTTCATAATTTAAAAAATGCTGGTCATAAATATGAATAGAAATTTTCACCGATTCAATATACATAAAATTTCATTTTTATTTATCATCTTCTCAGTTAACGTAATATAAAGAAAGCTTGTCCTTTGCTTAATGGTTTATATAATTGGATTTGATAATTACTAATGAACTAATGCTTAAAATTTTATAAGCACTATTTTATGTTTTTTAATTTTAGCAGAATTATTATTTGTATTTATTTAACTAAAGAAAGATGTTATAACTAAGTCGTTTGTGTTGATATACAAATTAGTAACAAAATTAAACATTATTTCTTTTACTCAAGAATAATAAACATATATATCTTATAAAAATAATAAATATATACTCGTATACCAGTAACCACAAGTTCGATATAACGTGCAATTTATTATCCAATTAGGTAACTCTTGCTTTCACTTGCTTTCGTGGTTACCGCTTTGTTCCCATGAGTCAGTATGGTGTTCATTAGCCCATATATTATAACCTTTCATAACAAATAAGCTTTCTAACGCGAAAAGAATGTGATTTTAATAAGATTTTTTTTTAAATCCAACCAATAGATCTCATCTTATATATAAGTACTTAGAAGCCGGACAAAAGTATAATGTGTGTGAAAATAAATCTATTTAATTTTCAGTAGGATTGTTTTCAAGTCTGCTATTTATTATTATTATTATTTTTCATAAAAGTATAAATAAGCCAATGTTTTTGTATAATAATAAAAAGTAAACAATGATTAAACGATTGCTTGTATATTACAGGAGCTATCGATCGAACGACTCCTAGAAATAGAGTCGCTTGTTGCTGATACGAGCGAAGAGTTCCAGTTCCTCCGTGTGAGCCCTGAGAGCAACGTGCCGGCGCGGTACCGCGCGCCCGTCTCCAGCCTCTGTCAGATAGGTAACGTACTGCGTGTAGTGGAGACCACGGAGTATAGATTACAAGGCGTTCGAATGGTATAGGATTTTTCACGTTATTTGTGTACACAATAATATTCTCAGATCATAGTTCTCCATTTTGCCACTGGCTGCGCAAGTATTCAGAACGTACCGATATTATTAATATTATTACACGTAAATACGGAGAGGCTCGTGAATGTAAAATTAATCAAATTAAGTATAAAATATTTTTTTTTTTAGAATTATGGTTACCGTAGTGGCCGAAAGGCAAGTGAGAATTTAGGAAAAGGGGTTTTATTCACTTCCGCGTAAGTATTTAAACAAGTACATGTTGAAAAGTAGCGCACCCTACCGGTAAAATATCTGTCCCCTAAATTGATGTCATTTTTTCAACATTACGTTCGGACTCCTTGTAATCTATATTCCGTATTGGAGACCATGGGCAATTATGTTTAGAGAGTGTGATGAAAGAAATATGACTACAACGTGTTCGTTAACAAAAAGCAAATTCGAGATGTGTCAGGTCTTCAGTAATTAATGTACCTAAAATACATAGTTATTTATATCTACATTGTCACATTAATTTATCTGCGACAAGATGCGAAACGATCGCGATAACTACGCTTGAATTGCTTTCTTTTTTTTTTCAGCCACAAAATTCGATGCAGTACGTGTTTCTTTATACTTAGAGTAAATTGTCCAGCATTGTAACAAAATTTAACTAACACTTTACACACTTCTATTGTCCCGTGAAGTATCGTTCGTATGACGTGTTAGATTAAGAAGTCAGCAGTATCTGATATGTAGTATAGGTCCTCATTAGTACATATTTAGCTATATTTCATTCACACCATTGCAAGAAATTTATATCATAACTGTAACGCTCACTAAATAAAATTGTATATTCAAATACGCACCTTGAAATAACTTACATAAGGTTGACATTTGTTTTCAACGTGTAAAGTGAAAAAATTATTTCGTTGACTACTGGTATTTTGTCTCTTTCTTACGAGTTGCCTTGAATCCATGATAGAAAGAGATGCAATCCCTCTCTTAGGAACGTTTTTTGAGTGCACGTGCGCATTCTAGTTTGTATATACCTAAATTCCTTGCACCATTGTAATAGTATTAAAAGTAATAAAATATTGTTTTATTGAAAATTATCGTTATGTATTATATGTTAAAAATTTTATTACAAAAATAATAAAACAAGACATAAGGAAGAATACGCGAGCCTTCAAAACAAGCTTTAATTTATACCCTTAAAACATTCCAACAATGTTAATATTCGACGTTTTGCAATAGTATTGATTAAAATTCAATAACAAAATATCCATATGAATATACTTTATAAACATTTACATAACTAAAATGATATGCATTATTATAACCGGTTTTATAAGGATTTATCTCGTTGCATGCGTAAAACGTTAAACGTCGCTCTACCGTCATCGGTCTGATCTGTTTATATAATGAATACATATATTATATTATGTTTGTATTTATATTATGTTGTGATAAACAATATCTAGTTTTTAAAAGCAAAAACTGTAAATTATTTTATTTGATTTCGTTACTCGAAGGGTACCAACGGTATTGAAGTTTAGCGCGGGAAAATCTACAGAGTATCGACAAGAACTTGCTACAAATAAACACTCAATTTGTTTATTCACAATTTGATAGTGTGTATACACAGTTAGGGCAATTCCATATGTGACTGACTCTACATTTGACACAATTTGCGTTTTGTTTTGTCTTATATTACGATTAGTACTATGTTTTTAGTTACGATTTAAACATGGCTTTGTAGCAGCTTCAAGAAATATATACTATAGAGAAAAAATAGCAACCAATGATATTTTAAAGTATCATTTATTTAGTAAAATATAAACGTGACTGACACTACATGCAAAAGGAAGTCGTTTTCGAGAGTGTTTTTCAACTTCAATAATCTTCCTCTTTACTGGCGTAATAACTTTAATTTGTGTTTTTGTCGAAAGTGCATGAAACAAACTATTATAAAATGGTGAAATAAAAATTTTTACTTATTTAAAAAATATATTTATCAGTAAAATAAATTGTGACTGACACTACAGCTCAAAACGTGACCGACACTACACTCACTTTGTGTAGTGTAAAAGTCAGTATTTTTACATAAAACCTTAGAATTTAAATCACAGCACATTAAATAGGAACTTTAAAATTATTTAAAAGATACAAAAGTGTAATTAATGAACTCGTTAAAATACTTTTTTGAACATAAACACCACTTAAACGAAATCACTAATAATATGTTAGAAACCAACATTGAAAATAAAAATACTCTCAAAGGCAAACATTTTCAGGTGTTTGGCAGCTCAGGAGAGCATGTTTTGGTCATAGTTCAGCAAATTTGCTGTTGCCTATAATCGTTCCGAATTCATCACAAAACAACAAATGCCGTATTTGCATTTTAACTTTTTTTCCACCTTCGAGATGGACTATGGTTGTGTCTTTAATGCCAGGATTTTGATGACTAATGTCATCGCGGAGATAAAAAAAATTGACTTTTTCAACTGTGTCAGCAGAGATTGTTTTTTCGGATTTTTGTGTTTAGGCGTTATTATTTCAGGGGTAATTTGTCTTGGTAATGTATGCACAACTGCTCTACACTTGGAAGGACTGAATGGCAGATTCCTTTTGACTTTTGCGACCGCTTTTCTATATAAGTTTCTTGAGGCAAATGCTTTAGTAGGAGTCTCATCTTTGGCAGGTGTATCAATGGATTCTAATATTAGTTTTCTTTCTTTAATCTTACTTCTGAACCTACTCATCTCTTCTGATTTTTTTTTGACGTAATGCTTTAAGCATGTCAATCGATGCTGTTTGTTTTATCAAACGTCGATGGCGTTTCCTATTCTCAGATTCCTTTTTCTTTTATTTCTTCGAATAATCCTTTAGCTTTCAGCTTCTCTCTCTGCTTGTGCTTCCTTTCTGCAGCTGTATTCTCTATTTATGAGAAAAAAACAAACAAAAAGATACATTTAATTATGGTACGGGCTGTGACCGACTCTACAATGTGACTGACACTACAAAAATGTTTTTAAGAATTTAGGCATTATAAAAAAAGATAATAAATTTTTACCGTCGGCATCATTTGAGTAAAACCGTCAAGTAGGAAAAATACTTATTTTCATGACATTAAAGTAATTTTACTGTAAATAGAGAGAAAAATAATGTCTAGTCTGTGACCGACACTACACATTGGCACTGTGATCTTACAAACCTCATATATCTTAAAAAAATTAAATTTCCATGAATAACGAACTCTTTATCAATAGGTCGTCGTTTGAACAGTCAATATATAACAAAATATAACAATAATTCAAAAGACTTACCGTGGAAATTTAATCAAAACTTAAAGACAAAAAACCACTATCAGCTGAACTCACAACGCGATCTCGTAAATGACATTGTTTCCAGAAAAAAAAAATCAAAAAATTGTTGCCACTATAAAAACTTAAAAATAACATAATGTTGCCACCATACTTAAGTATTTTTACTATCAAAATCAGATATTTATTTTTTCATTTATAGTAGACTTATGCGTGGAATTGCCCGTTATACTAAGAAATATAAAAAATAAATTGCTTCAACTCTCAATATTTAGCATTTTAATTGCATTCTAGAAACTTTTATTGGTTTTATAATTTGTATAATTAATGTGTCTAAAAAGTTTTCGATACTTTGTTTTTATTCTGCGTATTTTGAATTAATCTTAGATTTGACACTCAGAAGAAATTCCTTATTTTAATATTGAAGCGTAATATACATATTAGTTTAATTCTAGTTTCAAAGCACGAATACCATGAAGGTCCATAAAGGTTTTTAACACAAGAATTGTCCAGAATTACACACATCTAACAAAAAAATCCTTAGACATGTATGTTCGCGCACCAGCAGTGAAGCAATTGGCAAATTAAAGCTTCAAGCCTCCCCTTATAGGAGATGCCCTATTTCAGCCTTAGGCCAGCAAGATATTAACAGTACAATAGAGATCAATTGTAAGTAATTCCTAATCATCCTTATATTATAAATGTAAAATGTAAGTTTGTTTGTTAAACTTTCACGCAAAAACTACTTAACCTATCATCATGAAACTTTGTACACATATTCTTGGAGGTATTAGAAACAATATAGGTACCTTTTTTTTGGTCGACATTACCGACATCCACGCGGGAAGAAGCCGCGGATGGATGCTAGCGCCTAATAAAGGAGTTATTTTAATCAGTAGCAAGTCAGTAGGTGGGGTGTTAACTTCTAAGATCTAATGAAGAGATCCAATAAAAGAATTTAGATGAGTAGTAAGTGAGGTGGTGTGCGTTGCAGGCAACAAGCAGATCGCGGCGCTGGTGGTGTGGGCGCGCGACATCCCGCACTTCAGCCAGCTGGAGCTGGAGGACCAGGTGTTGCTCATCAAGGCCTCCTGGAACGAGCTGCTGCTCTTCGCCATCGCCTGGCGCTCCATGGAGGTAAGCTTTACTGTATTGCATCAAAGATAAATAAATGTAAAGATAAATAAATAAATAAATAAATAAATAAAATAAATAAGTCAGCCGGTAAACCACCCACTGCTGAGCGAAGGCCTCTTCTCCATATAGAAGAAGCGTTGGAGCTTAATTCACCACGCTGTTCCACTACGGGTTGGCGGATAATTTCCCTACCATGGGTAACGATCGTTATCAGGTGTATATGATAACAATCGAGACCGACGGCTTTACGTGCTCTCCGAGGCACGTTAAGGAGACCCACAAGGACATAACCCAGACCGGAAATTGACATTTTTACAAATACAAATATCTGTCCCGAGCGGAAAACGAACTCGCGACCGCTGGTGCGCGCCGTTGAGGCGACTACTCCCATTACTTCACCAGAATGGTCGTCTAACGGTTGGAGGTAAGCTCTTATTTTAAATAATTTACCCAGCAACAAAATCTCACGTGTTTATGGTTTACTACCAGAGCAGTATCGTCACTTTTTATAGCCTATACAAAAAAACAGATTTTTAATCGGAAAGACAATTTTTAAAAGCAGATCTGACATTAGCTCTTTCAAATAAAACAAACCCTTCCACTACATTATTGGTCTAGTGATAAATGTTTATATAGATAATAAATATGCGTGGGCCTAATATAGGTACGTTGAAAATCATGTGCAGTTTTTAATCAGGTTTGTAATGTAGGTACATAATTTTTTTTAAACAGTAGTCTTTATATTTCTTACCTGCTCTTAATAGAACCTGCATTTCTAAGCAAACTCTAAAGCTGCACTTAAATCTATATCAATCGTAAGAACAATTATTTAATTGTTAACTGTCGCTTAGTAATAATATATATAAGTTTTTCTTTTCTCTATTAGTCAAATATTTAATTTAATAAAACAATTCCCTCGTTAAAGTTAGCAAAATGTTATTGCGTCTTCGTTTCGTTGAATTGTGTACATCCAATGTTTATTTATTTATAAACGTATATCTAACACATACATACAACATCTGTTTGAAATTATAATAAACTAACATAAGACAAAATAAAAGTATTTATCAGTCTGTATATAAAAATAACAAGATAGATTTTTACAATGTTAATGTATGAGATATTTTTATATCACAAAATAAAACTGCATTTAGATATTTTTTACTTTAACGGAACATTAATATATTAAAAAGCATAAAAATACTTGGCAACATTATACGGGATGTTAATTTGGAAGTTGAGATGAATGGTGCCAAATATTATATTTAATAATTGAGTTACGAAAAAAATACACATAAAGATGTCTAGATTGACGTGTTGGCTAATTGTTAAAAATACGCGCATTCCCAATATTTCTTAAAATTAAATCATTTAACGTCGCCCCTAATCGAAAATAAGAAATAATCGGCTTAATATTCTTAACGATTTCAATACTTACTTTATATGTATTTCTTATGAGAAAATAAATATAAAAAAGACACCTATTTCTTTATTTTAGTACTTGGAGGATGAGAGGGAGAACATGGATGGCACGCGAAGCGCCGCGCCCCCGCAGCTCATGTGTCTTATGCCTGGTAAGTTATATCTTTATTTATATATAATTAAACATAGACGGACGACCGTTCTGGTGTAGTGGTGCGAGTAGTCGCCTCAAACATCATTTTTTCATTTCATTCACATTTCATCTTAAAATTGTATTGTAAAATTGTATCTATAATAGCAACCGGGACCGACGGCTTTACGTGTTCTCCGAAGCACGAAGGGGAGACCACAAGGACATACACCCAGGTCGAAAACAAATACTTGTACAAAAACAAATATGTGTCCCTTGTGGGAATCGAACCCGCGACCGTCGGCGCACGGTTTGAGGCGACAATTCGCACCAGTACACCGGAAGGTCGTGCAGAACGGTGGGTTTCTACGTAGCCATGAAACCGTCCGCAGGCATGACGCTGCACCGCAACTCGGCGCTGCAGGCGGGCGTGGGGCAGATCTTCGACCGCGTGCTGTCCGAGCTGTCGCTGAAGATGCGCGCGCTGCGCATGGACCAGGCCGAGTACGTCGCGCTCAAGGCCATCGTGCTGCTCAACCCCGGTACCCACTGCTTTATCGATACGTTGGAATCGGAAGAAACAAAAACCAGCCAAGTGCGAGTTGGACTTGCGCACGAATGGTTCCATACCATTATCTATAAAAACTAAAAAATATTTAAGGGAATATTAATTTTATTTAAATTTAATTATTTATTTTTAAAGTGATTATGTAACTAAATATTCTGTAAACATTTCAAGCCGTTATCTACCTGTTTCCGTTATCAATGACGAGCAAAAACGAGCAAAAAAAAATGATGTTTGATGTATGGGAGCCCCTTAAATATTTTTTTATTATGTTTTTTAGTATTTTTGTTATAGTGGCAAAAGAAATACACCACCTGTGAAAATTTCAACTGTCTATCACGGTTTATGAGATACAGCCTGGTGACAGACGGACAGCGAAGTCTTACTAATAGGGTCCCGTTTTACTCTTTACGTACGGAACCTTAATGAATTTACTTCAGACTTGGCTCCGGCCTTTTGTTATACCGGAATGAAATTAACAAATGTAGACTAGGCTGTATGGACTATAGTCCTTTGACTTTCCCTATTGGGGATAATTTTTAAAACAACATTTATCGCTACGTGCTCACACTCTGTAGATGTGTGTATATATGTTATCTGTACTGATATTATAAAGAGGAAAGATTTTTTTGTTTATTTGTTATCGCTTAAATATTGTAAACTTAGTGATGAACGGATTCTAATTATTCTATTACGGTTAAAAACATTATACAGAAGTGACATAGGGTATAAAACAACGCTACTAATATTGGAGCACCAGCTACTGTACATGTCGACGCAGGCTATACCGCGAGGGATATAGTAAATTACTGTAGAGCAAAATACGATTTAATAAATATATATTAAAAATTAAATTATATTGATTAATTATTCTAAATCAGTAGGTATGGTATTATGCTTATCTAGGTTAATAATTTTTTTATTTAATAAACACTACGCTGTGAGCATTGAATCGTACGTTTACGTATAGGACTAAAATGCTAAAAGCGTTGCTAGACTGAAACGATATGATGTCCATGGTTTATTATTTTTCTACATTTCAAATTATTACTGATTTATTATTATTGATGTAAAGTTGAAATAATTTTATTATATTTTTAATAGCAGAACTGATTTAACTTTACAGATGTAAAGGGGCTTAAGAATCGTCTAGATGTTGACACTCTAAGAGAAAAGGTAATTGACAAACATATAACTAGACTAATACATACATATAATTAGACTTATTAGATTTTCTCTTTTTTTTTTTTTTTTGAAGTGATAACTTCTTATGAGCAGTGGTGTGCATAAAGTTTTTAGACAGGGTAGGCAGTCAAAAAAAAAAAAAAAAAAATTAACAGCCACACCACTTACTTTCTCGCAATTTTTTCCTAATTTATTTCAAGTGAATTATTGGACACGTAAAGTGCATTTATACTAATAATGCAGGCATACACATACAGGCAGTACATAAAATAAATTTAATTATACATACCATGCTTATTGATTTGTCCGGCTTTTTTCTGCCTATATGAAATGCACGCTACGGCTTATGGGAGGGTAAACGGCTTCCTTACGTATCGCGTAACCGCGCTAGTCTGTTTGGCTTCACTTTCGCTTACGCATACGGCTCTCTCACTCTAACCATACGCCCGTCCATAAAGTATTTTATAAATTTATTACGTGGTAATAAAAAAACAGCAATTGAAATCGATATGTCACATATTCCATTAACAAAAATACATGTACCAAGAAAACAGAAAACACAAGCAGGTTAGATCGTTAAGAATATTTTAAATTAAAAAAAAAAAGAACAGACAGACGCTTTTCCCTTTCTCTACTCAGTGTTTAGTGTGAGATAAACACATACTGTTGACAGTGAACATACAAAACTATCACTGTTTTTGAAATTGATTAAATTGATATAAATAATAATTATTAATTTCAATTTTAAATAGTTAAACTTTGATTAGTTTAAGTTAAGTTATCGCTTCTGTCGGGCGTTTTTTTTTTTTTAATATTCGAATAGTTGCAAAAAAATAATGTTTAGAAGGCATGCCCAGGTGACGCAACATTGTCCGACATTGTCCGCAGATGTTCTTGTGCCTGGACGAGTACTGCCGGCGCGCGCACAGCTCGGACGAGAGCCGGTTCGCGTCCCTGCTGCTGCGGCTGCCGGCGCTGCGGTCCATCTCGATCAAGAGCTTCGAGCACCTGTTCTACTTCCATCTCATAGCGGAGGGGAACATCGGCAACTACATTCGCGACGCGTTACGAAGCCACGCGCCGCCCATAGACACCGGCGCCATCATGTAAGAGCAACGCCGTCTAGCGGACACTAACCGCACTATTATGTAAGCCTGCCGGCCGCCATCTAGTGTAGAAGACGTGCGTCTATGTAAATCGCCCCCCGAGGGGATCATTTGTGCAATTAGGGTTATAGTTACCTCCATACCGGGTAAACACGTAACTGTCCTTTCGGGGAATTGTCGATCTTTTTACGTAATTAACAGTGATGTGGTCAGTGAAATAGTGGTCTGATCGACAAAATCTTAAAGACAAATATTAAATGAGCAAATAATACATACATTTATTTTCAATATCCATGGACCCAAAATCTTATTTTAATATTATAACGTAATATAATAAAACGATACTGGGATGGGATAAACTATTTGATTTTTAAATATTTTAGAGAGACCTGTAATTCGGTAATTTTAACTTTCTCCTTCAGTACAGCATTATATTATTTCTATATAATTTTGTGAATGTGACCACTTTTTCACTGAGTGCGTTTGTTCCGAATAAAGTACGATTGACGTAGTTTCAATCGACTCATCAATGTATTTGCTCTCGCTTGCGTTTAATTTCGAAAACAAATATCGTCAGGACATAAATGATCAAATTAAATTAAAGAGTTAGTGATTAAAATGGGTAACTGTAAAGTATCTCATTTTAAAATAGTGCCTTTAATTTAAAATACTAGATTTTTTTATCACATCGCTCTAAAATAATTGCATTTAAAATAAAATAAAAATTGGAAAGCACTACAAAAAATAAAATTTCAATTACGCCATTTCGCTCGTTAATTCCTCAATTATCCATTTCAGTAACATAATTACGATTGACAATAAATTTTATCACATTTGTTGACAAAGAAACTGACGACCACGTACAATAGATCCTTTTGGGGATACTTGAGACCTTGGAGTCTCTGGGGAAGTGCACTACACTAGTATAATGTTTAGTAATCCGATGAATGTATGTCCATCTACATTCTGTTTAACGATCTGTAATGTGTAGAGCTATACTAAACATTGAATATTAATAGGCAGGATTGTACAAATTGGAAAGAAAATTTTAATAAGTATCAAACAATACTTTCTATCTTTAGTTTTTTAATTAATACTAACGTATAAGAAAAGAGTTCGATGTGTACAGATGTTCGTTAATCGTGACCTGAACTAATGAATGCTAGGATAATCTGCCTACATTATGTAAATGTGAGAGTAACTTTATTTTTGTCTTGCATTTGTAACAATATCAATGCTTATTACTTTTTTTTCAATCTTATCCGAGGACTAGATATTATCGTTATGTTAAAATAAAAAATTCAATTGGCTCGCGATAATAAGCAATATGTAGTTGTATATATTGTAGGACAATGTTGGAAACCAAAGTTAGGTTTTATCTGGATCGCAAAATAGATGATGGAGTACGTTTATATGTATTAACATTAAAATTACTCGTGGCAATATTATTAATTTATTCTTTCGATTATTACACGATAGATAGATAATTTTCATTCAAATCAATCAGCAATCGCAGCTTTATCATTCCATCTTGTGTAGAAAACATCTCATTTTTAGTAACTTAAGAGCTAATCTTTAAGAAATATTACTTCTAATTTAATGTTAGCGTAATTCTTAATTTACATTATTTAATATTAATCTATGTATTTTTTCATTTATTTTAGAAATAAGCTAGTGAAGGTTTCATTTATATCGAGATACTGTTCAATTTTGAAAAATTATGAAGTGACAGTAATTAAAACGTCATAAATCCATTCAATAAAATATTTGCAATTGGAACTAAATAAATAAAGTATTACTAAATTAGTGTCCTCAGATATAAAATTAAACGACAGCACATCAATAGCAATTTCTTTAATCATTCGTTCAAACGCCACGATCTCATTTGTGGACAATCAAATTGAATTATGTTTCTTTCAGAACTTCAATCGGTATGCCGATATCATCATATCCTTCTTTCTCCCGTTGAACGAATGAAACAGACCGTATTGCTATCTCATTCTTTCGAACTCTGATCGAGGAAGGTTTGTAATTTGGGTATCAGTTGTTCAAAACTATCGCTATAACTAAAAAAATTATCTCAAATTGTCATTAATTACATTGCCGCGTGACGCTTGCTGTATGAGATATATTTTTAATCTTTATGTAAGTGACATACAAAACTTAAATTTTATACAACATAGTTTTTTCAATAGCGAAAGTTTTCAGCAATTTCCCCGTTTATATACGTCATCATTTTTATTTTATGTGGTCAACTATAATTACTAGATATAATAATAAATTTATCACGCGTCTTGTTAGCCTAAAATGGTGTCGTTTATTGAACGTATTAGTTTACCGGTCAAGGATTATGGCGTAAATTAGGTCGAAAATTTATAACTTGATTTAGGATTGTTATGGGTTTAAATATTACTAAAATTGTCATGTTCACATGTGTAGGCTTTCTTCTTAAATTGGATTTGTTAAATAAAAAAATATGTTACCTATTTTTGTACTTTACGTTGGTTGGTAGTATTGAGTTATGAAATTTAAAAAGTGTACACATGTAAACAGTCAATGTTATGATGTCGTCAAAGATGTTATTTAATGAAAATGAGGCCGCCTCTTCTATTATAAAAATTATTTAAAAAATTAATTATTGCAATTAATCGTCATTTATAGGAAACTGTAATCGTCTGTTATATGTTTGTAGTACATTATATTATAACTATTATAAGGTTAGGTAATTTTAATATTCTACCAAATCTTTTTATTTACTAAAGTTGTTAGCGTAATTATCGAGTCCTAAGTTAATAGAGACAAAATGTCAAGACATCGATGGTCGGTTGAGATCAAATAGTGTACAGGTGTATCGATCGTCATTACATAACACAATTACATATTAACTTCCGGGTTATAATTATGTTGGTGCTTTAATATGCATTTCAAAATGCATACATGATGTGCATATGTGAAAGGTATAATATTCATTTCACTGATGTTAATGTTATTGATAACGAAAAATGTAAATATATCCTTGCATGTACAATTTATTAATAATAAAATTAATACCTAATTACAATTAAATTATAAAAATAAAATGTTAAAATACATTTTATTTTTTACTCGCTATACTCGTGGTAATGTGAAGGTGGTTTAGACGGATGGTTTCAATGGCCTATTTTATTAATATTGAAGAGATAATTATTTTTTAGGCCAGTATTTTTTACCTCAATAGTGAAAAACATTTCGGGTGGCAGTTAAATAAAATTTGCCAGTATTATTAAAACAGATAAAGATCTACTATGTAGAGAAATTAAGGTGCAAAAATTAAAACAATTTGAAAATCATTCGAATCAAAATTTTATCCATAGCAATACATTATTGTTAATTCTATGAATATTTTATAATAGTGCAGAATGTAGTGGAGAGCTCAAATAGAAAACTGAATTGCTCTTTAAAGATAGGTTTAAACAATATTTAAATATAAGTAAAGACTTTAAATAAAGCCTTCTCTACATTCTCAATATTTTGTTGACAGACATAACTGTTGATCATTCATTGATGTAATTAAAGGGTCAAATGCTTCCTTGGGAAGGTTCGAATTATATATTGGGATGTTGCAGCGGTTGTGAGATGATTTATCATGATGTTCACTATAAATATCTTATTATATTTAAGTTATATTTTTTTGTATAGACTTAGTTATAAGTTTTAACGGTGATTAAAATAAAATCATCAAAATTACATTAGTTTTATTTTATTACCATGAGAAAATAAAAACTATGGATATAATAACATGTTTAAATTCTTATAGCACAGATTCCTCTCATTTTAATTATTTTTCATTTAATTTAAGCTAAATATGTTTAAGGCACAGCCAAGCAGTGTTGTTTCTATAAAAGTATAAAATAAACGTTAATCTTTTACACTGATAACGGTATAAAAAACTTAGTAAAACTTATAATAAATGCAAAAAATAATACACTGATTTGATAGCTTATTTGTTAAAATGAGACGCTTCCATCGACTCGAACGCATCTAACTCCACGTTTATTCTGTAAAAATAAATAAACGTTTAGTAAATGTAGTAATTTGCACAGTATAAATCTTAGTATATTTTTTGGAGCAATGTCTGTCGCATATACTATAGTCACGACTGCGAATTTAAGTGCTTTCTTTTTAATCCGAATTAAAGTGCTTTCGTAGTTAGTAGCACGTCAGAAAGAGCAAAGTACACCCGTTTGTATAGTTAAAGGGGCACTATCTTGTGTTGAGAAAAGTGTCGACGAAATAACCTTAAGTAAAGATGGCGTTGCTGTACCAGAGGACCGTTTTTAGGTTAGTAATTCGCTAGTCGTTTAAGATTCAATTACAACACATTTACTAACCACTCTAGTCTATGAAAATACGTGAAATTATACTTAATTCCATTCAGCAAACTTCAAGTAATCTAAAACAGTTAAGTTCAGATCATATTCTCAACTATAACAGCGCCCCCTTCATTTCATTCTACTTTGTGGACACTATTTGTGTCAAACGGCCATATCGTGGGGTGAGTATTACAATTTACAACTATACTTAAGCCAAATTCGATATGGAATGTTTACCAACAAATTGTTGCTTAGCAACCAACCATAGGCAGATGTTTACAGCCTATAGTAAAATAATTATAATAATTATATTTTTAATATTTATACATAGTAGTACAAGCTACATAAAACTTGAAATAAATAAGTCAGAAAGTTAGATATATTTATATATTATCTATAATTATGTGTAAAATTTACTTGTTAACGTGGGTATACCCCACTGAATGATTTCTAAATATTTTCATAAATATGTATATGCCTATATTAAAAATAGCTACACTATCCCTGAATAGCATTCAAAATAAAACATTTGTTTTAAAATGGATTTAATATGATTAAAAATCTATGTTCAGACACTCATTCTCTTTTATTATTTATTTTTCTTTACTTATGTTGAATAAACATAGTAATTATAATATTTGAAATTGTGTATAAAAATCGATAACAATTTACCTTTAACAATATAACGACTCATCAAAAAAAGACCAAATGTTGTTTATCTGCGAAATTTTTCTGTCAGTGCAAAAATTTAGGGTTGTTAGATGTATATTAGTAATTACAAATTTGTCAAATTTTGTTATAACCAAATTTTCTTGTATACGTATATTAGATATATATTACGTATCTAGCGGTTAAGTTCTAGGAAACAATGTTAAAGTAAAATTATTAATGTATAACTAGGAAATTGGTGATAAATTACAATTTTTTATTACTAAAAGTGTGACAACCCTATACACGATGACATTTAGTTTGTTTACATAAATTCCACATCGAATTTGGCTCAAGTATAGGTAACTTTTTTAGTATACACCTATATTTTACGGACTGTTTTTCTAAATTTCTTACAAAATTTTGTTTGGTATAAGACATAATACTTCTAATCAAATAAATTTTGGAAACGGTAGTAAAATAACATTTAGCCATGTCTTGACAATCTCTAAAAATTTTTGTAAAACTTTAATTTGAGTTTTTCTCGAAACAGCTGAATTATAGTTACCTAGTCGTAGTGTTCACCCCACAATATGAGATAGTGCTCCTTGAGCTCTTTGCATTGAAGCTGAACTGCCCGTGTCAGCTACGGGTCGACATGGCCTAGGCCACTAAAATGCCCGTGTCAACGACAGGTCGACACGGGCAATCACGCTCGAATGCCTTCAAACTTAGTGGAATAGTCATCGTTGTCGCTCTAAGTTGTCGATTTGTACTACTAGCTACAAGAGGCTGGGCACGTACCCGCGGAAGGCGGCCTGCAGGTCGCGCACGCGGCCGGGGTGGCACACGACGGCGAGGCGCGCGCCGGCCGCGAACAGCGCGGGCAGCCAGCGCCGCGCCGCCGCCTGCGCGTCCGCCGCGCTCACGGCCGCGATGGCGCGCACCAGCTCCCTGGAAACCACACTTATTACCTCCTATTCGCTTCTTACGGTGACGGTTCGCGTCCGCGACACGCGACGGGGGGTGAAGTTACTCGCGTCCGTAGGATTTACCATCTTTTCCTAGACTCACCCTACACGTGCCCCCTGGGTGGTGCCAAACGAGTGACAACGGGTGTGCCTTGCTCGAGCTACCTTGGGCAGTGCTTGCGCAGGTACTCTCGTAAAATCTACACTTACATTCGAACAGACTCACTCAAGTACACCACAATAACACTACACAAGATTACTCTCACAGGCCCACACACGTGCAAGAGCGTACATACTGAACATACACCAACACAAATCCACACACAGTTACACTCACGACAAGGACCACACACAACACTTCTGCAGGGATGGTGTGGTCAAGTTCCTGCGGACCTTTCCTCGCAGCAAAGAAAGCGAGGATTGGCCTTAATTGACCACCTGCGTGTTTGTGCCGTGCGCGGGGACCCGTAAGGGGGGATGAAGGAATCCTGGTGGCTGAGCCGAAAGAGCGTCAGCAGTAGTGCGTCTCCAAGGCAACACTCCACTTTGGTCCGGATTTCTCCTGACACGGGAGGCCGGAGGCTAGCCACCTTCGGTCAATCGGCTGCGATGTCCCGTCAGAGGGCCGTCAGGCGAGAGCTCTGTCCTGCCGGGGACGGACGACGGGTGGGACGGAGTAAACCGTCTTGCCTGATCGGCCTGCTTCCTAGCAGGATGGGGCTCTATATCCCGGGGTGACTTCTGGCGCTGTGTGCCTACTGCCGCTGCGTCCCCACTTGAGGGCTCGAAGGAGGGTGGAAGCACTCTCGGGATGAATTTTTCAAACATTTATATGGATACCAAAAAAAATAAAAATCACAACACCAAGGCTGCACCTCAGGCTCACAACCCGAGTGTCGCGCCGACCACTAAACCGGCTGCACCTCAGGCTCACAACCCGAGTGTCGCGCCGACCACTAAACCGGCTGCACCTCAGGGCCAAAACCTGAGAGTTGCGCCAAACCAACAAACGGCTGCACCTCAGGCTCACAACCTGGGTGATGCGCCAACCCAGCAACCTGCCGCACCTCAAGTGAGTAGTGCGACAGGTATCTTGGACCTCACCTCGCTGAAAGCAGCAATGCCGACAGCCGCCCAGCCCTGGCAGGTCGAACCCTGCTGGAACTTGGTGACGGTGAAAAAAAGGGAGGCCAAGAAACATAAGACCAAAGTGGCGCAACCGGCACCAGTTCGCAAGGTGAAGCGGGCTAAGGCTCGTGCGGTGGCGCGGCAAATGCGGGGCCCGACCGATGACGGGAGTAGGCCGCTTGAAGCTGCCGAAGGGACTGCCCCTGTCAGTGTTGCGCAGGCCCCTGGCGTAGCCGGGCCTGCTGCACCTGTCGGGGTCAGTACACCGTCAGAGGTTGGGGCTACCGCTGCTGCCTGCGCCTCCAAATCCAAGCGGGCTAGGCGCGGTAAAAAGCGCACAAACGAAAAGAACCACGAGGAGCGTCCGACCCAGACGAAACCCGTAAAAAGGGATCGACCGGATGACTCCTTCACACCTCAAGGCAACGGCAAACGTCGGAAGCCTACCAACACCACTGGCCCCATCAAATACGCGGACGCGTTAAAGATGAAGGAATACTGCGTCGCAATTATGATGGAGCCTTACCACGATCTCACGAAAGAGCAAGCAGAGGCCATTGAGAAGCAGTTGCAGAGGGTGATGGATGAGGAAATCTTCTCGCCCAGCACCTCTGCAACGCCCGTCGTTGCACCATCATTTAGGGGCAAAGCCTTCCACAGTGAGGGCACCCTTAAGATGTGGTGCGAAGACGATTTCGCTCTACAGTGGCTTCAACGTAACGTAGTGAAAGTCACATCACCACGCGCGGGTACCAGACTGGTCGTTAGGAAACAGTCCGAGATCCCTAAGCGTGTAAAAGCGGGGCTCTTGATCCCGCAGGTGGAGCCGGAGGACGACCTCGACAGGATCCGCTTGCGCATCACGTGCCAAAACCCTAAATACCGTGTCTCCAACTGGGCGCTCTACAGCGCGGTGCCAATGGAAGACAAATCAGCGATTTATCTTATCCTTGGCATCCCTGAGGACGATGCACAAAAACTCAAGGCAAGCGAGCGTAGAATACACTACAAGTTTGGAAATATCTACGCTCGCTTCCAAGAGGACCGCATCACCGCACTGCCAAATCTCGATGCGACCGAGGAAGTCCCTACTGACTCAGGCAACGCAGTAACTAAGATGGAGGAGAGCCAGCCAGGCCCCAGTAAGGAGCCTGTCGTCGACATCGGTTCATCCGAGGTAGGTCCCCAATCTGACCTGGGTGATCTTTCCGAGAGTGAGCTGGTGGATATAGACGAGTCTGGGTTAAGCAGTGATGATGGCGCTGCCAACTCCTCTTGAAACGCACCTGTCCATCACTCAGATCAACCTCCAACACAGCCAGACTGCAACGGCTAACCTACGCAGATTGCTGGAGGGTAAAACCAAGACCGTAGCCCTGATCCAGGAGCCGTGGATCAGAAAGGGAAGGATATGCGGTCTAAGCAACATTGGAGGTAAGCTACTTCTAAATAACAACATACAACACCCACGCACCTGTATCTATGCACACAGGGACGTGAACATTACCTTAATAACCGAGTTCTGTAACAGAGATCTTACAACCGTTAGACTCCGGAAAGAACCCTCTGCAGGCTTGTCCGACGTGGTGTTAGCGTCCGCCTATCTGCCGGGCGATGCCGACATCCCCACTCCCGAACTGGCCGCGCTTGTGGAGCACTGCGAGCGCCAGGGGCTGGAGCTCATCATCTCCGTAGACTCCAACGCGCACCATGCGCTGTGGGGCAGCAAGGACAACAACCAGCGAGGTGAGGACTTTGTTTCATTTCTACTCGCAACGAACCTTAATGTCATGAATAAGGGGTCTGAACCGACTTTTGTATCTTCGAGATCCCAAACAATCATAGATCTAACCCTGGCGACCGAGCATGCGTCCGAATATATTTCAGAATGGCATGTGTCTGACGACGTGTCGTGCTCGGATCACCGGTGGATCAAATATAACCTGATGGTTACGCTTACGCCACCTGAACCTCGCCGCAACCCACGGAAGATGGACCGCGGCAGGTACGAGATTCAGACAGCGCAGAAGCTCAAAAGCGTCCAACTACCTGACAACCACGAACACACGACCGCCATTGACAACCACATCAACCAGGTAACCAATTGCCTAATCACTAGCTTTGAACAAACATGCCCACTCTCCACACCTAAAGCGCGACACTTCCATAAAAAACATTGGTGGGGACCGGAGCTTGAAAAGCTACGACGCAAGGTGAGGAAGTTGTTCAACAGAGCAAGGAACACTCGTGCAGAACATCATTGGGATGCCTATAAACAAGCCCAATATCACTACAAGAAGCGCATCAGATTCAGGAAGAGAGAGTGCTGGAGGCGCTTCTGTACTAATATTGAAACGAACAGCCAGGCTAACAGAGTCAAAAGTATACTGTGCAGCGAACCGATGCACACCCTGGGATGCCTGAAGAAACCTGACGGAACCTATACCAAAACAGACCTGGAAACTTCAGAACTGTTAATAACAACACACTTCCCAGGATGTCAAATCAAAGAAACAGTGACGTGGGAAGAAGAACTAAGGACGTCGCCGGAAACGGTTGACTGGAACACCGCTAAGGAAATCATCACCCATGACAAAGTAATATGGGCCATAAACAGTTTCCTACCATATAAATCTGCGGGACTGGATGGGATTTTTCCAGGCCTGCTTAGATGGAGTGATAAGAAACTAATAGACCACCTTGTCTCCATATACAGGAGTTGCTTAGCATATCGCTACACTCCCAAAGTATGGAGAGAAGTCAAAGTAGTCTTCATACCCAAACCTGGCAAAGGAGACTACTCGCAACCAAAATCATTCAGACCTATTAGCCTTACCTCCTTTCTACTGAAAGTGTTGGAAAGGTTAATAGACAGGGAACTGAGGAGTACAACTCTAGTTGAACAACCTCTGAATCCCAACCAGCACGCCTACTCAACAGGCAAATCAACGGACTCTGCCCTGCACAAGGTTATATCCTATATAGAGGGCAATCTCCACCACAAAATATCAACCTTAGGCGCCTTTATCGATATAGAAGGGGCCTTTGACAAAACTAAGTTCACCAGCATAAGCCGGGCCCTGTACAAGCATGGAGTCAATAACACTGTTGCCGGTTGGATTGACAACATGCTAAAGTACAGGGCCATTCAAATCACTGTGAATGAAACGACAAGAGGTGTCGTAGCGAGAGGATGTCCGCAGGGAGGGGTCTTATCCCCACTCTTATGGAACATAGTGATCGATGAACTGATCACCTTGCTCAACGACCGCAAATTTCTCACAGTGGGCTATGCAGACGACTTGACGATACTCATTAGCGGACCCTTTGAAAGCGCAGTTTGCGACCGAATGAGGGCAGCATTAAGAGTTGTCGAACAGTGGTGCACGGACCACGAGCTAACAGTGAACCCTGCAAAGACAGAGCTTGTGATGTTCACTAACAAACGGAATTTAGGGAACCTTAGACTCCCTAAATTATTTGGTACCAGTCTTGCCCTCACCAAGGAGGTCAAATATCTCGGCGTTATACTGGATAACAAACTTCTTTGGAACAGGCACTTAGACTCAAAAATCAACAAAGCCAGCATAATTCTCTGCCAACGCAAACGGCTGCTCGGCAAAAGCTGGGGCTTATCACCTAAAATTACTTCATGGCTTTACAAAACCATCGTCAGGCCTATAATCACCTACGGTGCGGTAACCTGGTGGCAGAGGACAGAACTCACCACCGTCAAAAACAAGCTACAACGGTTCCAGAGAATAGCATGCTCTGCGATCACTGGATGTATGCGTACTGCCCCCACAGCTGCTCTTGAGGTTATGCTTGGTCTGGCACCGCTCGATCTGTTTATACAGCAGGAAGCGGCCATGTCAGCTATCAGGCTTAAACACTTGGGCCTGTGGTGTAGCCAGGAAGGTCCACACAATGAACTTTGGAGCAGCCTTTTGTGCTATGAACCGCTAATTGCTGCTCCGTGTGATAGGACTCCCAAACAACACATTTTCGAAAGGAAATACCACATACAACTTTGTGAGACCGAAAGAGATCAGTCCGGCACAGGGGAAGTCCGCATTTATACGGATGGCTCCAAAATGGGGTCTGGCACTGGTGCCGGAGTGTACTCACAAGACCTTAACATTAAATTGTCAATAACGTTAGGCCAACACAGCTCCATATTTCAATGTGAGTGTGTTGCAATTACCCATGCAGCTACCGCCGTCCTGTCAAAAGACATTAAGGATTATAATATCCGTATTCTGTCGGACAGCATGGCCGTACTTAAAGCACTAGGGAGTTCTTCGACCAACTCTAGTCTTATCTACGAATGCCACCAAACATTGGAAAGATTAGCCTCATTTAATAGGGTAATCCTCCAATGGATTAAAGGGCATAGCGAATCACACGGGAACGATGCCGCCGATGAGCTAGCGAGACAGGGGTCTAATACAAAGGTGGCTGGCCCAACTATCTTACTGCCGCTACCATTTGGACAACTGCGCTCATGGGTAAGACAACGTACACGTGAAGCTCACAATGCCCGTTGGGCAAACCAAACTGGCTGCAGACAGTCTAAAATGGTACTTACTGAAGTATCACCAAACCTGTCGAGCCGACTACTCAGTCTGAACCGTATAGACATCAGAATAGTTGTTGGTACGATTACCGGTCACATGGCACTCAACCACCAACTCTTCATTATGAATGCAACGGACAGTCCCCTTTGCCGGGGATGTCTAGTTGCAGAAGAAACAGCCGCCCACGTAATCCTGGAGTGCGAGGGAGTGGCCACACACCGGGCAAACATCCTTAAAGAAGTAAGGACACTCCGAGAAGCCTGTGAACGCCCCAGGAGGCTTCTGAGCTTCTGGAAGGAGCTTGGCTGGCTAAATTAGTCAGACCTCTTTCACGCATAATGGACCAGAAGCGAGTCTAAATGCGGAAAATTGAGCCCACTACCACTACCACGCGACCGCGACAGGAGAGACAGAGACGACCGATATGTAACTTGTCGTGGTCTCTTGTCTCCGTCTCTCCTGTCGCGGGCGCGAACCGCCACCATTACTGGACATGTGAAGCGCTCGAGAATTTCGCGCTCTCGACGAGACCTCTATAGACCTTTATTTTAATTTTCTTATTTGAGCGAATTTTATTTATAAATTTTTGTTATTATGTCAAATAGACCAGTCTGACACCCTAGTTATTCGTTTTCTTCAGAGAAGCGAGAGCTTGACTTAAAATCGGCAAAAACAAAATCTAATAGTAAAATTGACTAATTTAGAAAAAAAATTGAAGTCAGTCATAAAATATGAACTTTTTTTTTTAATGATTTATGACTCCGTTCGCACGTTTGTAATGGCTCAACTATAGTGATGTGCCGCATCGTTAACAAAGTACATATATCCACGTATACGGAATCGAATACGGATATTTGGTGTCAAGATCCGCGGATATGGATACGAATCTTAACTTTCTTACTCAATCGGAGAGCGTGACCTTAATAGTTGTCGCCACTTAACGCTTTGCCGTTGACGCGCGTGCCAGACAGGTCAGTATATGTTTCGAGTTTTCGACTTGCACAGCGCGGTTCTTTCTTTTGTTTTGTATTTTGTTTAGCGCGGCATAGATAACGTTTGTGTTTGGTAGTGAGACTAGTGAGTTTTAGTTGATCGGTCATTTGAATGGAGGACCGAACAGTTTTTGAAGTGATAACTTCTTATATGAGGGTAAATCGCTTCCTTACGTAACGCGTAACGACGCCAGTCTGTCTGGCTTCCCTTTCTCTCACGCATACGGGTCTTTCACTCTACTACTCTCACGCTTTTAATTATACTGGTACATTACTATCAATATTTAAGGAGAATACTCGGTACATGATTCTCATTCGAATTATGTGAAAAAAATAGGTACTTAATTTTTGACCAAATTCTCATATATTTCAATTCAAAACAAATGAGGCGGCGTAGGTATATTTCCAGTTATGCCGGCGGCGCGTGCGACGTAGTGTTGTACTGTGCCGCTAGCACCCGCACACCCGCCCCGCGGGTAATTCTACACTAATTCGCTCGAGGAATTCCGCTAGTAGGTCACTAGGTCAGTACGGCGTAAGCTTTGGCATGGTGCGCACGCGCGTGTCTTCCCGGCTCCTGCGCGCCTAGCGATCGTTCATACGCGTATACCTAATCAGTCGTGTGTGAGTGTAATCTGTCATTAGTAATTAGGTATGGCTTATCAATATCTTGACCAAATTTATAACATACAACTTATTGTTAGATTACTAAAATTATTAGTTCCCCCCAAAATAAAGGACAAATTTAAAGATGATCCAACGGGTCTGTTTAAATATTGTGGGATCATACCTATTCATAAAAAAGTTGAATACAGCCTTCTTCTCGAACAATATTTTCGTAAAGAAATCCAATTTAAAAAAAAACCACGCAATTACTACAAGAAGCATTACCAATAATAATCTTCACACTCCCAAATTTAATAATGAGTATGGTAGAAGAACATCTCAATATATAATACCTCACTTAATAAATAAATTGCCCGCGGAAATTAAAAATAAAATTACCACTAAAAATATTAAACCAATACTGAAGGAATATTTTATAAATAATAATCTGTGCCGATGTTAAAGGAGAGAGCAAATAAATAATAATTAAAATAAATAAATAATAAGTGCATGTGTACAAATTATACATATGCATATATAGGTATTGATATCGATGTTTTTACCTTATTTATATGTATGTATACAGACAGATATGTGTAAAACATTAAAAAAAAAACGATAGTAAAAGAAAAAAATAATAATAATAATAAAACATGCATCTGGGAGCACTCTTTGTTAAAGTATAAGTGCGCACACACGCGCGACATCCATAAAGAAATGAACATGTTTACAATTAACTGGACTAACCACTTTTTTGCATAGATGCAATACGACAATCGTCAATATGAATTTGTCGTCGCGCTTGTGTGTGTACCTTTCTGTACTCATTATTGTTGGAAGCGTGTTTAGCTCTAAGTCATAGTAAACCTTGTTACTTCATGAGAACCTAAGTGTCTGGACAAACCTGATGTAGGTTTTAAGGCACTTATCATAAAATTGTAACCATGTATATTGTTAAATATATTTAAATAAATAAAAATAAATAAATACACAAATGCAGAATCACCATTGCTTTCGAAACTGTTAAAAGTGAATGTGACTGTATGTGTGTTAGTGTAGTTATGTAGGATATAAATAGGTAGTTTAATGATTGACAATCGTTGTAAATAAGTATGATTCCATTTTAAATACGCCGGAAATACCAAGATAGGTAAACAGTTCATATTTATTTTTGTTCAAAGTTTACATTATTTACCTAGTCTACGAATTTGTTGCTCATCACATCACAATCAAATGGAATAAACATATCTTTCCACTCGTAAGTAATATTTAAAGTAAATTATTTATTTTGTCTAGAAAGTTCGGTGATTACCATGCCTCTATCGGCAAGTAGCAAAACTACTGGTCTCCCAGGGCCGTACTTAGAATTTTTTATTAAGTCGGAAACTGACTACGAGTTTATTGGAAGTTTATTATTGAAGATAGCTCACTCACTCAGCGAATAAGGTTTTCTTCCGAGGCAATTTCAGTCGAATTATTGTAGTGAAAATTCTAATTATGTAATTTTATATTCTGGGCTAAGGTTCGAACCGGTAGTAGTTGGTTTTGACGTTCAATATTTGAATTATGTAATGTGATGTAATAAAAAATATTTTCTTTCTTGGTATAATAAGAATAGTAAATCATGATAATATTATGTAGCCGTGTGTGCCATCCAACTTAAAATTACACCTATGATTAACAAAAAATTCTGATTACAGCCCTGGCATTGCGACACCAAGTGAAATATCTATAACTATTACGTCTGCCAATATTATAATCAATTAATTGTTTTCGCTACTGGTCGCTAGATGGCTTGATGCTATTATTGCTTGCTTTTATTTAATAAACAACAGTTAAGTAACTATCATTTTTCAACGTATAAATAAAATCTTCTATCAAATCTGATCTTTTTCTATGTATGATCTTGCGATTTGAAAAATAAAAAAAATGATTCTTTCCTAAAAAATTTTAGGAAACTTTTACACTTTTATATTAAAACACTATTAAAAATTACATTTAAAAACTATTTAAATTAATAAATTATCATTAAATGAAGACACGACGCGCGACGTTCTGGTGTAGTGGTGCGAGTAGTTGTCTCAACTGCAACGCGACGCGCTGGTGGTCGCGGGTTCGATTCCCGCTCGGGACAGATATTTGTATTTGTACAAATATTTTTTTCCGGTCTGGGTGTATGTTCTTGTGGGTCCCTACCGTGCCTCGGAGAGCACGTACAGCCGTCGATCACTGTTGTTATCATAGACAAGATAACGATCGTTACTTATGGTAGGGAATTATTCGCCAACCCTGTTAACACTTGGCGGTGTTTGGACGTAAGTAAACTACCGCGTGGAAACTAGGGTGTCCAGACGACGCGTAAATAATTAGATAACTGTTGGGCAAATTTACTTATAAGCTTATTAATATTTATGTTATATTTTTACATAATTCAAATGAGAATCATGTACCGAGTATTCTCCTTAAATATTGATAGTGACTAACCAGTCATCCTGTATATATATTAAGGTGTGCCAAAAAACAACAACATTTTTTTTTTTGCTTTCACCCCAAAATATCTCAAAAGATGCCCCAAAAAACGCTCCTGTTAAAAGCGGAGCTCAAAATTTCAATTCTAAGAGGTTCTCCATCGAACTTAAATTGTCCGTTTCAATAACATGGGAAACATGGTTTTTTATTACTTTTTAGTCTTGCAAACTGTGATAAAAAAAAATTTTAAAGCTAATTTTTGTTTTTAAATTTGGTACATAAAAATCTCCTGATTCGAATTTCTATCTTCAACATTTGATTTGATAAATAAAAAATGTGTGCTTTGAAATTCAAATTTCCGGTTGTTTGCATTTTTTAGCTAAGCTGTAAGAGTTTGACAAAAACGTTAAATGACAAATTTGTAGTATTTTTAAAATTCTATAAACAAGTTCCCGCCAATTTTCTCATATCATTAATAACAACAAAGTTACAGGCTCATGTATTTACGTATCTTGTATGTACTCATTTTTTTTCAATACTGGACATGCATTTTTTTTTTACAATCAATGGTTAAATCTTGACAAAAAGTAACGAATAAAAATAACTTCTAAGGATAATTTTCATAAGTTTAGAATAAATGATGTCTGAAGTAGTAATTTCCGAGTTAAATAAATAGAAAGTATACGAAATACCTTAATTTGGAAAAATTATAACCAAATTACTAGTCGCGATAGAAATTTTTTGAAAAAAGTAAAAAAAATATTCACAATTTTCACAGTCTTGCCAACCCTGACATAAAAAGTACATATTCCTGAAGCTAGAAATTGGCTACCCCCAGTTAACGGATTATCCACTATTTACGACACATTCTGTATATACAATTATTATTATACATATATATATGCGTCACAGAATATTAATATATAATGAAATATATTTTATTAATCAATAAAAGATTTTATTAATAAATAACCTTTCCTTACATTATCATATTAATATAAATAAAATTTAAGTATGTAACCTAAACTTTTCTCAAGTTAAACAATTTCAATATGAAATAGTTCAACTTAGATTAGTTTAAAATTTAAACTAATTTAATTATCACTTCTGTCGGCCGTCCCGAGATGCACACGTGTTTTTTTTTTTTTTCATTTCGACTTTGGCCAGAAAAAAAATTGCTGTTTATAGTGTTACTATAACACGTATCTAAGAGTTTTTCAGTAAATATAAAATCACCTTATATAAAATTTCATCAAATCTATTTAAAATTAATAAGGTAAAAGATCCGCCAAAAAAGGTCACGGATATGGATCTCTCTTTTCCCTTGGATATACGTGGATGCGGATATCCAGCACATCACTATTAACTATGGTTGGTTGTGTCCGTTGTTATCGTTGATTTATTTTTTCCTATACACAGATATATTTTAGTTACAGAAGAACTTAAAAAAAATAGATATTTATAAGCAGATGTAGTTAATAAAATATTAAATATAATAATTTATTCATATAAATGATATGAGAAATATTTTGATGATTTTTAAAATATTATATGTTTTATATTAATTTTGTCATTTTTATTTTACAGTAACAAATTAACAATTCAAACCTGTTATAAGTGTCTCCAACTTGTTTGATGTAATTAATGAGAGACTGCTCCACGACGTCGGCGGGACACTTCTCGTTCTCCACAACTTCGAACAGAGCTGTGCTCTTTGCTGATGCGAATAAATCCTCATCGAACTTTCCTTCTGCTAAATATTCCTCCTAAAATATAATTAACTTATTTATTTAAATAATTGACTAACTGTATTTGTGAATAATGTTTTAAAGTATTTTATTTTTATTATTTATTTAATTTAAAAATGTCAATTTTAAAAATGTGATATATCTTGCCCACGGCCGAATATAGCTTGTACATTTTTATAGAGGAATTCATATTATGAGATCTTTGTGAATAAAAAACATCCCTCGCGTTATCGCCAGTTGATATGGTATAGTGGTGATGGTCTCGTTATTATGAGCCGTAGCGTGAGGTATTACAGCCTATTACTTTTGAATAACGTATTTTCTGGGCATTCATTTACTTACGTTCAGTAGATTTAGCGTGATAACCAACGTGCATTTTTTATTCACAAACCTTCAAGTTAATATTTACTAGAGGACCTGGGCGGTTTCACCCGCGCTTATGTTCACTATTCAGGTCTTTAAAAACTATAAAATATTGATTCATATAATAATAATAAAATAACATCTGTATATAATGTATATATATATATATATATATATATATATATATATATATATATATATATATATATATATATATATATATATATATATATATATATATATATATATATATATATATATATATTAATATATAATATATAATATGCCTATACAAATATTTGTCATGTGCGGAGATCGAACCCGCGACCGTAAGTGGATCAGCCAGTTGCTGTAACCACTGCGCCAACGCGTCGTCATATTAAGGAATTAATAGATGAAGGCATAACAACAAAAAAACGAAAAGGGAATAAAAAAATTAAAATAGAACCGATAGATCCTAAAATATGTGCGCTAACAAAAAATTAAATTTTATATGATTAGGCGAGTAGGCCGCCACGGTGTTGGTGGCGCGGTAGAGCGAGAACGCGATGCGGCCCTCGCCCGGCGACGGCCGCACGCCGCAGAGACAGTTAGAGTACAGCGATAGCTACCACAATGGTCTTGGCGCGCGAGTAGGCCGCCACGGTGTTGGTGGCGCGGTAGAGCGAGAACGCGATGCGGCCCTCGCCCGGCGACGGCCGCACGCCGTAGAGACAGTTAGAGTACAGCGATAGCTACCACAATGGTCTTGGCGCGCGAGTAGGCCGCCACGGTGTTGGTGGCGCGGTGGAGCGAGAACGCGATGCGGCCCTCGCCCGGCGACGGCCGCACGCCGTAGAGACAGTTCGAGTACAGCGATAGCTACCACAATGGTCTTGGCGCGCGAGTAGGCCACCACGGTGTTGGTGGCGCGGTAGAGCGAGAACGCGATGCGGCCCTCGCCCGGCGACGGCCGCACGCCGTAGAGACAGTTAGAGTACAGCGATAGCTACCACAATGGTCTTGGCGCGCGAGTAGGCCGCCACGGTGTTGGTGGCGCGGTAGAGCGAGAACGCGATGCGGCCCTCGCCCGGCGACGGCCGCACGCCGTAGAGACAGTTAGAGTACAGCGATAGCTACCACAATGGTCTTGGCGCGCGAGTAGGCCGCCACGGTGTTGGTGGCGCGGTAGAGCGAGAACGCGATGCGGCCCTCGCCCGGCGACGGCCGCACGCCGTAGAGACAGTTAGAGTACAGCGATAACTACCACAATGGTCTTGGCGCGCGAGTAGGCCGCCACGGTGTTGGTGGCGCGGTAGAGCGAGAACGCGATGCGGCCCTCGCCCGGCGACGGCCGCACGCCGTAGAGACAGTTAGAGTACAGCGATAGCTACCACAATGGTCTTGGCGCGCGAGTAGGCCGCCACGGTGTTGGTGGCGCGGTAGAGCGAGAACGCGATGCGGCCCTCGCCCGGCGACGGCCGCACGCCGTAGAGACAGTTAGAGTACAGCGATAGCTACCACAATGGTCTTGGCGCGCGAGTAGGCCGCCACGGTGTTGGTGGCGCGGTAGAGCGAGAACGCGATGCGGCCCTCGCCCGGCGACGGCCGCACGCCGTAGAGACAGTTAGAGTACAGCGATAGCTACCACAATGGTCTTGGCGCGAGAGTAGGCCGCCACGGTGTTGGTGGCGCGGTAGAGCGAGAACGCGATGCGGCCCTCGCCCGGCGACGGCCGCACGCCGTAGAGACAGTTAGAGTACAGCGATAGCTACCACAATGGTCTTGGCGCGCGAGTAGGCCGCCACGGTGTTGGTGGCGCGGTAGAGCGAGAACGCGATGCGGCCCTCGCCCGGCGACGGCCGCACGCCGTAGAGACAGTTAGAGTACAGCGATAGCTACCACAATGGTCTTGGCGCGCGAGTAGGCCGCCACGGTGTTGGTGGCGCGGTAGAGCGAGAACGCGATGCGGCCCTCGCCCGGCGACGGCCGCACGCCGTAGAGACAGTTAGAGTACAGCGATAACTACCACAATGGTCTTGGCGCGCGAGTAGGCCACCACGGTGTTGGTGGCGCGGTAGAGCGAGAACGCGATGCGGCCCTCGCCCGGCGACGGCCGCACGCCGTAGAGACAGTTAGAGTACAGCGATAGCTACCACAATGGTCTTGGCGCGCGAGTAGGCCGCCACGGTGTTGGTGGCGCGGTAGAGCGAGAACGCGATGCGGCCCTCGCCCGGCGACGGCCGCACGCCGTAGAGACAGTTAGAGTACAGCGATAGCTACCACAATGGTCTTGGCGCGCGAGTAGGCCGCCACGGTGTTGGTGGCGCGGTAGAGCGAGAACGCGATGCGGCCCTCGCCCGGCGACGGCCGCACGCCGTAGAGACAGTTAGAGTACAGCGATAGCTACCACAATGGTCTTGGCGCGAGAGTAGGCCGCCACGGTGTTGGTGGCGCGGTAGAGCGAGAACGCGATGCGGCCCTCGCCCGGCGACGGCCGCACGCCGTAGAGACAGTTAGAGTACAGCGATAGCTACCACAATGGTCTTGGCGCGCGAGTAGGCCGCCACGGTGTTGGTGGCGCGGTAGAGCGAGAACGCGATGCGGCCCTCGCCCGGCGACGGCCGCACGCCGCAGAGACAGTTAGAGTACAGCGATAGCTACCACAATGGTCTTGGCGCGCGAGTAGGCCGCCACGGTGTTGGTGGCGCGGTAGAGCGAGAACGCGATGCGGCCCTCGCCCGGCGACGGCCGCACGCCGCAGAGACAGTTAGAGTACAGCGATAGCTACCACAATGGTCTTGGCGCGCGAGTAGGCCGCCACGGTGTTGGTGGCGCGGTAGAGCGAGAACGCGATGCGGCCCTCGCCCGGCGACGGCCGCACGCCGCAGAGACAGTTAGAGTACAGCGATAGCTACCACAATGGTCTTGGCGCGCGAGTAGGCCGCCACGGTGTTGGTGGCGCGGTAGAGCGAGAACGCGATGCGGCCCTCGCCCGGCGACGGCCGCACGCCGTAGATACAGAGTACAGCGATAGCTACCACAATGGTCTTGGCGCGCGAGTAGGCCGCCACGGTGTTGGTGGCGCGGTAGAGCGAGAACGCGATGCGGCCCTCGCCCGGCGACGGCCGCACGCCGCAGAGACAGTTAGAGTACAGCGATAGCTACCACAATGGTCTTGGCGCGCGAGTAGGCCGCCACGGTGTTGGTGGCGCGGTAGAGCGAGAACGCGATGCGGCCCTCGCCCGGCGACGGCCGCACGCCGCAGAGACAGTTAGAGTACAGCGATAGCTACCACAATGGTCTTGGCGCGCGAGTAGGCCGCCACGGTGTTGGTGGCGCGGTAGAGCGAGAACGCGATGCGGCCCTCGCCCGGCGACGGCCGCACGCCGTAGATACAGAGTACAGCGATAGCTACCACAATGGTCTTGGCGCGCGAGTAGGCCGCCACGGTGTTGGTGGCGCGGTAGAGCGAGAACGCGATGCGGCCCTCGCCCGGCGACGGCCGCACGCCGCAGAGACAGTTAGAGTACAGCGATAGCTACCACAATGGTCTTGGCGCGCGAGTAGGCCGCCACGGTGTTGGTGGCGCGGTAGAGCGAGAACGCGATGCGGCCCTCGCCCGGCGACGGCCGCACGCCGTAGATACAGAGTACAGCGATAGCTACCACAATGGTCTTGGCGCGCGAGTAGGCCGCCACGGTGTTGGTGGCGCGGTAGAGCGAGAACGCGATGCGGCCCTCGCCCGGCGACGGCCGCACGCCGTAGAGACAGAGTACAGCGATAGCTACCACAATGGTCTTGGCGCGCGAGTAGGCCGCCACGGTGTTGGTGGCGCGGTAGAGCGAGAACGCGATGCGGCCCTCGCCCGGCGACGGCCGCACGCCGCAGAGACAGTTAGAGTACAGCGATAGCTACCACAATGGTCTTGGCGCGCGAGTAGGCCGCCACGGTGTTGGTGGCGCGGTAGAGCGAGAACGCGATGCGGTCCTCGCCCGGCGACGGCCGCACGCCGCAGAGACAGTTAGAGTACAGCGATAGCTACCACAATGGTCTTGGCGCGCGAGTAGGCCGCCACGGTGTTGGTGGCGCGGTAGAGCGAGAACGCGATGCGGCCCTCGCCCGGCGACGGCCGCACGCCGTAGAGACAGAGTACAGCGATAGCTACCACAATGGTCTTGGCGCGCGAGTAGGCCGCCACGGTGTTGGTGGCGCGGTAGAGCGAGAACGCGATGCGGCCCTCGCCCGGCGACGGCCGCACGCCGTAGATACAGAGTACAGCGATAGCTACCACAATGGTCTTGGCGCGCGAGTAGGCCGCCACGGTGTTGGTGGCGCGGTAGAGCGAGAACGCGATGCGGCCCTCGCCCGGCGACGGCTGCACGCCGTAGCCGTATGACAGCCCGCAGCCACGGATCAGGCGCCACATCGGACCCTGCGAACAAAAACGATGATTTCAAAGTCTGTCGAATGATATGTATTTGTATTCATTCGATATCGTGAAAGTTAATTAACGTTGATATAGTAATTGTCATATTTACGATACAACTGACTAGCTGACTGACTGATTCAGCCTGTAAACGTCCCACAGCTGGGCAAAGGCCTCTTCTACATGTAGGAGAAGGGTTGCAGCTTAATCTACCACGCTGTTCCACTGCGGGTTGGCAGATGATTTCCGAACCATGAGTAACGATCGTTACCAGGTGTGTATGATAACAACCGGGACCGACTGCTTTATGTGTTTTCCGAGGCACGGTGAAGAAACCCACAAGGACAACACGTGTGCTAAATTTATTATTATTATTATTGATTGACGTTGATGTTTTATAACATATTAATTTTTCTTTTCAGCATTTTCAAGGTGTTGCCTAGCACCCAAAGTAAATAAATAGTGTTCATATGTCCATTGACTCCATCGCATATTGGTCCTCCTTAAGCCGGATATAAGTGTAGGTAATCACCTCGAGTTGCGTGAAGTAGTTGAGTGCAACAGCAAGCGGTGCGGCATCGCTAAGCGCGTAGCCCAGCGGACCAGGGCCGAACTGTATGGCGAACGATGATTCTAACCCTCCAACGCCTACCACCATGCTGCTGCCACTACCAGTCATCAATTCTGCGTCAAGATACAGACGAGGCCTAAGAACAAACACATGTTAAATTGAGACAATACATACAAATCGTCATTTTTTTTTATGTCATAAGCTCATTGATACATAGGAATATTTCATTGTATTGAAAAAAAAGGCAGAAGTCCTATTCCCGTTAAAAAGAAGGATTAGAGTTGAAATCGGCACACTGGTCTACTAAGTATTAACTGATGTTCATATTTCTGTCGAAACAAGCAGATTTTCTCAGAATATTTTCTTTCATCGGTGATGAGTCGGTGGCGACCAAGAGAATTAAATTAGGCTTTTTACGACTTCGCGATTGTAATCTTTGCTTATACCAGCAATCGCCAGTGGCGATTCAATCGTGTGAGATCACGATTCTCATACCTTGTAACTGTCAACACTATCTTTTGCCGTAATATTTTTCAAATGATTAAAAAAATCTGCCACTCGATGTTTAGAAATAAAATTCATGGCTAAAATAAAACGTAATACTTACTCGACAGGAGTGATTTCCTTGCCTCTTGCGAATTTCTTCCAAGGTTCCACACTCAGCTTGTACCGCTCGAAGTCGGTGGCGAGGTGCAACCAAACATTTTCTGTTATGTTTCTGAATGTCTGTTTCGCTTCATTTATCGCCGATTCGGCTGAGTCTCCACCCGCGTTCAATTGCTCCATTAGTTCTTTGAGGAATTTCTGCTGACGGAGGACAGAACTCCAGTGGACATTACTATCTTTTGAGTACAATGAGTCACGAAGGATGTCGTATACCATTTTGTGGCCATTTCTTCTCACCTAAAATTATTCAAACCATTCTAGTAAACAGTACCAAATTTTTAGTAGATAATAAATGTTTATTACTTTATGTTTTATACCTGTGCCACATCGTTTAGCAGTCTTTGAACAAAAACTAATAGTCTTTCCTTTGTGATTTCAGCCGCATATAAAATTTCGTATAAATGATTCACAACTTCTTCGTAATCAGATGGTTCACACTGAAGAAAAAAAGAAACAATGTTTTAATCATTTGAAAATTATTCGATACTTTTTATAAATCCGAATTAGATCTGCCTGATCAATTTCTGTAATTTTTAAAGGGGTGAAATATCTATCTGCCCATCATTTCTGAGGTTAGGAGTAATTCATTTTAATGACTTTGATAAGAAGTTAACGCTTGTTACAATATTCTTAAAAAAAGTTTTAATTTTTAATTTGAATAAAAATATCATATTCACGGTGATATTACCTTGGTTTCGATGTGAACGAAGTTTCCGAAATATCCCACAGCGAAGTTTCCAGAACGACCGAAACCAATATCATTGGAGAAGGTCACCGTGAGCTGTTCCGTGGTCGATATGACGTCTTCGTGTGATATCAGCTCGTCGCCGCGTCGCACCGGACACTCGGCGAGACCGTTCAGGTGGAGAGGTAGCCATTTGCGCGTAGTTTCGTCCACGTTTGATGTATCGAGGATTAAATTAATCTGTGAAATTAGTAAAATACATATTTCAGTATTTTTTTTTTTTAATTATAAACAAAAATTTATGTCATAAACTGAAAATCAAAAATTATTCAAGTAGACCTTCAAAAGCACCTTTGAAAAGTTATTTAAAAAACAATATACATATATATTAAAATTTATTATAATTAATATGAAACAGCCAACGAATGCAGAATTTTCTGCGAAAAATTAGCAAGAAAATTTATAATTACGCTTTTAAAAACCGTCAATACATTACTCAAACATTATAAATTCAATCATATGTCCTGTATGACGAGCCAGTGCCACAAATCCCACTCGTCTTTGTCATATATTTTATCTTGTACTAAATAATATGCTGTGGCTACTAAAGTCTTTTTAATATAAACTTTAGATTTATTTACTGGCAATTGTAAATGTTTGTGGGATTTTATTATATGTATATGCAAATAGCTTGGCATAGAGAGGAAACTTGGAAATTACAATTTTATCATTCCCTTTCGTGTTTATACCACCTTTGTCGATTATTATTATTATTATTATTTTAAGATGTCGATATTTTTGTGGATATAAATAAGATTATTATAAATATTCTGTGACGCAATTGTGAAGTATATCTATCTTAGTATAAAAATCCGGAAAAGAGACTCCAATTCCAAGATCATGAATGCCGTGAATAGCCTTTTTTTGCAGGACAAATAAACTTTCAATCTCTGTTGCGTTACCCCATAATAACAAACCATGAGGCATAATAATATGAAAATAACTAAAATATACTAATCGAGCAGTATCAACATCGGTCAGTTGATGAACTTCTTCTAATGGCGAATGCTGAGGAGCTGAATCTCACTTTGAGATCATTTATACATATTTAAAAAAGGAAAGGGCTTATAATTGATCCATGTGGAACGCACATTTTTAGCATAGTTTCCAAAGATTTTACTTGGTTTATTAAAACATTGAATTCTATTAGTAAAGTATGAAGTAATGAGATCAGAAGCTTTGCTTTAACACCGTAATAATTAAGTTTACGTATGATGGTTTTTTTTTTATATTAGAGGGGGCAAAGGCACAGTCGGTTCACCTGGTCGCAAGTAAATGCGACAGCCATAGACATCTGCTACATCAGAGGATTAGCTGGTGCGTTGCCGGCTTTTACGGAGGGGAGGGATGTTCCACCGGATCAGTGAAGGGAAGGTGATGGGCCACCGGATCTCTCACAAATCGAACGAAACACGACAACAGTGCCATCATTTCACGTCGGTGTTAAGTAAGAGCGAAGTACTTCCTCAGGCGCGCCGGCCCATTAAGCTGCAAGCAGCATGGCGCTACTTCAGTAATATGGTTTCATATTTTAAGCAATAAAATGTCCTAGCATCGTATTTATGCTTGAGAAGTGCACCTCCAGTACCTTTTATAGAACGACTTTTAGTAAAACCACTTTTACCTTGAAAAATGCCATTAATATTAAAATGAATCTAGTTGGTATAATATTTTTTTTTTCAAAATTAAGGACGACAGCATTGAAATAGGTATAATTACTATAATTACTGGGACCACCTGTTTCTGTTTTTAAAAAGTGGTAAAATGCCTCATAGAACATATTTATTTATTATTTATAATAAAGCAATTTCCAACAATGAAAATCAATGTATGTATTATCTTTATTTTAATAAATTTAATTAAATTCCTATTATTGTATGTACTTTTAGTATTTTAATTTAAATTAAAAATAGGTATACAGTCAAATGGGCTAGATAGATATAATGTAAGCATTTTAATAAGCGTATTTAATATACTTTAGTCTTTTCATGTTCGTCTATAAAGTCGAAAATAAAAAATTAACAGTGTCCTATCTTTTATAACGCGATATCGAAAGTATTGTAATTTATAACCGAGTGATAATCTGCTTCATTTACATATATTATAGCCTGATATACGGTAGTATGTCAGTAGTGTGCCCCATACGAACTTTATATCACTCAATATTACATGTATAATATTTAGCTTTACATTACAAAATACTAAGGTCAATGAACGACATATTAATACGCACATTAATATTTAATAATAACGTATCGACAAACCGGCGCGGCGCGGTACTCACGTAGACGAAGTTGGTGTGCAGGCTGTGCACGCGAGCGAAGAGCGGCAGCTGCGCCAGGTCGAGGTGCGGGCACGCGTCGGCGCTGCTCCACGACGCGATGGCGTGGCAGCGCAGCGCGTCGCACGGCGGCACCGGCACCGCTGCTAGCGTGCCGGCCGGCGGCGGTCTCTGCGGGCGGCGGTTTTTGTTTCAAAATTTATTCCCAATAGGGAAAGGCAAAGGACTATAGATAGTCCATACAGCCTATTCTAAATTTGTAAATTTCATTCCGGTATAACAAAAGGTCGGAGCGAAGTCTGAAGTAAATTCATTTTTCTTCATGTGGAACCGTCGGTGATAACATCGCCATATACTCTAACTTATAACCACGGTCTTGAGCAGAGGTCTTGCAACAATATTAGTGGCGGTACGTCGGCTTAATGGTTACGCTGTTCTTTTCATATTACGGCCGCTACAGTCATGACGATAGATGGGTGTGTTGTGCAAACGAAGACAAAATAGCATTCTATCTTATTCTATCATATGTAACGTATGCGAAAATTTAAATGCATTTTGAAAGGTTATGAACATTCACGTAATAATTACCTATCTCAATTTTTTTTTTCAAATACAAACAAAACAATTAAACAACAAAACAAAAATAACAACAAAATCGCAAAACTCAACAAAATGATATAACAGTGATTAAATAACACAATACTTGGGAAAGAAAATTATACGCCGTATGATTGACAATGAGAAATGAGACGGAGCCGCTTACAATCGCTTATCACTCAACCGTCGTGCGCACCGCACCCATCGATAGCAAAGACGTACAGCGGCATTGACGCGAAAGAAAAGTCATAACACGATCGTACTAATCTTTCATCACTGAAATTGGGCTTCGTTGCAAGACCTGTGTATAAGACCGTGATTATGACAGCGAGTGACAATAACATTTTAAATATTGTTACCTAACACTTTTTTAAATGACAAAAAAAGGTAATATCTTTAAAAATACGTGTATTCAATAGGCAATCAAACAAGTACCATGATAGTTTTCTATACTGGCAGAATTTGTTAGCGTTAACGTCTGTTTCGATTAACCCCAAAACGTTGTTACGACACTGTATGCATTGGTACCAGCATTCTCACAAGCATTCTGGGGGCAAATACTCTTTTACCAACAGACACATATATAATAATAATAATAAATAATAAATATGTTTAACACACACACACGGTCGTCTGCTCCTAAGGTAGGCAACTTAATGCCTGTGTTATAAGTAACAGCCGACTGATATACATTTTTTTTTAAATAAATATACATATAAATAATACATATATAAATAAACATATATTACACCCAGACTCGGGGCGGGAATCGAACCCACAACCCTTGGAGCAGAAAACAGGGTCACTGCAAACTGTGCCAACGGGTCAGTCGAATGAATATATGTTAAGAAGGAGACATTTTTAATTAAATATATTTATAGAATAGAAAAGACACGAATTTGCTAAGATTTAATGTGATTTATTTAAAGATAGTAATTTTCTTTATATATAATATATAAATAAATATATAAATTTTCTTTTTATCAATTAATGAATAATCAAGTCAAGCTTATCTCAAGCTTTAAATAGTCATATTACTTTAATATTATAATAAATCTTCCTTTGCTTTATACACAAATATTTCACTGTTATATAACTTTCATAAAAATCTTACCTCATTAAACTCCATGGCTTCTTCAAGCTGTTTCGCTTTCTCTGCTAATCCCTTTTCACCTAATTGCGCTCTTTGTTCTTCTATTCTTTTCTTTTCTTCTTCTGCCATTCTTGACGGTACATAAGGATAATAGGTTACAAATGTGTTCTAAGCATATATATTTAGATACATTTTCTTGTGTTTAAAAAAAGGCAATAAACTAGTGTAGTTACATCCTATATTATAAATGTGAAATGTATGTTTGTTTGTTACGTTTTCACGCGAAAACTACTTAACCGATCATCATGAAACTTTGTACACATATTCATGGAGGTATTACAAGTAACATAGTAGGAGGAGGTATTACATATAACATTTATTAAAAAAAAATATATCAATACACACACGCAGGCGAAGCCGGGGGCGGGTGCTAGTGAATTGCTATGAAAATCCTATGTAATTTGAATTCACACGAGGATAAATATGTACAGTCTCGATATAATATTTTACGATGTATACTTTTATATCAATTTAAATGCGATAATTCATATTAATCAATTATGTAGTTCAAATAGTAAATTTCCTAAGATTTTATATAATTACTAGCGGCCCGCCCCGGCTTCGCACGGGTATTTAACTAAAATTTTAAAAATTATAAATTTATATTTTTTATCACCTACATGCGCCATCTTTCGTATAATGGAAGCATATCGTTTTTATTTTTAGTGACATTTAACATAATAGTACTTATATTAATTGAAAATGATGTTTATCTAAAATATTAAAACGATTTCTATTCCTATCCGACATATTTAGTAAACCTCTAAGTTAAACAAAATAATAACTCAAAAGTAAGTTATGTGAGTTTTTAAGATTCCTTAGACCAGATGGCGTTGGCGGCGTAGGTACCTATTTCTATTTTCTTAAATATTTATTTTTAAATTTAATTACAATGAAACAAAAACTAAATTATACTGTGAGTTATGCATAATTTTTATGTATTAAAGTTATTTACATTGGTTTTGTACTTTTTACGTGATACGTGCACGACCAAAAACGATAACAGATGGCGCTGATACAAAAAAAGACGCGCTATTAAAATTTATTCTTGATGATATACAGTGTATTAATAAAACGGAGGTTTTAACAGATTTATTATTTGTATAGATGCTTACTTTGCTTGCAATTCGATGCTTGGCGAGCCGATAATGGTGACCAAGTCATCAGTGAAGTATTTCTTCAGAAGATTTAACCAATAGTCACCACTTTCAGCCAGTAAATCTTGTAGAGTTTGTTGTGGATTCATACGAGACACAAACTGCAAAGGAGTATAATATGTTAATTAAAATTAGGCTTAAAAATAATTATAGAATAGAAATTATTACAATCAATTTTACGTTAAGTGTTAAAAAAAAGAATATACATGTATATAAAAACACGTTTTATCACACCTAAAACGTCTGTAAACAATCTACTTCCGAGCAAAGCCCTCCTCTCCATATAGAGAAGGGTAGGAGTATAATCCACTTTTACACCATATTTTACCCTAACATGTGAGTCATGATCGCTATCAGATGCCTATGATTACAATCGGGACCAATGGCTTTTCGTGTTTTCCTAGGCATAGTATTGAGACCCACAAGAACCCAGACCAGAAACAAATATTTGTACAAATACTCTATCTGCCCCGAGCGGGATCGAACCCTCGACCGCCGGTGTTGAGATGACTATTCAGACCACTGCAGTTGTCAGTTGTCAACATGTTGGTCCCAACCGTTTAAAAAACACAGAATAGGTAGTTACCCTAAGTCACAAAAACATTGGAATGTTGGCTCAAGTCGTTGGACTAATGAATTTCTTTCGGTTCTCAGTAAATCCATCTCTTAGGGTATTTTAAATGAGGAACACAAAATATTATTTCTTGTCATGGGAACCTACAAATCTAATGTAATATTTTTAAGTTGTATAGTCAATTGATCAGAGCATGCACTTCTGTTCGGTCATATCTCTAGATATTAAATAATTTTCATTATTTTTATAAAGCCCACTCATGCTTGACACTAAACTTGCTAGGTAATTAATGTTACACTTTTTAGGGGTCAGTTATATGATAAATCTCGATTAATAATGTTAAGGATAATCAATTTAATGCCAGTGTAAATTCCAGTTAGATGAAAATTAATAAAAATTACAATAAAATAAAAATTTTGTCATACGCACATCTTGTTCATTCTGTGAATATAGAGCATCTCCAATACATCTGAAAGCGATGGCATGGTGTGGGTCAGACTCAAGACTAGCCATGGTTTCTCTCAACTGCTTTCTTATGAGACGTTTCATACGGTCCATGTCAATCGCTTCCTCTCCTGAGATGACACTCTTCAAACAAGCACGAGCTTCGTCTCGAGCAGCTTCCAACTTATCTATTGGTACATTGTCTAACTGGATTTTAATCAACGGTGCTATGTTCTCTGTTATATTGTATGATACCTGAAAATTTGAATTTTTTAAAATCAATCTTTCATAATCTTTAATAAAGTTTATTTTGTATTATTTTTCTATGGTAAATATTTTAATATACATTCTGTGAAAATTTAATTAAATTTTAGTAATATGCTTATTGTCGAATATTCTGTTGGCAAGTTTTGACTAAGGAACCCTAAAAAAAATATAAATATTGAATAAACTGTGTAACACTACAGCAACAGTAGAACAACAGCGCGCAATCCGTCAGCTATTTCAGCGCAACTCCTCAGTTTCGAATTAGGCTATCCGGTTCCAGGTGTCAAATTCACTGTGCAAATGTGTATATAGGTATAGTCCGTTCGTGGAGCAGTAAGAATTTTGTACAATGACCTTTTTACGTACTGACAGTAGTCACAAACACTTGACACTATTTGAAGGAGAAAAAAATAAATTTATTAACTTATTAAATAAATTATTTTTATTATATAAATTATTTATTTTGATTTTAGTATAGGCTTAGGCTATGAGTCTAACTGACTATTTTAAAAATAAAATAAACAATTAATATAAAATGAAAAATGCAAAATCAGGTAAAAGGTTTACAATCCCTTTGGACAGCGGCAATTGCATCTATGCAAGCATTATATTTACGCAGGAGTGACAGAGACAGGTAATAAATGGTCAATGTATGAAATTCTTCCTGCTTCGCGTGCGGACTATAGAGTGAGAGCTCACGTCTCCCGCCAGCGCGTCCTCGCGCTCGACCAGGCGGCGCTGCAGCGGCGCGGCGGCCGTGTCGCACAGGTAGCGCAGCAGCAGCGCGCAGCCCGTCAGCTCGCGTAGCGCCGTCGCGTGCGTCAGCAGCGGCCCGCGCCACCCGAACAATACCTGTCACGTGGGAATATTAATTTACCTTTGTGTGATATATTGTAAACAACCCACAGCAAGGCGAAGGCCTCTTCTACATATAGAAAAAGGGTTGGAGCTTAATCCACCATGCTGCTCCACTGCGGGTTGGTGGATAATTTCCCTACCATGGGTAACAATCGTTATCAGATGCCTATGATAACCGAGAACGACGGCTCTACGTGCTCTCCAAGGCAGGGTGGGGAGACCCACACGTACATACACCTAGATGGGAAACAAATATTCGAACAAATACAAATTTCTGTCACGAGCGGGTATCGAACCCGCGACTGTCAGCGCGCGGCTTTGAAGCGACTACTCGCACCACTATACGCACTATACCAGAACGGTCGTCATCATGCCGTCGTTTCGTCGTCGTGTGATATACATACATGAGTTGTTAATTACAAAAATAAAAATCACCTCCAAGTGTCAGCTGTTTTCAGACTAATCATTCTACAGAAATTATAAAAAAACCACATACTCGTATTTGATTCAGATATAACTATAAATGTCCTTATTCAAAACTTTGGTAATTGATGGCTGAATTGCATCACTTCATTAAATTTATTCTCTTTTTATTTACATATGCTATCTTCTTACAATTTAATGTTTAAATTGGCTATTGCAAGTGAAATGTTGCTTAGCATAGTGTTCTGTATAATATTAATGTAAAAAAATAAGTTACTCCAAGAACCCTCTTGCCATCCAATCTAATAATATCATAAATAGTGTATGTTGGTCAATTAATTGCTAATTTTATTCTAATTTATAAAAATATGAAATGAAGACCTGTCCACAATCCTCAGTGTCAGCAGGCCACTGCTCTTTCAGTTCACCATAGTTTGGTGGGGGAGGAATAGTTTGCCATGGCTTAATCCATTCTTCTTGTGGCTCCTTTTCTCTCTAAATATGACAATAATATAAATTAAAAAACAAATTTATATATACCAAAGCAATAAAAATAAGAAAAGTAATTTCTAAATAACCAATGCTGCAAAACCATATAAAAATGTACAATAAATACTATAATATTAACATGACATGATTATTTGAATGCCCAACGTGACCATGGTTGTTGCAAAGTATCCGAAACGTCGGGCGTCCGTGAGGCCTGTTGGGCCACAGTGAAGTCCGGAGGGGTTATTTCATTAAAGTTAGTAGTTTTTATTATTCTTGGTGTTTTAGCATAATTTAGTTTGTAAGAAATTTTGTTATGTATAGTGTATACATACTATAAAAAGCATGTGGTGTATACCTGTAACTGATTGTGCAATTCGCGCGAATAAATTAATATTATACTGTAGATGTAAGTAACATTGTAACAATCGTTGGTGTACCAAATAAATAAATAAATAAATAAAATAAATGACTGTGTATTGGTTGTGGGATACTATTTTTTAATAAGAATATCATTGAAATCACCTTTGCGATGATGTCATCTTCCACAATAGCTAGTGTATTAAACACATCTTCAGCTTCAATTTGGCCTGTTAATATAATTGTCAAATTTTCTGCTCTATAAAATTTCTTGTGAAAATCACGCACCTAAAAATGAGAATAGATACATAAATAAAAATAATAAATAATTTCAATCATGAAAAATTAAAAAAAAAAAAACATAAGCACATGATACTCAATCTACCCTAGACCCTATGGAAGAAACTGTTTTGGGGAGTCTGGAAACACATAAGACACAAACAAACATCTTTATGAGACTATATAAGCATGATCGGAGATCGAAGTTGCGACAACTATCGCAACAGCGAGTTGCTGTGGCAACTGTACAAACTTGTTAATTATATAAAAAAAATTTCTTTACATAAAAATGAAAACAGATATGAAATAGAATATAATAATATATAATTGCAAATCCTATAATTAATATTACAAAACTTGAATATTCAGCCAATGGCTACAAACAATAAAAAGAACCTTAAAGTAAAATTTCACAAATTTATAATTACTTTTGTATTGTCGGTAGAAGTTCTAAGATTCTTCATAATGCCTCCAGTTTCAGATGAATATCCACTATTTGGGTACATTGCTCTTTGTAATCTCAATTCACACCTGAAAATATATTTTACAAATAAAAAACATTATTAGTATTGTGTATAATTTTTTTTTTTTTTATGTTATTAGTCAAAATTGTACCTTGAATCAGCTGTATTTTCTCGACCCTGCATTTCACAGTACACAACACCTGCATCTTCACCGTCTCCATCAATGTGATGGACCTCCGTTATGAAGCCCTGGTCAGTAAGTGTAGGTCTCAGGATATGATCGAGGTAGATAGGCAATAGAGTCAACATGCCAGCATCTCCTGCCGTGTGAATGGTATAGCAGGTATGGTCAACGTCAGTCCAAGCATTGGTGCCATGAGCCAAGCATCGGTTAGCCAGTAAATCGAGTATTCCCTTGTAAGGGTATCGCTCCGAACCCAAAAAAATGAGATGTTCCAAAGTATGCGGTAGACCATCATCATCATGAGCTTCAGTTGCTAAAAATATATTTTATTTAAGACCTACAGTTTGTAGCAACATACAAAGAAGTACGATTATAGAATATTGAAATAAAATATATGTAAGTAGCTATAGTAACATACATACCAAGACAAAAAAATCCTTTGACCAGAGGACCCTCAACGTTTGCTATAATTACTTTTAATCCAGTCTTTTCAGAAACATATTTATTAATAGGTATAACATCGGAAGCTTTTGTTGAAGAAATCAATTTAAAATGAGACATAATTAATTATTTAGAGATCAACCACAGAAAAATAATAGCAAAATAAATATATTGTACTGGGCTACCGGCAGCCGGCAATATATTATATACCTCTTTGTTATAATACTCTTAAGTCTTAACTCTTTGTATGTATAATTATTATAATATTATTTAATACAATTTTGGCCACAGTTAAATGATAATCTGTATTGGTTTTTCTAAACCAAGCTAAACTAAACTTCTAATATCATACGCATAACGCAATACGAGTGCCTATTATAGGCCGCAAAGAGTATATAAACAATATATCAACAATATATAAAATAGGCCATGTTCCGAAATACACCAAATACACTTATATGACTTATACTATGGGTCATTCCCAGTGTTGCCACCTTGATTTTTGAAAACGGGCTATCCGGACACCGAAAAAGGGCTAGATTTGAAAAATTCTGGCCAGAAAGGGCTAAAAAAGAAATACTTTTGTTTCCAATAAAATTTTCATGATCAAGATGATTATAAATAGTAATGTTACAATATAACAGTAATCATAACGCAATGACGAACCTGTATTATAATATTATGAAAAAAATCACCTAATTTAAAATGTTATGAACCAGTCGTGATTGCATTTTAAATTATTCGGTTTATACTGACTTCTTACTTCGGTATATACTATCGGACGACGGAAAAAAAAAAAAATAAAAAAAATAAAAAAAAGGTCATCCGGCGTCCAGTCGCAACATTATCCTTCATACCCTATCCGAATACCTAAAAAAAAAAAAGGTCATCCGGCGTCCAGTATCAGCATTATACTTCGTACCCTATCCAAATACCTGAAAAAAAAAACCCCAAACATTTTATTCCCCCTAAAAATCCCCCGGTCGAGATTTTTTCCCCCTAAATTTAGGGGGAAAACCCCGGAGTTGGCAACACTTAGCAGAGTTTGTGTTTAGGATTTTCACCTCTATAACTAGAGTTACCACAGAAAAAACAAAAAAAAAATGCTGACGGTCACTGGCAAATTTTATACCACAAAGCACTCAATATCTTTTATCAACTCGAATAAGTATGGCAAGAGAGGTTTTTGTGTGATGTTTGAAAAGGGCTAGATTGCCCTTTTAGGGCTAAATAAGGAAATGTGGAGAAATCAAATCGTAAAAAGAGCTAGATCTAGCCCCAAAAGGGCTAAGGTGGCAACACTGGTCATTCCATGTCAAATCGACAAATTTTTTACCTGACCCACTTTGATTTCGCTGAAATTTTTCTGTCTTTTTCTACCCCCCGAAAGTTATTTTTCGGAATTTTTTCAAATTTTTTTTCCCGACTCAAAAAAAGTTATGAATTTTTGAAAAAAACCGCTCTTTTATTTTTAAATTGCCAGAACTTTTTCAAAAATTGACCGTTTGGGAACTTTTTTTTGTCAAAATTTTTGTTTTTAAATGTAGTTTTCGAAAAAAAATATGAAAAAATGTTCAGAATCCCAGATATATGAAATATTTTAGTTTTTTTTTGAAAAAACCGTAATTTTCTCAAAGTCCGACCGTTTTTTTTTTGCTCTAAAAATACTTCAACTAATTCTGCAATGATCCCCGTTAATCAAAAGATGTGACAACAATCGCTTCTATATATTTTCTTGATTATAAAAAAAAAAAAATGTTGAATTTTTGCTGATTTTATATAACTTTGTTATGAAATTTTTTTTTGTTTCCTCGTGAAACCTCAAAAGTTGAAAAATAAAATTTTATTGGAGAATTTCAAGTGATTATCGTCCAAGAAATTGTAATTAAAAAAAAAAAAATTCTCTCATTGACGTTATTTTTTTACTCTTATGGACGTTTTTTTTTTTTTTTTTTTTTTTTATTGGAAATTTGAGTGCGTTTGACCTCAATCTTGTCTGATGGTAAACAATGATGAGGTCTAAGGTGAAGCACGCAAACTCAAATAATGCCTGTTCACTCTTGCCTTAAAAATCCCTAGGTTGTACGCATCGGGAAACAGTGACGCAGGAAGAGAATTCCATTCCTTTGCAGTTCTAATAATGAAAGATGATGCGAACCGCGAGGTACGAACCGGAGGAATGTCGACCACGTATGGATGGAACCCCTGCCCTCGTCGAGTTGTCCGATGGTGGAATGGTGCTGGGGGAATTAATTGATGCAATTCCTGTGCACACTCACCGAAATGTAACCTGTAAAAGACACACAGACTAGCAACCAGTCGGCGATGTTCGAGGCTCTGGAGCTGTCTTGAAGTAAGCATCTCATCACCAATGAGTTTTCTGGCACGCCTGTCGATAGCTTCCAGGGCTTCGAGCTGATACCGGGCGGAACCGTCCCACAGATGGCAACAGTACTCCATGCAGGAGCGGACTTGAGCTGTATAAAGTCTTAGCAGCTGGTCCGGTGTGAAATAGTGACGGACCTTGGAGAGGATGCCCAGTTTTTTTGAAGCAGCCTTAGCCCTGGATTCGATATAGCTTCCAAAATTGAGTTTGGACGATAAGTCTATACCGAGTAGTTCAAGGTGGTTCGTGACTGGAACAGGCACATTTCGGAAAGTGGGAGCCAAGTTAAACGGGCTCTTTTTAGCGGAGAAGAGACACGCCTGGGTTTTTGAAGCATTGAATCTTACTAGATTGGCATCACCCCAGTCGGAGACAGCCTGAAGAGTAAGATTGGCACGGTAGACTATTGCTTCTCTAAGATCGTCCACTTCAGTTTGTCTTGTTCTTGCACTGGAGAAGTATCTCTCCGCGACGGTGCTGTCATCTGCGTACCCAAAGATACCGGGCTTAAGCAGATCGTTTATGTGAAGCAGGAATAGCGTTGCGGAGAGAACAGATCCTTGGGGTACCCCGGCATTGATAGTCAATAGGTCAGACGTGTAGCCATCAACAACTACACGAATTGACCGTTCCCTCAAGAAATCGGAGATCCAAGTACATAGACTGGTGGGAATACCGTAAGCAGGAAGCTTCGCAATAAGACCATCGTGCCAGACCCCGTCGTTTTTTCTTGGTATTGAAATATGACAACTTCAAAAATACAATGGGTTTAAAAGTTACCTCCAGTTGATACAATGTGATAATTTAAGAGCTATCGATTGTCGGTAAAAAAGATATCATCTACATTTCATTAAAATAATATGGAGGTTATGTTTTCAGAATAATTACATTGTCGTTGTGTTCATCGTGTCACGTAGACTTACTATTGCTAAATAAAGTACCTATTATTATCATAAAGTGCTGTTAATTTATATTTTGTTAACGAGTGATTACAATGCCGAAGTTTTTTGATCGATGTTGCAATCCATTTAATTTGGAGAAGCATAGAAAAAAAATATCAATAACAATTTCTTGGACGATAATCACTTGAAATTCTCCAATAAAATTTTATTTTTCAACTTTTGAAGTTTCACGACGAAATAAAAAAAAAATTCATAACAAAGTTATATAAAATCAGCAAAAATTCAACATTTTTTTTTTTATAATCAAGAAAATAATTTAGAAGCGATTGTCGTCACATCTTTTGATTAACGGGGATCATTGCAGAATTAGTTGAAGTATTTTTTGAAGCAAAAAAAAAAAAAAGGAAACGGTCGGACTTTGAGAAAATTACGGTTTTTTCAAAAAAACTAAAATATTTCATATATCTGGGATTCTGAAAATTTTTTCATATTTTTTTTCGAAAACTACATTTAAAAACAAAAATTTTGAAAAAAAAGTTCCCAAACGGTCAATTTTTGATAAAGTTCTGGCAATTTAAAAATAAAAGAGCGGTTTTTTTCAAAAATTCATAACTTTTTTTGAGTCGGGAAAAAAAATTTGAAAAAATTCTGAAAAATAACTTTCGGGGGGTAGAAAAAGATAGAAAGTTTTCAGCGAAATCAAAGGGGGTCAGGTAAAAAATTTGTCGATTTGACATGGAATGACCCTTATACACTGGATCTAGGGGTGTGCGATAATTATCGATAGTTTGTAACTACTCGATATTTTTTCATTCGATAATTATCGATAATTATCGATAAGTTTTCATTCGATAATTGTCGATAAGTTTTCATTCGATAATTGTCGATATTTTTGTGCAATCCGATAATTATCGATAATTTTGTGCGATCCGATAATTATCGATAATTTTGTGTGATCCGATAATTATCGATATTTTTGTGTCATTCGATAATTATCGTTAATTGTCTTTGGATCCGATAAGTATTGATAATTGTCATTCGATAATTATGATACCACGGCCGTATAGAGATACATCGACCGTGTATGGTACGGCAGATGACTTTTTTTTTAGGTATTCGGATAGGGTATCGAGGGTTATGTCGATAGTGGACGGCGGATGACCTTTTTTTTAGGTATTCGGATAGGGACCTGGGTGTTAACGATGGTACTGAAAGCCGGATGACCTTTTTTTTTAGGTATTCGGATAGGGCCTGGGCGTAAACGTCGGTACTGAAGGCCGGATGACCTTTCTTTTTTTTTTCGTCGTCCGAAAATTTTACCGATAATTATCGATAACTATCGTCAAGTATCAGTCAGATATATCGTCAGATACAGCCCTTGTAGTTTGCGGGATGGTTTCCATCACACAGGATGCATTTCACCTTGTCCGAGCGTTCCTTCCGTGGACATTCTGAGGTGTGGTTATTATATACTCTTTGGGTGTGGTGTGATCCTGCGAATTTGAAACATCTGGACTGCTTGTGACAGAATCTTTGAGTGTGGTCGTATTCTAGACAATTAGAGCATTGAGGGATTGCCCTAATTGGTTTGGGCGCCACAAAGGTTACGCGACACTGCAGTAAAGATTTTACTTTATATATGTCTGTATAGCACTGGGTGTGCTATGGCGCTTGGCGATCGACTATTGAACTAGTTGTGAACTACTTGAAGGGTTAAATAAATAAAACCACGACAGTATTCTGATCTACGTATCGACCACCGACACCGACCGATCGATCTGACCGATGGACTGATCCAACCGACCGACCGACCGACTTTTATTTAAATAATTAAACTTACATACTATAACGTATACAACAAAGTTTTAGCGTGATCTATTTTGATTTGTACGCCATCTGTCGAGCGTTGGACAACTTTTACATACAAATATTAATTGAAATACAATATTGTTTAGCATTTTGAACATGGCGCCCACCAAGGACATTTAATGACAGAATGTCCTTCTTAAGCTGTAAGTTAATATAAAAACTATGATCATATCCATGAATTAGATGAGGTACTATAAAAATTTTTTTTTCTTACATATAATTATACGACATACTACATGACTAAAAATGAGTTAAACCTTTTATTTTTAATTTTACAAGTTATAAAGTTAATTGAACTAAAATTTAGGAATAAAGTTAACAATTGTAGAAATATAAAAAACATTCTATAGGTTTTCTTTTAAAGCTAAAATACAATAAATAAAATAAAAACAAAATAGCTAAAATACACGTAACATTTCATTGATCTGTGATTGGTAAAATACATAATTTACTTGTTGGCCTTTTAATAATTGAGGATTTAGTACGTAATTTAACTACACGCGTGACCTTATCATCACCGGGATGCTTTTCCAATATACGACCCATTAACCAACGACTAGGGGGCAAATTATCTTCCTTTATGAGAACTACATCACCAACTCTTGGTTCTTGAATTTTGGAAGACCATTTGTATTGGTGCATTAAGTTGCTTAAATATTCTTGAGACCAGCGTCTCCAAAATGATTGCAGCATCCGCTGAACAAATTGCCAAAGTGTTAGAGAATAAACATTTGAACTTTCATAATCCTTGTATTCTGGTATTGATATTAGTGGTTCTCCTATTAAAAAATGTCCTGGTGTCAATGGTATCGGTTTTCCAGGATCATTCAGGTTAATCACACTAATCGGCCGCGAATTCAAACATGCTTCGATTTGGTTAAGAAGAGTTGTTAACTCCTCATAGGTGAGTGTTGCGTCACCGATAACCCTTTTTAGGTGAAACTTAGTAGATTTCACTCCTGCCTCCCACAAACCACCGAAATTAGGTGCGTGAGCAGGAATGAAATGCCATTCTGTATTATTTGCTTCTAAATGTTTTGCTATAGAAGCCTGGCAATGTGTTATAACTATTCCAACTCTCTGGAAGCACCTACAAAAGTGGTGCCGTTGTCGCTAAATAATTTAGCACAATGATCCCGTCTGGCCACAACCCGTTTAAATGCTGCTAAAAATGCCTGTGTGCTCATGTCACTAACTACTTCTAGGTGTAAAGCGCGAGTAGACATACATACAAATAAATGTATGTAGCCTTTGTACGAATGGTGGCCACGACCTTTCGTCGTCCTAATATTTATAGGGCCCGCATAGTCAACTCCACTATGCAAGAATGGTCTAGCAGGCGTGCATCTAACAGCTGGAAGGTCGCCCATTATTTGAGCCTTGGTACTGGCTCTTTGTTTGGCACATGTTACACATTTTTGAACATAATGCTTTACTAAATTCCTAACTCCAAGGATCCAATAAGCTGTCCTTAAATAGTTTAGCATCAGCTGTGGACCTCCATGCAGAGTTTTAGTATGTACGTCCGCTACTATAAGGTGAGTAAGGTGACCTTTGTTTGGTAGCACTATTGGGTGCTTCATTTGTATATCTAAAGAAGACTTTTCTAGCCTTCCTTGAATCCTAATCAAACCTTTATCGTCCAAATAAGGGCACAGAGACTTTAATTTACTTGATTTTAGTTGTAAATATCCTTTTTCCTGTAATTGCATGTATTCTTCTGTAAATATGTTTTCTTGAGTTTTTCTAATACAACATTCTAATGCCTGGTCAATTTCTTTCTTCTGTAAATACTCTGTTTTATTAGTTTGTTTATTTAAGAATCGACGACAATAAGCTATTACTCTAAGAAGTTTAGGTAAAGAAGAAAATCTTGTAAATATCTTACAATCGTTAGTTGATGTAACTGCAACGTAAACTTTAACAGATTGTTCTAATTGGGTTATAATATCTTCTGGTCTTTTATATTTTTTTATTGATTGTACTCCTAGAAATGTTGGTCCATAAAACCAATGTGTATTTCCAAGAAGTAAGCTGGGTAAAACTCCTCGTGAAGCAATGTCTGCTGGATTTTCTGTGGTTGACACATGAAACCACTGAGATGGTTGCATAGATGACAATATTTCTGACGTGCGATTGGCCACGAATGTCTTCCATCTACTTGGGTGACTATTAAGCCAAGCTAAAACAATAGTGGAATCTGTCCAAGCGTAAATCCTATTCAATAGGATCTTCAATACCTCTGCTGTTTCTATCAACAGTTTTGAAAGAAGAACTGCTCCACACAACTCTAAACGAGGAATGCTGATCTGCTTGATAGGAGCAACTCTAGTTTTTGCAACCAACAAAGCAACCTTGACCTTACCTGCGACATCAATCACTCGCAAGTATACTACTGCTGAGTAGGCAGCCTTGGAAGCGTCGCAAAACCCGTGAAGCTCAAGATCATCGCCTGAGTTAGTGCCAATCCAACGTGGTAGCATAACCTTGGTAAGAAGAGACAGTTCCTGACGGTAAGTATGCCATTCCTGTAAGAGCTCCGTGCTTAACTGCTCATCCCAACCGATCCCTGCAAGCCATAATTTTTGAATAAAGATCTTTGCTAATACTATACTTGGAGCCAGCCAGCCCAGAGGATCAAATAATCTTGCTATGTCTGAGATTACAGCTCTTTTTGTTACAGGTGTATTTGTAAGCTGCGGAAGATTCACCGTGTACTGGAAGGAGTCCTTACTACGGTTCCAAGTAAGTCCTAAAATCTTAATAATGCTATCTATTTTTATATCTACTTTCTTGTCCTCTATGACCTTTTCTAATTTATTTGCTTGATCTGTTTTCCTTTCAACCTTTTCAATTACTACTGAACTTATCCTATTTAATAGCTCCTGGTCATTACTATTCCACTTTTGCAATAACATTCCCCCTTTTCCTAATAATTCTGTCATTTCTTTATATATTGCCATACCCTCCTCAATACTATAACACCCTGTCATCAAATCATCCATGTAGAAGCAATTTAAAACCCTATCAGCAGCGAGTGAGTATTGTTGACCTTCATCATACACGATCTGGTGCAGAGTTCTTACTGCCTGGTATGGTGCTGAAGCCGTACCAAATGTGACCGTTAGCAATTCGTCATCCTTAATTTCTTCCTTAGGATTGTTTCTCCATAGTATTCTTTGGTACATAGTGTCTTTTTCAGCTATCCTTATCTGGCGATACATTTTAACAATATCAGCCACGAGACCAATAGGATAAACTCTCCATCTCATCACTGTGTACCTCAAATCAGCCTACAACGTTAGACCCGTCATCAAGGTATCATTTAACGAAACATCTTTACCGTACTTTTCAGAGGCATTAAATACTACCCGAACTTTGGTTGTGGTTTTGTCGTTTCGAATAACAACGTGATGAGCTAAGTAAACCGCTACTTTCTTTTTGCTGTCATCCTCTTTTACAGGCCTCATGTGATCTAATTGTAAATATTCATTTATTACATCTGTATATTGTTGCTTCAACTCTATGTTTTGTAATCTTCTTTCTAATGACCTAAATTTAATTTCAGCTATAGCACGTGTGTTATTGAATTGAGGATTTTCGATACGGAACGGTAAACTAACTACGTATCTTCCGTCTTTTCGTCTCGAGTTAGTAGCTCTATAAAATTCTTGACATTTTTGTTCATCTGGAGTAAGTATCTTTTTATTATTGGTTTGTTCTTCAATTTCCCAAAATCGCTTAAGAATCTCATCTTCTTTCATTTGGGCATGCATTACTGTTAATAAGTATGTATCCTATTTGAACTCCCGTTTGATCTATTTACAGAACCTGATAATATCCATCCTAAGTTGGTATTTTGCGCGATTAAGCCACTAGATGGACTTCTCATTACGCCTTCCTTTAATATGCAACTGTAGGCATCTGCACCTAATAAAATATCAATTTTATTAGATTGGTTGAACTGAGGATCGGCTAAATCGTAATTATTTATGTCGATCCACTCAAAACTATTATTATTTATGCTCTGCTCAGGTAAGTATGATGTAATTTTACTCAAAACATAAGCTGTTACTTGTAATTTGAACTCTGAATCTATACGCGACTGAATATTTAAATGTACCATATACTTAGAAATGGTTGACCTATTACCTAATCCTGATACTACTCCTTGAATAGGAATTTTAGTAAGTCTTAGGTATTGAACTGTGGACTCTGTTATCAAACACGCTTGAGAACCTTGATCGAGCAAGGCTCTAACTAGTTTGAAATCACCCCCCTTGGACTCAGCTTTTACAAGCGCTGTGGCTAATAAAACCTGTCGAGACATGAGTACTTTATCTGTAGATAACCACGAAACTACATGATTAGTACTAGTGGAAGAGCTAGCATTAACAGTAGTCAAATTTGCTTTGACATCTTGAGTTGGGTTAACAGACTCACTTGGATGCAATAAAGAATGATGAAGTTTTTGACAAACTTTACACGTTGTCTGTTTTCGACAGTTGTACACATTATGGTTACTGCCTAAACAGTTAAAACATATATTATGTTTCACAACGAAGTCACGCCTAAAATCCACTGTCTGTTTCGCAAAATTCTTGCAGAAACAAAGCTTATGTGACTCGGTGCAATATTCGCAACGTATACTTCCTGAACTAACCGCTACCATTGCTTTAGACGAATGTAGACAGGCGGCATGATGAACCTTTTTTGGTTCTATACATTCAAGAGCGCGAAAACGATTCTCTAAAAAGGTGGCAAATTGTTTATAAGTGGGCAATTCATTAGAGTCGTAATTATTTGTACTTAATTCCCATTGTTTACGTGTTTCAGGATCGAGTTTAAAAGCAATTATGTGGATGATGATAATGTCCCATGTAGATACATCAACCTTTAAATTTGTAAGCGCGTTCAAACAATCGTTAGTTGTGTCGAGCAACTCTTTAATACCGGTAGCTGACTCGACTGAAATACGTTTCTGACCAAACAATCGTTTTAATATACAATTCGAAAGATATTTTTTATTACTGTATCGTTTTTCCAACTGTGACCAACATTGAGAGTAGTTTAAGTCGGAGATTTCCTTATGCCTTACAAATTGTTCAGCTTCACCTGTTAGGTGTAACTTTAAATAATGCATCTTCTCAACATTGTCTAAATTTTCATTTTTATCTATAAGAGACACAAATAAATCACGAAATTGTAGTCCATTCATTGTATTTCCCACTAAAAGTAGGAATGGAGATTCTAGGTAACTTGACTGAACTTGATTTTGAATTAAATTTGTCATTAGTTTTATGCTCATTTGTTGATTTACATTTATTTAACAATGATTTTATTAAACATTTATAAGTAATATATGTGTCCTGAGCACTATCATAAATATCAACAAATGGTTTAACCTCTTGAGCCTTGTAATTTTCGTGAAGTTTTGTATTATTTTCTTTAAACAAAGCCCAATCTTTCTCTAATAACTCAAGTCTTGTTTCCATATATTCTACAGTTAGCCTATCCTTTGGACACTTTTTAAAGTTAATTAACCCTTTTTGTATAACATTTTGAATGTCTTTTAAAACATTGACTAATCCCTCCAGTGTAAAGATATATAGATTTTTTTTGTTTTACTAAAAGAAATGTATAAATTTTCTATAAATGTTTACAGTAAATGTAAATTTAATAAAACGTAGTAGCAAAAATAATAAATAGAAGAAATTTAAATCTTAAAACAAAGTAAAACTAAAATACTATATGATGATATATAGATGAAAATACACTTATGACTAAAATTTGCCGAAAATTTTACAAGTGTTTAGATAATAAACTCACTTAGCAAAAATCGGGCATAGGTTCCCCGTTCCCTCGTTTTTTTCTAAAATAATTCTAAGTCTAACATGCACACTATTTTAAAACTAAATTAATAACTATCTTAAAATACTAAGTCCTTGATCTCTTCATAAAAGTTAATAAAATTTACTAAGTCCAAATTTCTTCAATTATTTTTAAGTTAAAGTCTTTATGTATTTAAAGTTCAAAATTACTTGATTTTAATACACTGCACTATTTGATTATAAATATTAAATGTACTTACAGTTGCACTTCTCTGACTCACTGTGATGTTGGTTTATCTGTGTCATTATACAAGTGACTGGTGGCGCCCTCTACTGAGGCCCGTTGAAAGCTCAAACTGACGCTGATATCCTCCTGAAGATGGCGCTTCGGTTGTGATGTCTTCTCCTGGAAACTAGATTTAGCGCGTACTCTTTGTGCAGCGATCCACTGCGAGTATGCGGCGGGTGTGACCAACGACAGGTCACTTAAAAAATGCAGGAACAGACCCGTCCGGCTCGATGAACCAAATGTATAGCACTGGGTGTGCTATGGCGCCTGGCGATAGACTATTGAACTAGTTGTGAACTACTTGAAGGGTTAAATAAATAAAACCACGACAGTATTCTGATCTACGTATCGACCACCGACACCGACCGATCGATCTGACCGATGGACTGATCCAACCGACCGACCGACCGACTTTTATTTAAATAATTAAACTTACATACTATAACGTATACAACAAAGTTTTAGCGTGATCTATTTTGATTTGTACGCCATCTGTCGAGCGTTGGACAACTCTTACATACAAATATTAATTGAAATACAATATTGTTTAGCGTTTTGAACAATGTCTTTATTATTGTTATTCGGTTTCAGTTCGATGTTCCACATTGGGAGGGCTTGCTTTTTTTCCTGTCTCGAATATATTATATAATATAGGTCCTCAAGAGCCGTTTTGATTTTTTCCATATCTGTTGAGGGATGAATTTGTTTAACACATTCGCTGACGGCCACTCGGACCCGAGTAGGGCGCTAGGTGCCATCTACTCGGATCCGAGTATCTCGCACGTTCATTTTCCTTAGGCCTTAAAAATTGGCGTCTGCGGATAAAAAAAATCTCATTTCAATGTGCACATTGAGTGCCATAGAAATCAGAATTTTGATTTGAGATTTTGAAAAGAGAAAAGAGAAAAGGAAAATGAACGTGCGAGATACTCTGATCTTTTTTTTGTCGCAGGGGAATCCATTTACGGGTGATATCCAAAGCAACCGTGCCCGGTGAGAATTTGCGTCAGACGGAAAGTGAGGGGCTTGCGTTTTCGACGCATCCACCGCTCAAGGACAGGACGAATGGCAGCTGTTACGCGTGTGCCGTACGGCTGCCCCGCCAGGTCCCCCCCCCCACCTCCGCATAAGCGCTTCCTGCCCTATCCGACGCACCCGTAGGATCCCATCCAACGTAGGGTTCTCACCAAGACCCCTCTTACCCGAGACGTATGAGTAGGTCTCGGCAAGAACCTCCGCCACGAGCTCTCATGGGGGGGCCGCCAGCTAGAGCAGTAGCTGCAGCCCACGATACCGTACGGTACCCCCGAATCACCCTCACCGCTATTGTTCGCTGCGCAGCGCGCAGCGCCGCCTTATTTTTCGCGGTGAGGCGATCTGCCCAAACGGGAGATACTTTGATCTGAGTTGACGGCACCTAGCTAATGCACCTAGCCCTACTCGGATCCAAGTGGCCGGCAGCGAATGTGTTAAGTAACACTCTTTAGCTACGATCTTGTTTTGGTTAGTAGGTATAGAATTCTGTGTTTCTTAGTTTGAGATCTTTGTATATGGTGGAATATGATTTGGCTGACTTCGACTGTATTTATACCCTGTCGTCTCGTAGCACCTTAACTTCATAGTCACCTTGAGCCACTTCTTCTAACATTTTGAGCAGAGGTTGGATATTGCCGACTTCATCTATAAACAACGGTGGAAGTCTATCTAGTTTGGGTGCAGATGTTTCAGACGTCTCATGGCGTTCTAGTGTCTCAAGTTCCTTGAATCTGTTAGATGTTGGGGTGGTTGCGGGTGTTGCTAGCCGAACTGTTTACGGTTTTGCAATGTTGCTTCAGGGCTGGATCTCTACCTTTTGCCATAGTTTACTTGCTTCCATTTTTATTCAGGTTGTAATTTTTCAGGTAATTCAGCAGTTGGATCACTGATTTGTGCGGTGGAAAAATTTATTCCGCTAAAAGAATTTGATCTTGGCCTGCTTATGAACATGCCTTTATGGAATAGTTGTTGAGTTAGAGCCTTTGAATTTCTACTGACTGATTCGTCTTCTAATTTGTAGGGTCATTATCCGCTGGGCTGTTCCTGTCGCCTACTAGTCGACAAGATTTTACCCCTAAAATGGCTCGTCGACTAGTAGTTGACAAGATCGAAGCGGTCCGGATGTTCTCGAACAAAGTTATATAATAACCACCTTTGTCGCGCTAAGGCCGATTTGTGTTATTTATCTCGCTTCATCGTAAAATTTTCTATATATATATATTCATAGTCACGTATCATAAGCAAAAGAAGAGACGAGCAATAAGTGAAAAAACGGCGGGACACTTTAGCCAACAAGGCTTGACATAGGAGCGATTATAATCATTTATTTTAATTTCCATTTTATTCCCACGATTTAAGACGAAAAGACAGGTCACTTGCAGGGTGACGCCTATTCCCACAAGAAGGCATATACAATGGCATTTGCCATCAGGTACACCGAGGTTGGCCTTAGAGGTTGGACTCCTTCCAGTCATGCATCCCTTTAGCACGTTACCTACCGTGGGATTAGGGTAATTTTTTATAGAGGTGTTGTTCCTCTTGGTCCAGGCGGCTAAGCCAAGACCTCCGTTCTCGTAAGACATGACTACGAGGCTACGGGTTATGTCAGTCATTTCCTACCAACACTGAGCAGACTTGTTAGTGCTTCGCACCACCCAGGTGACATGTGTAGGGTGGGCCAAGGAGGTGGTGGTAAATCCTACGGACGCGAGTAACACCGTCCCCCTAAATGGATAAATACTTATCATGTACACGTTTTCTACTGAACCAGAAAAATTATTTGTATTTCGTATTTTATAACAATTACTTAATTTACATCATCATAACGCTACGTGCGTTGTTGTTTGTAAGTATGATGTATTATAAAGATAAGGATGTATATAATATAAGGCCTCTTGATATCGCGAAGAAGTTATGGTAACGTCAACTGTCGGTTAACAGCGGTAATTCGAGGTACTTTTTCTCATATAAGTGAACAGTACCTGGATGACCTGGTTAAATTATATTTAGATACATTAGGTACATACTGATGAAACAAATAGGTAATATTTTCGATCTTACCGACATAGGAGTAAAATAATAGGAACTGGTTATTTAAATAAAAAATAAAAAGAGCTCTCAATAATAGTTTTTCTCACAAAAGAAGAAACTTGAAAAAAAAAAGGAAGAAAAATTGGTCTGTAGACAGCTGGATTCGAACGCAGGTTTTTATGATTTCATATCCGCCCGATTTCCATCCGAGCTATTATAAGCTTATCAACGACAGCGAAATTTACCTTCGTATTCTAATGTATTTTTCTATTTGCGTAAAAAAAAGGATAGAACGACATTTTCTAAAAATAAATCCTAGCTAGATCGATTTATCGCCCCCGAAACCCCCTGAATACTAAATTTCATGATAATCGTTGGAGCCGTTTCTGAGATTCAGATTATATATATATATGTATATATATATATATATACAAGAATTGCTCGTTTAAATAAGTGAACATATGATTCGCATAAAAGTCACTGCACGTTTTAAGCAATTGTTTATTTTAACACAATAAAAAAGAATTTAATCGATATTATAAGCCAAACTTATATTTAGTGCGGATTTCAAAATCTTTATGCTTTTACAATACTATTTTTACAATACACGAACCATTAAATATTCTTATGTAATTGTATTAGTATTGTTGTTCTTCGTAGTTAATTTGTACTACGTATTTTTTCATTGATTGTAAGATTGTCGGATTAATAATAATAGGATGTTCAATTACCTAATTAAAAATTGTAGGGCACAAAGTATTCGAAACCCATCATGTTCTTTGAGACATATTACTTCAACGATCATGTTTAGGAGGAGGAAAGGTACTAGCACAGACCAGATATTTCTATCTATATAGAATAAATATATCAATATGTTTTTATTGAAAGTAGGTTTTAAGTTTACATAATTAGCTTTTAGTTTCCTTTCAATTTTATTGAGATCGGCAAGTACTTTTGCTACTTGTCGATAGAGGAATGGTAATCATCGAACTTTCTAGACAAAATAAATAATTATTTAATTTAAATATTATTTACGAGTGGAAAGATATGTTTATTTCGAATATTCAGTATTCTCCTTAAATATTGATAGTGACTCACCAGTCATTCTGTATATCTATTGTATCTATACCACGATCTAGTTAGGCCGTGATCTTTACTAACTTAACCTAATAAGATTGTGATTTGACGGTTTCATCACTTCGATAGATTATAATCTACCGAAAAATAATGCGTTAAATTGTAACTGAGTATGTTACGGTTCACAAACTTTCGACAGTTCACAATCTCGCGAGATAGATTATAATCTAACGGTACGGACACCTACATTTTCGCTCTCAAACGCCATCTTTTGAAAACTGTGGATAAGGTGCGATGTGGGAGCCTGTCTGTTCTCGGCTTCGTTCAAGGCACAAGTTTTTCGGAACATCTCTCAGTAAATATCAGGGGTCGGTGAAAGAGTGTTTTCATAATATATTATGTAAACGTATAAGATTGATGTCAAATGTCTTTGGTTGTACCTACTGTTTGTATCTGGCTGGTCTTAATTTCAATAAATATAGGACAAAGTAAGAAGTAATTTATTGGCTAAGAAGCCTAATGGCATTCTCCTTGACATATTTGTTTTTTTTATCTTGTATAGGGAGCAAACGAGCAGTCGGAGCCTTTTGGTGACTACCGACGCCCATGAACATATCCGCACAAGAGGATGAAGATCCGTTGCTCTCTTTTACCCCATACTCCCCCAATAGGCCACCGGATACTCACAAACCGCACGAAACGCGACAGCATAGCTGTCACTTTACGCCAATATAATGTGAGCGAGAGGTACCACCTCGATCGTGCCGGCTCAATACAGCTGCAAAGCAGCATTGCACTACCTCTTACACTTGTTTGTATTTATGTTTAACTTGGTTATTACTGTATTTTACTAGTCTATTTACAAATTTTTTTGTTGTATTTTATAGACATTTTTACAAATCTTTTTGAGACAACAGCTATAGTTTTTAAATTATCCTTTTTCCATAATTTCTTCATCACCGTACAACGGACCAGCTCCTTCCTTTATCTTTCTTATCTTTCCTCTATCTAGTTTGTCTCACAAAGTACATTGAATATGTCTTTTGTATTGTCTAGAGATTTTAATTAACTCATTTTAAATCCATGAAATGCAAATGAGCTATTGTGTAGTTAAATATAGAGTACAAAAATCAATCAAAGTAATTATTATTATTTATTATTATCTTTAAATACTCACACAGCCATTGATCTATAATGGTTTTTTATAGATCATGCATCATTTATAGATAATGCATACAGCGTAAAGATTTGAATCAGAAAGTTTACGCAATTCGTTTTACCATAATTATGAACCATATTTTCATTCCATGATGTTATCGCTTACTTCCTAGTTATTTTCGATACGATAATTCCGCAAGATTTTAAAGTGACATTTTACTATAAAACATATATTAAAAACAATCTTTAATAGATAAATATTATTATGTAAAGAATTAATAAATGATATTAAGATATTAAGATAATAAAATTATATAAAGAATTAGTTTGGCGGCTTTAAGTTTTATTTTTTATCGATAACATTATGGAGTAGGTATATAGATTATATTAATGAGTTATTTTCCGGTATTTATAGAATTTGGTTGGTTTTAGCATTCTGTTAACTGAAAGTCTTAAATTTAGACGTTTAGAGTTTGTTTTATATTTTGACTGTATGTAATAGTTCCATATAATGTTCAATGGTATTTAATTAAAAGTCTAGATCGGATTTTATCGCGTTTATTTGTTTAAAAACTTTACAGTTGAACGATTTTTTTTCAATTAAATTATTTCCCGACGTTTCGGACCCTTTACAGCGTCCATGATCTCGGGGGACTGAGGTGGTGGGTGTCCGAAAATCCGATATAGACTTTTAATTAAATGAGTAAAATTCGTGTACCTAAATATAAGAGAGCAGTATGTTCAATGACAGATTGCCGAAGTTTTATTTGTTATTTTATATGAATTATTTGGTTTGTTGTTGTTTATTATTATTAATATTTAAATATTTACTCGCAATTAGATCCTGTTCAAAGGTTTTTATAAATATATACACATAAAAATAGATAAGATTGGAATGTTATAAATCCATATGATTGATAATACTTAATTGTTCATTCCTAGGTCATTTGTACGATAAATAATAATCTGAATTTACCAAAGGATTGCTATAAAGATTTACGCAAGTAATATTTTTAATTATTAATGATAAATATTGTTCTCTTATATTTACGCGAATTTTACTCATTTAATTAAAAGTCTATATCGGATTTTTTTTTGCGTTTATTTAAAAACAAGAGTTTAGAGCAGTGATTCCCAAAGTGGTCTATATCGACCCCTAGGGGTCTATGACAACCTGCAAGGGGTCTACGTCAGCGAAAAAAAATTTGGGGGTCCATGAAATGAAAATGGGGGTCCACGATAGTGGATCTCAACACATACACTGATAGTAGGTACCAAATGTTAATAATTTATTATTAAAGCATCAGGTTCATCCTTCTCACTAAAAATATTGACTTATTGCTCATGTTATTTTATTTATAGTTTATTTTATGTTTATTTAATGTTACGTACATTTTACATAACAGATACAAAATTTTATTTTGAGTAGTTTTAATTTAAATTCAATTAATAAATGTATAAATTAACATGTGTTTTTACTTTAAGTTTTTAACACTAAACTTCACTACAGTTAGAAATTTACAGGAAATCAATATCAGGTAAGTATTGGGTCTACCCAACACGGAAAAACATGCCAAGTGGTCTACGGCACAAAAAAGTTTGGGGAACTCTGGTTTAGAGTTTAACAATTTTTAAAATTTTCTATTTCCCGACGTTTCAGACCCTTTACAGCATCCATAATCTAGGGAGACTGAGGTGGTGGGTGTCCGAATAATGAATTAATTGTTACATACCCCCCTTTTTATACAATTTTAAATTATTACTTTTAACCGTTCCTATTCACACAGAATGAAGTTATTGTGTCTGGAAGTCGTGCTGTTTTCTTATTTTCTTTGGGTTCAATTAATTTCAGAACTGGCTCCCAAGCTGGTGGTACGTTCCAACCATCCTCTCTATTGAAATTAGGATGTTTTTTTATTTCAATAGCCTCGCGAATCATCCTTGGTAGGAATCGGTGTTCTTTAGCGAGAATTTGTGGCTTATCAAATCTGATATAGTGGTTGGTAGCTTGTTGAGTATGTTGATCCACAGCAGACTTTGTCGACCGTTGGTGTTTAATGTCAGCTATGTGTTCTTTGACGTGTGTCTCCATACTCCGTTTAGTTTGTCCTATTATATATGAGAGACCACATTCACAGTCTAATTTGTAGATCCCTGCATCTTGTAAAGGTATTTGGCACTTGACAGATGGTAATAATTGACTTGTTTTCGTTGGCAGCTTGTAGTAAGTTTTGATTAAATCTCGCTTCAAGATGTAGCCAATCTTGTCAGTGACTCCTTTAACATATGGTAGTACGGCAGGCTGGCGCTCAACTGTGGCAGGTCTAGAAAACATCGGTACGGGGATCGCGATGAACTTTTTTTTCGTGTGCACTTCCGACGTAGGATAATTATGGATAATAAAAATCGATAATGTTTTCCATTAACATCCCTAATATATCATTCTTGCACACTCGCCATTGTCGCCTTAGGCCGGTTCTGGTATAACCCATAAACTTTGTAACTTCTGTGTCGATTTTAATAATTCTGTATGATTTATAATATATAGGTATATAAGAAAGCTACATTATACAGAAATAACTCTGTAGATAGGTAATAATTATTGTTTTACATTAAATGAAAAGTATATTAAATAATTATATTGTTTTAATCGTCAGCCTCAGATTGTGGGATCTCCGGGACTTTTGTAGAATTGCCGCCCGCGCCGGTCCAGATTTATCCGGTCCGGTCAGATTTGTCGTTTTTTTTTTTTTTTAGTTACACAATCACATTAAAAAGATTTTTTTTTTCAAATTTATTTGAATCCTTTTTAGGAAAATACACCTATCATTATATCAATCATTGGATGTCCACTGCTGAAAGTAGGACTCCCCCATACCGCGGATTATAAACCCGAACCTCCTTGGGACTGTTGCACTTCAGCAGGTGCGGATTTAGGGGAGGGCAAGCGGGCAACTGCCCCGGGCCCCCACATCCACAAAAAAGGAGCCCCCACATCCACAAAAGAGGGGCCCCCACATCCACAAAAGAGGGGCTTCCACAAAATAGCCGACCGGGTTGGAGTGGTCCGGAGTGGGGACGACGTTGTTTTTCGGGCCTCCACAACTCTAAATCCGGCCCTGGACTTCAGATAAACCCAGTATATCCCATTCTAACCTGTTCATATCCTCTATCATCTCAACAATCTTTTCATCACCTAAAGTTGCGAAAGTTGTGTGTGACCAGGGCCAGGTGTCATCGTGGGTGGCAGCGGAATCTCACCCTGGTTTTTTTTCTTTCTTTTTTTTTTGCACCCCCCTGCCCTACCGTTACCCAGGCCACTGCCGAACCGTAAACAGTAAGGCCACCTGAAACTGAAATGAGCTCAGACCAGGAGCAAGAGCTTGCTAATACTCGCCACGCTTAGCAAGGGTGTTGGCAAGCACAGTGTGTTGTGTCAGGATATGGTGATGATGGTCGCTAAGACCCCGGCCGCTCCCCAAAGACTGCGGCTATGTCGTCATGACCTGCCGCAGTCTCTCCCGTTCGCCGGTCCCTGGCGTAGTGGAAATAGAGCGCTCATGGTGCCCGCGAAACTACCCACTAAAAATGAACCAACGTAGTCATTCAGAATTTCAGTAACATATCTTTCTGCAGTGAAAGTTCCATTTTCTATTACCACTAGCTCAGTGCGGCTTTTTGGAGAAATCCCAGCCCCCACGTTAACATAGCCTCCGACGCATGGTACTTTTTCTTCTATACAGGCTTGGCTATAGTGCTCTCCCGCTGTCTTCTGTACAATCTTTTCCTCCCGTCGTGCTTGTATAAACAGAATCTAGACTCGTTTAAAAAAATACCTCTTGACCAGTCATTCAGAGTCAAATTTTTGTGTTCTTTACCATAACTCAACCTGAGTTTCTCTGGTGTGTTTCTAGTTTTGGGCTATTTACAAGTTCTAAAAGGGCTTTAAATTTACTTCTATGAGACGCTACCTTACTGTATCCGTACTCAGATTGTTTCCTGCAGCTCGTAAATGATGATTATTTACTTCAACAGCTGTAAGAAAGCGATTTATCAAAATTATTGACAGTATATAGCGATCCTCCCGCGCTGTCGTGCACCTTGTTCAACCTATTCCTGGTCTTCGAAAATTAGATCCAACACCAACAGTTCTTGCTGTATTTCGCTGACTGTGTCCATCTTCAAGTTTTATCAGGATCCTGGTACATTCTTCAGGGATTAACGACAGGATGACTTCAGAATAATAACATTTATAAGGGAAAGACACAATATTTATAACTTTATTCTTGCAAAACTGTACTGTACTTTGTGGTACTAAATTAAAAAAAAGACCATTATTTTACATTATCAGTTTTTCATACAATTATCAAAAACAAACAAAAAGGTTTGATATATTATTTTATGTGAAATTAAACATTCTTTAATTTAGTCTTTTTTTTCGTTAAGCTAGGTCAGGTAATTTTGAAGATATTTAAGATTTTCTAACCGACCCTTTTTCTTAGTGGTCCAATTAATATTACTAACTAAAAATAATAATTATGCCTACCTACTGTGCTAAGTAAGAAACCAGAACAGATTACAAGAAGAAAGAACAAAGCGATTTTTAAATGCGTACTTTTTAATGGCTATAAAATTAAATTAAATCGAAAACATAATAATTATGAAATTGATTTCTCATCACGGTGACATAGTATTACGTATCACAAAGCTGTTAACTTAATTTTAATGAAAAATTATCTTTACTAACATAATAATAAAACGTTAAATGAAACTAATATGGGAGTATTTACTGCACAGTAATCCACAATACAATAACGAAAACTTTCGAAGAACTTTCGTCTTTCAAAGTTCAATACTGTTTTCTTTAGATTCCGTGAATGGTGAGATGCGTTGTTTCTATACCCCACGAATTATCAAGCGCACAATCACCACGGTGGCTTTGGTCCCCACCGGGCTTCGTCTTCTGCCGGTCGCTCTCGAATATCGCAGCCAAACAGTTCGATTCACGCGTCGCCGTAGTGAGTGCACGCATAAATACACGAAAAATAAGTACGTCGCTTTACGCGTATCTAGACGTTTACGAAACTTAATATTAGATTGTTAGTATACAAGTTTTAATTTAAGAAAGTAAATATATTTTGGGTGAGTTCCTTATTTAATTGTCATATATTATTTAAAAAAAAAAATGGAATAAATATTAATATAATTTTTTGGCTTATCTCAATTTACTTTATAAAATTTTCAATATTAATAACTTAAGTTTTTTACGTAAGTTAATTAATTATTTATTGCATTGCGTTATTTGAAGTTTTTATTTTTAAAATGTCAAAAACAATGAATAATACTTTTATAATATATCTTCAATAATAAATTTAATTAAAAAATTATCTATCGATTGCATGTTAAGATTTATTGTATAAAAAATTATCATTATCATAATTAGATATGAATAGCGTTTTCGGGAAGCGCTATATTTGTCTATTTATGGTAATGATAGTTTTTATTCTTTGGAAAAAATATTTGGAAAAATTTGTTCATTGGATATAATTGCATCTTGTTTCCAAGAAAAAATAAAGTCATAAACTGGCTGTTAACTGCTACTTTGTTCACGGAAAATTAAGTAAAGCTTTCTATTAAACCGGATTTTTTAATTATTATATATTTATTAGATTTTAATTTTTTTTGTTTTTATTTTATAGTTTTTTTTTCAATTCTAATTTATAACCTAACCCCAATTAGTTTTCTTATTTAAAAACTTAAGTACCTCTGTCAGTAAGTCCTTTTCCGTCTGATCCGTTTGTTTAGCGGTTTCGAATATTTGTCGGAACAAGACTGAGAAGATTTTTTTTTTTGGTATAAGTAAATAAATATATGCATTTAGTAACAACCTGTTATTTTGACATTACATACAGACACTTTAATATTCTTTCAGTAGATATGCCTGTAATAACACATTACTGTGTTTCGTCTTGCGTCATAGATAATGATTCGGAAAATTATATAATGAACGATGATGCTCAATTGAGGGATGGTTGCAAAATTTGCAATTTAAAAACTCAGAAGGTTTTGAAATAAAAATATTGAACTACTTAAGTGATTATTTCAATTTTGGCTTTACTTAAAATGTTTAGATAGGTACGTTAAATACCTATTTTTTTACCTATTTTGTTTTATTTTAATCGTTGTAGTTTTATGCAGTACTAACGTGTGTAACACTGTTTTTAATCATTGAAGTTTATCGTATGCAAGTTAAAATGGTAAATTAAAACTATATTGATAATACATGTCTTAAAAGGTAAGAACATATTAAAATAACAGGTTTCAACAGTTTAACATTTTATTTTATTTTAGAAAGTCCATTTATTGACGATAGGTCAACAGTCTATCAATAGTCCATAAGGATTTAGTAGTATATATTATTATTAATTAATATATTAATTAATTATGTTATTAACTTGAAAACGTATTTCAAAAATAAAATGAAAGGCTATATCTTACTGAAACCGTACAATAGGAAGTTTGAGCGTTTAAGGAGATTTAAATAAAATTATTTATAAAAAGTAAATACAACATCCAGTAGGATTTTTGCAACGATATTGGTTATTGATTAACAACATGTTAAATATATTTTAATTTGCTGTAAATTAATTATTAAGTGTGTTATAACAGTATTATATAAAATAGTAAAAATGCACATTACTTTGTTAAATGTTGTATGACACAACACTAATTTTAATATGCATTTGAGATTAGCGATAAATCACTAGCCACATAAAAATATACATAATTTATGGACACGTATGACACAAATCGTGAGCATGGTTATTTACGATGGGTAATAGGTACTTTTTACCTCGTATATAATTCTATATCTACTTTTTACTCGTAGATGAGCTTGATTCTCACGTGACAGATTCCTATTATGTTTCAATTGAAAAATAATACATTCATTGTTTTAGATGTCACATTTTTATAACAATCAACAAGGAAATCATTTAAAACGATAATTACTACTCTGTTCTTCAATAAAATACGTGTGAATATTAAAACAAAATTTAATATTGAAAAATAAAATGGAATAAGACATATTGTATGAAAAATAATAAATGATGTTAACTAAAATAATAAAAAATGTTATCTAATAAATTTATCAATAAATTTTTCTTTGTTTCTTTATTCGATGGATTTGAATGATATTTAGTAAATTAATTTTAGTCAAATAAATTGATTGCTTTAGTAAAGGTATATAATACGAGTAAGTTCATGAAAGTATTCAGATTTATGTCAATACTATGAAATTATTAAATTAGGTTTTTTTAATTTTATTTATTCTAAAACTTGTGCTCACATTATTGTATGACAGTAATTTTAATAATATTTTATTTTTATTTAGTAATAATTATTTAGTAATAATAAATATTTAGTAATAATGTAATAAATTTTTAAAATCAATATTAACTATAATATTTTAGTATGCCTATTAATTAATTATTCTTACGTATGTGCTTAATGATATTTTTGCTATCAAAGATATAACCGTAATCGTTACGTAACTTAGTATTTGATAAAAACTATACACTTTATCTATTCCCTGCGAAATTGCGAGTAGCAGAGTTATTCCAGTGCAAGTGATTAATGGATAATATTACAGTTTTAATAATATTTTGCGTGGTGATGATTTGATAGTATTTAAATTAAGATTTAGGATTTTCCTAATTATTTTCATTGGATTCATTTTATCATTAGGTAATATTTACTCAAGAGTTTTAGATAGTTCATATTTGAATTTTTGAATTTTGAATTTGTTATAGAAACATCCTAAATTTCCGATAGAGCAAGTTAGTTTACATAATTATAGAAAACAAAAATTTCACGAGAACGTGAAAAAGATTCGTAATTTATTTAATGTTATTACAAGATGTATTAACCAAATACTAAAATTAACACAATACAGGGCTTTTTTTGTGGGGAGACTTAGGGGCACGCAGTGTCCCCAAAGAAAATTTCAAAAATATCGAAAAATTACCAAAAACACGTGGCAATGGCGAAGTGTGGGGCGGGAATACAAAAAAGTATGGACTTACATATTTCGAGATTGAGCGTGCCCCCAAAAGAGAAATTACATAAAAAGGCCTGCCTCTATATGACCTATACATATATGCCTCTTGTCAACCTGATGCTTCCATGTGTTATTACCCGACTGCGACAGAAGGAGGGTTATGTTTTTCGAGTGTATGTATGTATGTATGTATGTATGTATGTATGTATGTATGTATGTATGTATGTATGTATGTCCATTTCTTTGGCACGCCCTACAGGCCAAACGGCTGGACGGTTTTTGACATATGAGGTATCGTTGGATTTTTCTAAATTGTAGTAGTGACATAGGCTATATAAATTTTGAAAATGGCGCCCGCAAATGGAGGAATGAGGGGGGGGGGGAGTTGAATTTTTTTTTCTTACTGTAGCAATATGGGTATCAAATGAAAGCTAGTAAATTGTTTTATTCTTTTTAGTTTATAATAAGAGTATTTTACACAGTCGGGTTTTTTGAATTTTTTAATTAAGCATACTTGTTTCTTACTACCTTTTGCCCGCAGCTTTCCCCGGGTGGATGTCGGTTATCGCGACCAAAAAAAAAAGTAGGTATACTATGTTACTTCTAATACCTACAAGAATATGTGTACAAACTTTCAAGTTTATCGGTTTAATAGTTTTCGCGTGAAAGCGTAACAAACAAACTTACATTTCACATTTATAATATAAAGTATCATTACATCACACATATTGGTTTTTGCTCGAATTCATGATATGATGATGGCAAGTGGATGTCACTCTATCTTAGATAATGTTAGACTGTTATTGTATCAACCTTGTAATTTTCCTGCATGTTTTCGGACCCTTGACTGAGGTGGGGTCTGTATTTGTCTCTACGGCATATATTATTTGTATGGATAGTAGAAAGTTTAGATTTAACCTAGTTTTTAATAGAGTGATAATATATTATAAGATAATTTCCATGTGACAGTATACTCTAAGGTAAACAAATACGTATAATCAATGCATAGTACTCTCAAGGCTACGATTCCTGACAATGACAAATTCAATAGTATTATCGTCGGAATAGTGATGGGACACTCATTACGTTTGCCATAACGGTAAAGCAATGTATTGACATTGAAATGGTATACGATTATTGTTTATAAAGTACTATTTGAGAGTTAATTTTATCGTGCACTAACTTCTTGTAATAAACATAATCGTAATAAACGGTATTAGTATATTTTATGGATTACTTTACCTTATCTAGGTACATTATAAGTATATTTTATAGTAAGTAATCCACTTTACCTTATCTACATTATTTTTGATATATGAAAATAAACTAGTACCTAACTTTGGAAATGTACGTATTCAAACAGATTTTTTTTAATAACCATATTAACACGCACGCATCTAACACGCTTCCTAAAACAACCTTTAGCTGTTACAAAACTTTATTAATTACAGATGTAAAAGTTCTAAATTTTAATTACAGTTAATATATAAAGAATCAAAGATTGTATAAGCGAAACTAATTTGTTCTCTAAATATTAATTATTTATTTCCTTTCAATATTGAAAAATTTATTTAACCTATTAAAAGCTATAATTTATTTATGGCAATATAACATGTTTCCGACAACAAAAACTGCATACGGATGGATAGACACACAGACAAACAGAAGAGTTTTAGTAATATATAGTTTCGTTTGCGCTTTTTCAGTATGGAATTTATAATAAATATAAGTAAACAATAAGTATATAATTATTTCTTAGGTATTTCTATAATGATTATTTTAAGTTGATGACGTTTCAATCGAATTATATCATTGAAAGCAATAAATATAAATAATTTTCGTATTATTAGTCAGTCTATAAACATTAACTTATATTAACCATTTTTTATTATTTATTTGTTTCATTAAGAAAGAAAAAAAAACAGCAAAATAAAATGTATAAAAAATAAAGAAGCATGTCAGAAAAATAAATCGAAAATCGATATTTAAAAACGAATAAAATAAATGCTAACGAGTCAAATAATGCAGGTGAATAATTATTATTACAATCAACTTGTTAAAAAATTTAGTCTCATCAGTATCAGACCCGTCTTTCCCACTGGGCACTCTGGGCACTTGCCCAGGGCTCCGTGATCAATAGGGGCCCCACTAGTTCTTGCCAGATCACTGAACGATAACCGATATTTACTACCGAAGTTTTTTTAATTCGAATTGTCTGCCAATGAAAAAAACTCGGAATCTGACTACAAGGACCTATCTCAAAGAACAAAAAACAGAAGCTTTTTTGATGGCTCTGCAACGTAAATTGAAGTAAATGGAAGAGAGAAATTCAAAATAGAAACCTTTCTTCCCATAATAATTGATACTCTGAGCTTTCATCTAAAACAGCAATTAAGATCGTATAAGAACATTAGTAAACTTTTTGACTTATTTTTTTCGCTTGAAAGCTCTGAATTCCGAAGAATTAAGAGAAATTTGCTCAGAATTTGCAGAATTTGATTATGAAGACGTTAATGAGAAAGAGTTATAAATGGAATGTCTGCATATAACAGAATAGGTGGTTACCTACTTGAAAATTGTTCACAGTTAAATCGAAGGAACTCATATTATATTGGAAATATATCAAATTTTGAAAGAAAACAAAATTGAAGACATATTTTCAAATGTAGAAATCGTATTTAATTCTTTTTAAGCATGGTGGTAACTATCTGCAGTGGGGAACACTCCTCCAAATTGAAAATAATAAAAATCTATAGAAGCATGTTTATTTACCTTCTTTGTCTATTCTAAGAAAATAGTGTTCTGTCAAAGTCTTAGGGGCCCCATTACCCTCGTCGGGGCGTCACGGTGGCATGCGCCAGCGATCCCGTGGCGTCCTTGTACGACGACGAGGGCACCGCTGTGTTTTAGTGGGTATTCTGACTTCGCAGTCAGCGAGTCCCACATACCCGTCACCTTCGGGCGGCGGGATACGTAAACGTATTTCACAGCGTCAAAAAAAAAGGGGCCCCATTACCCTAATATGCCCAGGGCCTTCAATAGGTTAAAAACGGCCCTGATTAGTATCATCATATTATATTATCATCTATCAATAATCAATTAATCCGTTACCAACTAATATCTAATCTATAGAATTTTACAAAAACATATTAACAAACATTAAGTCACGCACAAAAATGTTTTTTGATAATAGAGAAAAATAAAACATAATTATATAGGTACATACCTCTATTAACAGAAAATCATAAGAAACAGTAAAAAGAGGAGGAAAAGAGAAAGTAGGTACTAATAAATTACAGATTTTCTATAATGATTATTTTAAGTTTTGCATATAACATTGTAAAATTTCGAAATAAATGTTATCTATTTTCTGTTTTTGACATCATGTAGATTTATTATTATTATTAAGGAAATGCTTTATAAACATTATTTTAACAATGTTATAACTAGTTTTGGATCTTTTTTAAATCTATTAACTTACCCACTCTTCTCTAACGTCGTCATTCTAAATACAAAATTCAAATTACTGTAACTTTTGAGTAACAGAATGAAGCGATTTTGATAAAGATTAAATGTCACCTTAGGATATGTTTCATAATTTTCATGATATTTTGTTAACATGCACTTAAAAAAAAAATGTTTTTAAATTCATAGAATTGCTTGGACATATGGGTGATGCTTGAAATATAAATAATAAATAAATAAACGTCTCACACTCAACGGCCCCCAGTAGGATGTGAATCCTGTGTCAGGGGTCCAGAAACACACACAATATACAAGCACAAACGCCCAGACCGCGACAAACATGTATGGCCTATACAAGTATTTGTCATGTGCGGGGATCAAATCCGCGACCGCTAGCGCATTAGCCAGTTGCTGTGACCACTGCGCCAACACGTCGTCAAAATAATCAATCGTCAGAATATATCAATTTCTTAGAGTAAACGTAAGCTTTGCCTTGGTTAACTTTGTTAGGTGCCAAAAGTGTAGTAAAAAGGTTAACTAAAATTTGATATAAATAAATAAATTGCAAAATTATGTATTTAGTCCAAATATAAATATAATGTTCTCGTAAATTTACTGGGTGTTATGATCTTTAATCTCGCATGCTCTTAATCATTCAACATGAAATAATCTTTGTTTTTTACTGCTGCAATTATGTATGTAAATATAATGTTTGTTAAGCAACCTTATGTTGCAACTTCTCATTTAAACTGTTTGCACCTTCTGATGTCGTAAGCAAAACATAAACATTATTGTATATAATATATATTCTATTTTGGGTATAACTTGTTTTTCTTCTTTTAACGTTTTAAATTGTTATTCAGTTCTTCTTAGACAAAAAAGAAGTTTTTTTAACCTAACTGGATTGACGTCATCACATGAATACCTTATAATAGTGTGGTAATGACTTTTACGTTTGAACAAATCTAATTTTTTTATATATAAAAGTGTACATTGTCTGTTTTTTATTATTTGCTTAAAAATGTACGAGTATGTATCAAACAATACATATCTGACAAATTAATTTTGGTAGGCGGGTAATTTCGCTATTATTAGTAATGTACGTATGAGTACATATGACTTACCAGGTATCATGATAACATTCGAGACCGACGGATTTACGTGCTCTCCGAGGCACAATGGGGAAACCCACAAGTACATACACCAAGACTGGGAACAAATATTTGTACAAATACAAACCGCGACCGACGGCGTTGAGCCGACTACTCGCACCACTAGACCAGAACGGTCGTCAACAATTACAACATTCTGTAGAAACAAGTCCTTTCTACTATCACTTAATTACGAATGAAAAAGAAAGTAAGATGAAACTTATGTTTCCTTTTAGTTTAAGTATCAGTATCGTTAAAGTACAAATATAATTTTTTTATTTTTAATTTAGTATCGCTTCTTTTGATGGTCAATAATTCACTTAATATTAAATACGCTTATATTGCATAATTATTTCATTAGCATGAATGATCTAGGTTATACTCTACGCCCACATTATTATTACACATTCTAAAGTTATTTATAGTGAACTATTAAATATAATAGAATACGCAAAGTTAAACTATAAATAGGTAGGTAGCTTACAAGTACAGTTACATTTTAGTATTTGTAATAATCCGGACGCTGACATATCGGTATAGAGTTATGATCGGAATACATAACTTCTATTGAAACTGCGTGTGTATTTGAACTTTGTCGATAATTTTTATTCAAAAACGACAACATATAGGAAGAACGTTTTCAAAGGAATGTTGTATTATTCATAATAACTTTAATTTGACCAAGCAAATGCTGCTCTGTTCAAATTATATACAAAAAAAGTGTTAAGTTCTTTCCGAATCTCTATTGCCTAGGCAATTTTTTCTTTTCTTTTTTTAAAGCTGCATACAAATTGCTAATTACATTAAAAAAATAAAAATAGGAATTAGTACAGATTAGGGGAAGGATTATTTTATTTAGTCTTTCTTCAGTGCTCTGCTTAGTGAGACTCATTATGTGTGACGCGTTTGAATTAATAGTATACGAGTATCGATCAGTGTTGATCTATCATTGTAACACGATGGTCATAGGTTTTTTGACAATTAACAACTAATTCTTACTAATGCAACAGTCCGAGGTCGCCCATGACACATAAATTACTATTTGTACTTGACAAAGAGGCGTTTGACTCAAAAGAAAAATACCTGTCTTGCATACGAAAAGGTAGAGTCGATAGCATGTGAATAATCCACCGACTTTTGCTAAGCCAAATTGAATTTTTTCTTTACCACAAGAATTTATTTACAACTTCAATAGCGATTATAAGTTATTGCGGTTTTATTTGAATATTTATATATTATTTTAAAGGAAGTTTATTATTACAGAAAATCTATACATACAAATAGACTTGTACTTCTTACTAAACACATATGAACTTATATCAAAGACACAAATCAAATAATCAAATTCCTGAATTAGTTAACTGTGTTTTTTTAATATTAAATTACTGTTAAAACTACTGATTCATATTACTAAAATATTATTATTATTACATACTTCTTATTTTTTTGTCTGTCAGTTTGTTTCAACTAAAATCTGAAACGTTGGGTCGGTTTTCGTGGCATTTTCATGTTTTTTTTTTTTAATTTTATTCTGTCGACACCTTTCAAAAGTAGTACTTTATTAAGATGATTTTGGTTTATGTTCATACGTTGAAATAGCAGCAATCTGGTGTATATATATAGTTGTATACATATTTGTATTACGTTTTATTTATTAGTTATTTAACGAAACTTAATGCGTTAAGCATTATGTTGTTTGTGAGCTAATCGGACCCTGCTAAACGCAGACTAAACCTTCGTGACCTTAGTGTAATGTTTATAGCGTTTTGAGGCTTTGCACATAGTGAATGTTATAAGAAGCAACTTAGCTAACTTTAAGATAAACAAAGTAACTAAAAAGTTAAAAAATAAATAAATAATGACGTCGCGGGTAGTTGCTAGTTATAAAATAAAATTAACATAAGCAGATGAAATAATATTCATATTATAAATATAGGTATGTACTTTTGTTGAAATTATGATTCAATTTTTTTTTTAAATCTCATTTTTACTTTTTGCAATAAAATAGTCAAATTTAAAATTCATTCAAATTATTTTTATCAATGTGTTTGAATTGCTTCTAGCTATTGAAACAATGATTACAACGATGCAACATTCCTTTGTCTGTTTATCTTACTTATTTTATTTGTTTTCAATTTATTCTCAAGGTGTTCGTTCTATCTATCGGTCATTCGATCTGCACCTTTGACGCGGCTGTTGAACTTTACAAAACAATATTATAATATCTGATATCTAGTTAAATATAAATAATGCTATAAATACCTACGCTATTGCATTAGAAATCTTAAGATTTTTTTTCATGTTCTTATTATATTATTAATATACTAGCGGCCCGCCCCGGCTTCGCACGGGTATTTAACTAAAATTTTAAAAATTATAAATTTATATTTTTTATCACCTACATGCGCCATCTATCGTATAATGGTAATAATATAGTTTTTATATTTAGTGACATTTAACATAATAGTACCTATATTAATTGAAAATGATGTTTATCTAAAATATTAAAACGATTTCTATTCCTATCCGACATATTTAGTAAACTTTTAAGTTTAACAAAATAATAACTCAAAAATAAGTTTTGTGAGTTTTTAAGATTCCTTAGACCAGATGGCGTTGGCGGCGTAGGTACCTATTTCTGTTTTCTTAAATATTTATTTTTAAATTTAATTACAATGAAACAAAAACTAAATTATACTGTGAATTATGTTTAATTTTTATGTATTAATGTTATTTACATTGGTTTTGTACTTTTTACGTGATACGTGTACGAACAAAAAACGATAAGAGATGGCGCTGATTCAAAAAAAAAACGCGCTATTAAAATTTATTCTTGATGATATATAGTGTATTAATAAAACGGAGGTATTAACAGATTTATTATTTGTTAATATATATAGATATATATATATAGGTATAATATATGGTTCTTATTATAAATATATTTTTTTATTACACATCACTCTGGCTTATATTTTTATATTTACTGTGTAGGATGATGTAATGTAGTAATGATGTTATTAATGTTATTATCTTACTTAATAATAAAGTTTTCCACTTTGCTTAAATCTTAGAAAATAATACAAAAACATATCGAAATTTATTATGAAACAGCTGTTATTACTTTAGTCACATTTAGTTATATATGTATTTATTTCGAACTGATCAACGGATTGCAACTTGACCGATTACGGAGCGAGGTCATCAAGCTGCTTGAATATATTAAAATCTAAACGAATTCTTAGGTCACGCAAGATATTCTATAGCGCTAGTCATCCAAATTTGGCTAACGATCTGAGATATTGTGCCAGATAAAAGACTGTTGCATGTTGCCAAACCAAGTCTTAAGTTTTTTCTTTTTTAGTTGTCCGTTAATGATTTCTATAACAAGAATAAAACAGACTTTCCCACACTGAAGAATTTGAAACTAAAATGTCAAAGCGTGAAACGAAAGCGAAAGATTGTGCTAATTTCACAAGAAAGTTAATAACAAAGGCTGCAGCTTATGCAGGGATTTAACTATGTTATTATTACCGGCATATATTGTTTCTTAATATTTATTTAAGCATTTAGGTGTCAATCGTAATGATTTTTGATATTTCTCACGTCATCATTATCAGACATTTTATGTAAATTAAAAAACAACGATTTTTATTGAGGTCATCATATCTTCGTTAATAAAATTAAAAAATCATTAACAATCAATTAGTAAAATGTTGAGTCTATACTATTAAAATAAGGCTAAATAATTTGTTTGTTTACACATGTTAATCTTAGGATTTTCGTTTTTAAAATTCTTTTAGTGTTTGAAAGTTGTTTATTTAAAAAAGATGATGGGTTCTAAGATATGACACTAAAATTAACTAACGAATAATACAAAAAAAAAACAACCATGAATATGGCTGAAAACCACACGGTTTGTCATATATTTAATGAATTATATTTAAGTTCTCTAGAACTTAACATAAATATGTGAAACCTCAAAGTAGGTACGTAATATGTTTACCTAATAAGAAAAAATATTTTTCGAAGGTTCTTTCAATTAACATAAGATCACAAGTTTAAGCCTGTTATATAAACTGACAAACGACAAACGCAGTAACTGAATTTAACAATCACTTTTTAAACCGTCAATTAATAAGTTCATGACTGTAAAAGTTTATATCATTCAAATTAATAAATATCTTTAGTTTGAAATTAAAAATAGTTACGTAAAATAAAATTACTAGTTGATTTGATAACTTACATAATTTAAAATAATAAGTTTCTTGGATTTGAAATTAAAAAAGTTTACTGACTGAATTAGTTTGTAAACGTCTCACTGCAGGGCAAAGGCCTCTCCTTCATATTATAGGAGAAGGGTTGGAGCTTAATCCACCACGCTGCTCTACTGCGGGTTGGTAGATAATTTCCCTACCATAAATAACGATCGTTATCATATTTCTGTGATAACAACCGGGACCGCCGACTTTACGAGCTCTCCGAGGCACGGTGACGAAATCCACAAAGACATACACCTAAACCGGAAACAAACATTTATACAAATACAAATATCTGTTCCGAACGGGAATCGAACCCGCGACTGCCGGTGTTGAATCGACTACTCGCACCATACACCAGAACGGTCGTAAAAAAGCTTAGATATTATAAATTATTTTATTACATAAAATACTTTTTACATTGTAACGTTTACACTAAGAGTATTACGGTAACAGTACGTATTATTTTCCATATAGTGTACATGGAATAATAAATAAGGAAATTCGTATTTTGGCGCTATGCTTTTATTTCTAAGAACATTAAGGGCCTGTTTCAACAGTTTCTGATAAAGTAATCATGTTTCTGATAAGTAATAAAGTACAACTAAAAAAATATATGCTAAACAGGTAAAATAGAATTTGATAGTAAATAAGAACAATATAACGTAAACTTTTATCAGTTATAGAACGAACTTTTATCATTTTCTCAACGTTATTATAATTCATTTAAAATAGTTATTTCTTATATACACAGATACGTTTCTATTTGAAACTTGGAGCTTTCTATCGATTAGCGCTTTCCGATCTTATCTAGAATATTCACAGTGATTTGCATGTGTGTTGACGCGATGATATCTCTAACTTAGCTCTCATTGAAAACTTTCTAAATACACTTTAATCTTATTTACATACAACAAATAAGTTGTCATATTCCTTTTTTTTTTGAATGTTATAATAATAAATAATAATAATAAACTAAATAATAATAATAATAATAAATAATAATAAAAACTCACACTCAACGGCCTCCAGAAGGATGTGAATCCTGTGTCGGGTGTCCGGAAACTCACAATACACAAGCACAAACCAGACCACCGCCCAGACCACGACAAACATCTGTATGGCCTATACAAATATTTGTCATGTGCAGAGATCGAACCCGCGACCGCTAGCGCGTCAGCCAGTTGCTGTGACCACTGCGCCAACGCGTCGTCCAAAAGAAAGAATAAATATTTTATCTTTCATCACGCTAGTATTATAAATAGTAAAAAAAAAAAATAAAAAAATAAAACATTTGTCTTTCTGTTCTTCAATTATGTTTTCACGACCTACTGGGCCGATTGTGAAAATATTTTACAAAATACAGGTTACTGATAATACGATTGCGAAATAATAAAAAAGTAAATAATTTGTTGTTGCGTCCATTCGTTATAGGGGAGGAGCGGGGGTTACCGTACACTTAAGGTAAAACGCTTGTTACTCAATAACTAAAAAGCTTATGTGGTTAATCTTAAGCATTATCTAAAGAGAAAATATTTAACTGTTTAATATTCGAACAAAAAATAAAACCAGATAAATAAAAGTATCAGATTTATTAAGTTTTATACAAAAACAAAAGTACGGTATCAACCGACACCTTCGGATGATTGCGTACAATGTCTAAGTAACAGTGTCTTAATGAATGTTTCACTTATCAACTTTATTTTTATTTATTTTGCCAGGCAAAATCCACACATATAATCATCGGGTACATCTTTATCACTGCACAGTGAATGGACCCTTTGCCCACACATAATACAGCGATACCAGAGCTCCTGATCTTTACCGAATTCTCCACAAATTAGATAAAGCTCATTTATAATCCCTGTTTCTCCTTCTATATAAAATATAATATGACCAGATAAGTTTCTTTCCTCGTGGCATCTGAAAATAAAGATAACAAATAAAAAATATATCAAATCAAGACATGCAAGTGATATCGTACAAAAATGTACGAACCAAACCGAAGCCGCCATTTTATGAGAAATGTTCAAACAAGCGAAAACGATCAGCGATTTCATTGAAAATTGACTGTACATCGAACCATAGATCAATAACGTACGACGTAGTTATAAAAATAATACAATTAAACAATAAATATAATACTTACAGTTTAACATCTTCACGATACTTCTTATAAGAAATGGCACGTAAATGTAAGACATGCTCTACTCATGAAATCTGACGAGTCACAGGCGCGGGTAGGAGGCAGGACGCAACAGTGCCGTGTTGCGACCATTAGACAAGAATACCCCTTTTTTCCCACCATTCGGTCTCTGTCAAACACTATGTACGGTATCGTCCGCTGTACGGAATGACCCGCCGCTCCCCTATATACAGATATATTGTTAAAGTTATTAGGGAAGTGGACACCAGGTGCCAATCAAAATACCAAATTGAAAATATGCAACGTTTTAATTTTAATAGAAAATTAAAGATGTGAATTTCATTAAGATTTGAAACTAAAAAATTATTAACAAAATATAAAATAATGTACATTTTAACATCTATATAACTTAAATCAATTTTGTAATTTGTCAATAATCAACAGTTCAAAAAAATTATAATACAGCATATGAGCATACATGTCAGCGACGTTAACATGAAGATGCTAGTTAAATACTACAATATGTAAAGGTAAAGAAAGTTTGTTATTTTCTTTATATTATAGATTGTACATTCAGCGCTTTCATTTATGTGAAACTTATTGTTATAGATGCCTGATGAAGATCTAATTATAAGATTAAAACGTTGCATAATTTACAATTTGGTATTTTGATTGGCACCTGGTGTCCACTTCCCTAATAACTTTAACAGTATATAAAAAACTAAATTTCCATGCAAAAAGTGGCAGTAAACTTTTATATAGGTAATTAATTAGAGAAGTAGGACCGTTTGGCTCTATTAAAAAATTATAACAGAATATATACAATTATACACTCATTATGAACCAATGATGAAGAATTACTATAATGATGGCGACAGACCTGATTGATGAATATAGGAAAGTAAAACGCGAGCTTTTGTCGGACGCAATTGGAGCCGCTGCGGAAAAAGCTGAAATGACTAAACGACACAAATATTCGTCACTTATCTCAAATTACATCTTTGTGCCATTTGCAGTCAAAAACATGTCCAAACTTTGGAGTAGTAGTGCAAAATAATTTCTTAAAGGTTTATCGACGCGTCTAATAACCTGCACTGGTGACAGGAGGGTGCATTCTTTGCTCAGAGATTTGCAATTGCAATTCAGTGGGGAAATTCGGTCAGCATTCTTGGCACCATTCCACGTGGATATCTTACCACAATTATCTGTTAATAATTGGTTTTTAAGTTTTACATTGTAAATGTTTATTCGTTCGGAACGTTCGAACGTTCGGATGTAATATCGTAAAATGTCGAAATAAATATGAAGTGTATATTATATTTAAAAAAAAAAAAAACTTATTATATGTTATAAATATAGCACTTAAATACTAGTTATCAAGATATATTGGATAAAATGTAGTAAAATAGATAGGTCGTAGTTTTATCAATCACTAACCGAGGTCACCGAGGACAAAAAAAAAATACATACCACAAGTGTTTACAAGACGACTTACTAAATATTTGATGTATTTGAGAAGTATATATTAACATAGTATATATTAGCATATTTAAAGGACTCTAGCTTATTGTTCAATATTGATCTTTTTGACGTAATAGATATTTTGGATAAGTAAATTAACACGTACATTATGAGAGGAGAGATGTCGCAGTAGATATAATGAGTAGCTCTTAATTAATGGTTACCTGTTAAAATCCCGGCATGCAAAAATGCATTATTTTGTATTTAAAACTGCTAACATACATCAAAGGAAAACGTGAAATCTTAAAAGTTTTGTTGCCTGTAAATATTTGCCATTTTGTAGTTGTTGAGACATCAGATGTCCCTGGCTATTTACATAAACTGACTTTTAATTATTACTTAATAACGTAACATAAATATAATATAAATGTTTTGTTATATTTTAAAGTTAATATTGTATAATGAAATATAGCAAATCATTTTAGGAAGTGTAGCAATGCTTTGTATCTATATCGCATGATGATTCAATAGATTATCATTATCATCATCATCACACCAGTCATTGGATGTCCACTGTTGAACGTAGGCCTCCCTCATCGACCTCCAGAGCGACCGGTTCGAATCAGCCTCCAACCAACGGCTTCCGGCGACTCTCCTCAAGAATGAAGAACACGTGAATCGATACTAGTCGATTGGGGGTTAAAATCCGAGCACAGCTAAGTGCTAAATTTGTCTTCAAAATTCATTTTATGCTTAATGGTGAAGGTTTCACTACGAGAAAATTATCAAGTACTCGTATATATATTTGCACTTGCAGTAGAGCTGCATTGCGCATTAAGCTACAAATCTTCTTCGAGCTATATAATTAATTTCATTCATTCATTCATTCATATTAAAAACTCAGATAATTAAAAGAAAAGACAAGTGACACATGATGATACAAATGTCATTGCGATTTATTTTCACGCAAAGTACAACAGGTTGAAGAACGACTCTATCATAATAGATCTGTTATCTGTGATCGGTTAGTTACCACCGTACCATAGAAATACGCAAGGCACAGCAAATTTTTAATAAAAATGAAAAGAAACAAGAGAAATGTAATGTATGAGTCGTAACGAAAGTAAAGTACCATAGAAATACGCAAGGCACAGCAAATTTTTAATAAAAATGAAAAGAAACAACAGAAATGTAATGTATGAGTCGTAACGAAAGTAAAGTATACACAATTAGGTATGTTAACTAGTAATATATAGCGAGGTGTATGTATTACCTAATAACACTTATATACATGTTTATAATCAATTAATCCTACAAATTTTGGTTTATTGCGTCAACATAATCAAGCAGAACAACTTAACTCCGAAAATGAGGATGGCAACGCATTGACAGAGTTAGGATTTACCTTTAAAAAAGTTGATGTCATGACTGCATTACTTAGCTTTATTATTTTACGTAGGTACCAACCTATACGAGTAATAAACTATTATTAAGCTCTAACTCGTAACTTAGTAACTCGTATTAAAAGGAATGGACTTGGATAGCACGTCAAACATCCAAAAGTTTTTTATGAGGAAAATCAAACAAATGACCATTAGTAGCTTTGCACTGTGTTATAAGTAACATTATTTTTAACCAGTTTTCTTATTATAAAGAGTTTATTTAAGAGAGTCGAGTCCAGAAGTAATATTGAATGTGAAAGGGAGGGTGGTAAAGAAATTCGATAGCTTAGCTTTCGCTCTCGACCATTCATGCTGATATGAAATTATGCATAAAGTTCGTTGACTTTTACTTTCCTTTTTCGAAGCTGTTTCGGAAACGTCGCGTGAGTTCTTTAATTTGATTTTAACCTTCTTAGGTTGTGGTTGTCGTACCAAAAGATTTTGAATCGTTTCTTATTTAGTTTATATTTGTGGTTTATAAGGAATTAAAACTTCAAACATATTTAAAAGAACTGAAGTGTTTAGGTATATAGTGTAATTTATGAAAATATACAAAAAAGATCGATTACAATTAAAAAGTAATCGAAACTAAATCTACTAAAAGGTAAACTGAAACTTTTAACACAAAATATACTTTAATCAAGTACGTACCTACTTAAAGTTTTGATTTAATATTGATTTGTCATAAGCAAACAATAAAATATCGCAAACATAGTTTATGTATTTTACAAAGTTATTAATATAAGTTAAAAATATGAATAAAAAAAATATAGACAATATTTTTTACACTTTAATAACAGCATCAGCTGCCCGTTGCAAGAATGGTCAATCGAACGCTTGCCCCGTTAGGTTTTCAGTTTATAGTTTCTCATCTAAAACAAAGATTTAATTTAATTATTTACGTGTTTCATTATGGGGCACGTTGTTCCGCGGCACAACTAACCTCCAGTCAAAGGAACTTTTTACCCCAAATTCCATTTCCAAGGTGACCTGTAATTATAATGGAATAGGTGATACAAAATCAACAAGGATACTAAAAAGAGAAAATCTAGAGTTTGTACAACTGATAATAGCAAGTCACACTGAAATAGCTAAATAATTGATTTAAATAAACCAAAAAGTATAAGAACGAAAATATTTACTTACGTGATGTTTATGTACCTCCAATGAATTACCACTCTCACGCGCCGACACAGCGTCACTAAAATAGCTGCCGATGACGTTTTGCGATGCACTTCAAATATTTTGCTATCTCTTTTCTTTACGAAGCTATTTGCATCGGAACAACCTACCCCCGGCACTTTGAACCCCGGTCTCCCCTATCAGAGTAGATTTTTTTAAAATATTCTCAATAGTAGTCTCGAAAATATTAAAATCGGGTATTTGATATTTGGGTATAGGTAAAATATAATATTTTGTTGAAATTCCACGCAGGAAAAATTAACAGCACCTTAATACGTATGATTGAGAGAAACGTAATATTCGCTAGAGATTTACACTTAATGACACACATCAACATACGTTAAGAACGTATTAATTATCAACAAGCTTTCATGTATAGCCTTTAACTTTAACGAACAAACATAACTGTAGGTATATATGAATAATAATCCTTTGAACAATGTACAAATACAAAATATAAACATTAAAATGTTTAAGAAAGAGTTCTAAGTCATTGTCCTTACTACTTAAGCCACCTAAATTTATTATCAAATACTTTATATTGAAATGAGACATTCAAATATAAATTATTTTTATACTTAAATGTCAGGTTTTAGTCACTTTAAAAATATAAATAAATATATTAATGTCGAAAATTATATATATATATTTAAATTTTAAATATGTGTATTCTGTGCCCAAGGACTGATAGTGTGGAAATGCAATAGCATAATTTACATATCATTTATAAAAAATAAAAAAAAATAATAAAAACAAAAAGGGCCGGAGTCTTTAAATTAAGTTTATGTAATATTTGGAGTCGAGGAAATAGCTGTTTTGTATCATTTTTTGGACAATAAACGCGATCTTTTAATTGATTTAAAAATTTACCATTGTCTTCCTAAAAACCCATTTCTTTTTCTAAAAAAATGTCTTAGATACTTTTAGATAACAGTTTTGTATATTAGTTAGAATTTATTTTCCTTTTTCAAATTTTTTGTTTGATCTAATCAAACTTGTACACACTTGTAAATCATAAAAATTCTAAAGAGTACAAAATAATATTTTTGTTTTTGATCATACACGTGCTACTACTTTACTGTCTGGCCTGGTAGGTATACGATGGCCTCCAAGTATATAAAAACGTAAATATATGTTATGTATAGAGTTTTCAGAACTTGATAACTACAAAATATTTTTTTAATTTCAAAATTTTTTAAATAATATATCAAGCACTTATTTAGTGCTAGTGAGCATATAATATTAAACTTGTAAGAATTATACATGTTAGTTGAATGTGAGAATTTATTTATTTATTTATAAAACATCATTATTTCAAACACTACTTCAAAACTAAACTACTAGTAATTATTTTGATTAATATTTTATTAGTAAAGAATTGACTTGTCAATACTATGTCGACGTTTAATTGACTATAATTATAAAAAAAAGTAGGATTATTACTTTAAAAATTAAAGGTGACGGAATTTTTCAGAAGGAAAAGTGTAAAAAATATACCGTACAAATATTTTTATAACGGTGATCAATTGGAAATATATCTATGTATAACACATATGTTATACATAGATATATTTATATCATATATTTCCAATCGAAAATACTTTCAATTATTTTATCGAGTTTTTCGCAATGCAATTTAACCAATATAAGTTTTCTTAATTAATGTAATCGTAGAAATTTTTGGTTCGTGAGATTATAAGCCCAACATATACCTAAAGTATTAATTCTTAAATTTGATTGATTTTTTAAAAATCCGAATTAGAAAACATTTTGATGGATTGGATTGGACTTTGTTTTAATATCGGTACCTGAAAGTTAGTTAAGTTAATTAATTAATTTCCAAAAAAATGTCTTTTTAAGTTTTTTTTATTTTTTTTTTATTTCAAGCACAGTAAATATAATTTACGAACAAAATGAACGAATTGAACTGACGCTAACTTCAAAGTATAATTCAAATATTTCTAAAGACGAGTTAAAGGACACCAGAATGTCAAACATCGAAGCAAACAATAATTTAAAAGGACCTGAACCAAGTCATCAAAAAACGGTACGTTTTACTAATATTAAAAGTACCTAAGTCGGCTTTATTTTTAAGATATGATTGTCATAACGTAGAGTATATTCCAATTAATTAGTTTGAAATATGATTCACGGAATTAAATATATTAATTATCACTTTAATTTGTTTCTATTGAATTAACAATAGTGTAGGTATATCGCTATGACAGTATCGTAAGACGAATATAGTAATAATTCAAATATGTATGAAATATTCTAAGTCATTTTAATATATAGTCAGTAATTCAGTACTTATCGGTTAAGGATTATTTTTATGGGGTATTAAGAGCAAAACAAATTTGCAAATTACGTTATCAAAAGAAAAGAAAAAAACACCTCTTGTTTTTTTTTTAAATATTTTTTGTTAGTATGCTTTCATTTTTGAGATTAACCATAACATATAGAAAAACAGACAGTCACAAATTTTAATAAATGTTTTTTTTTATTTTTATATAATTAGTATCGAGTAGAAGCTTCCATGCATATTGATAAATTTATTCATTTGGATTAATGGTATTGAATTTTTAAGTTGTATTTCAGTTTAATTTATTTGTATAGTTTAGTTTAAAAATTACCGTTAACTCGTTTGTGACAGAAATAGAAGTTATTGTAGAATGTATAACCAATCGCTATAAATTATTCGGTATAGCCAATTGCTATAAACATTTAAATACCAATTGTATGCTAAGAGGATTTTTTCTGAGTTTCGATTATGTGTTTTTTGTACATACATACCTATGTATTGGTACCTACTCTAAAAATATGAAAGTGACGATAAAACGTTTATAGTTGACTAATGCGTCAGCGCTACTTCCTTATCTAATCGCAGTCAGTAATAGAGATTCTAAACGTGAAGTTTATGTTTACGAAACAAGAAACAAAATTAATTATTATAACTCGGTGAGGTTATTTCTCAATCATTATCGATAAAGCAGTCGTATTCTATAGTTTTTATTTTTTTTTATGTATCTCATTGTGTGGTGTGAAATACAAGAGTAAGTAAATAAATAAACACTTTGTATTCCAGGACAAAGACATTGAAAAAGGGAAAGGTGGAAAGCGTAATCGTACTTTACCCTGGGCACAAATCATAGTGATGGGGTTTGCTGGAGCTGTCCTGATTGCGGCGTGGGCCGTGGCTTGGGTTTTATTTAGCTGGTGGATAGGCCTAATAGTTTTTGCAGTTATAGGATTTATATACGTAATTATCTATTTTTCAAATTGGTTATGGATTGCCATACAAACAGCTCCGAGGGATTTCAAGTAAGTTGTAGTAAATTATATTATTTTCTTTTTTTTTTTCCAGTAATATAAGTGTTTATTAGTTATATTTCTTAAGGTTATGTTAGTGTCCGTTTATTAAAACTAATATTATTTTTAATTTATATTTAATAATAAGTTGATAAGTTTTGAACATATTTCTACCGCGTTCAAAATGATATTATGTTTATTAATACGGTAAAAACATTTACTCAATTTGCAATTTGTAAAAAGGTAAAATAGTTAAAAACTATTTACATCTAAAATAATACATTTAAAAAAAAAACAAGTAATTTTCTCGAAAAATTATGTTGTAAGCATGTGTAACATTTGAAAAAATGTAGGTACATAAATCGGCATGTAATTGGTTTATCGGGTCAATGATTGTAATACATACATATTTATAGCTTCCAATGATAAGACATAAAATACGTAAATAATTTAAAAAAAATTAATTGTTTTAAAAGAACGAAAATATATTTTCTTGTGATGGTAGTAATTATATATTATTTTATAGTATAAAAAAAAGCTTTATTTAATCGATAAAGAAAATCAAGAGAAGACTGAAAAGTGAATACTTCTTTTAAAGAAGATATTGACAAATTACTACGGCGCGATATTGCTATTACAATCGTGTCACAATGGTTTCAATGACTGAGCGATAACTTACCTAATAATTATTGTTTTCGATAGTTTTAGCATACTACTTAACTAATTCTTTCATAATGGCATCATATTAGTGTAATAATTATTTCCCATGGCGGACCAGGGAAATTAAGAATTTATAATAAAGTAGAATCCACTGTAAAACGCTGTTTTTTTAATCAATTTGTTATTTTTCTATAATTAATGTTCAAAATACTTTTTTGAAGTTAACTGACTAATATAAATTAAATTTTCAGGGCACTTTATTGCTATATGAAGATTTTAAGACTATCAAATAAATTTACAAAGAAAAATTGGTCCATGCCGGATATATTCCACGAAACGGTTAAAAAGCATCCGAAGAAAATATGTTTTTATTTTGAAGACGAATCATGGACATTTCAACAGGTATTTTTACTAATTGAGTGTTTCTACTACGAGTATACTGTACACTGTACGGTAGTACCCAGTAAACGTCCCACAGCTGGGCATAAGACTCTTCTCCTAAGAAGAAGATGGGTTAGAGCTTAATCCGCTACGTTTCTCCATTGTGGTTGGTGAATTCAAACCTATATGGTTCAAAAATTCATTTGAAACATGCAGTTTCTTTTCAATATTTTTACCACTGATCTCAAAATGAATTTTAAAGACAAACTCAAAATTTGAAAACTCAGCAGTGTCAGGCCGGATTTTAAATTTTTAACTCATGACCGCCAGGAATCAATTCACGTGTTCCATCAACGGCCTCGAGTCTATTGAATAATTTGAATATATTTTTTCATATTTTAAGGTCATAAATATGTTTATGTTATCCTTCGTCTCTTGTTCAAATAGTTATTTTACATTAGTGCTGTATCATTGTGATGTAATTTTCAAAGGTCATTTTACTTATGTGATTCTAAATTTTAACAATAAAAATATAACAAGTGTTAAAATATTGATCACGATTTAAGTCGTATTTTATTTTTTATAGATCAATGTTTCCATGTTATTTTTTAAATTAAAAAGAACTTCTTTTAAATAATTTTACACGACCGGAACGTTACGCACTTGCAAATAGTCCTTGAAATTTCTGTATGTTCATATAATACACTAGCTAAGCCGCGTGGTTTTATCCTCATTTGTTTTTAAATCCCTGTGCTAAATCGCAAATCAATAAGCGAATATATTTTTTTTATAGAACCTAAAGATTTCCCATTCGAGGTAACTCTTTAAAGTGGAATTTCGAAAAGTAGCTTCTTAGTAAACCTCTACATATTAAAAACATTTTTTTTTCAAATTTGGAGATAACAATATTATGTAGACTTGAATCAACTATAACAACTATGAGTAAATAACAAGGTCTAGCCTCAGACATAAAAAAAAAATATTACATTTAAAATCGACACATCAACAACTGCAGTATAATAAAAATAACCAATATAATAAATGTATCAAAATTGTTTGATATTAAGTTAAAGGTAAATCTATATATTTACATCATAAATTATATTTACACAATTCACGCTTTAACCTAGATTGAAAAGGTTAAGATTTTTCGCAGAGTGAAATTACCTTCCTACAACATAAAGGTAAAAAAAAGGTAGAAACGTAGAAAGTAATAAATTTCTTCTGGTACAGTTTACGATGTATTGATTGTTATCAGTCCACAGCCTAAATAAAGTCCGGCTTTAATGGAGGTATATTAAGACAGTCAATGACCCACATTTTAGTATGCAATTAATCTTTTTAGATACCCAAGCAGTTCATATTTTTTTTATGTTTTAGGTTGAAGAGTACAGTCTTCGCGTGTCCGCAGTACTTCGAGCGCAAGGTGTGAAGCGCGGAGACACGGTGGCATTGATGGCCAGCAATTACCCTGAGATGCCCGCCATCTGGCTCGGAATCACTCGTATCGGCGGAATTGCCCCTCTCATAAACACCAACCAAACCGGCAACACCTTATTACATTCCATAAAAATAGCTAAATGTGACTTTGTTATTTACGGCAGTGAGTTTGAATCTGGTAAGGACGAGTGTGTATTTTAACAAAAAATTTAAGAGTGGCTTCGAACGAGAAATAAATTTACTTTTTAATTTCATTATTTATTTATTTATTTATTTATTTACTTTAGTTATTCAAGATATAAGAAAAGATATAGACGAATCCATCAAGATCTTAAAGTTCACTCGTCGTCCACTGAACACATCGGACAGTGGGGTGAAAGTGGCGGAAAGTGAAAACGATTTCACTAACTTGCTGGAGACTACACCACCAGCGCAGTGGTCTCTGTCTGAAGGCGAAGGATTTACCGGCAGAATGCTTTACATATACACTTCTGGCACAACAGGACTGCCAAAGGCGGCTGTTATATCTCCTTCAAGGTACTGTATTTTTTCTCGTTTCGTTAAAGATATTTCATTCGAGATGGATCCGGTGTTTTCGCCGGAGGTGTAGCCACTTCGGAGTTTTGGTGAAACACCCAGACCGGAGTAATGTGAACGAGTCAGCGCCGGCATCTCTGTTTTCTGCTTGCCCCGCTCGCGCTCCCCTCGCGCCAGCGGATCATTTCGGCGATCGCATTCTAATAATATAACACGTGTAGCATATGGATATAAACACAGAAAGTGCAGAAACTTTAATTACGCTTGCACAAGAGAGACCTGTTCTGTAGGATAAGACCTAAGATGATTAAAAAGATTTTTTTTAAGATAAAAATCTTTCCCGCAAAATAGCATGTACCCAATGTTTTCTATTTACTCTATTTAGCCTTTTATTAACAAACCATCATAACAAAACAATTACGTCGTCCATTGTGTGTTCAAGTCCGAATTCAAATGAAGTGAGGAGTTGGATCTCCGGTTTTTTGCCCATCCGGTGTAATGTGAATACCTGGTTCCGGGATCCGGTTTTCGGCGATTTTGTCGGTGCAGCGTAGTGGGAACGCGGCGTAACACGTATAGAGGCAGAGCGATACAATGTGATTGTACACATTAGAATTTTTGTAGTAATTCGTATATATATTTTTTATTTCAGGATGGTGTTCATGGCTTCAGGTGTCCATTACTTGGGATGGTTAAATCCTAAAGATGTTATTTACTGTCCGATGCCACTTTATCACTCTGCCGGTGGAGTCATTACAATGGGCAATGCCTTCATCTTTGGCTGCACTGTAGTCTTAAAACTAAAATTCTCCGCGTCGCAATATTTCCCAGACTGCATTAAATATAATGCAACGGTTAGTATTATACAATACAAAGCTCAGAAACAATACAAAGTACTCGTGACAAGAATATTTACTAAAAACTTATAAAATAAAATTGAAAATATATACTTATAAAAAAAAAACTATCTGATATTAATAAATATTTGAATCTATCACCATACGTGTCTCAGGCGGCGCACTATATCGGTGAGATGTGTCGCTACGTGCTCGCCACACCACCCTCGGCCACCGACAGACAACATAAAGTTCGCACAGTGTATGGAAATGGCATGCGACCCACTGTAAGAAATGCATATACGTTGTTAATTAACACATGTCAAGTTATTGCTTGAGTTATATATATATATATATATATATATATATATATATATATATATATATATATATATATATATATATATATATATATATATATATATATATATATATACAAATAGATAGATAAATAGATATGTTAAACATACACACACGGTCGTCTGTTTCTTAGGTAGACAACTTAATGTCTGTGTTTTAGGTAACAGCCGACTGATATACATTTTCTTTGAATAAATATATATAAATAATTCATATATATATTACACCCAGACTCGGGTTTTAGTTTTACTATCACTATTTTTAATTTACGAAGTCCAAATTAAGTAAGGCGTAGATTTCTATACCCAAAAATCTCTAGCTCTCGATTTTTGCCAAAAACATTTGAGCTGTTTATTTACTGCATTTATATTTTTTAATCATTTTGTAACATTTCTTCGAGTACTTTAAATATATATAATATATTAAATGTGTGTAATTGTTTTAATGGATACTATATCAACAAAATAAATGTATTAAATATTGTATTAAGACGTTGTTTTAAAATATCTACAGATTTGGCCTGAATTTGTCAAACGTTTTGGCATTAAGAGGGTTGTAGAATTTTATGGCGCTACAGAAGGAAACGCAAATATTGGTAATTATCAATTATTTTTACCTATTATTTTTTTTTTAATAATATTAAAAACTAAGGATATCTTTAAATATGAGGTGCGTTTAATTTCCATTTGATAAGCAAATTTCAAGATATTATAATCACTGTTTTTGAAATATTGTGAAACGAAAGATATAACCACAACCACCCTCATCAGCCTTTGGATGCTGAACGTAGGTCTCCCTCATCATATATTTTTGCCAAAACTCACCCCGCTTTGCGGGTTGGCGAGAACAGTGTGTTGCAGGAGGGTATCATAAGGCTGCTACCCATCACCATCTTAGTTGGTGTACAGTTTTTCGCACCACTATGGTCTTAGTCGCCCTTTATGACACCTCGGCAAGAAAAGAATTAGGGGAAGGCAACCGGGGCAACTGGCCCGGGCCTCCACAAAAGAGATGCCCCCACAAAAGAGACTTCGGAATTTAATTTTTTATTTTTTAGGAATATGGAGAGGCGATGACCTTTTTTTTAGTAGAAATATGGAGAGTCGATGACCTTTTTTTAGGAGTATGGAGAGGCGATGGCCTTTTTTTAGAAATACACATAGAAATGTGTCGGTATTGTCATCCAATAATTATTGGGGTCACGGCCTCAACTCCTTTCTTGCCCCGAGGCCTCCACACACCTCTAAATTCTGCCTTGCCAAGGGGCCTCCACACCTCTAAATCCGGCCCTGGGTTGTCTTAATAAGTACGCATTAACGATATAGGCGATAGAGCAGAGGATGCTTCCCAACTTCTTCACTACTGGAATCACTCACCTAGCTCTTAAGTCCACCAACACCGCGGATCCTACCAACTACCGCCCCATAACGTGTCTAACTTCCATCGACAAGACACTAACATCCGTTCTAAGCTCCAAGATCTCTCGTCGTATTGACGAATTTAACATCTTGTCTGCAGCTCAGAACGTGCAATACAGGATCAGGTGGTTAGGGCGAACAACTACCGAAAGCATATTCTGAAAGATGGTACTCCCGACTTCTTGTTCTCGAGCTTGTCGCATCCCGGCGAGTCACTCAGACATGTGCTTTCGGGTTATTCCGCGCTTGCCAACACTGATTACTTGCACTGACATAACCACGCGGCCAAGATCCTTCATCAAGAGCTTGCTCTAATGTACGGTCTGCTGAAACAAATGATGCCTTATTATCAGTACACACCGGTGCCAGTACTCGAACCCGACGAAGTCAGGCTCTACTGGGACCTGCCTATCGCCACGGACAGGATGATACTGGCGAACAAGCCTGATATCGTGGTGATGGATAGGCCACGGTCGAGGGTGTTTTTAGTGGACATTACCGTCCCGCATGACGAGAACCTTGTGAAAGCCGAAACAGAGAAAAAACGACAGTATTTGGATCTGGCGCACGAGAATCATCCCTATCGTGATATCTACCAACGGTTTAATCCCGCATAGCCTCGCTCACCATCTTAGACAGCTGGGTATTCGTGATGGTTCGCTCGCAGCCAGGATGCAGAAGGCGGTATTGCTCGACTCGGCTAGGATAGTCCGCCGATTTCCTCAGCCTACAGCCCTAACCCCCCCGTCCGTTTGATCTCCCTGCTGGGGCGTAATCCTCCACCCGCTTTTTTTTATCTATGTAAGTTTATGTAAATTTATTATATGCCTCATATAAGTAATGTTATATATTATATGTATTTATATGTATATATTTATATATTGAACGGGTGGAGTGAAGCAATTACGATAATAATCTAAAAATGGTAATAAAAAAGGCATGGGTAAATAAAGCCTATGGATGTATACAAAAAAAAAAAAAACTGGCGCTGGGGCACTTTTCTTTTATGCCGGTCACCGTAACGGCAAAAATATATAACACAAAAGATCTTTATTATAGTTGTCTTATTTGCACACATATGTGTAGTAAAGCTCCAAGAATTTCAAATATTTTTATTTTGCTTACTCTTCCCTGAACAAGAAAGTGTATTTTACCTTTCAACATTTATTTATTATATTTTTATTGTTAATCAACTATGTGAGATTTAGGACTTTGATTTTTATAATACATACCCACATTTTTTTAACTTCCATATTTTTACAGAGGATTTTGTCATAATAATTGAGTATTTTTTTTAATTAAATAGTGAACATTGACAACAAAGAGGGAGCAATAGGATTCATATCAAGAATTATTCCTGCCGTCTACCCTATCGCTATTATTAAAGTAGACGAAGAGACTGGGGAACCCATAAGAGACTCAAAAGGCCTTTGTCAGGTGATTTATATTTTACCGAGTTTTAATGGTAAAATAGATAGAAATATTTTTCATTTAGTTATACAAAGAATCTTAAAATATGTTTTTTTTTGTTTTTGTTTCAGTTAGCGGGACCATACGAGCCTGGCGTATTCATTGGCAAAATATTACCGAACAACCCGTCACGCGCTTATCTCGGCTACGTAGACAAAGAAGCTTCTGAGAAAAAGATCGTTAGAAACGTTTTCAGTCACGGAGACTCGGCTTTCATATCAGGTTAAATGTGAATTTAATATTTTTTACAATATTTTTCTTGCAAAAAGCTGTACAAAATCTTTGAATTACAAATATTCAAAAAATACAAAAGGAGGTCTTGTCGTTAAAAGAGCGTCCTCCTTCAGACAACTTAGTAACAAAAGACATGAAATTACAACCAACCTTCTAATGGCATAAAAATAAATCAGGAAGAAAGTGTAGGTACTATTACGAATTAACAAATATAATAAAAATTACACTTTATTATACATCATCATCAACATAAACAAATAAACATACTTAGAAAAAATTGTACGGTACATAGGGCGGCCCTATCGCTAAAAAGCGATCTCTTCCAGGCAACTTTTGGGCAAAGGAAATGGTCATGTATTGGTATAGGTGTACAAATATTAATATAAATATTTATTCAAATATGTTACACAAAATAACACGACACGTAATATAGTAAGTATTCGCGGGTTTATTTAACTGCTCTCTTCTGAGATCGAGATGAAGTAACTAACGTGTAATTAAAATGGAGTATTCTTCTTTCCAGGGGACATTTTAATAGCGGATGAACTCGGTTATCTGTATTTCCGTGATCGAACCGGAGACACGTTCCGGTGGCGCGGTGAGAATGTCAGTACTACGGAGGTAGAAGCTGCTATTTCCAGGGTAGCCTCTCAAAGAGATGCTGTTGTATACGGAGTTGAAGTAAGTAAACTATAAAATTATCCATTTTACGTTCTATACTTACAGATTATAACACCAAAAAATTGTAGTTTAGTCGTTGCTTATAAAAGTATGATGGCACACGAAGCTTTATTGGCTTTTCATTTTCACTATAACACTAATCTCAATTCAAAAATCCAACTTACGAAAGTCAATTCTAAGGCGGTTTTTTTCAATTGAAAGAATATTAAAATTTTATCACGTTAACAAAATTTGTTTACAGTTTAATGAGCTCATAAAGTTTCTTTCTAATAATTTGTGAATTTTAATTTATTCAATCACAATATCATCGATAATATTACATATTTCTTTTATTTATATATTTCTTTGTTACCTGAACTAATTACCTTATTTAATTACATTTTTTTTTTGTAATTACAGATACCTAACATAGAAGGGCGAGCAGGCATGTGTGGTATCGTAGACGTGGACGGCTCCTTAGATTTGGACAAACTGGCCAAAGATATTGCCAAGGACTTGCCAAAATACGCTAGGCCTATTTTCATAAGAGTCATGCGAACTATGGATATGACGGGTATGTATAATTTATTACAATAAACTTTTCTGTCCTTTATTCTTCTACATCGATTAGACGTTTAGAATTATTGTTATTAACAATAACCTTTTTTGTTTTAGCAACATTCAAACTTCGTAAAGTGGACTTACAAAAAGAAGGATATAATCCTAATATTATTAAGGATAACCTTTATTACTACGATTTAAAATTAGACAAATATATTAGTTTAGGTACTGAAGAATATGAAAAAATTATATCAGGTCAGATAAGACTGTGATTTATATATATTTGTGTATAGAGTGCCTTTATTTCGTGGTATGAAACAAACTAAATAATAGTAGGTAATCTAAATTAAGTGAATAATAACTATTAGGTACGGATTTACGTATTTACGACTAAAATTTTATACAAAACTTAGCAGAGTTATTAATAATTACATATTTATATTTACTACAAATGTTTGGTGTAATTTTATTAGTAAGACTGTTATTATAGTTTGTTATTTATAGCCATTGACTGATAAACTTGTGAGGGGAAGGTATTTATGAACAAATATTAAAATGGTAACATTGAAACTGACACGTTTTGATAAGTATAAATCAAGGAATTTATATACAAACTGGAATGCTCACGTGCACTAAAAAAAACGTTCCTACGGCCGAGATTGCATCTCTTTCTACCATGGATTCAAGGCAACTCTCGTAAAAAAGAGACAAAATACCAGTAGTCAACGAAATGCTCGGAACGATTTTTCACTTTACATGTTATAAGCCAATGTCTACCTTATGTCAAATACTTGCATATTTTAATAGTACCTGGATGACCGAGCTTCGCTCGGTTAAATTATATTTAGACACATTACATACAGATGAAACATAAGTAATATTTTCGATCTTACCGACATAATAGTAAAATAATAAACTGGTTATTTAAATAAAAAATAAAGAGAGCTCTTAATTAAAAAAAAGGAAAAAAAGATTGGTCTGTAGAAACCTGGATTCGAATTTCGAATCCGCCCGATTCCTATCTGAGCTATTAGAAGCTTGTCAATAACAGCGAAATTTACCTTCGTATTCCAATGGTATTTTTTAATTGCGTAAAAAAAGGGATAAAACAACATTTTCTAAAAATAAATCCTAGCTAGATCGATTTATCGCCCCCGAAACCCCCTGCATACTAAATTTCATGAAAATCGTTGGAGCCGTTTCCGAGATTCCGATTATATATATATATATATATATATATATATATATATATATATATATATATATATATATATATATATATATATATATATATATATACAAGAATTGCTCGTTTAAAGGTATAAGTACCTGGATGACCGAGCTTTGCTCGGTTGAATTATATTTAGATACATTACATACTGATGAAATATAAATAATATTTTCGATCTTACCGACATAATAGTAAAGTAATAGGAACTGGTTATATAAATAAAAAATAAAAAGTTCTCTCAATAATAGTTTGTCTCACAAAATAAGAAATTTGAAAAAAAAAATGAGAAAAAAATAGATCTGTAGACACCTGGATTCGAACCCGTGTTTTATGATTTCGAAACCGCCAGATTCCCATCCGCGCTATTATAAGATTATCAATGACAGCGACCTTTGTATTCTAATGATATTTTTTAATTGCGTAAAAAAGGGATAAAACGACATTTTCTAAAAATAAATCCTAGCTAGATCGATTTATCGCCACCGAAACCCTCTGCATACTAAATTTCATGAAAATCGTTGGAGCCGTTTCCGAGATTCAGATTATATATACAAGAATTGCTCGTTTAAAGATATTAGATAGATAGATAGATAGATATAAGATAAAGTGAGCGTTCCAGTTATGATATAAATTCCTTGGTATAAATCAATTATTGTGTTTACTACTTCATTGTTACACGTACGTTTACTTTTGTACGTTTTTAGATGAGTTTTAATTAATTATAAGAAGGATATGAAAAAGTATGCTTTTTATTTTTACGAATATCCCTTAATATTTACTTCAGTTTATATTTTCCAAATACGCTATTGAAAAACTCCGATAGAATCCGATAGAGTGCGACAAAAGCCGCATAGAAACCCAATAAATTTTATTGGGACCAGACTTTTTCAAATAGGTCTAAACGGTTTTGTGGTCAATCCTCAGTTCCTCGGCCATGTCGTAACTACTTATATGCCGATCTTGCTCCACTTTTTGAAAAGCCCGGGTAGGTAGGCGTAAGGCTAGGTGCCCGTACCCAGCCAGACCCAGGTCTGACAGGAAGAGCCACCCCTGTAATACCGTTGCATTGTACTACCGACTGTTACATCAATATACAATCAAATCATACTTTAATATTATAAATGCAAAAGTAAGTTTGTTACGCTTTCACGCGAAAACTACTTAAGCGATCATCGTGAATCTTTGTACACATATTCTTGAAGATATTAGAAGTAATATTAGATACTTTTTTTTTGGTCGCGATAACCGACATCCACGCGGGCGAAACCGCGGGCAGAAGCTAGTAATTATAATAAATGTAACTTTGATGACTTAAACAGATATATCGAGCAGACTGACTGGCATTAGATATATTGTTCCTCAAATATTGATGTCGACGTCCAACAATTTTATAAAGAATTGCTAAGATTGATAGGAAAAATACTCCGTTGGCTGATGTTCATTCATCGGCATTTCCAGATTAGTTTAGTAGTTGCTTAATACGATGTTTAAAATAAAAACGCAAATCTCATAAAGTATACCTATAAAAAGTATAAGAACCGTAGAGACTATGATACATTTGCAATGCTGCGTACGAGGGGTAAGAAGTTGATAGGATATTGTTATAAAAAATATTTGCAGACGGTTGAGGAGTCCCTGTGTTGCAATATAGTTAAGTCAGTTTGGAGCTACGTTCAAGATAAAAAACGTAGCTACAGAAATATCCGTAGCACCATGAGTTATATAGGATATGAGGCATCTAGCAGAAAAGAAATATGAGAATTGTTTGTGAAATACTTTAGTTCTGTTTACTTTAATAACCCGACTGCTTGCACTCAACATCCAGACTTTTAAACCATGCATCACCTAATAATTCTACTAATTTTATGGCTGTAAATGAATATCAAATCAAGCTTAAAATTACAAATATTGATTAACATAAGGGATTGCGACCAAACGGTATTTCTCCTGTTGTGTACAAGCGCTGTATTAAAAGAACATGTGTTCCGTTGTGTGTTCTTTTTAACAAATCTTTAAAATCTGGTACGTTTCCTAAAACGTGGAAAACAGCTTACATTGTCCCTGTTTTTAAAGTAGGTGACAAATCATGTTGCGAAAATTTGGTATCTTTCACGTCCTATCTTAGCAAAGAGGTAGATAGAGATCAACAAGTGGATGCTGTCTACATGGATTTTTCCAGCGCCTTTGACAAAGTTTGCAATTCACGTCTGTTGTGCAGGCTGAGAGAATATGGTGTTGATGGGTCCTTACTAAAATGGTTCGAATCTTATTTAGCAATAAGAGTTCAGGTTGTCGTTATAAACGGATATGTTTTGCGAGAATATTTTGCTGAATCAGGGGTAAGGATCCCAAGGATCCCATTTAGGCCCCGTTCTCTTCTCGGCTTTCATAAGCGATATAACATCATCAATCCATAACTGTAGGTACTCTCTTTTTGCCGATGATCTAAAGATATTTAGAACTGTCAATTCAAGCGCCGACGTTGACCTGATTCAAAGTGATCTGAGTCGAATCAACACGTGGTGCGAAGTAATGGTATTGATTAATACGAAGAAGTCATATCACGTTAAATACACGCGTAAAAAAAATCTCCTAAAATCTTCGTAAATATTAAATCTCGACACGTTGCAGGAAGTGAGTGAAATTCGCGATATTGGCGTGGTGATGGACGCACAACTGAAATTCAAAGCTCAGGTAGACACAGTTGTAAAGCAGGTTGCGAAAATGCAAGGTTTTCTCAAGAGAAATACGAAAGGATTTATTTCTTCTAAAACTAAAATCATCTTATTTTATTCGCTGGTGAGAAGCAAGCTTGAGTTTGCGTCGGTAGTCTGAAGTCCTCTATTTACAACTTATACACAGCGCTTAGAATGCATACAGAGATCCTTTACAAGACACTTAGCATTTTACAGTAATGAAAACTCACACAAAGTTATCTACGACCTTAGTCTTAAGCATTGTAAAATTATGTCGCTCTACAACCACCGCTTAATACTCGATATTATGTTTTTAAAAATAAAAAAAAAATATCTAGTGACATATCCTGCAGTGAGTTGTTAAGCAACATAAATATTAGACTGCCCTAAAAATATCCACGACATCCTATTCGTGAGATTATATATATTCCCGCAAGTAGAACGTTAGTCCTGAAGCATTCCCCTTACGACGTATTTGCTCCGAGTACAATCGATTCGCTGCTTCTATCAATGACATGGATATTTTTCATGATTCTGGTCCGAGCCTGAAAAAAAAGCTCACGGCATATATTTGCTTATGAATGTTTTTATTTTCTTTGTTTATTTTTTTTTCTCTGTCTTCTTTTTTTTTGCCTTGTTGAGAAAACAAACTGTATCGTAAATTTATATTTTATTATTATATATTATTTATATTTTTATAACAACGAGTTTTCCTATAGAATTTAGTTATAATTTTATTTACCAAAATGCTCTAAAACCTAGCTTATCCTTATCCTTACTATAATATAATATTATAAATGGGAAAGTGAGTTTGTATGTTTGTTCCGCTTTCACGCCGTAACTACTGAACCGATTGCTTTGAAATTTTGCAGACGTAAAGTTAGAAGTCCGGATTAAATAATAGGGTACTTTTTATCCCGAAAAAGTTTGATTTTCCCGAGGGAAAACAAAAATATTGTTAGTTCGGAGATGATGGCGATAGATGGCGCTGTGTGTAGTTTAAAACAAAGTTATGTTTTGCATACAAATATACACAATGTAAACTTAGAAGGTAAATGATATGATAATTAATCCCCGAAAATGAGGAATTTGGTTTATCTTCTAAACTGGTTTTTTACATCTACTAATCCTGTGTACTTAGTAATTGTCTTTGCAAAAACTTCTGTTATTATTTACCTACCCTTTATCCTGGTATAATACTGTCCCAGAGGGTTTACAAAAGTGAAGAAATTTCAAAAAAGTAGGTTATTACGTGCAAATATGACAAATATACTGAAATAAGTATAAAGTATTAGCAGTTACGCTATTTAGTTCTTAAGGTATGCGATAGATGGCGCTTGGATACAAAGGGGGACTCCAGCAGATGAAATAAAAGCTTGCCTAAAATCGTCTAAGTTATGGGACCATGTCATAAAATTCCAATTGACAACAAACATGCGAGTAAGATTATTTAACGACTTTCACTCAGGTCATTACGCGGAAACATTGTTAAAAATCGGTGATGGGAGAATGACAGTAGATGCAGATGGAATGATAACTTTAACGGAAGATTTTTGTAATGTTGTGGGCAGCGAATCAGAGTTGGTAGCCAAAGTTTATACTGACTTACACAATAATATACATGATGACCAATGGCTCTGCGAACGCGCAATATTAGCACCAAAAAACGAAACGGTCACTAAAATAAATGAAAATATTTTGGATGAAGTTATGGGAGAAACTACTGAATATTTATCTGTAGACACGGTGATAGACTCAGAAAATAGTACCTCATATCCTGTAGAGTTCTTAAATTCTTTGGAATTATCTGGGGTGCCATCACATAAATTACAATTAAAAGTAGGGGTTCCGGTGATGCTCATGCGTAATCTCGATGCCCCTAGACTGTGCAATGGCACCAGGCTGCGTGTCACTCACCTTGGGCGGAATATTATTACCGCCACTATTTTAACTGGCGCTGCAAAGGGTGAAAGTGTACTCATTCCTCGGATTCCGATTATTCCAACAGACCTCCCATTTCAGTTTAAAAGACTTCAATTTCCTATAAGGGTTTCATTTGCTATGACCATTAATAAAGCAGAAGGTCAAACTCTAAGGGTTGCTGGAGTACACTTAGAAAAGCATTGTTTTTCGCATGGCCAGCTCTATGTAGCGTGTTCCCGGGTATCCAGTGCCCAAAATTTGCATGTTTTTGCTCCCCAACGTAAAACATATAATATAGTTTACCACGCAGTTTTGGTTTAAAAACTCTAAACTCTATATATACGGGAAAACTAAGAAGCGCGATGTAACCGAATTCATAACCGAATTCCACGCGGGCGAAGCCGCGGGTAAAAGCTAGTTTATATATATATGCACAGTTATTAGTCGGTCTTTTTTTATTATTAATTTAGTATTTCTTGTTCCTTTAAATATACATAAAAAAACCTCTCCTGTTTTGATACTAGCAAATAGGTACTTATTTTATAATTAAACAAAATTATTACTATCTACGGGAATTACCAGAATAAAAAAAAATATTGACAGTTGACATTGATATTTTCCATTGTAAGTTTGTAACTAATAAATAATAATTGACAATGTCAAAACTTATTTATGTCACGTCAGTGAATGACAAGAATTAAAAATCCAATTCGTTTTCTTGATAAATAATAAATAGTAAATACACATTTTTTCCGACGTACAAAAAATAAACAAACATTTAAAAAGTATCATATTGATGCATAATATTTAAGTAACTTTTTCTTTCAACGTCGTTACGGCTACAGAATTTCTTAATAGAAACGTGAAACTTAATAAAAACTGTTATCATTAAGTGAACTGGTTTCAAAATAATATATATTTCTTAAAAATATAAATTTTACGTTCACCATTTAACAACTGCATTTAGAGGAATTAGAATCTCTTTTCTTTTATACATTGAATTACAAACGAAGACGAACCATAAGATCACGTCTTGATGGCTACTAGCAGCTACTAGTGAGTAAAAGTAGGTATATCGCAGTAATCACGTTGGGTCGACTACATTTGCGTTTGTCAGTTAGTCGCGCGTCGTGGCGTAAAACGGTTATTATGTTCGCGATAGTAGGTGTTGGTGCGGCAATACTCGCCGTTTGGCTATATCTCGGCTTCTTACAAACCGTTCTAGCTTTCTCATTCCTTGGTGGTGTATATCTTCTATTATTTCACTGGAAATGGTGCTATATATCTATAGTTACAACACCACGGGACCTCAGGTAAAGTTTTACAACAAGTATATAATAATTCTTAGTTAACATTTTTAATAAGTACAAAGTTCTGCATTGTCATTATAAAAATAAAATAATTATACTTATAATTTTTAAATAAGAATTTGTTCACACTTGTGAACAAAACTATTTTTAAACTAAAAGTATAGTTAAATAGCTCATATTATCTAGGTATAATTATGTCATACATATATTTTTCACATAGTTTATCAGTCATTTTATGAAACACGGTGTTACTACTAGATTTTTTAAAAGACAGTAAATAATTGTTTTTTTTAATTTATATAATAAAATATTCTGTACATATCCTAACATAAAATTGAATACTTTCAATATTACCAATATTGAAATAACATTTACAATTTTAAAATATGTTAAATTCTCGATAATACAAAAATTATAAATTTAAAATAGTTACATGCTTATGAGTATATTAATTATGTTAAATATGTTAATTGCATATTATAATAATAAAATGTACAATATACATATAATCATATTAATAATTTTAGGGCTCTCTGGTGCTATGTGAACATATTATGGACTGCGAGGAAGTTTTCTAACAAAAACTGGACTTTGCCAGATATATTTCATTATACAGTACAGAGACATCCCGACAAGCCATGCTTTTTATTTCAAGATGAAGTTTGGACTTTCAGAGAGGTATTTCTTTAAAATTATAAATAATATAATAGTATTAATAATTATTTATATTCAAAAATATAATTTACTAGACAACACTCAGTTTTTCAGACAACACCGAGTTTCAATTCTTGTTGTATTGGTTGACATTTCTGGCTGCTATTATTCATTTTATATTATTCCTACGAGTTGTAGCGGTTGTATTTATAGAGCATAGGACGTTTGACAGCCACATTTTTTTTTTGTTTATTTAATGCCTAAAATTTATATTTAACAATACATTACAGGAAGCCCAATGCATTAGTTGATTGTAAAAAATATTATTATAAATTAAAATAATAATATAATTTCATTTTAACAATAACAATACATACAATTTTAAATAATCCAATGAAATAAATTAAAAATATATAAAATAAACATTCAACAAACAATCACAAATTGAAATAGGTGTTTTAACATAATAATTCTAAAAATTAGTAAACCTTATGTAACAGATTCTAATAAAACAAACAACAACTTTTTCAGTTTTATAACTTTTTAAAAATAATATTTCTTACATTATAATTATTAGATATATTATAGATTACATTAATGAAAGTTTGTATGTACCCTCTTATAGTGTAACTATTTTCACTTATTTTACTTTAAATAAGAATAAGATTTGTTGATAGAGATTTGCATATCCATTCTCATAATTGCTTATGAAGTGGAATGTACAAAATTATACTCATTACATTATTTTCTAATAATAGCACTGTAAGTGTGTCAGACATTGTATGTAAAATAATAATATTAATTTAACAGTTTCTTTGTGAGTGTACTATGCTCTGGGTATTTAAGAATTATATTTGTATCAGAAACACAGCTTATAGGTTAAGGTTATTAGTCGATATAAAACCAGAGCTGTAAACAATTGCTGATTAAAAGGTTTAGTTTATCTAGTAAATATTATTAATGTCAATATTAGTATACAATCTAGCTTAACACATAAACATATACCCTTAAATAATTTTTATTTTTGTGGAACTATTGTTATTATTCCATTTTAGGCATAATTTTAAAGTATATATAAACATTACCAAGGACCCAATTGGTTACTTAAAGGATTTAGATATTGGTTCTTTGTTGTTGTTCTTGTCTTGTAAAAGGGTTTTAAGAAAAAATATTTGAATAAGATTACCCATTCAGCAGACTTAATTAAATCACTGCTTGATAGAGTCAACCCTTCGTGTTTGTCTTAACCAACATGTTACATAATAAATAAGTGGGTAACCTTTGTTTGATGTGCTACCTAGTACATAATGTGATATAATATTAATCTAATTACATAGTGGATATTAAAAATTTACAATTATATAGAAAGTACAAAAATCAATAATTTTATTCTATATATTGTTTTATAGATTAAATTTCTTCATCTCTTTTTAAAAAGCAAGTTTAGGGTTAAATCTCATTGACTAACTTCTAACCAATGTGGTGTTTTTCGATAGGATTAATCTTGTGATAGGCTTATTGTAGCATATGGTTAACTCATATATTTTTTTCTTTTTTTTTTTTGGTAGCCTTCTACACATTTATTAGGTAACAAGGTTTTTAAGACCATTTTATTGGGTAACCGTTTTATTTGAACCGATTTTCTAAATCGAGTTTCGCGACCCTTGCTTTAAATACTATAATAATAATAAAATTAGCTAGTATCTCAAGATGTAGGTATATTCATTCAGATTTACGACACAATTTAAAACACAAATATGAATTAAATATTTTACATAAATATATATGTACCTATATATATAATTTTTATTACATACAGCTGCATTTTTTTTTGCTAAAAGGTGGAAGACTTTAGTTTACGGATGACCGCCGTTCTCAAAAAGCATGGTGTCAAGAAGGGCGACATCGTTGGTTTGCTCATTAACAACTGTCCTCAAATGCCCGCGCTGTGGCTCGGCAACGCTCGGTTAGGCGGAATTACGCCACTCATCAATACTAACCAACGAGGCAACGCACTTATACACTCGATTAACGTTGCTAAATGCGATGTCCTTATATTTTCAAGTGAATATCAATCAGGTAGGACGCAGTTTTATCGAACACACTAATATGTGCCGTATAATGCTTTATGTAAATATAAAATATGGGTATACAATGGTGATAATATGAATTTATTGCAGCAATCCAAGAAATATCTAGTCAGTTAGATCCTGCATTGAAATTGTTTAAATTTTCTCATCGACGGTTGAACACTGATAACAAAGAAATAAGCGCAAGTGGTGATGGAATAGATGATTTGACTTCCTTATTAGAGGTCACTCCTCCCGCACCCTGGACCCTGGCTGACGCTGACGGGTTCCGAGGAAAACTACTGTACATCTACACTTCGGGTACGACTGGTCTCCCTAAAGCCGCTGTTATTTCAAATTCTAGGTGAGTTTGAAAATTAATTTAATGATTGATTTTTTTTTTATTGAAAACTAATAAATTATTATTGACGAAGGATTTGCATATTCAGCCTACATATACAAAACTGGACATTTTTGAAATTTTATTTCCTAAAAATTTTGTCAACATACTTAACGATTATCTTCTTCTTTCTTCTTTATATGTGTTATGTTGTTTTTAATAATCAAATATTAATTTAATCTGTCATTTAAAGCTAAATATTGCATAATTATGCTACTTAACCCGTACTTCTGAAGTACTGTGTGATCTCAGACAATCTCAGTTTAACTTTCACTGACACAATTTTCACTTTCTCTTACGAGACAGTTTTGTTCCCTTGCAATATGATAAATAATAAACATAAAATGTCTTGGATAAAATTAACAATTTAAACTAAGAAAGTCAAAAAAGTTTATTATATTGTATATTTTTTATTAGGTATTTATGCTATGTATTTTTATTCATGTAGAGATTCGGTAAGTTCTGCTTAAGTTCTGCTTAAAACACTTTGCTCAGATTAATAAAATTGCAGTAGCAACTATTTTAAATAGTCTAATAATATCATTTTTACTTATTTACTCATGATAACAGTCATCCGTATACGGTAAACGAAAATAAATGTCACAGAGTTACAAGTTATAAAATTTTCAATTGCATATATCATCGATTATGAGTTATGCATAAAAATAAAGATCCATACATCATGTGCAGCCTTAAATTAAGATGACGGTAGGCTGTTTTAATTGATCATCACTCTTAAATAATTGAAATTTTTATAGTAGCATGTACATACATGTATTCTACGCAACCTAAATTATCAACTTGCTTTTAAAGTAAAAGTATGATTTTCCTTAAAATGCATTGATTTATATTTGACTTTATATAAATTTAGCTGATACCATCAGATCATAGAAAGACTCCACGGCATAAAAAGATAGATCATATATGATAAAAAGACTCCACGGCAACTAAACACGTGAGTGAACACAGTGCTTATAAAAATCGTTGTTTCTTTAATTTTTGATAACTTAAATGGAGATATTGCAATATATATATTAGATAAAGATCAAGAATAATCGTTAGTAATAAAACTTGTAATAAGTAATAGAAATATATCCATCAATTTAAATTATAAAGGTCTGCCATTGTCCTATTAAATATAGATACGAGTAATAAGTAATAAAATTATTGCACAAAGAACATACATGTGAAATATTAATTAAGTCAATTACAAAATATTTTTACTGATTTTAATTATTAAACATAAGTCGTAATATTTATGGAATATCTTAATAATTATTATTTTGCACGTAAATTATTGAATAAACAATACACATTACCTTTTCACACGTTATTTTTTGCAGATTAAAATATTATCATTTTTTTCTTTTTGTATTAAAATAGAGACTAACTAAGACTAATTTAAGATTTTTAATGACGTAGCACAATGAGAAAATCAATAATAAAATACTTTAAATAGGAACTACTAAAACTCGTAAAAGTATTTTCACTCTAATTCAATCCACTGAGACTCATGTATGATCTCAAGTGTGAATACTGGAACCGACATGTCCATGTAATTTTCAGTAAAATCATCTGCTCCTTCAACCTCGCTCTGATTTAGCCGTCCTAACGCGTTATCGCTTGCACACAAAAGCTCAGTAGCTCGACGTGTGACAATCAGTGAGGATCACTTGTCACACAATCACTGGTGATGCACTAGCTGGTGCACTATGTACCGCACTTCGGTGCTCTGCAGCTCTTATTATAGATGAGAAGTAGATACCACATGTAATGCAGCATCGCTTTTCTATATCACAACGTACACTTAGGCAATAGAGGTCATAGGGCATGCTGATGAAGACGTGCAAAGGTTGGATCGGTAGGCAGTGGCGAATCAAGAAGAGAGCAAATGACTTTCCGTCATGTTCTTCAGGGTCCGGGATCGTCGGATTCCCATCATTACTATACTCACAGAAAATTATTTGCATAATTGTAATGTTAATATTATATTTTTTGAAGCAAAGTAATTATTTACTTTGAATAATTTAAGCTAAACAATGTCGTTGATTTAAATAATTAATTGTTTTTATTCATTTTTATCGTACATGTTTATTATACAATTAAGTGAGGAATTGCAATTAAAAATAATTAAAGTTTCTAGATTTTAAAATAAAATTATTTTGACTTGAAATTATCATGAATAGATAAAGAGATAGCAGATAAATGCTGAAAATATTTATTTATATTATATTTTTTATACATAATTCTTAAACTTATGTGTATTGTATTTGTGATACACCATTTTAACAAGGATTAAAAGTCGAGGATAGTGTTATTAATACATTTCTTTATCAAAAATTAAAAATAAGCGAAATAAAGTAATATCAAACGGTAAGCACTATGTATTATATTTGAATAATAAGCAGATTCCCCGTTAAAAGAAAAAGAAAACACGAAAAGAGATTGATCGAAAAATATACATCAAAATTGACTTGAGATTGTGACCATGTACATAGATGCCCACAAGAAAATATTCTTAGCGCGTAGTCTTAAGATTTTGTCATAATTGCGTTTAAAATTGAGTTTTACTTTTATCGACTTACATCCAAAATAGTTTGTTACTGCGTTATATATTCTAGTATTTAAAATATACATATAAACAATGTTTCATCCTTTACAGGTACGTGTTTATGGCGTGTGGTCTTCATAACTTGTGTCTTAATAAATCTGATATAGTTTATTGTCCACTGCCGCTATACCACACCGCTGGCGGCGTGGTCAGTGTGGGACAAGCTTTATTGTTCGGATGCACGGTTGTACTGAAGGCGAAGTTCTCGGCTTCCCAATATTTCCCAGACTGCGCTAAGTATAAGGCAACGGTGAGTTTAAAATTTAATTTATTTCGATATAATAAAAATTGTTGAGTTGACTTGAGACCTTGTTCCACAAGTTTTAATTCCGGAACGATTTTTTTTTCGTTCTCATGCTTATGATCACGCTACTGATCAGAACACAGTAGACATAATAATATGTATATAATAATAAATAATAATAAACGTCTCACACACAATACACAAACACAAACATCTGTATGGCCTATACAAATATTTTTCATGTGTGGGAATCGAACTCGCGACCGCCAGCGCATAAGACAGAGCCAGCTGTGACCACTGCGCCAATGCGTCGTCAAATATCAAAGTCGTCGCGTATATCAAAGTAAAGAAGCAAAAAATAAAACTATAGTTATTTTACATATATTACCTATTCTACTGTTAATTAATTGTGTGTTTTGGAATAAATAAAGCTTAGTGTATAAGAACTTCACGTTTAGTTTCGTAGATATTTGAAACTTTAAGTTGAACACTATTTAGTTTCTGTTTGTCTCAATAGAATATGAAAGAACATAACTTTGTTACGGAAATTCTATATGAAATTAACAATCTATAATTTAATAAATAAATATTATAATAAAAAGGGTAAGAATTCCGTTCCTTGAAAGAATAATAAGAATTTTTCTAATTTATACATAGGTATGGTTAGTTGTAAAAAAAAATCATAAAGATATTCTAGTAATGACTGAAACTACAACTATGTCTATTACTAATGTAATGTTCCGTATTGTTATTTATTGTAGTGCAGTTTAATAGTCCGATGTGATGCTGTCCTGCATCTACGTATTTAGATTTTTTTTTTCAATTTTTATCGTTATATTATTTTTTAATGCATATAAATAATAAACATGATCTATACATATAATAAATCTGTTAACGAGTCCGTTTTATAATACACTATATATAATCAAGAATAAATTTTACTAGCGCGATTTAATTTCAATCAGGGCCATCTCTTATAAGCTTTTTTTTGTACGCGTATCACGTAAAATGTACAAAACCAATGTAAATAACTTTAATACATAACATTTAGTTTTTGTTTCATTGTAATTAAATTTAAAAATAAATATTAAAGAAAATAGAAATAGGTACCCAATGCATCTATTAACAGCTGGTCTAACGAATCGTAAAAAGATAGATGGCGCAGTATACAAAATATAATTTTTTGAATCGCGCTGTCCAAAACTTCGGCCGAAAGAATGAGTCTCGCCCATATTTAAAAAAGACGTTTTTTTTTTTGCATTTAATACCTTAGTGTACTAAGGTCTTGGTTGTTTGTTTGTTGTTAAAATATTTGGTCGTTATTTGTTTATTGATTGTACAAAGTTGGATGGTTATAGCTATTTTAAGTTGTAATCTTAATATATAAAAGCGAAAGGTCACTCTCTCACTCACTCATCACGATATCTCTAGAATTTTAAGACATAGAGACTTGAAATTTGATATAAATATTCCTTTTGCCGAGTAGAGATCAGCTAAGAACGAATTTTACGAAATTCTACCTCTAAGACGGTGAAAAAGGGCTGCAAAGTTTGTATGGGATAACGTGATTCCTTGGTCCAATCTACTTCAAATTTTGCATAAATATTCTTTAACAGAATTTATTGAAGATATGTTTCGTATTTTATCAAAATTCATCCCCTAACGGTGTTAAAAGGGGGTTGAAAGTTATTTGCTTCGAAGTTGATATCAATACTCAGTGCTTTTTGCAGTTTGAGAACTCAATCAATCTATTATAAAATATTTTCCAGTATCGACGCAGGTGTAGGTGATAAAAAATATAAATTTATAATTTTTGAAATTTTGAAATTTTAGTTAAATACCCGTGCGAAGCCAGGGCGGGCCGCTAGTTACAAATATTACTTTGTTGTTGTTTGAACATTTTATTGTATGACGTGTGTTTAAATAACATATAAAACATCTTCGAAATGTATAACAAAAAAAAAAAAACTTAACGTTAATAAGATTCGCCGTTGTTTGCGAATACAAGGTCAACAAGTTATAACTTTTGAATACACTGTAAAAATTTAACTGATTATTATAATTATATTTATGTTAATTATTTTTTTTAAATAAAGAATTGCGTATTTATGTGTTATACATAACATTCAATTTCAAGAAAGGAGTGTATACTTTATATAAATTTATAATTATATAGAAATTCTGTACACAGATAAGATGGTAATAATGGGTAATTCCTATGCTACTTGAATAACAATGAGACTCGACAAAACTACTAGGAAAAGTAATACGTTAAATTGTATAAAAAGACAAAGATTCGTTAAGGAAAATAATAATTTACTTATCATATTAACTTATCAAAATTATTTTGATATAATCAAGTTTTATTATTACAAAATTGATTATATCAAAATAATTTTGTCTAGCCTCCGGGCTAAGTTCCGCGAAGATTGTTTTATATGAACTTTGCTTATAAGGTTATCGCACTCGAGCAAATGATGAGTCGTTTATACATCCTAATTTTTTTGTAGATATTATCTATGAAGTTGGCAACTTTAATTTCTCTTACTGACGGGGGTTTCTCGATACATAGAAATAAGGGACAGGTCGTATGTAGGGATGGACGAGACGGTAAGTGTGTGTGACATGTGTGCGTGTGTGGCTTAGCAAGTCGTCGTCCCCACCGAATAATCCCGTAAGGCGCTCTTACGGGGTTCTTGCTTTTATGTAAAATTTAGCATCTACAGGTCCTATTACACCTTGTGATTTTTTTTCAGATTTTTACTAATGTCCTTTACGGAGATAATTTTTTATACCGGCTTTTTCGATTAATTTACACAAACGATATTTAACACGAAAAATACCTTAATGCACATTGAGTAAATATTTTGAAGTAGCTCAAATGGTAAAATACTATAGCAATATTATTCCCGGGAGAAATATTTACCCAGTAAAATCGTAAGAGCGAATACGATATTATTCTTGCTGTTACTTGATATTTTGGTATTATTTTTTTATAAATTTTCACAGTATCATACTGTGACAGTTATTGTATAAAATACTTTACGAAAAAGCAAGTTACAATCCATTACTAGTAACAAACTTTTCTGCTTAGACACGAAAATAATCGTAAAAAAACTAACGTGTTACAGCAGTTGATGGAAGTTTAAGCAAAAATAAAATCGTAATACAATCTTACTGATAAAGGTGTCTATATCATTTCACACGAATAGGATTGTAAAGGACATTAATGTGGAAGGTGCTTTTAATTTCCGTAATAATTTTGTTTCTTAATAACTCTAGTAACTGCATGAATAAATTAAAGTAAATTATATACAATAATAGCAAAACTAAAAAGCTTTGTTTTGGTATATAAATTATTTTTGTAGATTAAAAATATTTAAAGTTATTAAGGAAATACAGTTTTTTGCTTCTCCTGAAAAATTTGTTTTTTGCTGTTACGGATTTATTCGGTGGGGGCGACGAAGTACTAGCGATTGTTTATTGGACGTTTCTTGTTGGAATTAAGTTAGAAATTCTTTTTAAACTAGGATATAGCTTACTAAGGTTGTGTGATAAACAAAAGATAAATGATAACAGGACGTAAAAAGAATCTTGAAAAGTGTTCTGCCTATTATTCTTCAAGTGCCTCTCCGACTTGCGAATGTTGGGAGTCAACTTCGAATACTTCATTTTTCTCTTCGCGAGGCGAAAAAGCACCACTCGCGATTCTTGTCCATTCTCGATTGTTGCACAGCCAAGACTTTTTTCTGCGACCAACGGCTCCCCTTCCGGCAACCTTTCCCGTCATAGTAAGTTGTCTCAGAACTCTACGTTCGAGACCTTTTGAGTTCAACTAATGGCCAACATACGTCTATATTCCCACATCTCGAAAGTTTCTTTACGTTATTTGAGGTCTTCTTTCATCGTCCACGTCTCGCATCCGTAAAGAAGTATAGGCCAGATGTAACAATGTAGGAGTCGTATGCGTATAAGGATCTTAAGTATGCGATTGCAGAGTACTTTTTTAACATGCAGAAGGCACTTAGAGCTATTTCTATGGTGAGTCTTTATCTCCTGTTCACAGCTCCTGGTGTCATTAAGCCATGTCGCTATTTATTTGTGTTTACGTACCCTCTCAATTGTTTGACTCGCTAAAATGATAGCTATCTATATCTATCTAAAATACTAAAATGGCACAGTAGGTATCAAACTTTGTATGGGAGATCGAAAAAAAACCTTATTTGCGAGGGTATGTTTCTTGGAGAAAGTTGTTCAGTATGAGTAGTAGATCATATTGTGGTTAAAATATCATCGATTGTCTGTTAATGTTGTTGTTTGTTAATGTAATATGAAGTTAGGAAAACGTTTTTATTATGTTTACTAAATTTTTTTGAATATGTTTAAAACACGTTTTAAACAGCCGCATAAAAAACATAAATATTTGTTAAAAACGTTTTTTTAATTTTTTTGTTTTTGTTTTAAACAGGATGTTTTTTTAACTGTTTATTTCCAATCGCGTTTACATCTAATAAATTATTAAATAAACCTTTACGATATTACATAATACCAGCGTTTCTGCTATTGCTACCGTATTACAATGCTAGACCGATCGTCGATTGATGTTTTCATAATGGTTAATCTTCAAAGTGTAAGTTATAATACTAATAGAACCACAATATAACGGGGACGCAATGATTTCCTGATGACTTATCACATAAATTTAAAATATAAACTATAACTGGCATAATATTAACTATTAAATTAGTAACGTAATAGTAATTTTTCGAAAATCATGTACGGTAATTATCCTTTTAGACTTGCTAATGATAATACAAATTTTATTAGCATTCGACAATAATTTCAACAAACTCCAATTCTGTTGTTATGACGTACCTAATAAATATTCCGTATATTTAGGCCCGATCCACATTACAGTGCTGATCTCGGTTCGTCCTCGGTCCGATCTCGATCCGGTAAAATATTGTTACACAAGAAACAATGAGAGTATTCATACTATCCGTGCCAGTCAAGGTCCGATCAAGTCACGCTCCAGCAACGATTCGTCATACAAAACATTTTACCGGATTGAGATCGGACCGAGATCGAACCGAGACTAGCAATGTAATGTGGATCGGGCCTTACTACGTTCGCCGTCGATCATTGCCATGTGTACCTGTACCCGTAAAAGTATTTAATGACCATGAAAGTTTAAAAAGCTTCAAATACCCGATGGTATTGGAGTCTTTTAAGAAATATGGTAGTAGTATTGGAATTTTTTAATAGTTAATTCTGAGTTTAGGAACGTATGAACTTATTTGGTACACCGAACAGTTGATAATTCTGTCGGAATTATAATTAAATAATTGAAAAATTTTGAAATAGCACAATCGCGGTAAGTATAGAAATATTATAAAATGAAAATAAATATTACGTGTCTATTTAGGCCGCTCACTACATAGGCGAGATGTGTCGCTACGTGCTCGCGACGCCGCCGTCCCCCGCGGACAAGCAACACAACGTGCGAGTCATATTCGGCAATGGACTGAGGCCACAGGTAAATAATATATAAACATAATTACTTAATATAAAAACGATAATTACTGGAATTATTTATATGAGTGCGAAAACAAAAAACATAGTTTTCAGTACCTACACCTACGTCGTGTTGAGACAATTAAAAATCGACGTCAATGTAATAATAATACAATTAATTAACTTTCGGAATCGCATACTGAAGTTAATTGTATATTAATACCCGTAGGTAATATATGGGTAATATATATGTAGGTAAGGTAGGTAGGTAGGTAGGTAATGGTACTCATAACTGAAAGACATTTGTGTATAATTTTTATTCTAGAACCTGCTCTGGTTTTTATATGGTTTTTATAAGAAAACAACCCTTAGGTTGTTTTTTTTTCAAGCCGTTTGTATACTATAACTATCATTAATATAAATAAAATAGTTTATTTCAAGCAAATTATATTTTACTAGAACGACTGACTGAGATTAGCGCGTTTATACGAAAAAAAAAAACTACAATTCTTACGATATGAATAGTAGGAAACCTATAATTATTCATTTTTATATATAATTTTAGTGAACAAAAAAGTCAATTGAATCAAAAAAAAAAAAAAAACAAACGTTTTAAAAATACAGACGTTAAAATGCACGTACGTTTACATAGCTTATTTAGGTAAAATAGGCTGAAGTAATTTTCCTTAAAATTTACCTTTATTGAGGAAACCGTTGTCAAAATACATGATGATTTTTAAGGAAATTCTTTGACGACTTAATCTGCCATCAAGGTCTTCAATCTAGGTCTACTCGTAAAGACAAGGACTGCATGAAATACAAGTTTTAACATCGAATTTTCTTAATTTTCTATCTGTTTTAAATCACTGGTATATAATACAGTGCTTATAATATGTAAACAGTTTTTGGATGCTTATAACATTGAGTAATTATTTTTCTATCTCTTAATTTTATTAGTTTTTTTTCTTTGATAAATCTGTATCACACATAGTGTATTACGTATTGTGTGTATGTGTTGTTTGTTGTACATTTGAAGAACAAGATTTCATTGTAAGAACATCGTTTAATGATTTTTGCGATATTCACTTTGTTTAAAATAATACCATTAAGGCATGGATACATCTAGCCTTGATTTTTGATGAACATTAATAAATATTCATTAAAAGCAATTTAAATTAAAATTAATTCCGTGCTACGTAGGTAACTCCATAAGTTTTGAGACAAGGAAAAACTATACAAAATATTAACAATATTTATTTTACATTTTTTTGAAATATTCTCCTTCATTCTCTATGCAAAGTTGCATTACCCTAAAGTCTAAACCAACTATTAAAACACTTTTGTCGGTCTTAATCCGATTGGTCCGAAATTGCGACTTCTCTTTATTTCCCTTTTTCAATGAATTTCCCTTTTATTTTTTTCCTTGATTAATATCGGGAACAAAAATAAATCTTAGGTAGCTAAATCAGGAATGTATGGTACATGAGGCAAGGATTCAACACCGGACTCCGCAAGAAACGCCTTTGTTCTGAGGGACGTATGTGACGAAGAGTTGTCGTGATGCAGCATGATTCCCCGCAGCCCAGTCTTTGGTATTCTCTCTCGAAGAGCTGTATAGATGTATACCATTCCGAGTTAACATATCTATGATTTTCCAACATTGTTGTCGACACATTAGACCAGGGCTGAAGTCTTTGAAAATGGTAAAAAGTGAAAAAAATAATAATATGAAACCCATTGGAAAAGAAAGGGGATATAACAAAAATGAAAAGAAAAATAATTTATCGATGATTTGACGTCGAGAAGTGGAAGGTTTATCTCGATTTCCGGCAAAACTACAAGTCTGGAATATCATAATTTTTTTTTAAATACCAGCAATCTGGGTACTTGCGTTTTATTTTTTAATGAATTTGCTTTTTAAAAATATATAATACAGATGCGTTCCATTTTTAAATTACGAGCATCTCAAAACTTATTGAGTTTTACGCGGTAATTTTACATAAATTTTTCTTAACTTTAATCCTGACAATTACAAATAAGAAAAAAAAGAAAAAAAAAAATGAAAGTCGAGTCGAGCCATTCTCAATTTATATGATTTTATTTATATAATATTAAGCAAACGCGAATAAGGAAAACAGAAAGAAAAAAATATAGGTGATAAAAGTAACTAATACGGATAATTATGAATGTTTATTTTATTTTAGTTTTCTGTTTATGTGTGTGACGTATTTTTACCCGACTATGTATAATTGTGTCGCTCTGCAGCCTGAACGGATTGATGGATTTTAGCTTGAGAGGTGTCATTAGATTCGTATTTACAGTGAGAGTGACACTGGGTATATCAAAAAAAAAAAAAAAAAAAAATTGCACAGAAACGCAGTCGGGTTTTTTAGTTTTTTTAATTACTTTGTTAGATTTATTGATAAATATAAAAATGTCGTGTTTATTTTAAAAAATGAAAGACATTTTATGTTAAAGAAAAAATATTCAATGGTAATTAGGTCGCAGGTCTTAATTAGAGCTGTGTAATGTCACGTATTGAGTAACGATATTTACATTAAACTCGTCGTAACGAGCGTAGTACTTATTGTTAGTTGTACAGTTTTTCGTAATTATGCATTGTATACAATTTTTTTTTGTAGTGTGTATGTTGAAATTTAAAAATATATGATAAATGGATTCGAAAAAAAAAAAATGCACAAAAAATAAATGGTTAAAAAGAAGATATATGTATAACATTGTGTATAATATTGTGTATAAAATTTTTTATACTTTTTCTTGCTTCTATAAAAATGACATTTTTTATTCATAGATTTTATTGTTCGTGATTGACCCTGATTGAAAACCTCGCTACAAATTATGTTTTTTTTTAAACTTTATATATGTACTTCACTTCATGGCGTCACATAATCATTGCATACAGTTTAAATTTATCATTGAACTTCTCGTAGAACCAGTTGAGGTTTGATTTTCACATGTGTTCAGTGTATAGTACGGGTATGACCCGTGATTTTGCTGCTGACGATGACGTGACGATTTATGACATGAAATGCCTCTTCTCAGGAGAAGGGTTGGAGCGTAAAGCGCCACGCTGCTCCATCGCATGTCGGCGTGTATATTGCCTGTCGAATTAATGATCTTTATTAGGTTTTTATCGTAACAACTGGGACCGATCGTTTAACGTGCTCTCCATGGTAAGGTGGGTGAAACCTACAAGGACAAACAATGAGACCGGAGACAAATATTCATACCAATACAATACAAATTCGCTCCTTGTGGTAATTGAATCTTTGACCGCCGGTATTAATGAAACTTTCTCACCATTACACCGTGATGATTTGTAGCTTATAATATTTTTAGTAAGTTTGCTATTTGACAAACAATTTTTAAAAGCTGAATGGAAGATTTTGGCCTCGAACTAAACTGAACTCACATAAATAAACTTCCAGCTTGAATAAATAAATGGAGATAAGAGCAGTTTAGAATAAGTACAGCACGCTAGTATTGTTTACTTACTAGGAGTGAATAACCTATTTATTTCAATTATCTCTCTCTCTGTATGTAACAATATAAACTAAATAAGTTATAATTAGAAAACAATGAACTTTTTATTACCTCATATAATACAATATAAACAAGGATCTTTATATATATCTAAATAGTGCGTATGTTTATTTTATTTCAGATATGGACCGAATTTGTTACGCGTTTCAACATAAAGAACGTCACGGAGTTCTATGGGGCAACAGAAGGAAATGCTAATATCGGTAATCAAACAAAAAATAATCCTTTAAATCGTACTGAATGATACAATATAATCAAAATCAGTTTCTAAAACAAATTAAATGTTAAAAATTATCTTTTTCAACGTTTCAGAATTGATTTTGGAACTATCGAGCCGTCTATTTTTCATTTCCCGATCTTTGATGCATCTCAATGTTAAATTTAACACAAATCAGTTTGTAGATCAGTTAAGTCGTTAAAAACAAACTGAAATAGTTTTGATAAATAAGCGTATGACGCGTTTACCTATTTCATCGATTTATCTTCTCTTTTACGGTTTTAAAACTATCTTGATCCAAATTCCATTCAAATTGGTTAAGCGGTTTAACTATGAAAGATAAGCACAAAATTAGTACTCCAAAATTACTAAAAGCTTGATCGCCTATTTTATATTTTTAAGCAATTAATATTAAAAGGCCCTGTTCTACTAGAATCGATTCTAAATCTTCTGTGTGTGTGTTCATTGTGAAAGAAAATGCAGATTATTTCACGATTTTTTGTCTTCAGCGCCGATCGCGAATTGAATTTCAAACTGAACTCGTTATCTTTCAACAAAAATCTACGTGTTTTATTAATTGGGCTCGGCTTTACGACAGATCGTAATCAATAAATACAAGCAGTCAAATAATACAATCAGCCTTGATCAATAAATAAATACCTGTTATATGATGTAAATAACAAAAGAAAAAAAAAACACTTTACATAACTAATTTTGTTAAATTTGTCATTTAATATTCATTCGTCACATAACTTGTACAACCGGTTTTAATAAATCATCGTGCAATACACTGTACCGTAATTACCATATAAAGAGACTTGCTTTTTTGTAATCTGAATGATTTGCAATTATCGAAACACATGTTATTGACGTGATAACGTCTAGTAAATTGATGAAGGGGTGCCCGTTCGAAGAAGATGACGTCATCATTGTCACAATTAGTGAGCGAGAGCGCGGAACAAGCGGTAGAGAGGTACGATCGGCTCGACCTAAGCGTTCGGCTCACGATCGGCGGTCGGCCTAACTTACGACGCGTCCGAGTAGAAATGACAGCGGCAAATGGCGGGAAACTGTTTTGTCAATATTGAAGTAATGTCAAATAGTGAAAAGTTGATAATATAATGTAATGTAATGTAAGTTAATAATATAAAAGTAAATAAATGTAAGTTAATAATATAAAAGTTAATAATAAAAGTTAATAAAATCATAAAATGGTTACCATAGTTTATTACAACAACAATTGCAGCAAAAAGGTAATTAATTCTTGCATTTTAAGAATTCGATTATCGATATAATCTCATACATTTGTTCTTTGATTATAAAATAAGTAGCATCGGTGCGCGAGTGCAGTAATATTAGGTTATATTACAATTTTGACTTAAAAGTTATTAGGACTCATATAATTACGATCGTATAAAAAGTAAACTGTTTTTATTTAGTATATTTTTACAATTTTTATAAGTGGTTAATGATAATCTAATTTGTTTTGCTAACTTTCAGTTATTAAACTTAGCTTCTTTATTAAACTTGATTATTTCTTGTATTACATATCAAAATATTTAACTTTATTTCGCTTTTATATTAAATACAATTAATTACCTATAGCTTATATATATATTATACAAAATAATGATAATTCAGTGATAATAATTCAATTCCATTCATGTTTTCTTATGACGTTATCACGTAAAAATTATCGTCCGTAAATCGACTTTACAGACAACCAATTTTTTTATTTAGGTTGTATTTCACATAATTTTTTGTCAATTTTAAATTATCACATTGAATACACGCTACTAAATAATAGTTTGTTTCTTTTTTTTGTAAGCTTATAACAATTTGTACGGATTATGATGCTTGCTCGCATCGCCATAATTTATAGTCCGATAATCTCATTAACAAACAAACAAATTCTTCTTCTTTCTATTAGTATATCAATCACTAACTCATTCACTCACTTTAGCCTATCGCACTCCACTGCTGGATACAAACCTCCCCAAGTTCGCGCCAAATTTTCCGCTTCTCTACAATCCTCATCCAGCCTCCGCCGGCGATCTTTGTATATGTAAAACATTAATTTTTAATATACTTACATGATTTTAATTTAATTTTTATAATTATTTTTCCAGCGAATACTGACGGCACTCCCGGCGCAGTTGGTTTCTTGTCGCGATCTTTCCCAAAAATATATCCGATTGCTATCATCAAAGTGGACCAAGCGACAGGGGAGCCTGTTAGAGACTCAAGAGGACTGTGTCAGGTACGCTTCTCGAAATAATGTATATAAATAAATAAAATCGAAGTGTATGTTATTAATGTCATTCGTTCGGTTCGGTCGTTCAACTCACCTTGGGGTTATGTGTGCGTGACCTAATAAATATACAACTTTGATTTGTGTGACAGTGACCCCAGTAACGTATTATTATCATTTTATTCTGCGATAAAAATATAACTTGACATGTAAATGCAGTAGGTACGGTTATTTCCACTTTGACACTCAGCAATTCTCGAAAATTATCGGAAGAGAACGGAACTACAAATGACACAAGATACATTGCTGCATCTTCATAATATGCTACTAGGATATTATAGTCTAAAACCTGGGTTCCTAACATGGGGGTAATTACCCCCGCGGGGTTAAATCAGCTATTTTATGGGTAACAAAGAACCTAATCTAAATATAACATTAAAAAACTTGTGAATGCAAAACAATACCAACCTTCACACTGAGCCAACATTCACTAGTTATTTTTTAATGTTAGGAATAGTTTTACTATTAGTCACTGGTAACTGGATATTATTGATCCATTGTTTATACGTATAAAATTTATTACTATAAATACGTTACGTTACGTTGTAAGCATGGCCGGCCATTTGGAGGGGTATAAAATTGACCAATTTTGGTTTAAAAAAATTGGCAAATTTTTTGAAATTGATTTAAATATTGGGCAGAAATATTTAAACTAGAAGGAACTTTGTCTCAAAACGTCCCGTTTACAACTCAATTTCAAGGTAAAATCGAAGATCATTTACATTGAGCCTGTTTCACAGGTTTCTAATGAAGTTTATCGCGTACATAGGCTATCTTGTACATAGGTTATCTTGTATATAAGCTATCACGTACATAAGTTATCTCGTACATGGGTTATTTCTTACATAAGTTATATCATACACAGGTTATCTCGTACATAGGTTATCTCGTCCATAGTTTATCTCGTACATAAGTTATCTCGTTGATAAGTTATCTCTTAGATAGGTTATCTCGTACGTAGGTTATCTCGAACATAAGTTATCTCGTATATATGTTATCTAGTACATAAGTTATCTCTTACATAAGTAATCTCGTAGATAAATTATCTAGTACATAAGTTATCTCGTGCATAAGATATCTCGTACATAGGTTATCTCGTACATAAGTTATCTGGTGCATAATTTATCTCTTACATAGGTTATCTCGTACATCTACCCCAATGAGTTCTGAAATACTATCTAGGAATTACCGTCTGTGATTCCCGCATCATAAAAAATCCCGCATAAGTGTAAAAATCATTGTAACGAGACCCAGAAGCTTTCATTAGTTTTGTAAAACAGTAATGTAAATCACCTGCCAAAATGTAAGTTTTTACAGTAGACCTATGTATAACATAGATGTAGCTTGATTTAATTATTACATCGCATTACTAAAACACAAATATGAAGTTCTTACAAGGGAATTTATCTCTTTAAAAACATTACTTGCAATAATTAGGTACTAATTGTATAATTCATAATAAAATCATACAACTCACTAAACACATTCAGGTTCTCTTGTTCAGTTAAAAATTCGTCTTTGCATTAATGGCATGATTGTAAACTTTCGTCCATTCTAGGACCTGATCCTATCATGTAAATTGTTTCTAACAGTAGCTTTTTATAGTGGTTTTTATGTCTGTATCTTTAGAAGCAAATATCCCTAAGGTAAGGTATTTTATTAGAAAATACAGAAACGCAAACTGCAAATAAAATATTATATTACATATCTATGTAATATAATATTTTATATATTATGTGAGTAAATTCTAGGATTTTATATACTCTATGTGAAAACACGAACCATTGCGATTTAAACCGAGACCTTCCGAGTGTCAAAGTGGAAATATCAAATAATCGTACTGTACAGAGAGGTTATTTTATTTTAAATTTGGGAAAATAAGAAATTGACATATTCACTTGCACTTTTAAATAAAAATATAAATAACTATATAATAATCTCTCTATCTTTTGTCACGCTCATGTAGTTAATGTGCCTACACAAGTATGATGCACACATACCACCGCGTGCCAAGATGACTTAAAGTTTTTATATGTAGATGATGATTCAAACAAAAATGCCATTTAAAGTGTTCTTCGCAGACATAACCGCTGGTATCGGTTAGGTGGAGATATAAGCGAAAAAGTCCACAGCTTGTCTATATTTTCAACAAAACAATATACAACATTAATTTCAACAAAACAATATAAAATATCTAAGAGATAGTGCCATGCTGCTTTGCATCTGTATTGGGCCGGCACGACCAGGGTGGTACCTCTCGCTCACATGATACCGGCGTAAAGTGACAGCTATGCTAGCTAGCTAGCATAGCATAAGCTAGCTATGCGTGCTGTTTGTGAGTGTCTCGTAGCCTATATTTGGGGAAGAGGGCAACGCATCTGCATCATCTTATGCGGATGTTCATGGGCGTCGGTAGTCACCAAAAGGCTCCGACTGCCTGGTTGCCCCCTATATCATTAAAAAAATGCATATATTTGCCGTGCAGTGACAGGCAGAGAAGAATATTTCCGACCTCTTTCTTACCGAGGTCTCGTAAAAGGTGACTATGGCCACAGAAGTGCGAACAACTGTACACCAACAAGGATGGTGATGGGCAGCTGCATCACCACATCCTGCCACAAAATACTGCGCTCGCCAACCCGCCTGCCAAGCTTGGCGAGTATTCACAAACCCCCAAAAATGATATGGGAGGCCTACGTTCAGTAGTGGACATCCAATGGCTGATATGGGGGCATCCATAAACTACGTGAGCGTTTAGGGAGGAGAGGGGATCGAGCGAAATCTAACGTGAGAGTGAGAGGCTAGTATCGACAAATATCGCCTAATTATTTTTTCTTCATTAAAAATCTGAAATTGTTTTCGTGTACGGACGATGACCTTTTCTTTTCTTTTTTTTCGTGTGCATTTAATAAAAATTGTTTATATTTTCCATGAACAATCTCACGTGATATTGGGATAGAGGGGAGGCGGTCGAGCAAAATTTCACGAAATCTCACAAAGGGGCAAGGGGTCTAAAAATCGCGAAACTTGTCTAACGTAATTTATAGACGCCCTCTATGATGATGATGATGATATGTGCATCAGGTCGCGCAAGCGGGCGAGCCGGGCGCTTTCGTGGGCAAGATCTCGCCCAACAACCCGACGCGCGAGTACCTCGGCTACGTGGACAAGAGCGCGTCCGACAAGAAGGTGGTGCGTGACGTGTTCACTCACGGGGACGCCGCCTTCATTTCCGGTGAGAGACCGAGGACACTCGCCAGTTCCCACTCGGCTACTCGGGAAAAAATGGGCAGACCTGATCATGCATGAAAAATGACCGGACCTGAACAGGCCTGATCAAATATAAAATGGAATGATCGTGTCTAATTTCAGGCCTGCTCATACATGAATAGGCATGATCATGTATGATCAGGCCTGAACGTATTTTTACTCCTCAGATATGATCTTGCATGAACCTAATCAGACAGGCATGATGTTGACTAATTTCAGGCCTGCTCATACATGAACAGGCTTGTTCATACTGCTCATACATGAACAGGCTTGCTCATACATGAACAGGCCTGATCCCGGCCATTTTTCATGCATTTCCCGGGTAGCTAGTCGAGTAGCGAGTGATTTTGTAACAAAATCTGTTTCATAACATAGCATTTCGTCCAATTAATTAGTAAGTAAGTAAATTGAGTTGATCCATTTTATAACATTTTTTTTTTTGCACTGGTTCACAGGCTAAATAAGCCCGAACGAGTCTTTTATTCAGAATACATCGTACTATACGAGACCAAAGTAGCAATGATTTTAGGATAGTAGCAGAGATTTACTCTATTAGATACTAAATTTGTCATTACTCAATTACCATCAAGTGTAAACTAGCGTTCGTAATGTTTGAAGACTGCAGAAATTCTTTGCTTTTGCTTTAGTTGCGTTCTTTATGTTATATTAAATATGGATACTTAATTAAAAAATCATAAACACATTTTTTGATTGACCTTCTTAAACATAAATCTTAATAATAGGTCGGAAAAAATCTTTTTGTATTTTGTATGTATTAAATTGAAGAAAAATCTGTTTGGTTGTAATGTTGTTTCTAGCTGGTTGTGTCAATAAATAGGATATTTAAAAAAAAGTAAAAAAAACACTTTCCGACATTTTTTTAATTTTTTTTTGTCCGTCAAAATGAGTGAATCTAACGAAGAAATTCAATACATTCTGAAGTTTTATTACAAAAAAGGATAATGCGACGCGTTTATAGATCTAATTCAATTAATTAAATTTTATTCATTAAAGCACACAATATATTATTTGTAACATTACTAAACAACTATTAAATAGCAGTCATATTTAAAATGAAATATTGTTGTGTATTTTTGTACAACACGACAGTGTAACTATCAAGCTCTGGTCAGCTTAAAATATAGTGTTACATGAGTCTAATTACTACAAAATACAGTCAGATTGGTCGAGTCGGTTTTCATTGTTGATCTCCACTCAAACCTGAGAGAATTGTTTTTATTTTTATTTTAAGTATATGTATATATATATATATATATATATATATATATATATATATATATATATATATATATATATATATATATATATATATATATATATATATTTAGTATATATATATATATATATAAAAGTAAAAAATGATTTTTTTTAGGGGATATTTTAGTATCAGATGAACTGGGCTACTTGTATTTCCGAGATCGTACTGGGGACACGTTCCGGTGGCGCGGTGAAAATGTCAGCACAAGTGAAGTAGAAGCCGCTATTTCCGGAATCGCGGACCACAGAGACGCAGTTGTCTATGGTGTTTTGGTAAGAAATGTTATATGCTATGGAAGTTTTAATTGCATGGTACTATACATCAGTTATATTATTACGTATTATACATCAGTATTGCGCGCACATCATCTTGTTTAATAACAATTTAAATAACCAAATAAGCAGGACAGGAATGTTTAATAGTCAATACTAAAAAAATATTTTTAGTGTAAATAGTATTTTTGCAAAATAATAAATAACTAACCACAGCTATAATTTTTGATCAGTTTTGATTTACCTATAACTATTGAAGACAGTCTGACTGAATCAGCCTGTAAATGACCCACTGCTGGGCTCTGCTCCACTGCAGGTTGGTAGATAAGATAATTTCCCTCCTATGAGTAACGATCGTTATCAGGTGTCTATTATAACAACCGAAAATTAATTTGAATTTGAAAATTATGACGCAGGAGTTTGGTGGGAGCATCTATCGCTTATTTAAATGCATCAGATGACGAGGTTTCTCTCGACTTACTGCTAGCTGATTTTTTTTTCATTTGCTATGCTATTCCCTGATGCGTCTCACCAGTTATCGTTCGAGAGGAAATAATTAACCAAATTTTTACTTGGCTCCTGAACCAGGAATCCGCGACCGTCAGCGTTGAGGCGACTACTCGCACCACTACACCAGAACGGTTGTCCTACTACTTACTATTGAGGAGTACTGTCGAAATCTCCAGATTTCATTCATCAAATCATACATGCACATTCAAACAAAAATTATTCTGTAAATCAGCCCAGGAAATACTTTTTTACTGTCGAAATTTACACCGAGACTGACCATTTGGGAGGACTAGCGGCCTAGCTCCTCCAATGTATCTGCAAAGATAATGATATCGTCGGTGACACAAAGGTGTGATATGTATTCGCTATTGACATTGGAGCCTCGACTATTCCAGTCCAAAGTCTTAAAGACATCCTCCATCGGGTTGGTAAACAGTTTCGGGGACATTACTTCTCCCTGTCTTGTCTTGGAAGTGAATGGGTTTTTTGGTCTTGTTTGTTGGTCTTGGGTTTGAACTGGCAGCCTCATAGATACAGCTCAGTACCACAATACATCGCCAGTAGACATGACATTGCTGCTAAGATTCCAGGACAGTCCAGTAGACTACCATATTATGCCCCCTGTGATTTCTGCGCTCTAATCTGTGTAGTAAGATTTTGATTCGTCCCGGTCTTGTACTCCCACCTTTGCGTTTAAGTCTCCAATAACAACATTGTAGAAGACCGAAGCTTTCGAAATATCCTCGTAGAAGGCCTCATCTTCACCGTCAAAGTATGACGAGGACGGCGCATATACCTGTACCACGTTAGGACAGACACAAAACAGGGAGTACCTTTCAGTGAGTTTCAGTACTAGGTCCGCTACCCAGGTCGACAAGTCTCAAACTCGATTTACAGCTACCCTATCCAGTTGATACGACTTTATATCGTCATCGATGGATTTTTAAAGTTCCCCCATAGTAGTGGAATTTTCTAATCCCTTAGTGTCGTCTCTTAGGAGACTCACGAGAAGAGAGGGGGTGGATAAATTCTATCCTTCCGGAGCTGCGGCCAATGGATGGTATGGATGTTGGCTGGCTAAATAAAATCTTTAAAAAGGCCTCAAATGGTGGAGGTTTGCGCCCGCGACATGCACCCGCGACACGCGCCCGCGATAGGCGACCGTGACAGGAGAGACAGAGACCGCGACGAGTTATATCATTGGTCGTCTCGGTTCTCTTATCTCTGTCTCTCCTGTCGCGGGCGTGAACCGCCACTAAAAGAGATCGCTGTATCGTCGCTCGATCGGCAGGTGCCGAACACGGAGGGTCGGGCGGGCATGTGCGGCATCGTGGACGCGGAGGGCTCGCTGGAGCTGACGCGGCTGGCGCGCGACCTGCAGCGCGACCTGCCGCCCTACGCGCGCCCCGTCTTCCTGCGCGTCATGAGCAGCGTCGACATGACCGGTGCGTCCCACGTGCATATATATCTTTTGCTTAAAATTAGTTATATATATATATATATATATATATATATATATATATATATATATGTATATATATATATATATATATATATATATATATATATATATATATATATATATATATATAAAACTTTTTTTTAATAATGATTCATAAAAATATTTAAAAAACGCCATCAAGCGAGCAATAAGCATCTAATGAGCAATCTTGCGCAGCAATAAGCAATAGCTTATCCTTGCGTAGCTTTTGGGGACATCGCTAGATGGCGCCAACTCATTTTAAGAATATACCAATTCAGAAATAAAACACAACAAAAAATAAATTAAATCATTATTAATTAGTTTTTAAATAAATACAATTAAAAATAAATATTGCAATTAATATTTTGGTTTTAAATTTCGAATATTTCTTTTGTAGAATTCTATTTAAGAGGTTTTTAGACGAAATAGTCCTATACTCGTCATGGACGTTTTTTGCCAGTTAGGGTACGCCGTTATCCCATAAGGAACTTCATTCCAAAAAATTTTGAATTAACGAGTGAAAATAAATGTTAATTTATTTGTACTCGTTAATTCAAAAATATTGTAATTTTTAATTAACTCCTTTGTTTTATATAAAATAATGATAATTCTGTGATAATAATTCAATTGATAAAAGTATGCAATTTGTCATCAATGTTTTATGAAGTTATCACGTAAAATTATTGTCCGTAAACTGACTTTACAGACAACCTTTTTTTTTATTTTAATAAAAGTGAAATACTATAACGGCGGGTCTTTCGTTTCAATACAAACACAATAATAATACATATATTAGATTACACAATAAATATTTTTTTATCATAAGCAATCAAAACGGTCCCCTATTTTGTTTTTTCATAGTATAAACAGTTTTTTATTATAGTCGATTTCAAGCGGATGAAAAATATTTAAACGAAACTAATATTAACTTTTAATTAATAACAGGTACATTCAAAATGAAGAAAACAGACTTGCAAAAGGAAGGTTTCGACCCGAGTCTAATGAAAGGAGACAAACTATATTACTTGGACCTAAAACAATCGAAGTATTTGCCGTTAGGACCCGAAGAGTATGAGAAAATCTTAAAAGGAATTATTAGGCTGTGATCTGAAATATACACGTATTTTTTTAAAATGTACTAAAAAACAAACTTATTATTATGACATATGGATAATAAGTTATATAAATGTTTAATGTGGCGTAGGAGATATAAAATTATTATTGCTTTTGCCTATTAGTACATCGATAGGTTTATTGTCATGTGTATTAAAAGTTTTGTAAAAACTCATAAAAGCAGGATAACCTGAAGACAATATTTCTATTATATTTAACTGATCGCTGTCTTTGACAATAAGCCTGTTGGTTACTTTTTGTTTATAATATAGATCTGACACGTTACATGTTAATAAGGCTAGTATTAATATTAGATCTGATTAATAAAAATAAACAATAAAGTTTTATTTTTTATTTATTCGGTTGTTGTAAATGTTGAAGTAATTTTATACGTAAACTTAAAAGAATATATTAAGAAACGCACATTAGGAAAGGTTTTGCTTTTCTCGTTCGCTTGGGAAATTTTACGATACGAACAAACGTCGGTATCCGAAATTAACATATTATATGTATTATTATACTATTTTCTGATTCGTATTTCTGATACTATTTTATGATTCGTATTAGTTAAATATTGATCTTAACTCAAACTCGAAATTTATTATTTTGTATAATTCTTACGAAAAAAAAAAAAAAAACATTTTTCCTATTGACTACATTAAAAAATCAATTTCAAGGATATTAATCAACGAATATGCTTATAAAATTCGTTCGATTAATAAAATTGAGTGTCGTTGTATTATTAGAATCGATTACATTGTGAAAATATTAATTTTGCTATTGCATTTCTTACATCTTCCATTCTTGTCTAAACTGATACTTCCAACTAACAAACATTTAATGTTATCTATATACAAATTGACATTTAGATAATTTAACGTATATTTTACTTTCAACGAATTCAAATTCGATTGACTATATTAATTATATTTGTTCTGTGTTTTAGATAAAATCTATATACTCATGCTTTACATTAAACTTTATTAAGGTACAGTGTGGCTTACGGCGAGTTGCACGAAACCGTCGCTAATTTTCCGTTAGTTAAGTTGCAATTAATCTTAAAATTAGTTGATCTCATGATTAATTTAAAGCTGTTGGAATTAATCATCCGTTAGATAGGTCTTTAATTAAACTAAATTTCTTTGTTAACTTAATCAGATGTACGTTTCGTACAACAGATAATCACGATTCTTGTGATTAAATTAGTTTAATAAACACTTAAATTTTAAATTTTTTTCGTGCAACTCGGCGTTAGTGACGAAATTCGTGAAGTAAAACGAAATAAGTGAAGTAAATTTAATTGTTTATATGTAATTGTGTTTTGACGAATGGGTGGTAATAATGATTAAAACATTTGATTTACGAACTTTGTACTTAAACTAGATAATAAACGGGTTAAAAGGAAACGGTATCGGTCTTGAATATATTTGAATATATGTGTATATTTGTTTTGTTAATGTTGTTATAAAATATTTGATGTAATAACGATAATGTAAATACTTTTTTTTTTTTTTGTTGTAATTACTTTGATTTTTATTATGATTGATTTTATGGTTTTAAATTTAAATAATGTTTCCGTTTACATATGTTGTACGTTTTTTTTTCTAATGTTGTTATTATTAAAGTTACTTGCTCCTGTTTGTATGCAAGTTATAAAAGACACTAGACAGTCTCAATTTATAAAAGTTATCGACTTTATAATCTCATTCCAGTCTCAATACGAAAGACTGAAGTGATTTATATCATCTGTTTTTATTTTATAATCGTAGATTTATTAATCTCATTTCAAGGTAATGGGTAATCTTGGAAAATGTGTAATGATTAAAATGGATTTTTTTAATATAGTTGTTTTATTAAGGACTACTACTATGTACTATTTTTTTCAGGTACAGGAAACCTTTTTTATTTATAATGTGTTAATTGCTATAATTAGGACCGAATTCAGTTGTATCAAATTCCTTGACCTGTCACAGCACATTACGGATTACACAGTTAATTATAATTTTATTTTATTTATTTATATATTATGACTATACATTTTGTATACTTAAAAACAAACTTTAAGCAAATAATATCAGAAGTAATTTACATTTGAGGGTGAATTACGATTCACAATTGGCTACATAATTATAATACCTTTGTTTGTATAAATGACGACCGGTCTGTTGTAGTGGTGCGAGTAGTCGCTTCAAACCGCGCGACGTCGGTCGCGTGTTCGATTCCCGCTCGGGACAAGATATTTGTATTTGTACAAATATTTGTTTCCGGTCTGGGTGTATGTCCTTTGTGGGTCTCCCCAGCGTGCCTCGGAAAGCAAGTAAAGCCCGGTTACTATCATAGACACCTGATGACGATCGTTACTCATGGTAGGGAAATTATCCGCCAACCCGCAGTGGAGCAGCATGGTGGAATAAGCTCCAACCCTTCTTCTATATGGAGAAGAGGCCTTCGCTCAGCAGTGGGTTGTTTACAAACTGATACAGTTACAGCTACCTAATAGCTCGACCTTTTAGTGATTATGAATTTATATTCTAGTGTAATCTAGTATAATTTAATTATATTACAGCTTTTTATATGTGCAACATTCTGTTGGTGTTGTGGTATATTTTTAAATTCAATTCTTCGTTATATTAGCTTTTAGTTGTGTTCATGTGACACAAAATATTTCGCCAATGTTATATGGAATGGAAAAGACACAATGGATGGTAAATTTTTTTTCAGTGAGACGTTATACTACTTTGATTAAATGTTATGGGACAAAATATCATCATTATAATAATATTTAAGGCAAACAATTTACTTATTCATTTTATTAAATATTTTACGTAAGTAATAATAAATACATAATAAGACTGACATTTAAGTTCATTATTACAATTAATAAAAAAAATAATAATAATAAAACTACCAGTCATATCCATCATAATATCAAACTGTCCATATTACTTTTACACTTAATAAGTAATATTGAGTTACACAATGTCACAATGTCATTGTAGGGTATTTGGAGATGATGTTTCAATGCATGTATGCAACGAAAGATTTGTTGATTGCGATCGAGGATCAAGTTTATTGCAGGTGATTCGAGTAAATATATTTAATAATCCGCGACTTCGTCTGTATTGCATATTACATGTACATTTTACCGGTGGGAGGGATGCGCTGTGCCGCGCTCCCGGCTGCATGGGTACCACCATCTTGCTTATTTCTTCCGTGAAACAGCTTTGCTGTGTTTCGGAAAGAAGGGCAAGACAGGCAGTGTAATTACTGGCACCGAGACTTAACATCATATGTCTCAGGATAGGCAACACATAAATGAGTTGCCTGGGCTAGTTGCAGGTAAACTAGTTTATGTTCATGGGCGACGTCGACCACTTACCATCAGGTGGCACGTCTGCCAGTTTGCCTATCCAACTAACATTAAAAAAAAAAAAAAAAAAAAAAAATATGAAACCTACACTAAAGTTATAACCTCCAGGATCAGAACTGTAAAATAACATTACAGACTAAAATTCAAAACAAATATCGTTTTAAACTCAACTGCTCTCACAAATACCCTTTTAATTGGATGGATAAATTGGATGGATGTGTATTTATGTATTTATATCTTAAATTTATATATATATATGTATTTATATCTGTATATATATGTATTTATATCTTAAATTTATTTCCGTTCCTAGTACCTGTAACACAAGTTCTTACGAACTTAGCACGGGGCTAGGTTAACGTAGTGTGATTGTTGGTTAATATTTATTAATATTTATTTAATTAACGGTGGGAGGGATGCGCTGTGTGGGCTGTATGGGTACCACCATCTTGCTTGTTTCTCCCGTGAAACAGCTTTGCTGTGTTTCAGTGAGAAGGGCAAGCTAGGCAGTGTAATTACTGGCACTGAGACTTTAACACGTTGTGTCTCTGGATAGGCAACACATAGATTTGGTTGCGTGGGCTAGTTCCAGGTAAACTAGTTTATGTTCATGGGCGACGGCAACCACTTACCATCAGGTGGAACGTCTTTTTTTTTTAACGATGGAAAATGCATTTACGCATCTCGCTGGCTGCGAAGCCAGAATACCCACTAAAACCCATCGACCGTCTGCGCCGTAGTGGGGCGCCACGGGATCGCTCGCGCACACAACCGTGAGGCGCTCGAGTGGCTTCCCCTATCCGCCACCCGGGGGACGCGCCTAGTAGGAGACCAGCAACTCCCTTGGGAAGTGGAACGTCTGCCAGTTTGCCTATCCAACTAACATTAAAAAAAAATCGTTTTTCTTAAATATGTCTTACGTACAGACATCAGCATATTTGTGTACGATAGATATTTTGTTAATATTTTGTATAGCTATTTTTCGTTTCATTATTATATTTTTTTTTAATTCAAGATTTCTTGATAAATTTTTTTTCAAACTAAGTTATATATTTTAGGCGTTATTGTGCCTCTCAGGGATATTGGTAATTGATTAATTAATTAAGTTAATGAGTGCGTATATTACCTACACAAGATGCGTAATTCGCCACGCCGCTCTAGTTCGGAATGATGGAGGTGAATATCTCTGAATTTCTTCCAAGATAGACAGGTTTCTACATTATGTTCTTTTAAGGTCGACCTCGAGATGGATTTTATATAAGTTAGTACATACATTGTAAACGGTGCTAGCCCGGGAATGATACCGTGACTGCCTAATTAGACCCACGTTTTATCCACTGCGACAACTCAGCTTATGTATATTATATATTATACAAAAAATCGAAATTTGACAACTTAATACCCAATGGGATTATGAGGACTAGACCCGATATTTTATTTAAAAAAAATCGAATGTTATGAGTTGTAATAACGGATAAATTATTTAAAAACCGGCATTCTATAAATTTGACATTACAATGTAAAAATATAAAGATGGTTGTCATATTTAAAATTTGAAATCGATCCAAAATAACAAAATGTCAGTTACATTTCGGTAAAGGCTATCAACCTTTTTTTATCAGTAGTTTTTGTGAGTAGGTACGCTGTTTACATGACTTAGGTGACGGTTACTTTTTGTGTATGAAGCGGTCCCTTCGGGGATCAGCTGTTCGCGCATGTGCATCTGGCGCCGAAGGGCGCTCCGCCATTGACGTGTCGCGTGGCGTTAGGCGCACGTCCTTGCGCATTTACTGGAAACTGTTCGTCGCCGGTACACGTATCGTACGCGCGGCGTGTCATCAGTGCGTTTGTTTGGATACCAGTGTGTAGACAGATTTTGGTGTGTCCCACTGGGCTGATCGCCAGAATGGACGCGCTTTTGGCAGCGCTCGTCGCCCTCATGGCATTAGCCGCCGCGATGGCCGCCGTGCTGAGTACGCTCTCGAAAGCGGCAATTTTCGCGATCCTCGCAGTCGCGCCTTGCGTCTATCGATACAGGAAAAGAATTTATGTGATCGTGAAAACTTTACCTCGGGATGTCAAGTGAGTAATAAAATTCTTTGATAAATATTGTGACGTTTGTGGTTCCTATTATAAACAAAACAAATTTTAAGCTCAGTAAATTATTGATGGAAGGTATACATAATTGAATTGTTAAAAACATTTTAAGTACAAAAAGATGTTAAGCTCTAATAACACTATAACAAAGGAACGAAACTATGTATTTACGTACGTAGCGTTTATATAAACAATTAATTTTTATTTGAAAGAAAATGTATATAGTACCTAATGACATTTTTGGGCTTTTATTGTTAGCACTGTTGTTATATTCAGTCTAATGGACAAATTAGCTTAACAGTACCTACGTGCTTTTATTTTGTAAATGAAATACTTATAAATAAAGCGGTAAAAAGATTAGAGGATACTTAAATGTAATAAAAAAAGTTGTATAACACATGGCTAATGGTGTGATACTTATGTTTGAAATTGTGAAATTGTTGGGTTAACAGACGTTTAATGGAGTGTTAGTTATTAGTCCTGTAATTAGAATTTCCTCTGTCACATCACATATTTTAATAATAACATATTTTAGACACTGCTTTAACTTAGAGTAAGCATGCAAATATTTAACTCTACATATTAAAATATAAGTATGGCTTGTCTGTATGCTTTTTGCATACTTATGTCTTATAGGTTTCGCAGTAATAAAGAAGCCTTTTTTTTATTCGATGTCCAGTTCAAAGGTCGATACGTACCGCTATTTTATAATAAAATAATCATAGCCGTTCTTAATTATGTCTATCAAGTATTGATTTTGAATATCTTGTTCTATTATCACAAGTAAAAAAACCAATAAACGTCCCACACGTTTTATTCTTTGTTTAGAATTTCTAGATTCTTTGTATAGGTATATTACATAATAAATAATTTAGTAATATATATATATTTTAATAGTTTTCTGCGACACTTTTTGTTTAAATAAGTTTTTATAGTCCTGTGTTAAGACTATGGTATTTTAGGAAATATAAATAATTATTTTAATATAATAATTTTAGCATTAATATTAATACATACTACGAATAGTATTACACTCATATTCAATACAAACGTTAATCCGATTATCGTTGTTATAAGTTGCTGTCGTGTTGTTTTCTTGACCATCTTGTTAAATGAATCTCACATATCGTACATTATAATTAATAATATATAAATGTAAATAAAAATAAAAACTAAAACCTGACTGAAAAAGATTAAAAGTAAACAAATATACTGTTAACCGATACTAATGATTAATGTCCGTTAAAACAGCGTAAGTTCGTTTTAGTTCATAAAAATATTGTTGCGTTAACGCATTCGCGTTGCGTTTATTGTGGAAGTCTATCTATACTAATTTTGTTAAATACGAAAATAACGTAGTTTGCCTGTTACGTTTTCATGGTCAATATGTTATATTAATAATTAATACGGGCTAATACGGTTACGAACGGAATATATAGGAAAGCAAGCTATAAAAATTAAACAAGTGCGAGTCGGACTCGCCCATGAAGGGTTCCGTAGCAGCAAGTAACATCATATAAAACTTCTTGTAGTTCGTTGTAACTTTGATCGATGTTTTAATAATAGTGTAATTTTTTATAAAAAAAAAAAACTACTTGCTAGATCTCGTTCAAACAAATTTTCGGTGGAAGTTTGCATGGTAATGTACATAATATCTATATATATATTTTTTTAGTTTTATCATTCTCTTATTTTAGAAGTAATAGGGGGTGACACATTTTACCACTTTGGAAGTGTCTTTCGCGCAAACTATTTAGTTTAGAAATGTATGATTTTAGAAACCTTAATATCATTTTTGAAGACCTATCCATAGACACACGTATGGGTTTAATGAAAAAAAAATTTTTTGAGTTTCAGTTCTAAATACGGGGAACCCCCAAATTTTTTTTTCTATTTTTGTGTGAAAATAGTAATGCGGCTCACAGAATAAATCTACTTACCAAGTTTCAACAGTATAGTCCATATAGCTTCGGAAAAAAGTGGCTGTGACATACGGACGGACAGACAGACAGACATGACGAATCCATAAGAGTTCCGTTTTTTGCCATTTGGCTACCGAACCCTAAAAACTATGCTATTGTGACACGAGAACGTAGCAGGAACCATAAATGTCAATCTTTCGGGTCTCATACATCTAGTACTTAATATTATAAAGCTGGAGATTTTTACGTTACATTGTTTAAATAACATTGATTTTTTTTTTTGCGCTGGTCTAATAAATAGGCTTTTAATTGAAATCATCACGTTACTATTCATAGAGATTAGAACGTAGGTCAAGAGAAGACTTAAAATTGCTACAACATTTTAACGCGACCATTTTTGAATGAGAATAGAGATTTAGTAAGATAGTTTATCTTAGTCCATCTATCAGTTACTGTACTATTTATCTAAGAGAGCTCGTGTCTATCTAAGAGAGCTCGTGTCTATTTAGAGAGCACGTTGTCTCTAAGAGAGCTCGTGTCAAATAGATTTAAATAATGCTTACAAACATTATTAGTAATAACGAAAAAATATCGCCTAACATTAATTCAAAACGTACAGATGATAGATCCTTGACTAATTACATCGAGTATAGATTGGTATCGATACTAAGGAGGACTATCTTTTAGAGGCATTAGTTGAAAAAGTGCATAGATAATACAATAAAAAAGTGGCTACTTTTTTAAGCAAATTAGTGTTCGAACACTCACCGAAATAGCACTAGTGTAGCAAACGGAAATGATCTGGGTTGAAACATTTAGTATTTTAGTATTTTTCATATGATTAATTTCGACGACACTTTTCGTAACAATAACATGGTACTCCTTAGTATCTATACTTCATGACACATTATCAATATTTTAACGTTAGATGTCAATTATGGGTATTAAAAACGGGTTAATTTCAGCTTATAACTACAATCAAACACGAAAAAAATGCTTTTTTGCATTTTTATTATCATAATGTCATTTTTAACCAATGTTCAATCCTGTATTACATATATACTCATGTCTTATTTGTTGACGTATGCTTATATAATGATTTAAAAGTATAAACACTCCACTGCCGCCAACAAGCTTTGACGTTACGACTTCGATCGATGCTAGTCTACCTACAATACCATTGGCTATAACGTATTTAAAGAAAAAAATACCTTACTTTAATGCCAACTAATGATTGATTGTGCTCTGATTTTTCTTTCGCTTTACTTAAACTTCTGCTTGTCTTGTTAGTATGACATTATAATATGTTATTTTTTTTTTTTTAAATAAGGTTAAAAAAAATTAGTACTCATTCAGGTCCATTTCCTTTGAGGCGGATTTTGGAAGAAAGAGTTCATCATAAAGACTCGCTCCTTCTCGATAAAATCGGCCAGTCTCTGTCCTCTGGGGTTCCGCTGCCCTCATCCAAATTGCCTTCCTCAGCTCATCGTATCTTCTTTTGCCTATCTTTGCGTTAAAATCCCCCTTGACAACATTGACGTAGGTTTCATTCTTATGTATGACCCTACTTATGTCCTCATACATAGTCCATACTTCTTTATCTGAGTGAACCGAGGTCGGTGCGTATGTGCGTATCTGTATGACCTTCAGCGAGTATCTTTTAGTTACTCTGAGTATAAGTTACGCAACCCTGTTTGACACACTTCCGATGGTCACAATGTTGCCAATGAGGGATCCGTGGACCATAAACCCGACACCTTTTTGGGATTGTTGGTATTGTTAGCTCCCGTTAGTAGAACAGGTTACCGGATTTCGCGGCTATCGTGTCCTCCCCTCTTTTCGGACTTCAGATAAACCCAATATATATATTTCATTGTCAGTTGTTCATTTCTTCTTCCAGTTCAATAATCTTTTCGTCAGATCTCAGAGTACGAATGTTATTTGTTACTAAGGCCAGGCCAGGTTTTAGGTGGTAATCAAATCTTTTCTGGAGATTCTTAGAGCATCCTCTGCCCTACCGTTACCCAGGCCACTACCGTATCCGGGAATAGTAGGACCACTCGGGACTGGGGGCCTGTACTCTTCGTTGCTGGTCATCTTGTCGGGGAATTTGGCGAGCGCAATGTGTTAAGGCAGGATATGGTGACGCTGCTGCCCATCACTCCGTTTGATGCACATTTTTTCGCTCCACTATGGACTTAGTCACATTTTACAACACCTTGGCAACCATGAAGTCGGGACTATCCTTATTTCGTAACTTTTGTATGATTAAAAAAATAATAGTTTAAAAAAACTAAAAAACACGCTTTTATAATTAAACCAAACTAAAAAGTAGAAAATAATTTTTTAAAAAATTGAAATTAAGGATAGAGTGATAAATAAAAGAAATTATTTTAATGTTAAAAAGCGTGGGGTGCCTGATAATAACATTCCATTGATAGGGTCGTATGAGGCAAGTGTGCGTTATAGGTAAGCTTAAGCAAATCCATGTATTTCAGTCCAAAGTAAATGGGATTGCGCACACTTACCCACAGCGCACACTTGTCCCACATGACCCTATCAATGGGATGTTAATATCAGGCACCCCACCCTTTTTAACATTAAAATAATTTCTTTTATTTATCACTCTATCCGTAATTTGAATTTTTAAAAAAAATATTTTCTACTTTTTAGTTTGGTTTAATTATAAAAGCGTGTTTTTTAGTTTTTTTTAACTATTTTTTATTTTTTTATTTTTTAGTTAAAGTTTCTATAAAAGTGTTTGTTTTTTAAGAACTTATCCGCGAAACAGCGTCTGAAGTCGGTAACTTATGCGAGAAATAGGTGATCGGGTAATGAAAAACAAACCGCATATCCTTCAAGATTAGCGATGTGTTCCATCATCAGGCCCAGGTTATCATTAAAAAACAAACTACTCATCTCAGATCGATCATCTCGATCAGACCCTGTTAACCATCTAAAAACAAAGTACTCGTCAAGACGAATCAGACGAGCCGAAACTCGATGAGGTTATGTCGTTTCATTGCAAAGTTCCTATTGTCACCTTCCAGCTCCATCATTAGATCAGACCCTGTTAACCATCTAAAAACAAAGTACTCGTCAAGACGAATCAGACGAGCCGAAACTCGATGAGGTTATGTCGTTTCATTGCGAAGTTTCTATGGCCATCTTCCAGCTCCATCATTACATCAGACCCTACTAACCATCTAAAAACAAAGTACTCGTCAAGACGAATCAAACGAGCTGAAACTCGATGAGGTTATGTCGTTTCATTGCGAAGTTCCTATGGCCACCTTCCAGCTCCATCATCAGATCAGACCCTGCTAACCATCTAAAAACAAAGAACTCGTCAAGACGAATGAAACGAGCCGAAACTCGATGAGGTCATGTCGTTTCATTGCGAAGTTCCTATGGCCACCTTCCAGCTCCATCATCAGATCAGACCCTGCTAACCATCTGAAAACAAAGTACTCGTCAAGACGAATGAAACGAGCCGAAACTCGATGAGGTCATGTCGTTTCATTGCGAAGTTCCTATGGCCACCTTCCAGCTCCATCATCAGATCAGACCCTGCTAACCATCTAAAAACAAAGTACTCGTCAAGACGAATGAAACGAGCCGAAACTCGATGAGGTCATGTCGTTTCATTGCGAAGTTCCTATGGCCACCTTCCAGCTCCATCATCAGATCAGACCCTGCTAACCATCTAAAAACAAAGTACTCGTCAAGATGAATAAAACGAGCCGATTCTCGATGAGATTGCGTCGTTTCATTACAGAATTCCTATGACCACTTTCCAGCTCCATAATCAGACCCTGGTTACCATTCACCATCTTCAGATCTTGGTATGGCTAACAGGACTTACTATTTAAATTATTGCAATTTATTGGTCCTGAATTCGGTAGCTTCTGCGAGAAATAGGTGATCGAGTAATGAAAAACAAATCGCTAATCCTGAAGATCCTGGTAAGGATAACAGGACTTACTGTTTAAATTATTGCATTGTCATCGGCCCTCGATAAGGCTACAAAGTTTCAATGAAATCTGAACGTAGGAAGTGGGTCAAAATGAAGTCCAAAGGAGTCGTTTACAAACATACAAACATACAGGTCAAAATAAAAAGAAGACTGCGTCACAGTCTGTTATCGTCTATGGAGGCTTATAGATTCAGATGTAAACTGTGAAATGCCTTTGATCACAAAAATGACAAGACAATATATCTTCAATATCTAGTTTCTCTATTCTGAAGAGAGAATGGAGAATTGATTAGAATATTGAACTGCATCTTCTCTAACGTAACAACCTACTAGATAAAGCCCATTCTTATAAAGGAGAGGGTTTGGAGCTTAATGCGCTACTCTTTTCCACTGCGGATTTCTTGATATACGTGTTTCAGAATTTCAAAACATTAAGTCGATATAACTACGTAGCTAAATACATAATATGCAAATATGCATTCAATGAAAATTAACCCTTCAATTCCCATGTCTAAATGATTTAAAAAAATCTTTTCTTTTTAAATAAAATAGCTTATATACATTAAATTTGGATAATACAAAAAATTATAGAAAAAATATCTAAACTATCCCTATTAAGGGTTCAACTACAGGTGAAACTGAAAATTGTGCAGTTAAGGCTCTGAAGGACATGCGATTTCTTTTATTTTTTTGTTATCAACTTAGTAGCAATAAGATATAAGTTTTTATAATAATATTTATTTATATGAAAAAATATAACATTTATTTATTGTGAAAACTGTACCAACACTTTAATTGTAAGCCAATATTGCACTTGGCACACATTTTTCTAGTGCGTTGGTGACAAGATCCGCATTTTCGTTGAGAGTATTCGATTTTTATTATTATTTTATTGAATTTCACTTATTTATTTTTAAGAGAGTAATTAGCTATGCTACAATAGTGGTAGGATTTTAAGAATAACATAGTCGTGTGGTAGAAAATAAATAATAAGTTTCTGTCACCTGCAAGTGACTCTGGGAATTAAAGAGTTAACGAGGTCAGTGTTCCACATCTATGTATAAGTTGTATAACTATGTTATCACGAATGAATAAATATCGAGGACGTAGGGCCTATAATTTAAAATTACTGGTTTTATATTTTATTTGATTTAAAACAGTGAAAAAATGTAGTATGACATTTTTTGCTACTTTTTAAAATAACATTATATATTTGAAAGCGACTAAATATTTCTCACGGTTTGATCTGTATTGTCTTTTATAACCGACAATTACGCTACAAGTTGTAACGCGAGTCAATTAAAATTTTGAAAAATATGGCTTTTCAATGGTTAGGTAATTATTACAGTCGGTTCAGTAATTTCAGAACGTACCTATAAATAAACAACTTATTCTTTTTTATAATTACTGTAATTGAAATAATTATTTGTAATATCTGTAAAGACATGACGATTCAATAAAATTGTTTAAAGTTTTATGTATAATAATAAAAAAATATATATACTGTACAATAGTTAATACTATTACAATGGTAGTTGGGACCATTATTTAAAGTAGCTGTGCCAGAAGGTTTCGCTCTTTCATACTTGTTGCTGTAATTAATAAACCTATTGATAAAATAGTACGGTATATATATAGTTTAGTACGGATTTTATTTTTCAAAGATCGCGAGTAATTCTCTTGTATTTTATGAGTATAAGAGTGGGTACTCGGTAGTCGGTACGCAGCTTGTGCTTTACGTTTAGTGAGCTAAAATTAAAATGAACTTTGCTCATTGTGGATGTGCGACCTCCAGCTTTTTACTACAGTTCCCATAAAATATAAAATATAATTAACACGATTAAAATATTATTTTCTATTATAAACATTTTATTAAATGTAAAAAATACTAATTTGCGAAGATATGAACATCAATAGAAATAATAGATATTTTAAATGGACAATTATTCAAGGAAAATCAAAATAAGTTATAAATATATACAGATACAAAATATTTTTTTAATTGTGTTAATTAGTAAGAGAATTCATTATTTAACGTATAGTTTCTTTAAATGTAGGTATTCGAAGTGGCGGTAGGCTGCTCTAATCCCGTCTTCTAACTTCGCCTTTTAGAACACACAGAACAACGTCTTATTGAAAATAATTAATAAAACCCTAAAATAAAAACGAAACAAAAAGCAAATATACGATTGGCGACTTGGCGTTGTTAACCTCGACATCATTTTGAGGTTACCTACATAAGTTGGGAAAACAGAAAGATGCAGCTATCTATACACGCTCATTAATCAAAAATAATGTTAAGAAGCGTTCATAAGTTTTATTTAAGTATTATGTTTTTGTTACACTTCGGTGTTTCATTAGATATAATATATTAGTATATATTAATTAACAATATGTAACTCGCAGACCCGAAATATAGTTGTAAAAATATACATATCTATAGTTAAAATAAAATTGTAACAGGTCCAATTTTGTTATTCTATATTAAAGATATTGAGAAAAATTATTTTATCGAGGTACTCCACAAATATACTGAAAGCCAAATTTTTTACCCGACTGCGACAGAAAGAGGGTTATGTTTTGCGAGTGTATGTATGTATGTATGTATGTATGTCCATTTCTTTGGCACGCCCTACAGCCCAAACGGCTGGACGGTTTTTGACATATGAGGTGTCGTTGGATTTGTCTAAATTGTAGTAGTGACATAGGCTATATAAATTTTCAAAATGGCGCCCGCAAATGGCGGAATGAGGGGGGGGGAGATGAATTTTTTTTTACTGTAGCAATATGGGTATCAAATGAAAGCTAGTAAATTGTTTTATTCTTTTTAGTTTATAATAAGAGTATTTTACGCAGTCGGGTTTTTTGATTTTTTTAATTAAGCATACTTGTTTTTTTCATTTTTGTCTGTCCATATTTTGGCTGCGCATCACGCCGAAACAACTTGATGAATAACTGAAACCGGGAGCTCTATCAAGCTGGCATGGTCAAATCAGCAAAAACCTATATAATTTACACGAGAATTTGTAGCTAATTAGTTGCTAAAACGCCGATTTTATTGCTCGAACCGATCTCCGGGAATCGAAAACCATGCCAGCTTGATATCAAAATTGCATGGAAACTATTAATATTATAAAAATCGTCCTTGATAGAGCTGATACCGGGCACTAGTTGAGTTCATACTACTACTACTACTACCTACTACTTCATTAACGTGTAATTCGATTTTTTTTTTACAAAGGAGATATTTTTTAATATAACATGCTCAGTATTATATCCATATAAATTAACACACAGTATGTACAGAAACCAACGAACGTACCTACGACTCATCTTAAGCTGGCGTATATACTTTATCTTATAGGCTTAATGATAGGGATATCAACCGATAACGAATTTAAAGGTATAGCTGGAAATCCTTATAGGTAAATATTTTCTTCTACTAATTTTTATTTAGGACTACTAATGATAAATATAGGTTCGTGATTTTTATAGTGTTTACTGTACAAGATACATTCGTTCGTCGGAACTTTTTGTTCTCCTAGTTGTCTTATCATAGTTATCTTGACACCTTTATCTTAAAATCACTATTTCACAAGTTATATTTTATATATAAAAACTAGTTCCTACCCGCAACTTAGTCTCCATTTTTTAGCGCAAAACCGTTATTATTTTTTCTTGTTTAAAATAAAAATAAGTTATTCTTTATAGCATCAGTTACCACAGTGCAAAGGAGTGCAAGTCTCATCATTATCGGTTCAGCCGCCTTAGTTATTAGTTAGATGAAACCAAAGTCAGACAGATTGAAAGAAAAACATTCTAGACATAAGTTTTTTTAATGAAAGTTTGATGTTGGTTTCGGTGTTTGTGTGTGTTTCCGTATCCCCGACACAGGAGTCTTATCCTATTGAGGTCCATCTATATGTGAAGCGCTTATTATTACTATTGATAACAAAATAAAATTTTATAAATTTCTGTAGATATGTATAAAACCTACACAATATTTAATATTCCTGAAAAACAACAACAGTACTATAGAACGACCTTCACCTAGCTGGTTAATGGATGAAAAGTATTTTATATCCAATTAAATATGTCAATAAATATGTTGTCCATGGGTAGTCTAAGTTCGCGCTCGTCGCCAACGCGCAAACGTCGCCTCAACGCCGCGCGCCGACGGTCGCGGGTTTGATTCCCGCTCGGGACAGATATTTGTATTTGTACAAATATTTGTTTCCGGTCTGGGTGTATGTCCTTGTGGGTCTCCCCACCGTGCCTCGAAGAGCACGTAAAGCCGTCCGGTTGTTATCATAGACACCTGATAGCGATCGTTTCTCATGGTAGAGAAATTATCTCCAACTCTTCTTCTATATGGACAGAGCCGGATTAACCCTGTCAGGGACACTAGGCAATGCTATACTCGGGGCCCCTTTTTTAACTTTTGTTTTTAATGTTAAGTGAATAGACAAACTGGCAGACGTTCCACGTTCCACCGGATGGTACCATTTACGGACGACGAAAAAAAAAAAAAAAAAAAAAAAAAGGTCATCCGCCCTTCAGTATCGACATTTTCCTCAGTACCCTATCCGAATATGTAACAAAAATAAGATGGACTACTGCGTGGAGTCGACAGTCGACACAACATGATTTCGTCTCTGTCATGTCATCTCTGGTGCCCCCCAAGACGGGATGCCCTAACCAATTGCTTAAATAGCTTATAGGCTAATCCGGCACTACACATAAGGTGTTAAAGTCTCGGTGCCAGTAACTTTTTTTTCTTCTTATCGCTCGCATGCTAGGCAATTGCCTACTCTGCCTATTGGTTAATCCGGCACTGTATATGGAGAAGAGGCCTTTGCTCAGCAGTGGGTTGTTTACAGGCTGATACAGTACAGTACAGTACAGTATATTTAAAGTTTCTATTTAAAGTTGAGTAGGTATAAGATTACAGATTTAGATGAACGAACGATGATGAAATTCACTAAAGCTAAAGTGTTTGCAGGATATATGACTTTTATAAATATTAAATAATGTTTAGATAAATTTTCAAAAAGTCCCTAATGAGTTTATTACTGGTCCTTCTTAGCGGGATCTATTAGAAGTGCGAATTAGCCCTAACGTTCCACTACACGTACAGTTTATGGCTCTATTCAAATGTGAAAGAACCCCTACAAGCTCGAGTTAGATTGATTCCATAAGACGTTTCATGTATTTTTAGTATGTTCTAAATTTAAACTTAAATGCGTATTTTTGTTAAACATATTAATAAATAAAACTAAATAACCTACTTTAAGTTACGAGAAATATATATATATATATATATATATATATATATATATATATATAGATATTGCTTTTTACTTATTTGTGAAAAAAATTAAGTAGCTTATGAAAATATATTATTATCATTCGTTATCTAAATCACTACAATCTTGACGTGTCAAATTTGCATAGTCCATATAGCATAATGACGACTATTAAAATAAATAACATTAAATTTTATAGTTTTAATAAATATAATGATCGTGTATTTATTTCCTTAACAAAATTAATATCATTAAGATCTTTCTTGTTGTTTTTATTATTGTCCTCTCATTTTCTCATTCATTACGTGCACGTTATTTTAATGTTTTTTTAGCATATTTATATTGTTCTTTTTTTCGGTGTACCACATGAACCTACCTCAAATAACGTAGGGATCACAAGAGCTCAGAATCCACTTCATGTGCGCATATCTATCTACTGGCGCAAGGTTCGCTAGATATATTCCTATGCCTTAAGAAATTTAAATCATTTGGTTACGATTAACGATTAATATGAAATTTGACAAATTGAAATAAAAAGACAGGAGTGCAAATTATAATGAGGTGAATGCCAAGTGTTAAAGAAATGTGATACCTTGAAGACTTGAAAAATATTTTTTAATATGGTATCTTACCTATGATAAAGCTAGTTAGCATTAAAATTAATTTATACTTATTTGTAGCAACCTACATAAACTTTTAAAGGGTTTATTGATTTTGCGATCATAGTGAAATAACTTGTGAAACACTTTTCATCGTTGCTAGTACGACCAAGGCTACGTGGTCTTCATTTAATTATAGGATTACGATCGCGTCGACTTTGCTGAAACGGGCTAGCGCCGCAATGCCGTTTGATCGTTGACTAAAAGAATATTTTATTGGTCGATCGGTTTTCATGAAAATCATTTGCATTTTAGCAGGGGATCTATTTTTTATACTTTATACCTTTCTAAAAAAGTAATCATATATTTCTTATGACAATTAGTGACTTAAATAAGTTTTATTGTACTAATTTATCTTTTAATTAAGATACATTCAAACAAATTTCATCTATAATATTTATAAATCCCGTACTCTCTACCCTCCGATCCAGAGATTTTGAGATTGCTACTGTATTGGTGATATGCTGTACATTCGATAACGCAACTGCGAGTAGTGCAATTATGACTTACACTAGACTTGTAAAGCGTGTACGGTTTGTTCTCTCTTTAAACTAAAAGTGATTTGTAATAATTATCAAGATTGGTTCTAAAACGTTACACTATAACTCATAATCAGAGTTATATGAACGCCGGTCCCTTTAGGTACCTACAGCTAATTATAATTAAATCGAGTTCAGGCACAGCCTTATTTTCGCTTAGATGGTGTTTTCAAATACGGCATTATTAAAGATCAAAATAAATACCTTAATATTCGTTCTTGTTTTCACATTTCACATAAAAGCGACCTTTTCTGACCTAATTGGAAAATATTGACAGTTCTCTTCTATTTACTTTAGTTTCTAATAGGAATTTTATCCAAAGTCATTGCAGAAAAATTATTAATTCCTATTCATTACATTCAGAGCTGTAAACATAATTTCAACGGAAAATTTCTTATTTAAAATTAAGCTATGTATAATATAAATCGTGCTAGAGCGTGTAACATTTTCAGCCTCTAACAAGTGTGTATTTATTTATATCTAACAAGTATATTTATTTATGTCTAACAAGTGTATATTTATTTATAGCCGAGATAACCCAATAGATTGAACACATAATAACGATACGAGGCATTTGCGGGTTCAAAAATGGGCTACCACAGCTGAGTTTCCAAATACAACGTTTGACTTTAAAACTCATCTCGTGCTCGTCAGTGAAAGAAAGCGTCGTGAGGAAACCTGCATGTTTTGGGATAAATTCCAAAACATGTACATATGCACTCCAATCATAACCATAAGTGGAACAGTGTAGTGAAATTAGCTCCATTCCTCCTTCTTTCAAGAGCCTAAATAGCCTTGCATACTATGAGACGTTTACAAGCTATTGTACAACCAGTATTAAAACTATTAAAAACAAGGTTATACCTGATTTCGTTATGATTTCACTATAATTGTTAATAGAGAACTAACTCCACTTCTAGATGGTCTATCAAGATGAAACCAACAACAAATTTTAAGAAGTGTGAAGAGTGGTTTCGTGATGCTGGAAATAAAGGACAGACAAAGAAAAATTCTAAAAATTGTTTTGGCTTCTATATCTTTTAAAAATACTCGATGATTAGTTTCTTCTAAATATCTAATATTCTTATTATACGAGTATGTATAAATTTTACGAATCACCGATCACACGAACTTTTTAACTTAGATTATAAATAATTAAATCGCTGATAACACAGTACATATATATATATATATATATATATATATATATATATATATATACATACTGAGTATAGTTATATATATATATATATATATATATATATATATATATATATATATATATATATATATATATATATATATATATATATATATATATATATACTGAGAACAGTGACGTTTAATTCATTCTATACTTACTATTTAGTTATAAATATGAGTTTCTGTCGGATTTCGTGTGAGTATCTACCAGTTATCATGTGTCATATGACATTTTCTCATATGAATATTTTAAAGGGAAACTCTGTGGAAAATGCTTTTTTATATCGATTGATTGATTAATTGTAAAATGAGCCATATATATTTATTCATTCAGTACCTGCTACATGAGTGGTGAAAAAAATAGGTAGTCAGTTATACGAGACCAAGAAACACTGGGTCGTTCGTGTCTATTCAGAAAATACACTGACCGTATCGACCCTAGAGTAGGTACTATTTTTTTGCAATATAAACGTTTTTAATTTAAATACATAAGCGCAAAATTAACAAAAAAAAAACGTAACTTTAGTAATTTTTGAATTTATGTTAATTATAATTATTAATAATTAATACGTGTATTTTCTTGAATTCGTGCTTTCAGTTTTTATGAGAAATGGTTGTAACCAGAAGCAAAAAAGCAATTTAAAACTTCAAGTCTCCAAGCATCTCATTAAAGCTAAACCCATTGTAATAATAGTTTTTTTTTTTTCGTTATAGGTATTGGTCAAATAGATAATTGTACTTTTACCACAGTTAACTAAAAAGAGCCCTCAAAATCTTATACATTATTATCTTATTATCTTATTATAAATATTAATCTTACCCTCCTTATTTTGCTGTTATTTCGTTGTTGAATAATTTAAAATGTTTTTATATATTATATTTTTATTCTTCGTTTCGTTAACAGTTAGTATATTATTGAATTATTATTATGATAGATTTCTATGGCGGTATGCAAACGCGATGGTTCGCTCAAAGCGCTGGGGGCTCAACAATTGTACGGTGGCGGAGCTGTTTACGAAGCGCGCGTTGAAGCACCCTGATGCGCCATGCTTTATTATGGTCGGAGACAAAACTTGGACTTTCAGAGAGGTAAAACGCTTAGCTTCCATAAGGTTTAATATGGAAGAGAGAAACACGAACATTTTATTTCAAAGTTCATCTTAGACCTTTTATGAATTTAATTAGTAAATATGGGCTAAGTTTTGTTTTAGAATTTGATTATATAAATAAAGTTTAATTTTATTAAGTTTTTAGAACACAATTAATATGACAAGTTGAATACTTGAATATTTCAGATGGCGGAAAACTCAAACAGGGTAGCAAGAGTCATGCAGGATCACCTGGGCTTGAAGCGAGGTGACGTCGTATGTGTGTTTATGCCAAATTGCGCCGAGTACATCTACACGTGGCTCGGCATGGCCAAGCTCGGAGCGGTGTCTGCGCTCATCAACAGCAACCTACGGCACCGGCCTTTGCTGCACTGCATCCAAGTAGCTAAGGCGAAAGCGATTATCTTTTCTGAGCCATTGGCTAGTGGTAAGTGAAGAATTGGGGTAATAATTTTTACATCTCAAACATATTGCCTTAACTATTAATTATTAACTATTCAAATATCACTAATTAAAATTAATACATGTTTGATACTTTACTAAAAATAATTATTATTCATGGCATTATATGTAATTTATAATAAAATGTATTTTAGATATGATTAGGTAATCATTTTGACAGAGAATTTATTACAGTGGGCGTTAGGGCTAGACATAATTATGTAATATGTATACGTAGTTATTGATTTTCATTTTGTTATACGTATCGCTCTACCTTTTAAATATTCGATATTACGATAATATAAATGGTTTTAAGTGGGTTTATATCAAGTTAATGAAGTTTAACGTTTTATCGTATGTAATGCAAATTCAAAATATTAAATAATCAAGAAGGATGCTAGATTTGAACGTAATTCTTTTCAAAGTACTTTTTGCAATTACGGATACACAGAAGTTTTATAATAATTTTTAGTACAATTTAGTAATGATTTCACACACGCTATGGACTCAGTGTTGTAAAATATATTTAAAAAACTTTATATAGAAGTGATGTTATAGGCTAAATTCACGATTAACATCTCAAATTTTCTCCTCTCTAGCTATCGCAGAATTAAGGGACCAGCTTCCGCCGGATATTAAGCTTTTCCAGCTATACGGTGATTGCGCACCAGGCGTGATTGACCTATGCGCTGAAATGTACAAGCACCCACCAGACTACCCTGTAGTGACGGACAAACCGCAATACCGAGACACACTTCTATATATTTACACGTCAGGAACTACTGGCATGCCCAAAGCTGCTGTTTTGCCGAATTCTAAGTAAGTCGGATGTAATGGAACACTTAAAGTATAGATTTTATTGAAATAGAAATAGTAACAGTTTATTTATTTCGTTTTTAAGATCGAAATTGTGATCGAAATATATATGTATGTAATAGTCGAAATATATATATATATATATATATATATATATATATATATATATATATATATATATAATATATATATATATATATATATATATATATATATATATATATATATATATATATATATATATATATATATATATATATATATATATATATATATATATATATATATATATGTATATAATAGTTATGTAATAGTGTGATCGGTCTTAATGTTATTTTTATTTTAGGTATCTGTTGATCGTGGTTGCCACGGTCCATATGCTGGGCCTGCGCTCCTCGGACCGCATGTACAACCCGCTGCCGCTGTACCACACGGCGGGCGGACTGGTGGGCACGGGTGCGGCGCTGGTCGACGGCATCCCCTCCGTGCTGCGCTCCAAATTCTCCGTGACCAACTACTGGACCGACTGCATCAAGTATGACTGCACGGTGAGTTTGAATTACCCTTTTTTCTATTTTCTCTCTATCAGCTTCGTTTATACAGGCTTAATAAAATTTAAGATATCTTGTAAATTGAACTTATTGTTGTTTAATTTCAACACCCAAGTCGTTACTCGGAATTTAACCCGCGTCGGCGTTTATGGCTTCTCAACTATTGCTGTGAGTTGTGACGTAATGTTTTAAAACCTATATTACTTTTGAATAATTTTTTTCTTGATAAACGTTTTACCAAAACTGGCTGAGTAGAGAGTTTATCGATTACAAGCAAACATTTAAATAGTCACACCTTTTGTTTTTGTAATATAGTTGACCTTTTACCAATAAATTGGTATATTACTTAAGCAAAAAAAATCTCAACTAACAATAAGTCTGGTAGTTTGTGGTAAAATTCGTTTAATCATATTGTGATCTTGTTTTCGTAAATTAACCTAACTTTTTCTTTTAAGTATAAATATTTAAAATAAATAAATATTTATTATAAATAATTCACACCTAGAAAAATAAATAAATTAATGATAGTGGCAATATAATTCAATTTGTTTATTTTTATTGGTATAGGCTTGCAAAATTTGGTATTCTATTTGTGATTTACATACACGGTTGGACTGATTATTTGCACAGATAAGGTTTACTGAAATTCACATCGGAGATATTCGCAATACCTCCGTACAATTTAGAATTTATAATAATTAATATGATATCAAAATTAACGAAAAATTAGAAGCTATATACATACACATCAAATAAGCGTAATAATGAGTCAGATATTAAAACAATATGAAAATATTTTATTATTTTATACATTTTCTCATTGTTATTTTGTTAAAATTTTCATTATTATTTTAATAAGCAAATTTGGTAATAAAATTAATATTAATTTTTATCCATTTTAATAATGTTTTTATATTACTATTATTATCAGACCAAAAACGAAAATAAGCATTTCTACAAAATTTAGAAATGCGTAAAGATTAATTATCTTGTATCGTGTAATATATAATTAAAAAGAAAATTGGTTGTCTGTAAAGTCAGTTTACGGACGATAATTTTATGTGATAACGTCATAAAACATTGAAAAAAAAATTGCATACTGTTATGATTTGAATTGAATTATTATCACTAAATTATCATTATTTTGTATAATACAAAGGAGTTAATTGAAAATTAAATTTTATTCGATACATTAATATTTATTTGCACTCAGTAATTCAAATATTTTTCCTCTTCTACTCGGACGCATCTACCGATGGAGTGGAAGAGAGATAGATGCGTCACAAGTCGAATGCTTAGGCCGATCGTGCCTCTTTATCGCTTGTTCCGCGCCCTCACTCGCGGAACGTGACAATGAGTCATGCTTTTTCGTGCGTACAGCCGGCGTTCATCGATTTATAAGACGTTATCACGTCAAAAGTGAATGTAGACGGTGTAGGCCAGTGCTGAAACCTGTGTCGCGCAGGTGGCGCAGTACATCGGCGAGATGTGCCGCTACCTGGTGTCGGCGCCGGCGCGCGAGACGGACGCGCAGCACCGCGTGCGCATCCTCGTCGGCAACGGCATGCGCCCCGCCATCTGGCAGCAGGTCGTCGACAGGTAAACGTGCTGTGTGCCTATAATAGCTCAGCGAGGTCACGGTAGATCCGCACCCTATGATTGTTACAGGTGTAATAAAAATTTTAAAACGCGGTAACGTTTCTGTGTATTTAAATGTTGTTTTAAGTGACTAATTAATTGTATGTATCCGTCTGTAAACAACCAACTGCCTAGCGAATGCCTCTTCTCTGTATAAAAGAAGGGTTGGAGCTTAATCCACCACGCTGCTCCAATGCGGGTTGGCGGATAATTTCACTACCATGAGTAACGATCGTTATCAAGTGCCTATGACAATAACCAGGACCTACAGTTTTACGTGCTCTCCCGGGGACGATGGGGAGACCCACAAGGACATACACCCAGACCGATAAAGAAATATTTGTCCTACTATTGTAAGAAATATTTGTCCTACAAATATCTATCCCGAGCGGGAATCGAACTCGCGACCGTTCGCGCGCGGCTTTGAGGCGACTACTCGCACCACTACACAAGAGCGGTCACTAACGACTAATTAATTATAGTAACATATTTTAAATATTTATTTTTAGGTTCAAAGTTCCTCAGATAAATGAAATATACGGCGCGACAGAAGGGAACGCGAATATCAGTAAGTATTATTTATCTGGAGTATTTGTTTCCATTGTTTGATTTTGCAAAAACAAACATGAAACAACACATCAGTACCTACATATCTATGTACATATATACAAAGATAAAGTAATGGACTTTGTATTGTAAACTTGTTATAGTACTACGTGTTAGACAAGTGAGTCTAAATTTTATTCTCGTACAATAATTGTTTAAATATACCTACCTAATAGTAGTATTTATTAAGCCACTTATTGCACAATAACTATTAATTACCTATGTACATTCTAAAAATAAGAATAAATACCTATGTATTAATAGGATTTCCAGGCGTCCGGATAAAGCCGGACATAGGCTTTTTGATTGCGTGTTCAGCCAAAGTAAACGGTGGCCGGCTTTGGTGCTTTTTAAATTTCCGAAACGAGCGAGCGAGGGTTAAAAAAATTTGTTGATAAATGTTTATCTAATGTAATTTAATTTTGACTGGTTAATAATAAAGTACTTAAACTGATTGGGCATACGATTTTATTTATATTTCATTAGAATTTAACAAGATTTATGGTAGTAATTAAAAAATCTTGACTTTACATACAATTTTTTTGTCGTACCTATTAATACTGAGACAAAAATCCTCAATAATGTAGGATGTCCGGCATTTTTACCAAAATGTCCGGCCAAACTGGCTGGTCTTTCCGGCTATTAGTTGTGATGATCTGGCAACCCTGTGTATTAATAACGTTGAAGTCCCGCAAAGTAAACAGAATGAATAGAATGTACATAAATGTTTTACATATTAAATTATATGTAGGTATAAAAATTGAAGAATTGAGAACTGAGATCTATCGTCTGAAACTGTAAAAAAATTGTAGTGAAGAAGTACCTTCACTTCACTTTCAACTCGGAGGAAGCAAAAATATGAATATTAAACATTTACCTGTTTATTATTTACATTTTTTCTATTTAACTTGTAGTTGATATATTAAGTCGTTTTACATACAAACCTGTGTAATATTATAGGGGCTAGTTTAGTCAATGTTTTGGAAGTAGTTAACATAAAGATGCGTTTGCGCACTTTACGCGTCGAGTAGTTAAGGATGCATCGTGCATAAATATTTTTAAAGATCGTGCACACTATATATAATTGGACTGTGAATTAAAACACATTGTCTCGAACTGTTTACAAATGTTGCATTAAAAGTTAATTTTAAATGTCAACGACATTAAAATAGTTGGCAATTAAGCTCATCTAATAATAGATCGAAATAGTATAGTCTGTCGTCTGTACTATGTACCACGTGTTATTCTCATAACAGCTACGATGACGAATGATAGATTTCAAATATCGAGTTTGCAACTGTTTCGTTGTTTGGGCTTGGAACATAAAAATATTAAGTATTTATTTATATTATAAATATGAACTGAACTAAACTGAATCAGCCTAAAAACGTCACTGGGACGACGAACGACACGAAGCCATCTATAATGGCTTCTCCATATACATAGGAGAACGGCTGAAGCATAATCCAATAAGCTTACGAATTTACATATTTAAATATCTGAGATTTTTCATGAAGAATGCAAATTTGGTCCTGCATTTCGTAGATACTGCGAACATAATAAAATTAGGTATATATGCTTCGATGAAAGTATAATTGAAAGTTGGATAAATTATTTTGTAATTACTAAGTATTTAAGTTTCGGGCTATGTAGGGTCAAATACCAATGTATGTTGAAAGATATATTTTGTTGACCTGATTTTTCAATCCGTAATTAACTAACTAATCGCGTACTTACTTAAATAAAATTATCGTTACGTTATTTTTAAATTTTCTTCAATATTAATATTTAGGTCTTTCTATTTATTATATCCCAAATCAGGGAGGACTCTATTATTATTACTTCCACAGAATCCTTGTCATAAAAAGGAATAAAATATATTATATAATTAATAATACATAAATAAAGTTGAATCCTTAAAAAAAATGCATTTACAAAAGTTTTTTTGCTTACATAGTATCGCCGAACTTTGTGGAAAAAGATCAGAATCAAATTATAAGACTTATAATCATATAAATCAATTGAAAATATTTTACTAATTAACTTAAATTTAATTAAATTAATTTTTTTATTAATTAATTTAATTTAATTAATTTAATATATTCACTTGTAAGTAGGAATATAAAAAATCTATACTTAGGCGATAAAGCTAGTTTGTTTGTTCGAATTTGTTGATCGTTGATTGTACGTGTATTCTTTAGAACATTCTTTGTGTTATGTTTGTTGAGATGTGCTTTAGACTATTGAATATTAAGCAACAACCCAACAACACACCAGCAAAAAATAAAAAAATAAATTGGTTGATTTAAAAAAAAAAGTGATTAATTTGAATATAAAATATATTTTTTTGTTTATATTGTAATAAATAATATTGAGATAGTTGCGTGCATAAATAAAACTGATTTATTAGCTTATGTTTCAACCTTAAATAACCTAAAACATGAATGCATAGACAATGAACAGTCTGTAATTTTTCGCGAACGCCTCTAATACGTATTTTAAGGCTTTATGTACCTCTAATATATATTAAGTTTCTAAAGTATTACTCGTAATTATGTATCGTAAGTAGTTAATGTAAAACGTGTTAAACTCCAGTCAACGTGGACAACACGGTGGGCGCGGTGGGCTTCCTGCCGAAGCTGGTGCCCACCAGCCTGCACCCCATCGCGCTCGTGCGCTCCGACGACTCCGGCGAGCTCGTTCGCGGTCCCGACGGACTCTGCATTCGATGCCAACCAAGTAAGAGACCCTTATGTTGTTTTCTATTACTATAATTCAAATATTTTTTGACTCTTCAAAACAAATACTATTGGTTTAAGATGTGCAATAATTTAGTAGTAGTACCTAATACTTACAATTCACATATTATTATTATTATAAAATGACGTTTGTCTGTTAAGATAAAAAATCTCATATATGTATATCAGTAACATTGAAGTGTACACAACATTCGTAACAATAATAAGATGAAAGAAAAAATAAAACAATACTTCAATAAGCAATACTTGAAAAATAAAAGAATACTTAGAGAACTCACCAATAGATAATCGGTGAGTTTATTTATAAAGACTGCTAAGGAGTTCCCGAAAATGTCGATACGAGGCACGAGCTCATACATTTCGTTGTATTTTCTACAAATTATATGCAAAATCTTATGTATAGACCTAGTTGTAAATAGACTCTAACTTTAAAAATAAAATAAAAAATAGTGTTATTAAATCATGTTCTTAAAAAACACATATGTATATAAGTACCCAATTCTTAGTTCGTAGAAAACATATATAAATGTATCAATAAAATACTACGTCACCTTATTTATTTAGAGATTAAAAAATGAGTAAAATAATGCTTGTTATCAACTGGTACTAATTACACAATGTACGGATATAGTTTTCCGGTACCTCTACGTTCGCTTAACGGAATATACTTATCATACGATTGTTCTTTATACAATTATAATTATTATTGTAATTTTTATTTACTAATTTTATTTAAATTACCTTCGTACCTGCATCCCACAGCTGGGCAAAGACCTCTTCTCTAGGAGAAGGGTTGAGGCTTAATCCACCACGTTGCTCCACTGCGGGTTGGCAGATAATTTTCTCTATCATGAGTAACTATCATGTATCTATGACAGCAACCGGAACTGACGAATTACGTGCTCTCCGAGGCACAGTAGGAAGACCCACAAGAATATATACCCAGAATAGAAAACCAATCTTTATACAAATACAAATATTTGCCTCGAGCGGGAATCGATCTCGCAACTGACGACGTCGAGGCGACTACTCGCACTGGTACACCACAACAGTTGACTTTCTATACTAATACAATGAATTTAATAACAATGAGAAAAGTTAAAAGTTATAAATGTTAGTCAAAGCTTATAAGGTTGACAGTGTGTCTATACGAGTTATTAAAATATTTTAATGAGGTGTTCTGTATTCCAGACGAGCCCGGTATGTTCATCGGTCTTATCGCGCAGGGCAACGCGTCACGAGAATACTACGGCTACGTTGACAAGGTAAGTTTTTTATTATCCTGTAGGTATAGTTGAATTATAAAGTATCTAAAAGTTCAAGAGTCGATTTTGTCTTTGCATGCGTAATCGTGAAACTTGGAATACATTTTTTTTTCATACCTATTAAGGTTAATATTTTATAGTTACGTAAAAATTATACTATCCGTGAATTGCGGTTTTTTTAATTATATTTGGAATAATAGGGAAATTAAATTAAATTTATAAGAATATTTATTTTTACTTCAAAATATATTATTATAACTATTGTTATTTATGTGCTCTTAGCAGGGGAACATTTACAGTTTACATTTACAAATAGTAGAGGACGATTGGAGGTTAATGCACTATGCTGCTCCACTGCAGGTTGACAGATAATTTCCTTACTATGATTGCTCATAGTAACGATCGCTCGTGGAAACAAATATTTTACGAAATACAAACATCAGGCCCGTGTGGGAATCGAACCTGCGAATGCCGGCGTTAAGGCGATCAGTCGGACCACTACACCACAACGGTATTTTGAATAATGTTTAATCTATACTAGCTTCTGCTTGCGGCTTCTCCCGCGTAGATGTTGGTTATCGCGACCAAAAAAAAGTATACTTCTAAAACCTCCAAGAATATGTCTACAACATTTTATGATGATCGCTTAAGTAATTTTCGCGTGAAAGCGTAATGCTGGGTAACTAACGGGAAACGTCAATGCCTATCATCGCGATAAATAATGCGTTAACTTTTAACGCACCAAAGCGAGTGGCTAGACTTGAACGTTCAATGTGAAGGCGCTAATTACTATACCGTCACTTGAACTATCACCGAACGTCAAACGGCAATTTGAATGCCGTTGTCGAATTATCGCGTTTAGTAGTGGCTACACTACGTTCATCGCGATATTAAATGGCATTTTCCGTAAGTCACAAACTTACTTTCGCATTTGTAATATTGTACGATGAATGACCGTCCCGCCAGAGCGACAGCAACAAGAAGCTGGTCCGCAACGTGTTCCGGGCGGGCGACGCGGCGTTCGTGAGCGGCGACCTGCTGGTGGCGGACGAGCTCGGCTACCTGTACTTCCGCGACCGTACCGGCGACACGTTCAAGTGGAAGGGCGAGAACGTCGCCACCGCCGAGGTGGAGGACGCCGTGCGCGCCGCGCTCGCGCAGCGCGACTGCGTCGTCTACGGCGTCTCGGTGCGTACTTGCGTACCTACTGCGTGCCGCCACTCGCTAACGGAATAATTTGTTTTCTGACTTTAGAAAGTACCTCTATTTTTAAATTAATTTTATTATTTTTTAATACAGGACGTACCCGTACTACGTAACCCATTTTTTTACATCTATGTACCCCCTCCCCCATCGGTGACCACCCGTAGTATTTGCTAAGACCCCTTCTCAAATTTTCACGTAGTAATTTATAAATATAATTTTTTTGCAAGCAAAGATAAAAAAGTGTAATCAGTAGTAGTACTAATAGTTTAGTGTAGTGTTGTCGCCTGTGAGTTTAAAAACCGCTAAACGCTGCGCGCCATATATGAATATAGCTCGAAAAAGTGCGAAATTTCTCTAGACGGTATTAACTACGTGACTTCCCCTCTGAACGGGACCTGTAGTATGAGTGCGTTCCCTAATATTCGTAATGTCGTCGCAGATCCCTCAGACGGAGGGCCGCGCGGGTATGGCGGCCGTGGCGCTGAACCCGGCAGTGGCGGAGAGCGCGGCGGGCGCGGGGGGCGCGGGGGGCGCGGGGGGCGCGGGGGGCGCGGGCGAGCCGGCGGCGTACGCGCGGCGGCTGGCGATCGCGCTCGACCACGCGCTGCCGTCCTACGCGCGCCCGCTCTTCCTGCGCTTCGTGTCCGACATCGAGATCACAAGTTAGTACACTAGCGACAGTATCGGTATCGAACACTGTGAACCCATTAGAGCCTAAGCACACGGCGTATTTTAAACGCACAGACAACGCGCAGATGACGCGCGTATACGCGCTTCAAACGAGATTCGAACGCAACCTTGTACCCTACGCACACGGGGCGAGCATCAAACGCGCCTCTACTGCGAGTATACGCGCAGTTACAGCCATACAGACGTACTGTAGTCGCCTGTAGCTTCCGTGCGATTGGTGAGCTCGCGCCTCTACTCTGCCCCTTCTCCGCTCCTTTGTAGGCGCGTTTGAAGCAATGCGAACGCAACAATCAGCATCTACGGGCCGAAAACGCGGGTGCCTAAAACGCGCGTCGTCTGCATGTTTCAAATACGCCGTGTGCTATGTCTCTTAGGTTTATGGTTTACGCTCGAACATTCGTGAGCTGACTCTAAGTAGCAATCTGAATCGCATACAAAGCGACAGACGCGCATCTCGCATTATATTCTCTAGCTACCAATCCTTCGCTAATCGAACGAAATAGCATAGAAAATATTGCAAACCGTATTTAATACGCTAAATAATAAAGCTTTATCTCGAAGGCAAAAAATTGGAGAGAATAACTCACCCTCACCCCAGGCCATTTCTCTCTTTATAATATGCAGTTGTTAAAGGAAAAACTATGTAGTTTTTAAACATTTTTTTTCTGTCACTATAGCCGAAAGAGAATTTGAAAATTGATGGCAATGTTATTATTTTACAGGTACATTTAAATTAAAGAAGTTGAAATATCAAAAGGAAGGTTTCGATCCAGACGTGATCAAGGATCCACTGTTCTTCAGATCGGGCCTGGACTTTGTACCGCTCACTACGCAGCTCTTCAACGACATCTGTAACGGTCGTGTCAAACTATAGACACCCTTCTAGAGAAAACTATTTATATGCGAAAAAGTCCATTCGTTGTATTAGAATCATTAAAAAATCTACCGTGTAAAGTGTGCCGTATTTAAGCAAAATATTGTCACATATAACACTTTTTTCGGTTTGCCGCGTGATCTGTTATGATATCACTGATACATTATTACATCACTCATTGTTTTTGGTTGTGTAAGAATGATTGTAGCGAATGGACTACAAATGTCTTGTGACTATGTATAGTTAGATTAACACACAGTTTCGTTCGAACGGTTATACCTACTCCCATAAAGGAAATCGTTCAAATAAAAAAAAACATTGGATGATGTTTATAAAAGGGATAAATAAAAATATTAATTGACCCCAAGGGAGTATTCTTGAAACACAGAATTAATTAAGTTCACATAGAAGAAGAAGTTCGTATTTTATATTTGTTTGCAATTTTGGTCTTATTGGTGTACAGGGAAAAGATTAAAAATATTAGTTAAGGTATCTACGGTATATCAAGTCTAGTAAATTGTGGTCTGAGACCAAGTTTGAATATTGCAAAAATCAAATAAAATATGCAAAATTTTCCATTCGCTATTGATATAGGCTTTGTATATCTGTGCTGTGATCGAAAGGTTTCGTGTAAAGACTTACGACTTAAAATTCAGATTCATTCTATACTGTAAATTATTTATTGACAATACAATTGCTAGTCAATTTAGTAGGTACATCATATCATAAACATTTTTATTAGTCACAATTTAGATTGAATAGTAAACATTTTGTACTTAGTTTGCTATAGACACTCCTTTAAATATTATTCTCTTTTCAATATATATACCTAACTACTGAAACATATTGGGTCTCAGATTAGTCGCATTTTATTGCTTGCTGAGATTTTTATTTGCATATATCTAGCAAATTGGTAAAATATATTTTTCAATCTGGCTCATAGTGTACAAAGTTGATATATTTTATTCATGCAATTTTTTTTAATGTATTGACTAATTTATTTTATTTTGAATTTTGATTGTTCTTGTTGGATGTAATAAATGGAAAAATCATTGTATAATGGTTAAAATAAATGAAGATGATTTTTTTTTTAAATATCAGTGTAATTAATGTTTTTAGATATTATGAACCTAAATATTCTGTATTTCTGATAAGCAATATTGATTCATTATTACAATTAAATTTAGTGTTTTAGCACCTACCGTTTCTAGTTAAATTGTAGATAACATTCCGCAGTCTAGTCTATTAAGTTCTGTTTTAGGGTTCCTATATTAAATATTCATTAATTAATATTCATTTTCGAATACCTACAGGACGCATAGTGAAGTTTATAATGATAGATCTAATTCGTGCCTTGTTACAAGGACCGCATAGGAAAAGTACTAACTGCTCGAAAAAATACTGTAAGTTGTAAATAAAAACCTGGAAAATGCTTTGATTTTTTATTTTATACCTTTATCACATCTAGTATTTTACACTCGTTATATATGCTACATAATTTACATACATCTAAATCTACAACAACTCGGTTTTTACGGCATTTCCTGCCTCGCACTACCACTATATGGAACCAGCTGCCACTTACGTTATTTCCGAACCGATACGACTTAGGGACGCACCTAAAAGGCCGGAAACGCACCTGCTAATCCTCTGATGTAGTGGATGTATATGGATGTCACTGTTATTTACCACCAGGTGAACCGACTGTCCGTTTGCCGCCTCTTCTATATATTAAAAAATACATATCTGAATGATCGAAAGCCGCTGTTCAATTAATAGAGGAAGAATTTACGTTTTTCATATGTAGCTGTAAATTAATTAAAAGTCTATAACGGATTTTATCGCGTTTATTTAAAAACTTTTTAAAACAGTTTAATGATTTTTTAATTTATTTCCCGACGTTTCGGACCCTTTACAGCGTCCATGGTCTCGGGGGAATAGTCCTCGTTATAGATTTTTAATTGAATGAGTTAAATTCGCGTAAATATAAGAGAACAGTATGTAGCTCTAACATAAATCTAAAATTTAATGACATATAAACTTCAAAAAAACGAATTGACTTTTTTGGTCGGACTCAACAATAAATTAATATAATCTCTGGTCTTCAGATATAATATCAGGACAATATTAAACATGTAGTTGTTTAATGAAAACCCCATTAAAATCAAGTCAGTAAATTTAAGCAAATCTTGAACATACACGAATTCATACGCATCAAACTTTTTCAAGAACCAGTGTTTTTAATACTTTGTAGATAAAAATGTTCTTGTAAATCATTTAATACTAACTGTGTCTTTTCCACGATTAAGTTATTCAGCATAATATACAATTTTACATTATTTATTATGGGTGTGTTTGACATAAAAAGCGCTTGTTAGCGCTGAGAAACGAACTATACAGTTGTCGGCCAGGACACGTTTGGCAATGAGTATATAAACGTTTGGTAACTTCAATACCGCTGAAACAATAATAATTCGTGTCGCGCTCGAAAAGAACGGTTTCTTTACTCATGTGCCGTAGCGACAGGAGACCGAGATCAGAGACAGAGACAGGAGAACGCAACTCGCTGTCGAAAAAAGAGACAGACCAGTCGCGGTCGCGTGTCGCCAACCGCCACCGTAAAAGATAGCTATTTAGCACTGTCAAGTGCTTACCGCTTAGCGATCGCCATTTTACTTACAAGCGCACCCTAATGCTTTTTTCTTCCAAACACAGGGAATGTTGTTTGTTTCGACAATGAATAATAATCGTAACCATCAAGTTATAAAAAGTTAAATTTTGCATAAGTAATACATATATTTATATACAGTGACATTATTCAAAAGGTTTAAAAAAAATACGTATAATTTAAAAAATACCATTTATTTAAAGAATTAAAATAGATACACTTTATTAAAAACAAGAAACAAAAATAACGTCAATAAAGAACAAAAGATCGATTACAAATACTTTTCGTTTTGAGCAAGCATAAAAAAATAACTGCGATAAAGCTGCTTAAATCAAGTAATAAACAATATTTACATTACAAATTTTATTTCTAACTTACGATTTCGACTCGAATAACTTTCAATTTCTAAGACTAGAATAATTTACACAAAATCATTGATGTACATTCGTGTAATAAGTGCTAACAGCTACCGATTACATACAGACAAGTGGGAATCAGATCTCATTCATATAATATAAAACATGCCGTATAAATATTCGATTTTAAAAATAAAATATGATCCAAATGGTCTGTCCGGAACTTACAAAAATTTATTTTGAAAATAGTATATTAAAGTACAAACATAGAAAATATATAAAGTAAAATGGATAACTTTTATAGCAAAAAAAAAGCACTAATTTTATTTTTCTACATGTCAGAACAAATCTATTGATGTACAGGAAGCATCGCTTGTGTCAACATTACAGATAACTCCCATTAAATTGTATAGCGGCAGTGTTTACTTTATATATATATATATATATATATATATATATATATAATATTGGAGCCATATCTGAACCTTTTAACGAACAAAAGCTTCATTCCGTTATGAGATACAACGATTTATCTCAAATTATTTAACAGAACTTTGTCAACTATCGATATTAAAGATTATTATACTTATCAAAATCATGATCTGTACATATTTATTTTGACTAGCAACTATTAAGGCATTATTTTCGAATATTTATCTATTATTAATTACATGATTAAATACAAAAGTAAAAATTTACAAAGTACATTAATGTGGGTTAATCATTATATCATCGTCACGGTTATACAAACACACGCGATATATTTAATACTATATGTAAAGGAATGTAAAAATTAATATTTTAACATAAAAGTGTAAATAATTATTAATATCATATATATTCTATAAATATCACAAAAGAGTAAGTAAATAACAAAAATTATAACGTATGTTAAATCAATTACAAACTAAGTATAACACTATTCAAAAAACATATTAATAAACACTATTCAAGTTGAAACTCAATTACATTGGGCTTTATGCTTTTATGATGTCTTATAGAACCATTCTCTCTCATTTAGCTTAAATTGAATATATAGTTCATACTACTTTACAATTCCATAACGTAAATATCTTACAGTCTAGAATTTATTGCACATTTACTTCATTCTACTGTCCTTCTGACATTTCATTAAAGGTGTTAAAGGCGGTTATAAAACATAATTATAATTCTAATAAATATTGAGATCGTAAATATCAGATATCAGAGAGGTAATTTAATTTGAAAAATATATTAAGACAATAATCGACATAATAATACTGGACTTCGGGTGTAATACAAAATTCACGAAAAGTGTCCCGAGTAAACTTATAAATACGCCTATATATGTGTATTTTTATAAACAAACTATAGCATTGTAATGTATGTCTTAGCTGATTACTTTACAGCTTAATTTTGCTTGCAACAAGCTGTCCGCCTATGAACTCACATTAGGCCGAGAAATGCGTATCAATTTCATAAAAATATTGTACTCCCTCTCTGTCTTATGCACGCGTAGCGTATTAGAAAGGGACAGATATATATGTCTGTATACTTTTTGTTCATTTTGGTTTGTTACGCCATTTGTTTTTAATATTAATTGAATTTTGGATGAAATACTATGTTTCTAAGCGAAATAATACTTTTATATCGTTAATAAATGTTTATTTCCCAAAAATATGATACACCATCATCTTTTCTCACTTTAGTCGGGTATTTTTTTGCAAGATTTCACAATACAGAACTGCATTATTGACGACGAGTGTTCAGTCTGATGACCAAAAACAAACTGACATGCGATTGTACGACTTTTTGCATTTTGGAACTCTTTTCGTTCGGACACTTATTAGCGCTGAGCCGAAGTCCATAGTATTATTATGTCGATGAAGTCAATACGATTCAAACGGTGTTCAATTGCTATAAAATACTAGAAGTGGTAATATAAAAATTTACTTTGTTTCTGAAGTGTCAGTTGAAATGTCTCGATCCGTTGTTTTTTAAAGAAATATTCAGACGAACAAAAGGTGTCATATGATGATGTTTGGTTAAAGCACGATAAGAAACTATTGCCGTAGAAACTATATCTATGAACATAATAATTTATGAGGGACAATTCAACAACTTCATTAAATTATGAATCGTGATGCACTGTAGTGCTATTATCTCAGCTATTTATCATTAGTAAATCAGATCAGCTGTATAATCTTTGCGAGTTTTGTATGTCCTTTGATAAATAAGCCCATAAGATATGTAAGTAAAAAAAACTCGTCACTTTTAATAATAAAGCAAACCAAAACTAGCTACATATTGGAATCCTTATATTTATAGCAGAGCAGCTCTCATCATCACACGTGGGGCGTCAAATGTCAACTGGATACTCGTAATTTCGTTAATAAGTTAATACAGTTGTAAGTTGTGTACCACTAGACGGCGTGAGACGTCAGTTAGATCGCATTATTGTATAAAAGTTGTACATAACTATTTGTGAAATTGCAAAATAACGAAGAAAAACAATCCATACTGGTCGTTTTAGTCCTCCTAACACCAGAGGGAACAAAAAAAAAAAGTCGTAAAGAGTTGATCTACGTAGTAATAATGATTCATAAACAAATTCGAGACCAGCGATTTTACTAAGGTGGGCAAGGTGTACTCTTCTGACTACGCCTACGAGTGTCTGCCCGCGTGTCGCGCGTGCCGCTCAGGCGGCGCGCGAGGGGAACCAGGCGGCGAGGCCGGAGCGCGCGGGCAGCGCGGCGCGCAGCAGCGCCTCCTCGTGCGCGGACAGGCGCAGCAGCGCGGCGAGCGCGCGCGTCAGCTGGCGCGCCTCCAGCTCGCGCGCCGTCAGGAACCGCAGCACCACGTGCTTCAGGTACCTGCGGCCAGACGACTCGTGAGGGGCGCGCCTTACTATACTCCGGTCGTGAAGCAGGAACAATTTCGTACATTTTTGTATTAAGGGTGGTTTATGTTAAATATTTGAAGGATAAAAAAAAAACTAACTTATTAAATTAATTATTGTTATTATATACATTATTTATTTTATTTTAGTATAGGCTTAGGCTCTGAGTCTAACCGACCATTTTAAAATGAAATAAGCAATGAGTATAGAAAGAACGATTCAAAAGCAGGTGAAAGATTTACAATCCCTTAGGGCAGCGGCAATTGCATCTGTGTCAGCGAGACGCATTATATTTACGTGGGAGTGACAGAGGCAGGTAATATAAGGTCAATGAACGAAATTCCTCTTGCTTCGCGTCCTGACTATAGTCAAGTCCACAGCTTCGTGCGCGCACAGATTCGCAACCATAATTTATATGACGATTACTTTCAATACGAATACGTTCCGTTAGCGACTCTTATTAGTTTTTGGCTGAATATTTAATAGACTTACACGTTATTTACTTTAGCAGTACAACTATACATTTCTAAAAATAATAGCAATTGATTAGGTTCTGAAATATGAAATAGACGTTTTATCGAACTAAACTAACTACTTTCGACAAAACGTCAAACGAAAATGAAACTTTTACAAACTAATGTATACACGTTATAGTGTCGATAACAAACCGTTGTCAAGTTATAAAAGATATTCCAATAAAAAATATATTAATAAAATTTTGTTTGTCATTCTGTCCGACACTGGTCTGGCGGCATTTTTGTTTACGCATCCGCTAAAACGTATGCACGAGCAGTGTATAGTAGGCAATTAAAAAAAATCACACCTTACATTTTACTTTTGCGTACTATTTAATATTTATGCTACGTTAAGCGATTTCAAAACGATCAGATGCTCTTTTAAACGCTTTACGTTATTGTGTGTATATAAAACTGATATAGTTTATAAAACTGATTAATTTTTAAACTGCAGTGTCAATGGGTTTTTACCCTCAGTTGCTTTTTGTTTCAGTCGCGTGAGTTTATATTGAGTACGTATTCAGTACCTACTGCCTGTCGATGAGTGACAATTTAATTGACAATCATTATGCAATTGTCAGGTATACTGGAATACAAAAGCGATTTAGCCCTAAAGATGTTTTTACTAGCTTCATAGGTGAAATCTCCTTTTTTCGGAGTTAATATATTATGATTACATGTCAATATACATCAAAAACTACTCACCGTCTACTAATGTCCTGCTCCTCTGCTGACGTAAGATCTGACTTACTGCTCTGTAGTTCTCTTTGTAGTGTTTTCTTCATATCCGATATTCGATTATCTAAAGTCTTAATTTTCTGAAATAAAGAAAAATAACATAATTATTCTTAACTAATGTGAGATCCGTGACTTCATCCCGTAATATAAAACTTTCCCAAGGATTGGGTCCTGTCATATTTCATCACAATCGACCCAATATGTTTTTTGTTGTTTTTGTTTACCAATGTGTAACAGACACAGTTACTTTCCCATTTATATTATTATTACATAAGGATATTAATATTAGTATTTTTTCTTTTTCATTCTTAACTAAATAATTTATCACCTTATTTTTATCACAGATTTCAGTTTGCAAGTCTTGTATATTTCTTTTAAGAGCGTTCTCACTTTCGGTCAATGCATCGATTCTTATCTTCAATTCTTCCATTTCTTTTAATCTAGACGCCTCGTTCTCTTTTATTATCATACATTCCGCTTGATTCTGAAAATAAATTGAAAATAACAATGTATATAAAATAAAACAATTATAAAATACTATAAAACATATATGATTGAAGTCAATAATTTAAAACAGATATCATATAGTCGGTAAATATCTAGTTTATGAGACAAAAAAATGTGTAAATTACAATGATGAATGATCTGGTGTAGTGGATTTCCGCTCGAAGACAAATATTTGCACTTGTGCAAAATTTATCTGTAAAATTAATTTATATGTAAAATTTTGTTCTATTGATTTTTCCCCAGTCATAATACACTAAGTTTTATTATTATTATTAGGTGTTATTTTCGCTTAATGCTAATTACTAAGTTTTATCACGATGTGACAATTGTTGAAAATTGGTAATATTATGTCTAAAAGAAGTCGAAGTTGGGTAATAAAATAAATAATAGTATATTTTTTTACTATCTCCGCCAAAAGTTCGAGTTTTGTCCCTGTGAAATGGACAAAGTGACTTTTTTTCCCCGCTTTACAGGGATAAAATTCGAGCTTTCGGCCCAGTTACGAAAAAAGTGACACTTTTTTCCCGATTCACAGGGACAAAACTAGAACTTTCGGCTTAGGTAAGAAATAAAAGTACCTATGTGCAACACGGGACGAAAGTACTACATCCTTTCCCACATGTTTGCCACTCTCGGCTCGGCTCGGGTGGTAATTTCGCATGCGGGGCAGAATGTATTACTTTCGTTCCTTGCGACACAATACGTTAGTCGTAGAATAGTGCCGGATCTTACAAATTTAAAACTTTGCAGGGCAGACACTTTAAACAACTATGTTGTTGTTGTTGTATGTTTTGTAGGTGTTTCGGCATAGTTGTAGAATAGCGACGGATCCCACAAAATCGAAACCACACAAAGCAGACATTTCAAATATACTACAACAACAACATAACTGTTTGAAACGTCTGCCCTGCATAGTTTCAAATCTGCAAGATCCGTCACTATTCTACGACTATGACGAATAATATTAATACCTCTTTGTGCTGTGCGATAACTCCTTCTAGTTCAGTTATTTTAGTTTTCAGTTCGACAATTTCAGTCTCCAAGTAACGCACATTGCACTGGCTCATTTCAATGTTTTGAGACATGTGTGCATTGCGTAGCAGTGCTTCGTCTTTTTCCCGTTTTTCCCTAAAAAAAATTAATATTTTAATAGTCATTTCATGTGTTTGACTATATGACTAAATTATGAAAATCAATGAAAATACGTTAGGCAAGAGTACGAAAAAAAAAAACGATTCATACAATAATTAAAAAGTATAAAAATTAACCTAATTGGACGTTTATTTAAATTTGTTTATTGCGCAAAATTGGTGTCGAGTACATAAAATTAATAAAATTTTACATAACCTTCAAAGAGTATTATCAACGATATAATTATTTTAGTGCAAGTTCTGACAAATCCTTGTTAAGAATTTGACCATTTATTACATAACTTAATTTCTCTTAAGTTTTAAAATGTGAAATAAAATCATTTACTTAATGAGTCTAAATTGGCATAGTAATTAGGTTTCAGAACATTTTCATTGGCATTTTAAGACGCCATTAGCGTCATCTGCCTTCAACTTTTCTTAAAACATCACTAAAAACTAGTTTTTGTGTAGTTTTAAAATTAATACTCGATATGTTGGACGTTGTTTTAAAGTAAAACCTAATGTGTTACACTGAAACAAGATCTTTTTCACGGCATTTTAACCTATTTTCAAATTTAACCCTGGTTTTAGGATCTTGTCAAAAATGCGTTATTTACGTTGAATTTGAAGCAATGGAAGATTGCACCGTTCATCCTATTATAAATAAAAGGACAAACATCTACTAAAGTGTAAATAATTTTTAAATGCTCTTTTTCCTGAATGTTAGTATCTACATGCAACATAAGAAAAAAAAATCGATATATTTTCATTTCATTTTTTGCATATAATCTCACAGCTTTGGCAGCATTTTAACGGTGAAAAATCGCTTAAAATCGAGTAAGTAATTTTAGAACTTATTGTTTACACACAAACATAATTATATTTCCTCTTTGTAGTATTTGTATAGATATAGGTAATATTATAAACAGTTAATAGTAATGGCAATAATATAATTTGATATTCGACTTACCTGTCAAACTTCCTTTGTATGTCAACATAGTCATGTTGCATGTCAGTCATCATAGAGTTGAGGTGGTTGACTTCGACCCTCTGTTCGTCGTAAAGCCTGTTCGACTTTTCAATCTTTTCTTGCAATATCTTCACTAACGTCCTTTCGTTTTCTAAAGCCTCCGCTAGTTCCCGGTTCTCCTCCGTCAGCGCTTCGATACGGCTCTCAAATTCGGCTGTCATGTCCTATAATGAAATTTAGAATCGATACAATTAATATATATTTTTATTAATGTTAGTTATGCAGTTATAAAGCAATCATTTGCCAGAAAGCATTAAATATCATTAATAAAATATCATAAAATTATCTAAGGGTATATAAATATATATGCCAATTATATTAATGTATATAATTCTAGATATAGAAAGCGAATAGAATATGAGCAAATATTATTAGGTTTTTTATAGGACACACAATTTAATATTTCGTTTCAATTAAAATTGTCAAAATTAAATAATTGACCTAAAAGAATAAAAACTACGTGGAAAAGGCATTGTTTAAATCTAAACCTACAAATAAAGCGCCCAATACACTGCAGTATTAAATATTAATTGCTGTCAACCACCCAGTTATAGCATGTATACTAAATACGATAAAAAATAAATTAAATATAATTACAACATATTATTAAACAAGGTACGTCTGTCTGTCTGTTCGCGATAAACTCGAAAACTAATGAAAGGATTTTCATGCAGTTCTCACCAATAGATAAGAGTGATATATGTGGAAGGTTTTGATGTATAATAACATATGTTTTATACTTAAAAAATATCTATATATATATATATCATCAAAATATTTATATAAATGAAAAAAATATCTGTCAAGGTTTTGTGTAGATTGGTTGAAATAATCATTGTTGAAAACGCTGCCTTAGTCCCTTTGATAAATAACAAAACAATGTACCTATCGTGAAATTATTCGCCATTTATAAGTCTACAGAAAATTCCTCGATGACATATCTTTTAGGAATATTATATACTATACCCATTCTAACTTCTAACCAAGGAATTTATATCATATCTGGAACGCTCACTTAATAAAATTGTATATTCAAATATGCACCTTGAAATAACCGACATAAAGTTGACATTTGTTTCCAACATGTAAAGTGAAAAAAGCGTTCCGAACATTTCGTTGACTACTCGTATTTTGTCTCTTTCTTACGAGTTGCCTTGAATCCATGGTAGAAAGAGATACAATCCTTGTCTTAGGAACGTGTTTTGAGTGCACGTACGCATTCCAGTTTGTATATAAATTCCTTACTTCTAACAAAATTTTCACATACAATGCGGTAATTGGAAAGCTATTTAGACAGATACGGTATTAATCGTTATAAATTTAAATACATTAGTTACCTTAAACACGTAATGCATATTATGATAATCATTTATACAGCATATAATTTAAATGAATATCTTTTAAGTTATCCCAAAATGAAAACTAACGCGCGCGAAAATAAATTCAAGTGCGTATCTCACAGTGATGACGGAACTCGCTTGACTCGCTGACGCTAAGAATAATACACGTGCGAAGCCGGGGCGGGTCGTTAGTAAAAAATAAAAACAGAATTGATGAAAAAAACTACTAACATATATTTTTTTCATTTTATTTTTTATAAAATAATAAATAAAAGAATTTGTAATTAGTAAGCAAAATAACTACTACCCAATGTTAGCAAGAAGGTAAATAAAATATTCAAAAATAAAAAAAATAAACTTTATTTTATAAATGTGCTATGATAAAATATAAAATCAAAATCTGTTACGTGTGTAACACAAAGACAAACAAAATTAACAATAAAAATATAAGCTACCTATTTGCTGCTGTGATTGTTTACAGTCAACAAAAAAAAAAAAAAATGAATAAAAAACTCTTAAAACTTACGTGGAATGTTTAACTTCGAACAACTTAATAACATATAATGCATAAGGAATACGTAACACAACAGTCTAATCAGACTCGCAGTCATGTGATGTAGTACATTATCTTGTAGGTATCTAATTTGATAACATGACGAATACTAACAATACAATAAGTGTGCTATAAATTAAACTACACCAAAAAAAATGCAGTGCGCTATATATAATTTAAAAAATCCTAATTTATTAATTATTTCATTTATACATTTAGGTTTATGGATATTTTATATCCCAAAATATTATTATTATATTACAATTTTTTAATATTAATTTTATAATAATATATAAAATTTGAATGTTTAATTAAAAAAAAATGTTTAATAGAAACATAAATGTTGGATCTGCCGAAAATTATGCCATCTTACAAATACTAATAAGAAATATATCACAAATTTGTCTTATAATCAATATGCACGATAATTAAGTACATGATAGTAACAATGCAAATTAGGCACAATTTTTTATATAAAATACTTAATAATCAGTGTGGCAACCCTAATCGATTATCATTCATACTATAGTACCAACCGATAAAATTATAAATAGACAGTAAATATAATTAAAAATAAGTAATCGATTTAGAATTTAACTATAAATATTGCACACAAGATATGAAACTAAAATTTCGTAATAATGTTTTTAACCCTGTCATTAAATTTGTGTATGGCATCACAACATCGGAACCTATTATAGTTATATTTTAAAAACGTTATCAGTCGACAATTTATTGTTTATAGAATTACTTTATCATTAGTGTTTTTGTTTAAATTTATTCTTACAAGGGCGGATTTGCAATAGTGCCGTCTATGGGCGATTGCACTACACTTTAAAAAAATATAATTAAAATACATTATATGTCGCGCATGTACATTATCAGTGATCATGAAGTTTAACTTCAACTACAGCTTAAGTTTTAGAGGCATTCGCCAATATGTGAGTACGTCCAACATTATGAGCGCTTTCAATTTAGATTTGTGTTGGACTACTGGTCGTGGTTGATCATGGCCGTGTTCCGATATATACTGGAGCACTGCCCCAGTGCTCTCAGTACTGAAAATTCGTTCCGTTATAGACTGCCAGTACGCTGCCGCAGTATATGACGTCATCCGCCATGTTTGTGCTGAGAGCACTGGCGCTTTCGAGGTAAGGTGCTCTCAGTACTGACAGCGGGAATGATTGTTATTGTTATTAATTAATATTGTTAATCAAAAATATCCACAATATTCAAATAATATTTTTTCTTTTTGAATAGAAAACGTGTACATGATAAATATTTTCATTTGAAAAAAAAAGTCGCAAAATGAAGATGATAACAGTAGTCCAGTATACTGGACTTCGTTCCGTTATAAACAGTAACCAGTATAGCGCAGTATAGCAAACTAAAAAGGAACGGCTTCGCAGTATACTGAAATGACGTCACACCTTGCAGTGCTCCAGTATACATCGGAACACGGCCCATGTGATTATACCTCTGGTACAAGACGGTGAGCGGATAGCCATTCAAACTCGTACATGAACCGTCTAATTTTAATGCCTATACGATTTCTGAGCGATTACTTTTTAGTGATTTAGACCAATGCTTGGCTTATGTCAAGACAACTAATGAAACAAATGGTTTTTGCAATGTTGCTATACCCTGTACAAGATAGCTTGATCTTTTTGACAGATGTAAATTTTCTGATAGACATAACTTTGAAATGACGAACATATTATTTTCTTAATTTAAATGATTTTAAAAATTGTAAAAATATTAAAAAAATACATATAACACAAAAGTCCCTAAAGATTCAAGTGTTGTCCCAAAATTTTAAGACTTTTTATTGCTTCAAAGTAAAATTTAAATAGGAACACTGAAAATAATAGACGCTTGTACAATGTTACATCGGTGGGTCGGATTTTTGTTTCGACCGTTGTAACATTGTACAAGCGTCTATTATTTACAGTGTTCCTGTTTAAATTTTACTTTGAAGCAATGAAAAGTCTTAAAACTTTCGGACGACGCTTAAATCTTTAGGGACTTTTGTGTTATATATATATTTTAAATATTTTTACAATTTTTAAAATCATTTAAATTAAGAAAATAATATGTTCGTCATTGCAAAGTTATGTCGATCAGAAAAAAATTACATCTCTTCAAAAAGATCATGCTAACTTGTACAGGGTATAGCTGCCAAAAGAAGTGCGAAGGACTGTCCTCGCACGTTCTTGCATCGAGTTATTTAGTATAAAAATACAACTTGAATTTAAAATACAATAACACCACCATCACCGTGACACTAGCCGTCTAATTTGAAAGCGCTCTAATAAAGGCTAGTTCACATTAGGCTAGTCACTTAGTTGAGTAATTAGAAATATAGAAACGACATTTTACGATACTGTCTAAATCGTACGCACGCTAATTACTAAATAGTATAGAAGGTACTGTATACTCGAATGAAATGTTTATGTTCAAACACGTTTAGATACATACGCCGAGTTGCACGAAACAAATTTTAAATTTAAGTGTTTATTAAACTAATTTAATCACAAGAATCGTGATTATCTGTTGCACGAAACCTACATCTGATTAAGTTAACAAAAAAATTTAGTTTAATTAAAGACCTATCTAACGGATGATTAATTCCAACAGCTTTAAATTAATCATGAGATCAACTAATTTTAAGATTAATTACAACTTAACTAACGGAAAGTTAGCGACGGTTTCGTGCAACTCGCCGTAAATCACACGTACTCGACTAAATCACTAGCCTAGTGCAAACGAGGCATAATGATAGCGGTTCGCGCCCGCGACAGGAGAGACGGAGACAAGAGACCGCGACGAGTTATATCTTCCTGTTGTCTCTGTCTCTCTTGTCGCGGTCGCGTGTCGCGGGCGCCAACCGCCACCATAAGAGAAGTCCGTTGAGCGTGGTGGGGTGGTCGGAGCGGCGGTGACGCGGACTAAATGCTGTAGAGGTCAGAGTGACTCACGGCAGCGCTGTCCCGCGCGGCGCGCACGGCCCGCAGCTCGCGCGCCTGCGCCTGCGCCTCCGCGCTCAGCCGCGACACCTGGCGCCACACCACATGACTAAAGAAACGGAACAGAGACAAAGCGCCACGATACACTACTACGAGCTCGAGGCGCATGTGTGCGAGTGCTCGGACTCAGGGGCTGCAGTAATTGTCGCGTGTCGTTTTTTCATTTAATGACAATTTAATTATAATTTAAATAGTATTTTAATCTAATTTTAATAGTGTTTTAATATAAAAGTGTAAATATGGTTTACTGTACCGTATGTATGAACAATAATAGAAATAATAAAAACACATCATTTTTATATATCCTAAATTTTATCCTCCTGTGCCAACCCTAAGAAAATAGGCATACATTTTGCTAGCTCCTTAGAAGCTTTGTCTCTGTTCCGTTTCATTAATCACGTGGCCACATAACCGTCTGCTATATACTGATGCGAATCGAATACGTTGCTGTTACGTGATTCAATCGAATTTATTTCAATAATATTTTGTCGTTAGTCGCTTATCTCAAATCGATTTTCACTCTGATGACGCGTCCTAATGCTACTTTGGTGCGTTGTTGCTACTTTATATACTCATATTGATTTTCGTAAATTGTTTGCAGATATATACTACAATAATTTATTAAAACTGTTTAAAATTTTGCCGCATTGTTATGAGTTAAACAATCACGATGATGATCCTTTAACCACTTCAGATATTCATTTTATTAAGTTTGCAATCATAGGTATCTTATTCATGTATATGTATGTGTACTAATATTACGCTATAAATTCAAATAATAAATACTAGTATATTAACATAATATGAAAAACTTTTAAAATATAGGGGCAAGTGCTGTTCCTATGGACGCTTGTACCTGTGGACACAATCGATTCCGTCGAAATTAGTAACCCTAAAATTCTAATTTAAACCTGACCGTAAAGCTTTGTCTATGGTTGACTATTTGGACGTATTACCATCTTTGTTTTTAATATGGTTGATATTGTGCTGGTTATGAAAAATTTTTTCGTCAAAAAGTAAGTTTTTTTGCTTAATTTAAATGAGTTTTACCGTCAAAATACTTATGATATCAGATAGATCGTGTTTGCTGTATAATGGGCGTTGTTTATCGTTTAGTTGGTGGCTATCTCATGTCTTTAAGTCTGTTTTATTATTAAAGTTTGATCAGTTTTATTTTATAAGTCTCAATTTGTACCTGTGGACAAACATACGAGTGTACCTGTGGACTGTCCACAGGTACAAAAGTCTTATAATGTTTACTTACAAAATATGATCAGTCGTTTTACTTGATTTGTTATTTCTTATATTAAAGTCACCGGAACTTATTAAGAAACACCAACGGTTAATTTAGATAAATTAGATTACAGCAACCAGTTGAGCAGATTTCCAGCCAAATCTATCCTATCGGGAGGACTTCGATCGAAACGACCTATTTGCAGATCCTATTATTCAGACTATCACATAACCAATCTTGCTTATCCAGAAGGATAATCGGCTGATATCAGAACAATCTGGATTTCGCATTCCGCTGGATTATTCATCTAGAAATAACACCCGAAACCGTCCGCCCATTTGAAAAAGCTGGCCTACGAAAGTGTGCTCAACGTGGATAAAAGCCCGGAAAAACCATAATTTTGACTGACACGCCAGAAAAAGATATAATTCTAGGGGTAGCATTAAAAAAAAGCCGAAAAGAAAGAAATAGTAGGCCCGGAAAATGGACAAAAAAAACTCTGCTTAAAAAACAATTGTTATCAAAGCTCTTTCTGGTTCCTCCAAAGGCGATGCTAGTTGCTCAAAATGTCATCCAACCCCTCTGTTAGCTAATAATCTTTCTGAAACTGGTCCTTCCAAAGCACTTTTGAATAAAAACACTGAGAAATCCGGCAAAAAATGATTAAAATAATTTAACAAGAGAAGTTATCGTTTGTTAGATGTTTGAAGTGTAAAACTTATTCCAAAGACAAAAACCAAATACTATTATGTTGTTTTTGCAATCATAGCTATCACATTTGTTGTGTTTCGAAGTCATACAGATAAAATTTTGAGTCTGATGATGAGAGTGAAGATTTTCTATGCGTGGCCTGCATCGTATTAGACAACATGACGATAGTGATGAATTTACTGAAAAATTGCTTGAAGCTTTTCGTAATAAATATAATTAAAAATACTCTATTGTTTTTTACGTTTGTTTGAAGTTGTTTTTAGAAGTATAGGTATAATTTTTTTTTTTCAAATTAACTTCAACTGTCCACAGGTACAATTTTACTGTACATAGGTACAATCGTCTGTTGAACCTGTGGACAAATGTGGTGTTTTTTAAGAAAAGTGATTATTTTTGTAAGTATAGGTGATATAAAGACTAGAATTTTAGTTTAAGAAAGGCTGATTACCTCTTAAGATATGTGATATGTTAAAAATAAATAAAACTTATCTAATTCAGATATAAAAAATGTTTTATTCCAAATTCTGGAAAGTGTCCATATGTTCCGCACTTGCCCATAATAATATTTTCACAAATCTAATAGCAAAACAATGTCTGGTGTTTTTTTTTTTTTTTTAAATCAGTAACGATAGTGTACACACAGTACACCTATAATAAAAAATTAAAAAAACACTACAATAATTTATTGATCTATCTATGATATACTTTATTGATCTACTTAAGATGAAACTAACCTTAGCTTCGCTGTTGGCCAGATTTTGTTTAGTTTTCTCCAGCTCGGCAGCCATGTTGTCAATTTTCTCCTGTAACTCTTTTTTCTCCGCCTCGACTCTCCGTCTCTCTGCGCCCTCTTCACCCGCTTGTCGCGACACTCGCGCCACCTGACCGAATGTCTTCGAAAATTATTATCATAGAAATATACTTTTTAATGAATACTTAATAAAATGTGTGAGTATTATGACTTGTATACATTATACTTATTTTAATCATATTATATATATATGTATGTATTTTCATAAGTGAGATGAAATAAAAATATTTAATAATTAATTAGTAAGTGAGTATAATCATATAAAAATTAAAATAATATGTTAAACTAAAATATTTACAGAAAAAAAAACCATCAAAACAAATTATTATCAGTAGAATGTTTGTCAAAAGACATTGACGTTTAGAAGCATCTAGAAGTAAACAGGAATACAATTGTTAGAAAAAGTTCCGATGAATTATCAAAATTATAACTTACCTACAGAGTATTGAAATTTTTCTTCGTTATAACACCGTGCGATACGTTTACGAATCGTAAATAAAGTTCTTTTTTTGAAATTCATACAGATACCGATACGCATCGAGCAGTAAGAATGTAGCAGTCTGTTGAGTAAACCCTTTGCGCAGAAGGTATAAAAAAAAAACCAAGGTAGTGTTATTATGAAATTTAGTACTTACATTCTATCTATTACTTTTACTTTACATATCTATCTAATAGAATTCAACATGTATCAATAAACGGAACGATGTCTTCTGGATCCGTGCTAAAAATGGGCGTTCCACAAGGATCGATTCTAGGTCCTTTTCTTTTTTTAATATACATAAATGATCTGCCATTTTACGTTAAAGATATTTGTGATATAGTGCTGTTTGCAGATGACACATCACTTATATTTAAAGTTGATAGGAAAAAAGTAAATTATGATGACGTGAACAGCTCTTTATCTCGAATTCAGGATTGGTTTAAAACAAACAACCTCGTCTTGAACGCTAAAAAAACTAAGTGCGTTGTATTTTCGTTGCCTAATGTTAAACATCCAAATTATAATTTAAAAATAAATAACGAGAGGCTTATTGTCAATGATACTACAGTATTCTTAGGGATAAATTTGGACTCAAAACTTCAGTGGAATTCCCATTTGTCAGCCTTGAATGGTAGACTCAGCTCCGCAGCTTTCGCTGTTAGAAAAGTACGACAGCTGACCGACGTTGCTACTGCGCGTTTAATATATTTTAGCTATTTCCATAGTATAATGTCTTACGGTCTGTTACTGTGGGGTAATGCTACAGATATTGAGACTGTATTTATTTTACAAAAAAGGGCTATTCGCGGCATTTACGATCTTGGAGCTCGAGTCTCCCTACGGGATGTTTTTCCAAAGGTAGACATATTAACGGTTGCGTCGCAGTATATTTATAACAATATTATATATATTCACCAGAATATTCGTTGTTTTGAAATAAATAGTATTAATCGCGCTGTAAACACTAGAAGGAACAACAAAATTGTAACTCCAAGCTTCCGACTGCGCAAAGTAAACGTCTCCTTTCTGGGTTATGGTATTCGCATGTATAATAAAATCCCACAAACAATTCTGGAATTGTCTCATAATAAATTTAAAGAATTTATTAAGAAAAAGTTAATAGATAAAGCTTATTATTCGGTCCAGGATTATTTAGCTGATAAAGACGTGTGGACTTAGTGGCGCTGTATTTCATGCAAGCTGTTACTAATTTTGTACTAAAACACAGTTTATATATTATTTTCAAAAGAGTAACTGCGGAGTTTCTTGCCGATTCTTCTCTGCAGAATCTACATTCCGAATCAGTGGTAGCTTTACTTTTACAAAAAATAATAATAATCACTACAATATTAATTTTGTAAAATGACGATTCGAAAGTGCTCGTAGGGCCTATTTGAATAAAGTTATTTTTGATTTTGATTTTGATTTTGACATTATATCATCCGTTCGGATGATATAATGGTTATTAGGACTTTAGGTGTTTTAATGTTGGCAATAAGCTGTTTCAGAATCTTTTATAGAGGATTTAAAGCATGGGAGTAGATAAAATATTGTAGGTGATAAAATTGTGTGTAAGTATACTTCTTGCGACTGACTAAAAGCCGGTAATCAAGGAATGGTTTCTTGCTGTTTAATGTAAATGATATTTTTCATTTCTCTATCGTTCCGTCTAAGAAACAGTTATTATTTATGAATTATTATTTTTTAAATATGAAACCTTAAAAAAGTCGTTAATGCTTTAAAGAAAATAGGAAAAATGTTAATATTATCCATCCTCAATATCCAATACCCGTTTATCAATATAATATAAACTTGGTGTTTTGAAAGACGCGCGAACTTGTTATTCAAATTTTCGCGAAAACAGTACAGAATGTGTAATTGATTTAAGTCAAGTGCGCATTCATTAAGTTCTGTCGTTTCCAAAAATAATTAAAAATAATTTGCCTCTACTAATATTTATAATTATATAATGTTGTACTATTAAACGATTATTACTCTAACATATAACAATGAAATAAAAACTCTCTAATTAGACTTTTTATGGTCTATTTTATAAGGGATTGCAGACAATTAATTTTAGATAAATATTTTATAAAGTCTGTGGCGCAATCTTTTGCCGATTAGGTATTCATTCACCAAGGAATTTATATCATAACTGGAACGCACACTTAATAAAATTGTATATTCAAATATGCACCTTGAAATATTTTACATAAGTTTGACATTGGCTTCTAACATGTAATGTAAAGTGAAAAATAATTCCGAGCATTTCCTTAACTACTGGTGTTTTGTCTCTTTCTTACAAGAGTTGTCTTGAATCCATGGTAGAAAGAGATGCAATCCTGGCTGTGAGCATTCCAGTTTGTATATAAATTCATTGGTATTCACCTAATCGGCAAAAGATATTGAAAAAATAAATACCCAGACTACTTAATATTAACAGATGGCAATACAAAAAACCGATCAATCCTATGTTGTTACTAATATTCGAGGCAGGGGTTTGTTTGTTTGTTTGAGTGCTGTAATCTGTAATCCTATTGGTCCGATTTTTTATTTTACTTGAATTAAACTAGTCCCAATGAAACAAAAAATCAGATCAGTAGGGTCTTGAAATTAACACGTACAAACAAACTATCAAATTATAATACAAATAAGGTATAGTTATAAATAGATAGTAAGTTAGAACTCAGCTAAGCTAGCTAGCATCTTAAATATGCAACTTTGATTTCTGTGACAGTTATGCAGCAGTTGTCACTCGAGTAACTATTATTATCGCTTTGTTGTATGTGTACAGTCCAAAAAAATACAATTCTTGACATTTTGATGCAGAGAAAAAGGAAGTAAGATATTTAAAATGCTACATACAAAAAGTTCATTGACTATGCCTCCTATCAAACACTATATGACTTATAACATGTTTGTTTTAAAATTTATCCCAAATAGAGAAAGGCAAAGGACTATATTCCATACAGCCTAGTCTAAATTTGTAAATTTCATTCCGGTCTATCAAAAGGCTGGAGCCAAGTCTGAAGTTACTTCATTTTTCTTCTGATTCCAACATAAAACATTTTGTAAGCTAACCTGAGTCTCCAGAGAAGCGATCTGTCCGCTCCACGATGTCTTTACGTCATCGAGCGCCACCTTAGCCTCCTGCAGCTGCCGCGTCAGCACCGCCCGCTCGCGGCACACACGATCGAATTCCGAGCATCCTGTCGCCTTTAATTCTCGTTTGTCTGTGGGTTATTTTTATTATTTTTATAGGACAAGCATGTATCCATTGAAACATGTGGCTTCAAAAATTATAGAACAGAACATACAAATATTCTCTTATTTTATCCCCTTAGGACTGAAATTCTCAAAAACGCTGATACGTTTTTATCTATATGTGAGTCTTTACGAAATAAATTTAAGGAAATAAAAATACTAACTGTTTACTCTCAATATATTTTTGAAAATTTATTATACACACATAAAAACAAAAATAAATTTGTCAAGAACTGTGATAGACATAATATAAATTTAAGAAATAAAAATAAATTGGCCATTCCTAATTTTAGGCTCCACAAAATAAGTAACTCCTTTGTAGGTAACTGTATACGCATGTACAATACACTGCCTGGTAATGTGCAATTCTTGTCCCTAAATAAATTTAAACACTTCATTAAATCCAAATTATGTAGTAAGGCATATTATAGCATTAAAAATTTTTTAAATGACAAGGCTGCTTGGCAGTGACATGATTTGCTCGTTCTTTGTGAATATTTTTTTATATTGTATGTACAAAATATGATATGGTAAAAAGAGTACCGAGAGTTTTTTTCCTCCGGCTTTTTTTCTCTCGGCCTACACTAGGAACATTATTATATTATTGTAATATTTAGTAAAGCCGATGATGAAATTGTAGATGTCTACCGAGACATTTTTTTTTTGACGTTCGTTGAGTGTGTGTAATCAATCACCTAATAACGAATAAAATATTTTGATTTTGATTGATGATTGATATACTAATTTTCTACCACTTCTGCTTATAGCAATTATTCTGCAAGCTGAAGTGGTAGTTGACAGGGCTCATAGCTCGTAGAACTGACGACCGATGGAGCAGAAATGTTCTCGAGTGGAGACCACGTACCGGCAAGCGCAACGTAGGAAGGCCGGTCGCGAGATGGACAGACGACTTGAGGAAAGTCGCCGGAAGCCGTTGGGGATGGGGCGGATGGAGGCTGCTTCGAACTGGTCGCATTGGAGGTCGATGGGGGAGGCCTACGTTCAGCAGTGGACATTCAATGGCTGATATGATGATGATGATGATGATGATTGTAACTACTGACCGTCGTCGTGCATATGGTGGTGCGCGTGGTCGGGCGGCAGCGCGGCGCGCAGCAGTTCCAGCTGGTCGGCGAGGTCTCGCGCACGCGCATCGGCGGCGCTCAACGCTGCTGTTAACTCCCCGCGCTCGCGGGACCACTCACGACGACATTGCTCCACTTCCTCCTTGATATACAAAACATCTACTATGTCAAATTTATTTAAATCTTAAATGAGCTTGACTAGGCTGTATGGACTATACTCCTTTGCCTTTCCCTATTGAGGATAAATTTTAAAACAACAATCTTAAATAAGCTGTTTACTTCTTAGTAAATAGATGATTTGTTAAACAGTAGGTAAAATAAAACCTATTGCTATACAACTCGTTCGCTTTGTTTCTAATTTTATTATTAATAAAAAAACTTTTAAAATCACAGCATGATTATCACCAATCGTCAACCATCTTAAAGATTTAGGCATTATCAGTTTTCTCAAGTCCCAATAAATAAAAATAATAAACTATAAATCAGAAACTCTTACTGCTTGCATTATACCTACTATAAATATCGTTGAACTTTTATATGAAATCCTAACCTATGCATGTTTTTAACATTTTGTTGTTTTAATATCAATTCAACAAGCATACATCCATTTTCTTAAGTGTATAGCAATTTAATACAAAGAAATATTTTTGCTGAGGTTCATTTAGAAATTATATTTATAAGAATATAAAGAAAAGTAATTTTTTTAAAAGTTTTTGCTATAATGATCATTTTATATACATTCAAACTTACCGTTAGTGTATCAAGTTTGTCTTGAGCGTGTTCTGCAGCTGCGAGTCTTGCTCTCAATTCACTCAGCTGCTTCTCAGCTGCATCTTTTGCACTTATCGCTTTAGACGCTTCAGCTTGTGCTGTTCGTGCTACAGCTTGTGCTGCGAGTGCTTCTTCACCTATGTAATTATATACTTCGATTTGATCTTTGTCAACTCAGAAAAAAATAATGAAAATGCTTTGCTACAATAACAGTTATCACTTAGGCAGTGGCGTAACTACCGCAGGACTAGACGGTGCCTTGCACCGGGGCTCCCAAGCTCAGTGGGCCCTCAGAACCTGACCAACCAACTATAAATTGAACTATTAAAATTTATTTGCGTGTAGAACCTGGACGGGCCCTGCTGTGCATGATAAAGAGCAGATGATAAAGTAGCTTTATACCTTTAAAATATTTAAATATAACTATTTATATTTTGGCTTGTATTAATAAAACTTAAACAGTTTAGTTAGGGCCCTAGTTTATTTTGACGGCCGGCTGGTCGAGTGGTCAGGCAACTGGACACTTTACGCAGCGGTCGCGGGTTCGAATCCCGCCAGGTGCAGATAATTTGTATGACGAATATAGATGTCTGCACCGGGTCATGGATGTGTATTTATGTATGTATATATGTATGTATTTATATCTTAAATTTATTTCCGTTCCTAGTACCTGTAACACAAGTTATTACGAACTTACCACGGGGCTAGGTTAACGTGGTGTGATTGTTGGTTAATATTTATATTTATATTTATATTTTTTGCACCAGAGCCTTTGGTTACCTAGCTACGCCATTGCACTTAGGTCAATGGTGAAAAAAAATAAAAATAATAAAAGGTAGTCTGGACATTCAATGTTCTTGTAACTGGAATTTAACTGTATAATACACATAATTAAATCCTGATGTTATTTTAAAGACATGTATGTAGAGTACCCAACAATTATGTGCATTTTTATCATCATTTATCTATATATAATAAAAATAGGTCTAAATAGAAATATTTAAAATAACAAAACAATATTTAAAAAAAATTATTACAATTTATAAAATAATATATTATAAAAATAAAAATAAAAAACTATATGTACTTGTAGTACAGTATTGTATATGTTTAAATAAAGTGTATTACTAAAACCAAAGCTATATATTGGCTAACCTTGTACAGTAGCTAGTGAAAGTTTCAACTCTTCAATTTTTTGTTCCCAATACAAATCTCTGTCTTTTAGTTTTATTTCAAGCTGTTTTGCATATTGCTGTTGTAGAGCTGCTTGGTCCACCTCCCCACCAGTATGGTCCGACAAGTAGGTTTGTAATTGAGGTGATAAAGACTATAACAAAATTGTATTTTGATATAACTAAACTGATTTGTATTTTTACTTGTAATTTACAAATATAATAAGTTTGATAATATTTTAGTTGCTGAAAGGCTCCCGTGGTAACGATGCCGCTGATGAACTGGCCAAAAGAGGTTCGGAGATGGCTGCGATTGGACCAGAACCAATTGTCCCCCTTCCTACAGCATGGCCTACATCAGTCATTCGACAACACACGAAAGAGCTACATAATAAATACTGGATGGAGGTGAGTGGATGTAGACAGGCGAAACAAGCTCTCCCACACATAGATCGGAGACTGTCTCGTAAGTTAATGAATCTCACTTGCCCACATTTATGCAAAATTACTCATATTATTACGGGCCACGGCCCATTCAACAAACATCTGTTTAATCTAGGTGTTACCGACAGCCCCCTGTGCAGAGTCTGTCTGGAGGCAGAGGAGATGGCCGCCCACATTGTTCTGGAGTGCACAGGCGTGACCACCTACCGGGCCAGACATCTGGGGTCACCGAGGACTCTCCCCGAAGTCATTGGTGACACCAGAGGTTTGATAAATTTCTTACAGGGTGGCAGGACTAGCTGCCCACTTCCACACGCAAAATAGGAGCACAGTGACGTCGAGTTGCGGAAACAAGCCCGTCTTTACTTATACTTATAGTTGTAGAAACTATATTGTGTGAATAAAATATAGGCCAATTATGGACATTAGTCTAATAATTAAATTCAGGTTTCACAGTTAGATATTGAAAATGTAAATTGTACATTACGGTTTGCAAATAAGATTTGTTTCTATACTAGTATGACTATAACTATGAAACAAAATATAAAATGGTGAAATGTATTTTAAACAATTTGATCCCCACGAGGTTGAGATTACAAAACTGTTTACGTTAATTATTGTTTAGGTTTTTTCTTGCTTTTTATGATAAACATTTATTTAATTGAATCAGTAATTATTAAAAATTTGTAAGCAATTTAAAGTCAGTTTTAAATCATTCTTTATTTTGAATGATTTAAAACTGACTGACTAAACTATAAAATTTTAATAAAACCAAGGTTGATTTAAAAATTTCAAGTAAGACATAGTTAATGAGGTGTTTATATTCTTGATAGTAATTTATGTTACAAAAATATCAAAAATATTGCGAAAGATATTTACAAATGATACAATTAACTTTTTAAAAATTATTATTAAATTACAAAAAAGGTGCTTATTTTTGATTACAGAAATTTTGACTACTAATTATTTAAATTATGTAAAGTGTATACATTTTTTCAACAGACTCACATCTGAAGTCGAATCTCCTGGTCCACCCGATGTTGATGGACTGGTAGTAGACTGGAATAGATTTCATAAAATATTTAAAAAAGAAATACAATAACTTAATAAAGTTAATCAATAATGTTCCATGTATTTAGTTCCCTATCTCTGAAGTTTTATTTAATGTTTTTGCTTCAATGACCATGTGTCCTATTTGTTCAAAGCCTAAAGCTCTAATAGTGACACAAATATAGTGTTTTTGTATAGTGTTTCAAATATATATATTTTCAGAGTTTAAGTAATACCAATAAATACAAAAAATATTTAAGTGCTCACTGAGTCATCTCTTAATGTAATTCGCCCCAAAAAGGCTCCAGTGCGCCAGCTACTAGTCAACTTGCTAATGTCGCTGCCAGTTTCCTCTTTTATTTTGCTTTTTAAGCTCGCAAACATTTTTGATCTTAAATAATTGTTCTGAAAAGAAGAATAAAATACGTAAGAAGAGAAATATTATGTTCAAATAGCTTTTTTAGCTAAAATAACACAAGCTTGTTACATTTTATTCGCTTACGTTTAGAAAAGTAAATTCCTGTTGGAGTTTCTAGTACTAATCCATAGGGTCATAAGAAGTAAAGCATTTTTTCATATTAAAGCACATGTATTAGGTACTTTTAAAATACTGAAAATTCACGTTTATTTATTTTTTTAAATTATATTAAATGTCGAAATACTCTGCAAATGAACACTTATGACAACATGAAACATGACTATCTGTCATTAATCACTGACCAGTGATCGTGTCACTGACATCAATTGACATCAAGGATTGCCATATCAGAATTCAACGTACCTACCAGTACCTACCGTAAAACGGGGTGAATACGAATCGCGAGGTGAATAGGGATAAAACGAGGAATGAAATTTTACCGAAGTGGCGCCATACTGCTTGCAGCTGAATGGGTCGGCGCGCCCGGGAAGGTACTTCGCTCTCACTTAACACCGACGTGAAATGACTGCACTGTCGTCGTGTTTCGTTCGGTTTGTGAGAGATCCGGTGGCCCATCCCTTCCCTTACCTGGCCTATTCCTTCCCTTCCCTCCACAGATAAAGTGGTACATTCCTCCCCTCCCTAAAGCCCGGCAACGCACCCGATGTCGTTTTTGCTTACTACTAGGCAGAGATGTGACTTATTTAAGATAAAAGTATCTGAAATACAGATACAAGATACAAAATACGTATTTTCATCTTGTATCTAAAATACTTTTTTAAAATTCATATTGTATCTTGTATCTAAATTCCTTTTGTTTGGTATCTTAGTATTTTGTAAAGACTATGTTTGCTAAAATACTTTTAGTAATAGTTATTCTATGCATTCATTTACAAAATATGATATAATCCAGTCATTTATAAAAATCAATAGAGTTTACGCCTTGGTGTATGGTATACTAAACCGTATGTGAGTACATTCTAGTTGCTTTCTCCGCGCTCTACTCCAAAAACGGTTAATTTTACAGAAAAATGCAAGAGGCATATTTTGTAGATAATTTTATGACGAACAACTTTTATAATGACCTCGATTGACCTCCGAGCAATAGGTCGCAAGATATTTGCAAAAAAATTGAAAATGATTTTCGTGATTTTGACCTTGGTAACTTTTTTAGCCGGCACGATATCAATGTCGATTTTTCACATCTTTATTACAAGGCCGTAATAAAAGTGTATACAAAAAATCAGCTCACTAGGAATTTTTCCGCAGGTAAAACCTAAAATGACTTGGTTAAGTTTTTATATACATTAATTTTAAATGTTAACACAGGGTCTACTGGCAACACCGCCGACTTAAAAACACTGCAATACCTTAACAATAAACGGTCTTACTCATAAACGTTTCTTAATATTTAATCCATTGCTTAACAACTGATCAGCAAAAACCTCACTCATAAACACTATTTAGCGTTAAGAATTCGTTAAGTAATGCGTAAATCGCTGTCAAAATTAAACCCTACCGAGACATAGTTTAACCCTCGTTGAGCGGCAAGATGGCGGATTTCACATAAATCAGCTGTTCTATGACGACGTCTGATCTACTTACTTGCATTTGTTTGTTAGTAAGAAGAGATTTAGAATGAAATTTCCTCTATATAAAAATTAATTTATACTAAATTAGCGTTATCTGTCTGTTTAATACAGATATTTGGAGGTACCTAATTTTAATTATAATAACATAATTTAAATTAGGTTATATCTGAAGTAAATTTATTAATTTAATATTTAATAAGCTTTGTTGAATTTTGTAATTGAGGATCCGACTACTACCCATCAAAATAAAAATGATTAGAAATTAGAATATTGATCCAAGTTCCTGTCAATAGAGGTCACTAGTAGTGACTCACTACAATTTCGAGCTTCGAGAGTTTTCTCTATAATGTTAATAGATGTCGCTTGAATATTATTTTTAACAATTTCGTTCATTCAATTTCTCTATCTAATCGATTATTTTGGCTATAATCTGTGCCAACCATCTATGTATCGTTCTTTGTTCGTTTCTTAACTAAGTAACAGCTAGTCAATGTTTATAAGTAAACAAAAGTTAATCCTTGATTTATAGCTTATGAGTGGATTAACTAAACGGTGGCTAAATATTACTTAACGTGATTTTTATAAGTAAGACGGAAAGATACCAACTTAAAGAGTTTAAATGCTTACTCTACAATAAGAAAAATATTTTTCAAATATAACAAACGTTTGCCATGTTCTGCTCCTGTGGAGCGACTCTTCTCTTTTGGGGGTATGATTATCAGGCCTCATCGAAGAAAAATGAGTAATAAAATGTTTGAAGAGCTGGTTTTACTTAAGTCTCAATTAAAACCTTAAAAATATAATATTTTATCTTGTCAATTTTACGTGATCAACACATACATTCAATAAAATTTTATTTTCTTACAAAAGTATTTTATCTTTAAAAAGTATTTGGAAGATACGTATTTTGTATCTAGTATTTCAGATACCATTCCAGAAAGGTATTTGTATCTGGTGTCTAAAATACTTGATTTTAAACTATCTTGCATTTTGTATTCCAGATAGGTACTTTGTATAGGGTATCTTGTACATCACTGCCACCAGGTGAATCGACTGTCCGTTTGCCCCCTCTCGTATTTAAAAAAAAAAATTGCTAATGATTTTTAGTAGTAGTGTGAATTATTTTAACATTTAGTAGAATATCTTATCTTGCCATTGGTAATACTAAGCCAACCGGAAATTTACAAATAAATGGTACAACGCGCATTTGAAAATAGCTATTTAGCGAACCATATTCGAACTAGTATTTTTAGTAGCTTTGAAAACTTGAGTCATAACTAAAGAAGTTTTAATGTTTACTTAACAAAAAAAGGTTTAAATTACAAGTAATTTATTACCAAATGTACTCACAGAAAGGTAAATATCGAGGAGGAACGTCTTGAGTCTTACTAGGCTCGCTAAAGAAAGTAAATAGAGGTGCATAAGGGCTTACTAATAACAGTAAGGTTTGAATAGGGATAGGGTTGTCCCTTTAAATTATTTGCAAATATAATAATGCTATAACATATACGATTATATTAGGTCTTGTAATTATATATTTTTGGAGCTTATCTTTAATATTCTAATTTTACCATTTTTATTTCTTATAAAATACTACATTTAAGTTAGTTTCAAATATTTGACAATCCTATTTTTCCTTATTCCTCCTTTTCTTGTTCCAATACACCCCGGTTTAAGTATCAATAGGGACAGCCTACATTTAGTTAAATATTTTTATAATTATATAAGAATATATTGTATAGTTTTTTATCATTTTAGTAAAGTATAAATAGGCGGAGAAATAAAAAAAAATACTTATTGTTCATATATTCATGGATAATATAGAAAATTTGCTGTATGAACTTCAAAATCGTACCTACTCACCTCGTTTTAAGATTTTAGACTTCAAAATTTAACAACAAGAAATAATCTTGTTATCAATATCAATCTTCCAGTTTTTATACCTTCGGTTAATCGACTATGTACCGAACACTATAATAAAAAGACTTTGAATATAAAGATACTAAGATGCTGACATTATTCCTCTCCCAAAAAAAGCTAATCCAACAATTAATTCTGATTTCCGCCCTATTTCCGTACTTCCTTTTTTATCCAAAGTCTTAGAAAAATCAATTTATCAACAACTAGACCTTTTCTTAAAGGAGAATAATCGTCTTAACCCCTTGCAATCCAGCTTTCGTAGTGGTTATAGCACGGCTACTACTTTGATAAAAGTTACCGATGATATTCGCTTATATTTGCTTAGGTATGGAAAACAGAAAACTCACCATTCTGACATTATTAGATTCTAACAATTCCTTTAACATGGTTGATTTTCACATCCTATTGAGTTTGTTCCGTTCTCTTAACTTTTCTCCATCAGCAATTGACTGGTTTAATAATTACCTTCGGGGCCGCCGGCAGCGTATTTGATTTGAAGAGTCCTTCTCGTCTTGGTGCGATGTCCATGCCGGTGTTCCTCAAGGAGGGGTGTTTATTTATTTATGTATTTCACAACCATAATATATTGTATTTATAAAATATAAAAGATAATTATGAGAGAATTAGAGAGAGAGGAAGTTTTTTTGTTTATTATTTTATAAAATATCGCAATTTGCAAAAAAAAGACATATTGCGATAGTTTATATAGTGAAGAATATATCCTTAAAAGAATTTATTTAATTCGAATTATTTTAAAAATTATATCCATTTTAGTGCGGTTCACAGACTCCGACTACCTGAACATTAATACCTTTGTAGTTTTTAACCGACTTCTGACACGAATATTTTTTACTGTAAAAATTTCATGCAGGAGTACAGACAATCCAAATAGTAAATTGTTTTGTAATTTGTATTTTCAATGAAGGCTTCCGAACCATTTCGAATATTATGAAAATTATGGGGATCTCAAATGGTATTATCCGGACACGGCCATATTTAGGGGAGGGCAACCAGGGCCACAGCCTCAGGGCCTCTACAAAAGAGGGGCTCCCAGTTCCCACAATATATACTCCGGAAAAAAATCTAATTCAGACTACTGAACACTATAGTACACAACTTTTCCTTTCATTTTTTTTTTTCGAGTTTTACCTTTACCTACAGTACTTTGTACAAACATGATTACATTAAATTAATTATATTAAAATTTGGAAAATAATTTAGGGCCAAGGAGCCTCCACTCCTTTATTGCCCCGAGGCCTCCAGACCTCTAAATTCGGCCTTGGGTCCAGAAAGCCATGGATTTGTGGTTCAGCGTGATGAAACTAGAATCGAACTTTCGGAGTTTCGAGCTTCAAAAGAAGGAAGAACTGCTCATATTGCGGAGAGAAATTATCTAAATATTCAATTTGAGGTGGAAGTCCGTATGGAGCCGGAATCGCTGATTGACGGAATGTCAATTATATGTTCAGTTAGACCGCCTGAAACTTAAATTAAGACTTTAAACGAGTTTTCCTCGAAAATACTTTTTTCGAAACGGTTATCATAAAATCTCAAGTTCTATTTGACCGATTTTCATGAAAATTTGCACGAATTTTCTTTATATATCTCTCTGGCATGAACCAACAAAAAATCAAAACTTGTTAAAAAAGTTGTTAAAAAATAAATGAAAAAATCTACTTCTGTTTTGCGTAGCAACCATTTCGCAGGCAATTTTTTTTTTGCATAATCTTGGTTCGTACTATCATGATATATGTAGTGATTAAGAATTTATTTTGTTTTATTTTTCAGATGGCCAGAAAGGTAGAAATCCTGTCAACCAGGACATTTTTTTTCCTTTTCAACAGCGTGTAACTTTGTGAAATTAATATATTTCTTTTTGATTTTTTTTGTGAATTTTTAAAACAAATAAATAAATTATAAAAAATGGATAGTAAATAATTTAACTGCTTTTTTGACAGTCAGTCAAAAAACGCCCGAAATTCGGCTTCTAGACTACAACACAGGGGGTGTATATAATAAATAAAGTAATATGATTTTTTCAAAAACTTACTAAAACGCGGATGGACAAAAATACGTCTATAATCAATGGGACCACTTCTGTTTCCTTTTTAAACAGTGATAAAAGTTTACTATGACTAATTTAACTGATTTTATAATATCTAATGAATCGAAGAGTAAAAATTAAATACATTTACGAAAATTATTTTTAATTAGTAGAATTTGTTGAAGATGATTTAATTTGAAAAGATATGTTAATTGGTATTTTATGAAAGCCTTCAATTTTTTTCGCTCTTTTTCTGAATTAACATTATTTATATTCAATTGAATTGGAAAATTTTGTTTATTATCTGCTATAATAACAAATAATAAAAATTAAATCATTTAATATTTTAAAGTATCAGCTTAGATGTCACCGCGTCCGTCTGCTGTGTTAGTCGCAAGTGGTCTGGATTTTCCATTTGTCCTAGGTTTTTTTTTAAAAAGCCAAAAAAAAGTCTGCCGGATACCTGGATTATTTTTGTGTCAGAAACTTTACGGCATTATCAATGCATAATTTTTTTTTCATTAGTATTTATAATCATACAAATTTTTGTTATCACTATTTAAATTAATTCCTTTTATTTGTGTTCATATGTTTTTTTTTGCATTATATTATTAGGTATTGTTTTGTATCACTTTTCGAAATTTTATTCCATATAATATGTCGCTTTGCTTCTTTGCGGTCAATGTGGTTTGTGCCTATTATTGAGGCGATACTTACCTTGATTTTGAATGTACAATTTCTTGTCTATGTCGGTGTTAGCCTTGTTGGCACAACTTGCTTATAATAAATCATAATAAAAAGTAATTCAGGAGTATAAGCTGAAAAAATTCAATTTCACACAAATTATTGTGGTTTTTGTCGCGCTTTGGCAGAGCCGAAACACATAACTGCGTTGCGTCGACGCAACGCTAAAATCGGCAGTTTGCGTTGCGGCGTTGCGGCGTCGCGAAAAAGAGCGTTTTTGTAGGGTGACCAGTTCTTCGTGATTTTTGATTGTGGATATTAATTTAATTATTTTAAATATTATAATTCACGTGAAATTTGTTAATATTTTAAGTTGTTATTTAAGTAGAATGCATAAAAAGTAATCCTTTGTACCGGAAATAATTTTGTGAATCAATTTTCATTACATCATACATATCATTTGTTTGAACAGAGTCATAAATTTGCTGTAAATCTAATAGTTAAAAGTGGTTAAAAGTAACAATATAACAACAACTAAGCTGAACTGTGAGCCGGTTCACAGCTCCGGTTCAAGCATATGGCTCATGAGCTTTTCTGCGGTTCATACAAATTAATTGAGTTACCCATGTCTAATAGACACAAAAAAATAAAAATATAAAAATAGACACAAAATGTCAATAAATCATTGTCAACAAGTATGACGTCATAACGCCGGAATTTGCGTTACCGCGCCGCTAAAATCGGCGGTGACACCACGCCGATTTTAGCGTTGCGGCGTCGCAACGCGGTTATGTGTTTCGGCCCTTAAGGTGATGTCAGCTTTCTTCATAACAAAAATGTTATCGGTCATAGCATCGTTTGTATTAGTTAATACATAAAGTAACTAGTAAATTATATGTGTAAGAAATTCTAAATTTCTGTTTTTATAAGTAATTTAGTATACAAAATAAGGAAAAATTATAACTATTTAAGAGTTGATAAGGTATTAATAACCCGTAGCTTTAGCCGACATCCCCAGGCTAAAGTAGCAAAATAATTTGTAAGTCTCAAATTTATATCCATCTAAAAAAAAAACCAGTTAAATTTTTACAATAAAAAAAAAAATTAAATTCAGTTCCTGATATAATAATAATGAATAAATAAAAATAAGGTGAACTTTAAATTTTATTAATACCAACGATAAAAAGAAAAAAAAAATTAAGTGTTTTATGTTAAACTTATGCTGATCATTTTGCATTAAATTACTATATCAGTATCTAGTTTTTATGTATCATGCTAGCCAATCCAAAAAATGTAAATATTATTATTAAAATAAATATAAATATTGATATATGCTAATACTTTTTATGAGGTAAATGGTTGAAACAAGTTAGCAATAAATCTTAATTATATACTACAACTAATTCTACGACATACTATGTATTATTTAAATACATAATCGTATAATATATTAATTCTTTGCAAATAATATTATTTTATAAATTTTAAATCTGCTCAGCGTTGGTATAAGACAATAGTCAGAATTTTATATAACACTAGACCAATGAATTTATATACAAACCTAAATGCGCACGTGCACTTAAAAAAACGTTCCTAAGAGAGGAATCGCATCTCTTTCTACCATGGATTCAAGGCAACTCGTAAGAAAGAGACAAAATACCAATAGTCAACGAAATGCTCGGAACGATTTTTTCACTTAACATTTTGGAAACAAATGTCAACCTTATGTCAGTTACTAAGGTGCATATTTGAATATACAGTTTTATTAAGTGAGAGTTTCAGTTATGATATAAATTCCTTGCACTAGACGCTGCTTGATGCATTCTGTATTCTCGGACATCCGCGTAGATTTAGAGGTATGGAAATAAATAACCACGTGACATATTCAGTTGTTTATTATCTATACTGTACTCAAAATTGATCCGAAGATCACATCACATAGTAATTTCATAAATAATATTACAATGTCATGTACTTTCTGTGATTGCTCATGAATAAAAAAATGTTCACAATATTATCAATACTTTGTTCACTGGACCGGTTTACCTTTTAGTAGACTGTACCTACTACATAATAACATACCATTAGGTATTGAAGAACTTACAGTGTACTTGATGAGAGATATAATTATAATCAATAATTATTGTGTTGCAGTTCATTTTTTTTTTTGTTAATATATTTACAGTTTTACATTTTTTTTTTTGTGATTTACAAATAAATTCTTGAATATTTAATTAATTAGGTCTTCATTATTCCATTTGGATTTATAATAACAGTACTTTATAGTTAAAAATATCACAAAATGAAATATATATTATGTGTAAGACACACGCAACATTAAAAATACAACAAAAAGAAAAAATATAAAATCCACTAGAAACCTTGGGCCAGAAGAGTCCCTTCTAAAGAGGAAGGATACTTTCGATGTTCAATATTATAACGGCAATTTGATACCATAATAATTATTATCACACTAATTAATTATAAAAGTAATCGATTGTCTTACAATAAATGCGTCAGATCATAAAATTTTGACAATATAAATTAAAGGCAACAAATAATCAATGAAACGATAAATTTTAACACAAACAAAAAATAAAACTTATGTATTTAAGAGTCATATAGTGCCGTATTGATAAAAGCGAACTGTCCCTCGGCCGGCCGGCCAGCCAGCCAGCCAGCGACCCGGACGATTAACAACCGACGCAAACAAAACGCAACCATCTCTAACGAGTTTAACTCCACCTTCCGCTATTCACCTTTTATCGATATGGCATTTCACTTATGATATACGACAATAAATATAACGCACTTACACATTAATCACTTCTTTAATTCCGACGCTAGGAATTATATAATAATATATACCTAAAAATATAATCACGGCACAAGTATCCCTCCGACTAAATTACTAACGTAGTGTCACTTTATCAGGATTTAGAATCAAATATGTATTATGTATCTTAAATATTTCATTATTAATATATCATTATCAAAATATCCACTAAATGGGAGGAATAAATCAAATTATTAATATATTTTATTCTAACATTAATCGCATGACTGATCAACAAAAAGGATATGGACTAGGAATAATATTAGGCATCGGGCTCCCTTACCTCGCGGCGGCGCCCTCCTGCCTCTCTCTATCCGCATATCACCTCTACATACATACGACGAGATAAATTTGATCAAAAGTTAATACTGTTCATGTCGAAAACAATACAGGGGAGCTATTTCAGTATCTGGACTCGTTGACGGGTCGATCAGACTCGATCGTCGGTCGCTATTTTGTGCTTCGATAGACAGGGATCGATCGAAAAAAAATAATGATTATCTAGCAAAATCTATCTGGAATAAAAGCCGACTTTCTATACTATAATTTAGGTAAATAGCTTGGAAGTATGCCTTCGTTTTAATATTGTCCGACAACGTTCATTGTATATCGATTTGTTAGTCCACTACCACTCTACGAGTGTCGTGATCTAATCTAAGTTTGGGGGGGAGAGGGGTTTAACGCGGCACGGAAACGACAGCCGAGCGGACGAGGCGGCGCTCCACGACGCGTATTGTGCTCCGGCGTCAAAAGTATCGGTGCCGAAGGAGAGAAGCGGCTACACTATTGGTGTTTCATCATAGATCATCTTAATCTAATCTAGTGTAAAACTTGTCATCTATAAAAACATAATTTTACAACATAATAAAAATAAACTTAATTCTCACAAAATGCTCACAGTAGGAGTAGGGTGGTGCAACTTTTGACTCCGGCCTCGGCCTTCGGCAGAAGCTGCGGCCGATGCGAGCGCCCGGCGGGTGCACGCATCGCCTAACATTACCTCGCTTATATACAACAAATATCGCGCGGCGCCGGGAGGCGACCGCGCCGATCTTTACAGGAACTCATATCGTTTCTTAAAAAAATAATATACAATAGTAATAAAACATTTGAAACCTCACTAACTACTATTCGACGATCTCGGTACGATCTCGATAAACCATTCAAACGGCTCCGTCGTCTCGTATTCTATTCATATCACAATCGCATGACCGTGCCTGAGAATCATATCCCGCTACTATGTACACACTCTTTCCCGAAGTCCGACGCGAGCGAGCGGCGGGGCGCGCCGGCCGCTCGCGCGACCGCTTCCTTCAATCGTAACCACCTCTGCCGCGGGAGCGACAGTGCCAGCCGACGGAAACCTGCCTGTCCCGAGTGTGTCAGAGGCGCGATCGATATGGATAACGAGGGGCGCGGGCGAATGCGGTGTGGGAGTGGGAGCGGGAATGGGAGTGGGCGTGCGGGAATGTGGGGGGTCGTTATGGGGGGCGCAGCGCGGGCGGCAGCTGCACGGGGATATGGTAGTAGCGGCAGGCGGCGCGGCGGCACGTGCCGGCGGCGGCGTCACGGCACACCACCACGCGGCACCCCACCACCTGCAGCCCGCACCCTGCGGCATCACGCGACGTTATGGCGGCGGTTCGCGCCGCGACGCGCGAGACGGAGACGAGAGATCGCGACAAGTTATATCATCGGTCGTCTCGGTGCTGTTGTCTCTGTCTCTCCCGTCGCGGGCGCGAACCGCCACCATTACAGTGGTAAGAGTGTATCGCTTTAACGATCGTTATAAGTTCCACTTACTCTCTCACTACATAAGTTATATGCAAACTACATCTACGACTACTATTTTTGATATTGTATATGTCAAAACAAATGTCGTCGACTGAAATTGGTGTAAATAAAGTTTCAAAATAAAATCGAATGTATACTAGAATTGTTTCAATTTATCTAAAACAGCTACATTAAATCTTATTATTAATAATAACAACGACAGACAGATATATCAGCAACAAGGTTTCCTCTAATTACACAACTACTTTCAAATAGACTAGACTAATAGTTTTTAACTATAAGGACTAATCTTCTTAACACTAACCTACATATTAGTGACAGATCATGCAAAAAGAAGGACATCTGCAGGAGTTTGGAATATAATATTCATGCAGGTTTTTAAATTGATTAGATTATGGTTTTCGACTGTGGACATTTATCAATTTTAATACAAGTCATTTATATATTTTAAAAGATAAATTTATTTTACAAAATTTCTTATATAATATTTTAGTTATAAAAATATCATACCTTCACGAATATGAACGAATCTGCAGGTAGGTCTCGTACATCCTTGTCGATTAAAATCTTGGCACACCGGGAGGGTGTCCAGTAACTGAAAAGCGTAAAAATCATTCATAAGTATTTATTTATATTTGTATGTACATTCAAACAGTTTTCCAAAATATACACGTACGAGGCAAAAATTATAAATAAATAAAATTGTCTCTAATAACATTTTCAGTTGGCCATATTTTTGATGTTTAAGCTTACATTTTAACTTCCGATTTTTTGAGTTAATATTTTTATTTTATATAACCGTTCTATCTATGACACTACAATTATATGGTGTCAATAATATGGCTTTAACAACAAGTATATTTAATAATTGTTAATTGGTAATTTTATTTGACTCAAAAGTCATTTAATTGTAATAAATTCCTCATCATCTCGCAGATTTTATATTGTGAATGAACTGTTTGAATGACAGAATAACTAAATCATCTACTTCATAAACAGTCAAAAAATATTGAAAGTGATTTAAAAAACTATATATCAAAATACTACATCTGTATATAGAGTAATAATTGTACGATATTTGTGAAATATCTGACGGTTTATGAATTTTAATTATGTTAATAGTGTTAATGCTAACTCTATCACTTCATGAACATTCATACATCTGACACTGAGAGTATCCTCATTGCACAGCCGTCTGAAAAAAACGCCAAAGTAGTTTTTGTAATATCAAAGAGCAAAGGTGCGTCGATCTACCTCTTGACATTTGACATATCCCTTTCGTTTACGCGTACTCACCGAACCGACCCTCCGAATAATTTAACAAATGCGTGTGTAGTTTCTCAATCGCTACGGTATTATTTAAAAATAACAAAAATAAGACACACGGAAGGCGAAATTGCTCGAAATCAAATCTTGTTGCTGCTTTAATATTACAATAACTTTACAAGATTTGTTGCACAATATGATTGTACCTTCCAAGCATTCTTTATCAAGTGGCGCGCTGACAGTGTGTCACTTTTATATTGTAATAGCCGTTATCGAAAATAACTGTACACCGTGAAATAAATTCCGAGCACAGAGGCATTGTTTTTGTTGTAAATAAGTTCCGTAACCGTCAGAGTAGTGTTAAAGTACGCTGCACTATGCAAGTAGGTATGAATATATAATATCTAAATGGCATGCAGAACGCTTGAAATATAATCATTATTGCGCAGCCAATCTTATTTAAGCGTGACTATATTTTACAAAAAAGCTAAAGCATGATGCTAGACAATTTGTACCAGGGCGAGGGCGTTCTATAGGTTCTGTAGCGTCCAAAGTGTACCCATTAAAACCAACGGTCGCTATAAAAAAATAAAGCTTAAATAGGCTGTGTAGGGGATATTTGCGAAATGTGTCTGCGTCGGCTGTGGTGAGAGTCCATCTCGATTTCTTTGTAATGGAACCGAGGACAGTCATGCTGTTCGGTAACGATAGGTTGGCATGGTTATATGTTAAAAAGACAAATTAAACTTATACCTTTAGCTTACATGACAGTTCTGGACGTGACATGTTAGTGGTAGTACAAACTGCAACATAATGACCATTAGAGAGTGCGGTTACTGTACGACAAACAAAAGAAAACCAAGTATATTAATTACGTCTACGGTGAGTACTTCAAGTAAGCATCAGAGAGGCTTCAACGAATCTTAAAGCGAGGAACTGAAGCCGCAACGGCGAAGCACTTTAAGCATTGTATAAGAAAACTCAAAGTGGTTAATTGGCCCGAGCACAAAGAAAAATACGGCAATTTCTCTCAAGACGGACGCTCATTACGTTAATACTAAGTAATCGAGGGCATCACTTTGATTTCTCTTATTTCACCATCGTCCATTCGACTACCAACTACGCATAAAATTAAATTTACTGAAAAAGCGTTAAGCTTTTAATTACTTCAAAATAACCCCCTTTTGTAGTTGATAGTTGACCGTTGGAGGTGAATTTCTGGCATGGAGTTGACGTAATTTCGTTACCTTCAATATGGAAAACAATATTATGTTTGCAAAAGCAGCATTTCTGTAACGTTATTGCGTCAACTCAATGACAGAATATAAATCACTGGCTTCGTTATGTATTTATTAATAAAATCATACCTTTACTGAAATAGCCGCAGTTTTTTAAGAATAAGTGTTAAAATGTCCATAAATATTTTAATTAATTGCTTTTGTTATTTGATTGTAATGAATACATGCTTTAAGAAAGCGGTGTTTCAGTATAGGCTAAAACAAGAAATCATTTATATTGAGGATATTAAAGTAAGCTGATTATATCTTACCGGGTGTAAGCAAGGCAATACTGTAGAGTGACTTCTTCCACATTTGAAAGCAAGTATGTTTCACTATACAAGAACTAAAAATCATCAACAGGTAAGTTGTAGCATCAACTGTTCAATACAATATTTAACTGATAAAGTTACAGCACAATGACTAAATGATTGATGTGACGATGACATTAAAACGTATGATCGGCTTCACAAGCAATGCCGTCACTGTCAGATATGCCGATAATCATTGGCACACTGTTTACTGTTTAGATGTTTATGTCCAAATTATTGTGAAAACTTTGCGATTATGTAAAGATAGGCTTCGAAGAATAAACACACGTTCCCACCGGTTGCCAAGCTCTACAGGAAGATTCTTAAGCTTTTTTTTTGTATCCTTTGCTGTGATGTGTCAGTTCGACAGGAAGCTTAACCAAGCGTACCCCAACCTTGTTTTAGTTGCCTATAATATAGGACGGCATGATGTTTAGCACGCATTTTTTTTTCTCATTAAGCGCTTAGTCTACTTTATCACCTACAGCACAACTAAATATTACTACGGAAGCGAACTTACGAAGCTCAAGATGTTGAATTGTTCAATGTCGTTATTTTGCAAATTAAAAAGAATGAAGTCGGTAGAAATTGTGATTTGAATTAGATAAGTTCGATAGGATTCTTTTTTTTATATAATTTTTTTTTTCTATATGAAATGTTTACGACTCGCAAAAGTAAAAGTTAAAGGCTAAGGAGCAGGTAGAGGTGATATGCAATTTTGGTTAGAGCGAACACACTTGAGCCCGTGATCGAAAAAACAGGAGTGCAAGAAAGCCGCCGAAAAACCAAAAGGAATGCCGACTTGGAAGTGTAAGGGGTAGCATTAATAAGCGACATGCTTACAAATCGCTCAGTTTGAAGGTGTACTAGCGTAGCGCCGGAAGCAAGCGTGCGGCAAGCGCGAGGCACGCGTGCGGCAAGCGTGCGATACGCGTGCGGCAAGCGTGCGGCACGCGGCACTCGTTACCTGTCCGCGCTCGTCCGTGTACTCCACGTAGGGAGCGTTGGGGGGCGCACAGCCTGTCCGTCCGAAACAAAAAGCGACAAAAGATTGCAATGCAGACGACAGCCGAAGCAGTCATTCGGAAGGCATGTAACAGAAAGCGTTAAAATAAATAGAAAGAAGTGCGACTTAAAAAAAAATTCGGGAGCGACGCTCGTCAGCTCCGCAACTATAATGATGAACACGCCGGCACACTTAGCACACACGAGGAGCACTAGAATAATGAGTAGAGTACCTGATGAGCCAAACGTATATAGGGGTGGTGGGTTCTATCCATGCGAAAATTAGAAGGCGGCTGTGTTAGGTGAGGGCTCGCTGCTCGCTGCAAGCCGGTAACCACTAGGTACTGTCGACACAATGGCCAAAGCGCACCCGTGCGGAGCTCCTCCGAGAACAAGCGTGTACGTAGCGGGAAACGGGATCGACGGACCAAGCGCTCAACTCTCAGTACGACGATACGATAAACGACGATCGACAAGAGGTAATAAAAAACGTACAGTCATGCATTTCAAGCGTTATTATTACCGGGATCGTAGATACGAGAAATATACACGCATAAGATAAAACGGTAAGTGAGTAGATACATAATAGAATAGATATTATAGCGTAAAACTACCTAGACATCCGCGAGACGGAAACCGTTCGCTTCGTCCTTACAATAATACAATACAAATGTGACAACACGCCTAGCGCTAACGCCCCGACAGGCCGGGGCCACACTCGATCGCACACGTACGAGTCTCTACGCGGAGACCCCGCGCCCCGCGCCCCGCGCCCCTCCGGCCGCGGCCCGCCCGCTTAGGTCTCTTAGGTCGTCTTCATTTTTTTGTAGGGATTGACCGCGGCAGCCGCAGCCGCCGCCGCCGCGGCCGCCGACTGTTGCGTGGGCGGCGGCATCGCGTACATATACGGTTGCTGGTAGAAGGCGGGCATGGGCATGTGCTGTGCGGGCCAGCCCGGCCTCATCATGAGCGGCGCGCGCATCAGGCCCGGCATGGCGGCGCGGGCCTTGAACGCCTGCTGCGTGTAGGCGGCGGCCGCGTGTGCCATGGCGGACTGCTGCGCCGCCAGTGCCAGCGCGGCCGCGTAGTTCTTGTGCGCGACTTCCTTCGCGACTGCCGCGGGGTCGGGCGCGGGCGCGTCGGCGCTGGGCGCGGGCGGCGATGCGGCTTGCGCGGGGGCGGTCGGCGCGGGCGGCGGGGCGGACTGCGCGGGCGGGGCGGGCGCGGCCTGCGGCGCGCTCGTGACCCCCGACACCGCCGTCACCGCGGCCGGCGGGGCGGACGAGGCGGGCGCGGGGTACTCACATGACACGGGCACGAACGGCTGCTGCAGTTGCATCAGTTGTTGATACGTGGTCGCCGGCTGGTACACGGGGACTCCGGCTTTATCCGCGGCGGGTCGCTTGTACGGCACCACTCCGGGGAAGGCCTGAAAAGTGAGACGATACGGTTGAGTGATCGCGCTCGATTCGTTATCCAAGGCCTCGCTCTAGTTTCTCTCGCTGCCGTCGGGATACTTACGAAGTTATCGTAATAGAAGGATCCGACGCTTTTCATGTCCATCTGAAAAGATAAACGAAACGGTTGAGCGGGGTTCTATGGGCTCGAGGGTGGGGGTATGAGGGCGGCGCGGCACAGGCTGGCGGGGGCGGCCGGCCCGCGCCGCACCGCCCGGAGGGGGCCGCGGGGAGCGTGCGGGCGGGAGCGGGCGAGGGAGGAGAAGCGTGCAAAGCTGGCGGCTGTACCGGTGGCGGCTCGAGCTCGGTGGGCGCCGGACGTTTCTTGCCCGGCTCCGAAGTCGCGCTTGCTGCCGGCTGCTGCGATGCGGCGGCCGTCTACGTGAAGCCAAGCGTCGCAGGACGGGACAGAAACAATAACAATGTAATAGATGCACAGAATACACCTAAAGCTCGGCGTAAGGTGATATTATGCGATAGATAAAAAAATTAAAAGTGAAGCGTGAGTGCGACGGAAGCGTGACGCGGGACGACACCGCGGCGAACTCAACAGAATAAGCTCTGCGAAACATAAGCGGCGTCGCGGCGAGCGAGACCAAGCGGAAGAAGACAAGCGAACGCGAGCGAGCGAGGCGAGAGCGTGCAGCCTGGTGGCGTACCGCGCCGCGCGCCTGCGCCTTAAGGTGCGCCTGCAGGTGCAGGGGAGGGTGGAAATAGCGGCAGGGGTCGCGGACGCAGCGGCCCTTGACGGCGTCCATGCACACCGTGACACAGCCGTCGTCGTGCGCGACCACGGGCGGCGGCGGGTGTGCGAAGCGACACTCGGACTCGGCGCGCTTGCACGCGCCGCGCTGGAACTCCCGGCACACCTGCACCACCACACACCAGCCATGTCGCCGCTCGCGCCCCGCGCTCCGGTGACTACGCGCGCCTCTCTACCCGTTACTTTCGTCTACATCGGACCGGTGTCTCTAGCCTTTTATTAATGTCTCGAGCCTATTGTTCGCGATATTTTTCCTACATATTTAAACCTCGAAGGTGATGTGATAGTTATGAATAATTTTACGAACAGACAAGAACCTTTTGTATTTACGTTCACAAATATAAGTAAGTACAGTTAATTTCACCCGACGCCGCTTTTTTCCGAGTTTAAAATTTTTACACATTATGAATTTTTAACAACGCATCCGTCGCATCTTTTACAAAGTTTTTTATTTAAGGTAACTAAGAACATTTTATTAAATTCTGTAATTACAAACTGGCACCACTACATTGTAGGTACAAATACATTATGACAGTTTTAAGGCAAGGAGGCGGCAGCTTTTATTGTGAATTATGGCGTTCTATATTTTCGATTCTACTCGATAATCGGTAACTGGAAACTATATGCAAGTATTTTAGTTAAAGCGTGGCATTGTTGCCGACGTTACGGCAACAATGCAGACCCTTCACCGGGAGAGAGTAAAGCGAGTGATGCTCGCAAAGCGCACGCGCAGACGTATTGAGCCAGTGCGACCACGCGCCACAGACACACGGGGACAGGTTTAGGCTGCATCGCCTTAAATTTGCTTAGGAAACCGACACAGGATTGATTAGAAAGTAATGTTGAGCTGCCAATCTATTTAAGAATATTATATAACTTTTATCAGATCAGACGTGTCGGTCCCCAAATATGTGGCAACATCAGGAAGCGCTACTCAGGTGTTAGGGACAATCAGAGACTCAAACGGGCAACGTAATGTTCTTACCTCGAGGCGGTCAGTGCGCGGCAATTTTTGCTGTAGCACTGGCTGCTGCATCACGCCAAGCGGCGAAGCCGCTGCGGCTGCCGGGTCGTGGCCGAGTACTGCAGGCACCAGCTGGGGCGCATAATATTGGGCATACGTCGACCCTACGCCGGGTACGCCCGATAAGTATGGCGACGTCGCCTGAGATAAAAACATACAATTAGAAACTTGAATGGTTTTACAATTTCTAATATTTCTTGTTTCAATTAAATCAACTATAAAATATACATATAAAATTCAAAAAGCCCTAGGATATTTAAAAATAAGCGTAAGTAAAAAATTAATATATCTGCATAGTAATGTACTATTATTAGTTTTAGTAAATAAAGTTAGCATAATTAAAAGCTCGGCATGCTTTTTTAAAGTTATTATTATTAAAGAAGAATTAAACAGCATACGGTTTGTCCATTAAGCTACCTCCACCGGCCAAAGGATGGGAATAAGGTTTGGAGGTGTTTTCTGGTTAATTCAAAACCGAAAGCCTAAACTAAAATAATAATATATAGGCAAAGTAATAGGTAATGGGGACAGCATTGAGGGAGCTAGGCGAGTGATACGATCGGTGCTAGGGGCCGGCAGTGGCGGCGCGGCGGCGCGTCGTCAGCAAGATTACCTGCGGAGCGAGCAGCGCGAGACTGATCGGATCCAGCGCGGCGAGGTGGCTCGCAGCCGCTCCCGCTCCGCTCACGCCGCCCACCTCAACACAAAACCACACAAACACGCTACTCATCGTGCGAGGGACATCCCGAGCCCGTCTTTCGCCCCTCGATGTCACTCCGCGCACTAGCTCAATCAGCTTTTCTACTCAAGCGCAGGACTGGCGTATGTACGATCTAGAAGCTCCTGAAGGAGAACACAGAGGCGGTGCGAGGAGAGACCCCGAGGAGATCGGGCCGTAACGTTAGCAATAGTGTGAATAGTGAGGGAGTATATTTCAGTGATTTAATTTGCATTACCGCTTATACCCAGTTCATACAAATGTGAGTAAGTTTGGAGAATAGACATGCCACTTAAGTAACGAATAAAATTATACGATACAAACATGCTTAAGCTGTAAGGAGCGATCGGCCATCGGCAAAAAATTTAAATTATACCTGTTATAGAATAAATCTATGAGTTAATAACATACCACTGTACAGCTACATACTTGTTAACACTACCAACTCAGAGCAAAAGTTTAAATTGAAGCTCAGAACTTCAAGAGTAACTGTACTTCTTATAGAAAAGTAAATAACTATTAACTTACAACAAATACTTGTCTGCATCTAATGAATTTTCCTAACGTAATTGAGTAGATTATAATTGTTATATTAAAAGCTATACATATTTATATATTATAAAGTAATTAAAAAGTTTTTATGTCCTTAGAAGGAATAAAATACAGGAACAATTTAAATCCTTATATAAGGTATATCTACGTGTAAATAAATTAATGCTTAAAAATTACATATAGTAGCAAGTTACACCGAAAGCTGCGTGTTGCGTGCACAATGTGCCTACTAATTGAGGGCCGATCGCTCGAAGCATTCATTTAGTGTTAGCATATGTAAAACAAATTCAGCTCACCACAGCTGGAACTTGGCCAGGCAGCACCTGGCCCGGCGTCAATCCCATCTGCTGCATTAAGGCGTTCTTTAGTGCTAGGTGATTCCGACCGTTGATGAGAAGTTGATCTTTGAGATGCTGCGGCGGGTGGAAATACTTGCAGGGTGGCTTCTCGCGATTACACCGGCCCTGGAAATTTATAAATCCACAATTACCTCATTGTTTCAACGGATTTAACCATACATTTTACCACGCCTACTATAAATATAATAATTTAATTTAATTTCTTCTATATTTCAAAATGACATTTACGTTTAGTCTGTATATTTGCCGCACGATTTGCCGTCACAAAAAATCAGATAAAAAGGAAAAATCTTTTCACTGAAATCTGATTGTACTTGAATATTCTTAAACGGTAACATTTTTGACAATTATATAGTCCAAGATCCCAGGGCCGCCAGACGTCACGTATTTTCTGACGGATGAAATGTGGACGATGGAGTAGTGTTAGTATGTACTATGATCGTATGCCTACCTGCTAGCTTGGTCAAACGGCCAATTTCCAGGTATCAGGTAATCAAGGTACATAAAAACATTACTTACTTCACGTAAATTCTCACTCAGTCTCATGCGCGTAGATAATGCTCTCGCGCTCCCAATCACAGAGATATTAAAATTTAGTTTAGGGGATGATTGGCCCCTTGGATCGGTCTGTTTTCTTGTCAAAGGTTTTAAAATAGTTGTCGGATGAACATATATAAAAGTGGAGCGTCAGAATTTACGTGAAGTTAACTAATTATTATATTTTGAGACCCTTAAAGCGTCTGGCAAGCAATATGGCCGACGGAAAGTGTCTGGGAGTATTGACAATTTATTTTTAACTATACACTCGGAAACATATATGAAAATCAGCCATGAGAATTTACGTGAAGTAAGTAATGTTTTTATGTACCGTGATTACCTGATACCTGGAAATTGGCCGTTTGACCAAGCTAGCAGGTAGGCATACAATCATAGTACATACTAACACTGCTCAATCGTCCACATTTCATCCGTCAGAAAATACGTGACGTCTGGCGGCCCTGGGATCTTGCTCTAATATAATTTATTTGCTTATTTCGAGTCTGAGTGAGAACGAAATAACTAATTTCGAAATCGAAACCTTCCACCGCACCCGTCTATAATGATTTAGTTACACTCGCGTAATTAACTGTCGCAGGACGTGACAGGAAGAGCTTCGTCGACGTTTTATCTCTAAACAGCGAGCTTCATGCTTTACTTTATTTAGTAAAAAAAAAAAAAAAAAACCGGGAAGAGCTTATCGCCGTTTTAAAGAAAATACTTAAACAAACTTCAACTGAATACCAAAGCAATTTAGTTAGGAACTCGACTGATAACGTCGTTGGTACGATTTTATCGTTATTACTGTAGATTTCAGCAAATTTTCAGTGTAACTTTACAAGCGCATGATATATATTATAATATGATATTGAATGTGTACACAAAACTGCTAGGATACCTACATACTCAATCAGATTATTTATGTGGATATTAAACTGCTGATATAAAAATTATTTTATACATACTACCTTTTTACATAAATCACGCTTATATATATATGGCATCTGCAGTCTTTTAGATAATTTCAATGATTTCACGTTAAATTCATTTTGCATGAATTTGCACATTTCATATGAAAATAAAAAGACTACAATTAAAAAGGTAACGCTTCTCCATTTCAAGGGGAGGTCACGCTGCCATGTTTTATGTTATTTTAAATACTCTATTAATGCGTTTAAGACACTACTAGCCTAGTTCATAGGGTTTATAGAAATAAAAAAAAATTCTGTCAATTCGGTCAGCTATTTGCTTATATTTTACGAAAGACTTCTGTTCCCTTTTTTATTAATAATTTTTACAAAAAAAGGATTCTAAGAAAAAAAGTTTTTCTTTTTTTTAAAGTTAAATACGGAATTCAATATATCAACAATCGAATCGAATGCAGACGTACTCGAAATTTCTCAGTTATTAAACTTCGGCGATGCATGCTACAACTAGCTAGTAGAAGCAGTCGGCTGCATTTAGATTAACTTGTTACTGGCAGGCATAATGTTAGTTGGCCGGTCCTCTCGCAGTTAAGCTTGGGATAAAGTTATTATTTCCTGTTACGCCGTGCCGTCTACTTAACCGAGTTTCGATTCCTAGCAAGCCGTTTGTGAAACTTGAATGGGTGATCACGTTTCTGTTTTAACTAAGATAACTCACTTTGGTCTATCAAACTGGTATTTATTGGAGGAGACGGTTTCAACAATTGTATCGTATGCATGGAGATTATCTAATTTTAATAACCGATTAATTAAGTCGTTTTTAATCAATTTAAAAGTGTAGATAAGTAGTCAGATCATTTTCATGAACTGAATTTATTTTATTTTTTTCATTGTAATAGTATGAATATTTTAGTCTCGATTTAAACAGTTTGCAATGTTTGAAGTCTCGGTTCTAATAGTTCTATAGCAATTCGGATGCATGCAGGTGGAGTCATCGATTAACGTGACAGATTCCCGCCGTGACGAATGGCCGCATCGCCTATTCGCCTCACACGGACGGCAAGCGCTCCAGTCATCGCTACACATTACAATGCATTAATTGCTGCCACTATCTCGCTCTATTAAAATGTTATTGATTTTGTATGATCTAGTTAATTCGTTAAGTCAAGCTTTAACTTTTTAAAACATATATTTACAAATGATACTTTTGTAATATATTAATATTTTCATGAAAAATATAGGTCATATTTTCTTTCATAATAACAACGAATACTGACTTCCGGCTGAGTTTGAAAATAAAGTTTTAACACTTACAATTAAATTTATACAGTCTAATTTTAGTTTAGTTATACGAAAACTTATTAAATTTAAAGCTTAACTTGACAACATAAAAAGACAAACTAAATTAAATTGACTGTTTAACTATCATTAGCTTTAAAAATATAGTAAAAATTAAACGGTCACAAAATGATTATTAGTAATATATAAATTCGTTTTATTAAAAAAAGAATAAATACAATTTTAGTTACTTTAAAATTGATAAAGAATATTCATAGATTTCGTGGATTCGTAGAATACGAAATGGCATTTGATTTTAAAAAAAAATTTAGTTTAATTTCACTTCAGAATTAGCACCAAAATTCAAATTATACTGGTCTGATACAGATAGTTTGTTATGAAAATAAGAATAACGTCTATTTTTAGAATGATATCGGTAATATCGACCTAGCTTTGAATGTTATTGAACACACAGCACTTGTTAGGGTGAAGGGTGAAGGGTTAACGGTAGCAGGGTGGACAATAACCATCCAAAACTAATAACATTTTTGTGAAAGTAGAGAAGAGGAATGAGAATGCCTCCCTTGCTATATCCTTTATGACACAATACTCTGCTGCAGTAAGGGGTTAGTTGAGTTTGATTTTGAGCTGTCGTTTATTTAGCATCGATCTCAATATTTAACAAGAAATTATTATTTAAACAAATATATTACACATGTGTCTAAGACTAAGACAAAATTTTAAAATAATTTTCCTTTTTTAAAAAGGAATTAAGTATTATAAACTCGTAGTATAATACTTAATGTTAATTTGCGTTTTATGATATTAAATGTATTTAAAATGTCCCGCAAAGCGTGTTTCACTACAGAGAAGTGACATCAATGAAAAATGAACGAAGGCGTTTTTGTCTCGTGGAGCCGAGTGCTCTTTAAAGCTGTAACGCGTATAACGAACGGTCCTCGAGTGCAGTGTAGTGCAATGCAGTTGCTGCAGTCGGGCAGTCGGCACGCGCCGGCACCTTCGTTACTGCCGCGCGCGCTGGCGACGACCGACTTAACGAGACTAGGTAATTAATACGGAAAAATTACTGCCGCTGCAACCTCGACTTTAATAAAACAGAAAAATATTTGTAACTGCAATGCTTAATACTTAATTTAATTAAAAATTAAAGTAACTGTTCGGTTACCTACTGATTATACAGATTACTTGGCGCAGTTGGTCAGTGACTCTGCTTTCTGCTACAGGGTTGTGAGTTCGATTCCCTTCCTGAGTCTGGGTGTAATATATATTATTTATGTATGTATTATTCATATGTATAATATTTATTCCAAAGAAAAAAATGTGTACCAGTCGGCTGTTACCTAAAACACAGCCATTAAGTTGCCAACCTTAGGCACAGATGATCGCATGTGTGTTTCGGGGCGGGAATCGAACCCACAACCCTAGAGCAGAAAACAGGGTCACCGCCAACTACGCTAACGGGCCAGTCAAAATGTAGGCTATGTAATTGATGCACGTGGTTATATCGATTGATAGCGCTTAATTAATGGATCGGCGACAAGCCGGCGAGATAATATCATCTGTCGTAAGCGCAGCGCTGTACAGTGAGCTAGCTCACTATTGGTCCAGATGACACGCGCCACTGCGAATCTATACGCTAGGAGAACAATGAGCTGACGATTCGATGAATGACACACTCACGGTTAGATTTTAAAGCCCACTTGTACGTATGAAGTGGGTGCCAAACATGTTCATGATGTCGAACAGGGACGGGAATAGAAACGACCGCTGGCATGTGCCAACTTATATACCTGTGTATGAGTGAGTTCTCCGCAAATCGTCCTAGTGTGCGTCGGTATCTATGGCACGTGGCCACGTGCGTTCCCGGTATATTTTGTCTACATGATAAATTATGATATCTGTGTGACCATTTCTAAGGCGAATATATAATTTTATAGTTTTTTTTTTAAATATTAAAGTTTTAACATGAGAATCCGTTAACACGTGATGAAGCAGTATATTGGATTAAGCTAACATCGTTCCCTTCATAGAATAGACTTTTTTTGCCTAGTAGTGGGACATTTACAGGCACATGTACATGCACATGTTACATTATAGTACAGCACAGTGAAAACCCGCCAAGCGCGACTCGGACTTCTATATGACGGTAATAATAACGGTAATATCCGAAGTGTCGAAAAACACGTTTTTTTTTTGTATTGGCCCTAAAAATTACTTATTTAATTTAATTTAAATATTTATCGTTATAACAACCATAGTAATAAGGAAATCGTGAAAAATTCTTCCTATTACGCTTCAAAAGATATAGCCCTGTGATAAGACGGACGAACAAAAGAATTGTAGTAATAGGGTTACGTTCTGTTATATACTAAATAGCGGTACCTTATCTATCGAAGTTTCCAATCGGAATATCAAAAATATTTTTTGTTAAATGAAGAAAAGGCATAACCTAATTTTTAAAATTTTGCGGTTGCGAAGGGAATTAGGTAAGCAAAGTCAATTCTCGAAGAAAGTAAAATTTGAATTTAAAATGATTTATAGAGGCGCAGGGGAGTGGCTAATGAGCCGTCACGCGAGAGGGGCGCGTGTTTACGCCTCGCGCTCGTGCTACTTTTTTATTTTCAGCTCTGGGCGGCGCCAAGCACCACTACGTACGAATTGCTCACGAGTCACGTAACGCGAATACGTATACGTGTAAAAACATGAAAGCAAATCCTACAGCTCTATACGAAAACTAACAGTCACGTTCCCACTACAATCGTTTAAATATTCGCAAATATTGTAAAACTTAAAAAGGAAGATAAAAGGCTAGTTCTTTCAGGAGATATCTTAAATCAAGAATTATTCACTCTGGTGAAGTTCCAAACAAGTTTGCATCGCGGTGCCGTAGCTTAACGTTAAAATATGCATTCGTGCACGGAGTTATCTCGGCCACTTTTGCCGTTGCCGCCGGCGGACGGTCAGCCGTTGTTTATCCCGGCTTTAATATTAGTTGCTTACTTTTAAATGTCGAGATATGGTAATGGAGTTTTATATGAAATAGTTGTTAACATTACTAGAAGTAAAATATTAAAGTTAATCAGTAAGCATGCAATATTTGCTTATGAATAGATGTAGATAATTATTATAAATTGTTGAAAAATGTTGGACATTATTTTCATAGGTTGGGTCAACGCAGATGATAATACTACACTCGGCGCGGGCGGACAGCCGCGGGGTGCGAGCAGCGAGATTAATGCAACGGAAGCAGGCACGACCTCTCCAGGTGTTTCATTAAATTGCGCGCGGCGCCTCGACCGGCTCGTACGGCCATTATGAACGCTGTAAGCTCGAGGGCCATTCGCTTTAAGAACGCCGCTACTTTGTAACTGCCTTAATGAATCTTGTTACTTATAGGCTCGCGTAAATTGGCCGCTTTACTAACGTATTGCCGAGTTGAAAAAAAACATTAGCTTATAAATGTGTTAAGATTTAGGAGGGTACACTTTTATAACGTTAACTCTGGAGTTACTTCATCAAAGGGCACTAGAATAATAAAACCTGAATAGTGTTATTTTTCCCGAATTATGAAGAAATTATATACAGTAAAAATATTATTAGCATAATGTTTCTATATTTATTAAGTTGTGGATAATGGTCACTATAGCAACGAAAGAAATGTAGACAACATAATGTGAACCGTTGCCAAGTTAGGCGAGTCAGCACTTCCTAACTCGTTTAGCTGCTGCGAGCTGCTGCAGTAATTAGTCTAAGCAGACGAGCTCTGTCACGGCATGCCTCGCTTGACATACTTTGATTCACTCGTTTACGTCACTCATTCACTCGAGTGACATACCTATACATTTCAACTGTGTCCCTATTAAGAAACATTTTATGATTTTTAACAAATTGTCTGTTATATTTTTTAAACTACAATAGCTTCTCGATAAACAAAGATTTCACTCCACAACTCGGTCACTTCCACAACGGTATCTTTTAGTGTTGTCAGTAGTCAAGATAGACAATTTGAAAACGTCCCAACAAATACTTATTCTTGACAATCTGACACCCGCAATTTCGTCTGCATTGCTTACTATTTATGTATAAATTACAATGTATTGTATGAAAAAGAAAAAAAGGAATGATAATGAAGGAAAAAGCATCAAAAAGTACTAAGCGAATGTTTTATAAAATTAGTTCTATGATTAATGGTTTTTATTATTGTCTCGATTTTTGTATAAGTGTGATCTACAATGGCATGTCGTCAAAGATAAAAGGCGATAATTGCGAGGCGGACTAACTACAAAATAAAGAGCTTTTAGTAGGTACGATAAGAGAAGTTTAAGGGGAGTTTTCGGGTGCGGGTCGGACCGATAAATTGGGCGGCACTTAATTATGATCTCGGGCGGCATCTTGCAAGCGGCTAATGTCCCGGAGTCGTTTAATGCGCGAACTTGTAGTCTCAGCTCCGGCGGGCGTGATAAATTTCCATCTGCCCTCCGTGCCTGACCCCAGAGGTACGAGTAACGTCAGCTCCACAACTGTTCGACACACGCAATCTCATTTTGTCAGTTTAACTCCTCCATTCAGTACCTTTCTAACGCTTTCATTGCTTCCTTCTTGCAAGCGTACTTTTATATTGTTTAGATAGCTTGTTTGTGGAAATCACTGAATAATTTTATTTTTACCATAGTATACGAGAGAGCGAAAAAATAGATTATCCTAAGTGAGAACAAAATGCAAATAAATTTATGAATGTAAATCAACTCTATAAATTGTATTTTAATTCTTTGTCTTTTAAGTAAGTTTTAAAACTAAAGTGACTTTCATAAAACTCCAGTATCTTATTAAATTGGCAGTATAGTATAAATGAATTCCAGTTACGAGACTTTAAAGTCTGCGTTGCACCCGGTGTCGTTCCCACGCTACATCGTATTTCACTCACTAAAATCAGAGAACTTAGTAAACATGTTCGCATAAATCAATTTTCTTCACACAGCTGAGTTATTAACGTCGTGATTTTTACAAAAGAAAGCAGATATTTCGTAGTGTTTTCATTGCGTCGTTCAAAAATGTTTTGTAACACGTTGATATATCTTCCTTTTTTACGTTTTTCTATTTAAGATAACGTCAAACATCTTTTTTTATAAATATTACGCGAATTACCTAGTGTACACCGAGCCTTAGATGCCCGCGAGGAACCTTACATAATATGAGATTTTGCGTGATTTATAGCTACATTAAATTATTTGTAATTTTGTTTACAAAGTCGAAGTGTAATATATCGTAAATTTATATCACCTAATACAGGATTTTGTGTATCATTAAATACATTAGGTGGGAGACTGTTATTGCTTTATATTAGGTTAAATGTGTGGGGCCCGAAATGCGACAAGGGGCTCTCAGCCCAAGCGATACCGGGTGCTATAGTTATAGGAATACCATATAGGAACTCGTAATTACAGCGGCCAAGATGCTGGCGAGACGTTACGTCGTCCTAACGACTTTTATGGCGTATGTAACATTGCCGACACATAAAATAAATGTGCCGCCTCCAGCGTCTCGATATAGCACAGCGCTGTCAGATTAATAGCGCCAAAATGTTCTCTCACACGCTATACGAGTGCCGTTATTCGCAATTTAGACATATTGATGAGGTAAACATACAAGACTGACTGTAATGGTTGTTACAAAAACACAATAAAAAGTCTTTGTTAAAATAGATCCCCGTCAATGAAATATTATTTATTAAAGCTTATAATTGTGATTGTATATTGTTTACACGAATGTGTTGAAAATACAGTTTAATTTTAACATTTTATTTTATGAATGTTGTTCTTGTCTAACACGTCACATCTTCATACGCCCATATTAACTTTACGGACGTGGAGTTTTCTTTGGACTTCGACGTTAACGGCGCCCGAGTGCACTTTTATTGAGGATAAAATATCGTAATTGCCACTCGGCGCCAGTCCGTGACTGAAGAGATCGGTACGCAACATGCTAATTGTATAAGCTTATACATAGCCAGAGCTAAATACTAAATCCAAGATATGAAAAAAAAAAAAAAAAAACTATCAGAATTTTAACTAAATGTGTATTGAATTTAAGAAATTGTGCTCTGGAAAGATTTTTTTTTCCTTTCGCGGCAATATTGCACGCTATATAAAAAGGGATCTGATAAGTAGGATAAAGCTTTATGGGGTGTATACAGATAATTGTAAGTTTCGAAAAAAAACGGGATCTTATGTAAGGGTAATATATATTCTAAACAATAACCGCTTTTCATATCTCAATCCCCAAACAGCCGTAATCTTGACAAATGACGGTCTTTCAAGTGTAGTCGGCACTACGGACCGCATTGACAAAGCTCCAAATAAACTGACGCGAACATATAAATAAGCATATTCGATATTTTATTGAGTGGAGGAAATGTGAAGGAAATAGTTTCCCGCGTCATTACGCCACGCATCAATCAAAGGTCGACTCGAGTGTGTGGGGAGACACACTCCAACTTTGTACACGTACTCATTAGGACCGCCACGATTGTTCGATGCCGGAAACTTTAAAAATATGCTGCTTAACTTAACATGATTCCAGTAAACGGCAGTTAATGAATAATTATATTATTAAATTTTAAGAAATTACACACAAGAACGTTTTGTTGTATAATCAATAACAACTTGAGATTGCCATGAAATATTTCTCGTTTCTGAGCACGTCTTGAATAATGATTTCCTAGAACCGTAAAACTGGGTTTTGGCAGCAACGCGATGGGGGTCTAAATTCGCGTGGACGCAAATGGTGAAAACTCTAAGGCTGCGGTGGCGGTGCACGATATCTGCATTGTGGGACGGCGTCGCGGCGCCGGCGGGTCTGGCGACGTGGCGGCGGCGCATACATCAGGCACGCGACGACCCACCCGCCCCCGCGACCCTCCACCCCGCACACCCGCTAGCTACGGTCCTCTACTAATTGTTATCATCATTGTTTCCCTATTTAATCGTATTTCAGAGCGAATAACCTAACTGCGTCACTGAGCTCTTTATTATTATACTAGGAAATATGAACACTACTGTAATTGAATCAGAAAAAATAACTGTACGTTATATTTTATATAATTAAATTATCGTGTATCATCATTAGTTTATCGTAAAGCGATAGGTGATAAAAAACGTTGGTTATCAAAATGACAATAAATAACAATTCCAATAATTTTATTAATTTTTTTTATGTTATCTGTGTCTTTGCACTTATCACATACTTGGTGCTCAATGAAAATCAGTGTTGGGGCAATGATGTCTCAACGTTGGTCCGTCCGATTGGTGACATCACAAGTTTTATTTTTATTTTTTATACATCTGACATTTAATATTAAGATCAAATATTGTTTTTTTTTTATATCTCTTGTAATTAGTGTTTATTGTTATTGTTAACAGTATTTTTTTTTTAAATTTCGAAGTATCTAATTACTTAAAATTTCATATGAATTATTTTATCTACTCAATCCTTCCGTAAATACGGAAGGATTGAGTAGATAATTTTTAGACTCAAAATAAAAATGTTACTAAAATGTGACTATTAATGAATAAAAATTAGTAAAATTTGAATTTTAAAACTATGTTATGTGACATCATAAGCGGATGTATCTAATGTAGTATTGAATTATAATGAGCTTAAATCATTGTAAAATTAATGAGTTTTATAATTTAATGTTTTATATTTTTTTATTATTTTGAGATAGGTATATTTGTTTCCTTGTAAGTGTCCGAAAATATCTAAGGGCATGTGATAGATAATTTTGTTTAAATGGAATCACGAGTATCGAAGATGACTAGAGTCACAATTAGGCTGAACGGCTCGCAGCTAGCACTCTCTCCGTCTCTGCCGGTTTCGGGCCAGTCACCACCGCCAAACTGCAAATTGCACCGCCACGCTCCCATTATCCTATGCAAATCCGGATTTCCCAAATATCGTGTTATGCCGCGGGCTACCTGCTATCGCGGCTATTAATAACCCGTCGCGTTACAAATACTAGCCTCTGAGCTGAGCCGTTTTACCCGCCGACGAAATAAACTGGCAATATGTTAACTTACTTTATATGCTCGCGAGATATTATACATTATGCAAAATTGACGTGATAAAGCGGCATATCAAAATAGTAAACTGGATATTTTCCTGAACGATACAGAGTGAGCTTGTAACATCGCTATATTCATTGTTGAATACCAATTTTGCATGTTTATCAAAAGAGCCGTATTATTATATTATTAAATTAACTTTAAATAAATATTTCATCTGCAAATAAACAATATATTTATTTGCAAAGTAAAAACTGGTTACATTTTACGTTAAGAGGGCAATTAATAAATTATAATTATAATTTTCGTGTATTTTTTTACCCGACTGCGACAGAAGGAGGGTTATGTTTTTCGAGTGTATGTATGTATGTATGTATGTATGTATGTATATATATGTATGTATGTATGTATGTATATATATGTATGTATGTATGTCCATTTCTTTGGCACGTCCTACAGCCCAAACGGCTGGACGGTTTTTGACATATGAGGTGTCGTTGGATTTGTCTAAATTGTAGTAGTGACATAGGCTATATAAATTTTCAAAAAGGCGCCCGCAAATGGCGGAATGAGGGGGAGGAGTTGAATTTTTTTTTCTTACTGTAGCAATATGGGTATTAAATGAAAGCTAGTAAATTGTTTTATTCTTTTTAGTTTATAATAAGAGTATTTTACGCAGTCGGGTTTTTTGAGTTTTTTAATTAATTTAAATAGTATGGTATTAAATATTTTTATAAATGAATTCAACCCCACTTTTGTTAAGTATATACTATGAGGAAATTGTGATTAATCAAAACAATAAATAATTAAAATTACTTTCATTCATTTAATTATATCAAGGACGAAGTTATTTAAGCAACGAGTAAACTATAACCTGACTCGGTTTTAAAGAAAATTTAAAGTGTTTGCGCCACGATTAGCACAAAATAGTGACCCATTCCGTTATCTAGTAAAACGGGTTAATAAAATGAAGGGAATGGAAACACCTCGAGGTCAAAGTTCCAGGTCGGGTCGAGTAGAGCCGGAAACTGGCAGTAATCCCTTCGTTTAGGGCGCCTTAAGAATAGGTAATAACCACGTCTATAACTCGTCATATACGATACGATATAAGTAATGAAAATGAAGAAACGCAATTATCGTCTGGGGAGAAATGTTATTTCCCCTTATTATAAGGGTGAGCACTTACAAGCGTCGTAGTGAATTAGTAGCGGGCGGACAGGGCCTTGGAATAAAGGGACAAAATGCGGTCATGTATAACTTTTCGCTTTTACGACGATGTTGTAAAACGTGAGAGTACCGTTGTTAATAAAACATATATATCTAAATAATAATAGCGTCACGATTTTGCTCTATCCAAATTTATAAATTACTCAAGACATAAAGTACAGAGAAGTTATTGCTCTCACACTAGACTTGGTAATTTTTTGAAGAGCTCACTCGATAATTAGATTAGACGCTGCCACAGATCGAGTCTACGAGCAAAATGAAGTTTTCTTATTACACATTATTTTCTGGACTATTACCAGGAAAGTAGAAAACTTCGAAAAGTAGGTAGCGGTGAATGCTTTTGAATAGAAGAGAGCATTCTAAAATCTTTAGTTAAAACTCATTACTTTTACACAGTACGTTTTATTGAAAATCTAATTAGTTTAATTGTGTTAACGCTATTGTCGGAAATATTTGTAATTATACTTATTAATTTAAAATACAAATCGTTATCTCACCTAGAGGTCCAATAGGTAGGTTTTTTTTTTTTAATTTAAACACATTTTTTACTTATAAAAGGAAAAAAAATTAAAGACTTCACAATTTTACAAGTCCGTACAAGTAAACGACTGAACAAGGAATGATCGGTGTTGGCCACATACGCCTACAATTTAATTAGATACGGCTTCAGATTATCTCAATAGGGCTTCATACGATGTGTACTGTTTCATTTTTTTAGTTCACCAATATACTATAAATATCATAGATTTTTAATATTAGGCATCTATGTATTTTAAATATTTGCTTTTACCTGAGTCCAAATTAATATATAGAAATCACAGCAGGCATTAGTATGACGTTACCTGAAACAAAAGGAATATAAATTAAGTATTATTAATTAATATTTTTTCCAATTTATTATTACTTCTGAGAGAAGTTAATCAATATCTTTTAATAATAATAAAGTCGGTGGGAGTGACGAATTACACTCATTGTGGTGTAAAGTCTTGACTCCGATAATAATGGGTACCGCGGAAGCGGCTCGGGAGGGGTGTAACTCGGATGGTTGCGATTGTTTCCGATGATAAACACCGACCGCCCGGCACCCACCCAGCTATCCAAGAGTCGGCGCTAATTAAACAACAACGGGGAAAATTAATTTGATTGTTTCGAAACTGCACCTCTTTGTTTCGGCTTTTCGAACGAGTTACCTTGAAAAAACATTTGATTGACGCCTCTTAAAGCTTCCACGCTCTCCTTTATGTGATTTTTAATGCGTCACGATTATTTTTCTAACGAAAACATAATGCCGCAAAAACGAGCAGCGGCGATGACAAGCAAGAAAAGACTGAGGAAAGTAATGTTTGGTACCTCCGACTGAAAGCTTCTAAGTGCAACGAGGTCGATGCTCGGTTAACTAAATACGTTTTACTTGTTTATTTTTTGTTTAAAAATACATAATATACATACTTATATAATTTTATAGGTTAAGAAAGCTAGACAGTTTTTAATGTACCAAATCTAGATCAAAATAATTTACGTGTATTTCCGAGGAACAGTTAAGTCATAGTTACCAACGGTTTTGAATTTCGGTGACGCTAATATAGTTAATCATTGTTTACTGCCTTAAACTTGACAGTAATAGCAAATATGGAGATTATGAGAAATGGTTATTGCATGACGTTGCGGGCTAAGTTGCGTTCTTACCATCTTACCTACCGCAAATTGGCTTATTGGGCGAATTGCTTAATAAACGATAGCTTCTAATTAATAACTAAGAGCTAATGAAGCTTTATTTTTATTTTGTGTTTGTATAATATATATTAATAACGTTCAAACAAATATTAAATTTATATATATATTTATATAACATATTTATACCCAAGGGCCCATTTTGCCCATGCCTTTTGAATTCCGCTTTATTACTTTATCAATTCGTACTCAGTACATTGTAGCTGCTACATTAGTAACTTAGTATCTCTAAACTTAGAATCTCTAATGTGGAGCGTAAGTCCACCGACCGAAATATTTTCTCTTAAATTTACTTACATGCATTTTTTTTTAAATTATATAAGTTTCTAGATTTGCAGATACATATTTTATAAAATTCATTGAAATTCATTTTTCAAAATTCATTTCTTTTTTATTGTTACATATGTTTGACAGCCAGTTCTGGTTAGAGACTCAGCCAATATAAAACTTAAGTTCAAGTTGCGGGCCAGTATCCAATTGCAGTATTGGCGTAATACTAACAGTCAGTCTTGGCATGGTGTTATAATTTGTTCCAGAATTAGATTCTAGGCTAGCCCCGAGGTTAACATGTATCGCACTAATCTTTCGCTAAGCCTGGCCCATTCCTCATTTTCTCTAAGGGATGATGGGGTATTATTAGGTACGGTGTATGCAAGAAACATTTTACACATATTGAAACTCATTGATAGTTGTTTTAACATCAAATCATACAGCAGTTGTATATACCTACTATACTGACAGTCTGTAAATGGCTCACGCAAACCCTCTTCTCCCATGTAGGAGAAGTCTTGGCTTAATCTGCCGCCATCAACCAACCATTGTGAGTTGGTTGATATTCATGTCTAAGAATTTCTTTCGAAACATATTAGTACATATAGTAGTAACTATGCTAGTTACAAAATTTTTCTTGACTGCCGAATATGAGATTTTTAATTTTTATATAAACAGCAATTGAAGAGTTAGCAGTGCTAGGCCCGCCCTACGACTTTATGGAATACATTTTTTTTTTAATTTTAATGAATAACAAGAACTTGCAATACCGAAATCGACGGTTATAGTCTCAAAAAAACATATTTTAGTTAAGAAATATAACGCGTGTTTTGAAATTATGTCACCTTTTTAAAATATATAAGTATATTATCATTTAAGATGTAACCAAAAAATTAAAACTATTTTATTTTCATAATTTAAAAAAATGTTATTTTTTTTTTTCATCAAACCTCTAACAAACACCCTAGCCCAATTAAACAAATTATTTTCGCAATGTTCTTAAAACGAATGGGTTGTAAAATTGAATTCGGAAAATTAACCGTGAATAGGCACGGGTCGCGGGCAAAAACTTAAATGCGTACTCGGAAGGTCGTTGGTGCGAAAATGTGGAATTACATGGGGCATCCGATCCGGGCAACTCATTCCGGGAGCGTGAATTGTTCACGCGGTGCCGAATGCGGGCGTAACCGAGATAGATTGGAGGCAAAGTTTTGTGTGTTGTACCGCAACTGCTGAATTAGCACACACAATAGAATTTCAATATGAATTATGATATGGTTAAACCGTGATTCATCGACAATATGCATACGTACATAATTATCTAGATATTCGTGTACCGTACAAGATTAATGAATAATGATAAATAATAATCAATAGCTACATATGTATATATATATGTATGTATGTATGTCCACTGCTAAACGTAGGACTCCTCATCGACCTCCAGACCTCGCTTAAATAAAATATTATATTTTTAATAATGAACATTTAATACAATACTGAACACTTGATAATTAGTTATCGATGATGGAAATTCTTTTAATAATATATAATTCGACTTAAGAATTAAATATTTTCGTTTCCGAAAAAGATTAAACATTTAAGTGATGAGTTAAGAAAAGCAATTAATGGAAAAGCTTTTGTAACGAAGTCAGCGGCACAACGACTGTGTGCATACTTCTATTAGAAATAGATGGGTAAAGGCTTGTCAAGGGAGGGTTGGGGGATCATTAAAGGATGCGCGACTCGTCTCATTGGGGTTGGACAAAAACGGCCCGCTGTCCGTTACGGTTCGGGCCGCAATTAAACAAGAGAACGGGCGACCGTTCATTGGAAAAGCGCTGAACAAGTGAACAGTACAACAGCTATCTAATTACTTTGTGCCTCTGCGGTGCCAGTTGTCTCTACACAATGTAACATCACTGCAAAGTCGCGTGCGGTTTTTACAAACACCACGGCCTTCCGTCAGCTTGATCCAATTTAATTTCATGGCACATTGTTGTTTTGATAATTTATAACTACTATTGGGTTCATAGCATATAATAAAACTAAAGCGAGTGTATTAATTATGCACATTAAGTAAACATTAAATTATTGGCATCATCAAATAAATATACAATTTTAACAAAATAACACCAAGCAGAGCAAATATCAAAACACCTTGAAAAATACAATTTTGAAAGATGAAACGTGTGTAATTTAAATGTAAAACGATTAAACACATGTTGCGACGAGCGAAAAGTAGGATTAATTCGCTAGAGACAATAAAATAAATGAAAACGAGCAAAGGTAGAGACAAAGGTTTTGATTCAAATTTGAACTGGGAGCTATAAAAAAGGATTACTCCGTTCTTTTCGGCTATTAGTTGGGAACGTGGGTGGAGCTAAATACAATTGAAATCAAATTAAGTTCATTCAGTTGCGGAGAGGCAGCAGCGGTCGGGTTGAGTTGATTCAGCAGCGGAGCGGACACGTGCGCCGCCCTAGCGCGCGCAATAAGAATAAGAAATGAACCGATAAATTCTATATAGAACTGTCTTATAAAGCAAAATAAATTTATAAATAATATAGTAGTATGCTCTTATGATACATATATATACACATATATGTAGTTCATTAATGGTTTTCACATAACGGTTTGTATGGGGAATACGGTAAATTTTGTTGTTTGAACATCAAGATATAATTGGTAGGTAAATTTCGGTATTTTGAATTTAAAAAATAAAACTTAAAATTAATGAGTTTGTCAAATCGTACCCTTATACTTAATCCTTATAATTTACATTTAAAAAAAAATGAAGGTCTCTTATTATCTACTTATTCTATACTGCAATCGGTGGCATAAATACATCTTAAACTCCAATACGATAAAAGAACTCCATGGCACTAATGATTATTCCGATTCGTGTTTATTCAACTAAAGCAATTATTGACGAACGCCAACACAAAACAAAGATCCGGTATGAATATTTAATTTAAACGAAAAAAATATTGCTTTCGATTCTGATCAAGATAATAATGTCAGGCAGAAAATTCGACGCGTTGACGTCATTTGAAGAGTGCGTCGGACAGCAAGATGGTTCGAGGCCCGAGTCGAGCGATGACGTTTCACGTCGTAATGGATGGTCGAATTAATTGAAATATAGCGTCGCGTTGTTGTGCGGACGTGCGTTGACGGATCGGGGATTAAAGTTGCAATACGTGGCGCGACGCGAGAGCAGGTGCATCGGGGAGATAGGAGCGGCTGCACTGCGGTTGCTCTATCGACTTCCCAAACACGAAATCGAAGCGTTGAAAAATTGCGCTGAACGTCTTGGATCCGCCCCCCGGCAAGGCTGAGCTACATACAAATAAGCCGAGTCGTACTGCGTCATCATCGTAGATTCACGACTCGTTCGGATTCCGTTAAGCTTGCTTTCCAAATTACCGATCCGAAAAAGGCTATTACATGATATTTTTAGCAAAAATATACTTTTGTAACACGTTATAAATTTGATAATATTTTGTCTAGTAATAATTAATATACCGTTTTGTATATATTATTTGATGATTCCACATTTATAAGAATAATTCGACAATTAATTAAGTAAATTTTCTATCATTATTGAATTTGTATGTTTGGTATCCTTATTAATAATAATCTATATTTTTCATAAATACTCGTATAACAAGAATAATAAAGCTGTTTAAATGATTCAATACTATTATTTTAAAAGAAAGAAGATGAAAATAAATGTTTATACTTTATAGAAATGCAAGTAGACGTTTTGTATATGAAAAGTCTTCGAAAGTAGATAGGTAGTGCAGGAAAATATTACGGCAAAACTAAGCACAACTTTTGCTTTGACTCAGCGATCCTACGTGTATGTTTGACACCGGATTTATTTATATCCTTTAAACGTCAAAATGAAAAATTGTTTTATATCTATTCATTTATAGACTAAAAAAAGTATGTCCATTCTGAAATCATGTCTTGTAAATTTTGTAAATTCTGTCTGAAGTACTATAGAAATAATATATAACTAATTATAAATCGGACGTCAAGATTATAAATCCATGGAATAGGGATGAGCGAGTGGGCCGCCATAAAGCAAAGTTTATGACAAACAATAACATTTATTCCATAGTCGGTTATTAATGCGCACCTCATTTACAGCTGGGCGGGCGCCACATCGTCGGCTTTCTGCATTGTTAGTAGCGCAACAAACATCTTTTGAAGTGAATAAATTACACTGGCTTTTAGATTGCACTGGATTATTCTCGTTGTAATATCATTTTATAGACTTTATGAACATTTATTGACTTTAATAATTTTATTATTCTTTTTAGTTTTATTTTGTTCGTTTGATAGTTAATATTACTAGAAGTAACAATAACGGTAAATTTTACTAAAATAATTACAGTGCTACATCAAAAGATAAAAACGAAATCATTTTACATTGTATTGTAGAATACGTACACATTATTTGAAGTCAAATGACAAATCAACTGAAACATTAAGCCTTAAGCGCTAGACAAAATCAACTTATAGGTATATTATAAGAACGATTGAAAAACGAGCGATTATACAAGCAATTTATACGCTTAAAACATTTTAGATATGTGAACAATTCACGTGTAACTCTGATTATATTCAATTCTTTTGAATATAGGATTAGGATTCAGACAAGGAAGAAGGAATGAAATTCGCAAAATACTACGAACTAGTCTAAGAAAAATATTACACCACCCTTTTTTTAAGAAGGGATTTATCTAATTAAGAAACGTTTTGAATGATAATAATATTATGATTTAACGTGAATGTTTTGTTATCATGGGACGAGAGATATCGTACAATGTATAAATCCTTTAATTAAATCGGTTACAGAACACTACATAGTTTCTGTGGTTTTTACAACGATTTAGCCGCTGTTAGCAATAAGAAAATTATATACAAGTAAAAACTTATAACTTAGTTTGGGCTTAACGTGTCTACATAATCCTGAATTTGGGTTGACATGGATTTTCCGTGACATTATGTGGGTTATATAAATTAGTCTGTGTACATACGAATATTGGAAATAATTTTTCTAATATCTAAGTAAAATATGTAAGCAATAAATGTAATAATAGTTATAGAATTTAAGTTAAATACCCGTGCGAAGCCGTTCCACACAATACACGTGTGGAAAGAGACTTAAAATAAGCGTTTAAATTCTTACTACCGTAGTACAAAATCTTTCTATGAAAAATAGATATTTGCGATATTTTCACACAAATAGTGGGAGGCAGGTTGAGGGGGACGATTCTTCAATAGCTCCCCAATAATCGACAGTTCAAGCATTCGTACATTTGTTGCGACCGCGCAAACGCCTGGAGGAACCCAGCCACTAGTCGACTACTCGTGGCCTGTCATAATTGCAGCCGCATATTACGATGTAAAATGCGCAAAAATGCAATATTATGATACAACAATTACTTTTTCTGTATTATTTGTGTGATACAAGTATTATTAAGTACTATATTGTGTTAAAAATTCAAATAGGAACTAAAATGTAAAAAATACCTACTGATAAAAATTAACTTTATTTACATCAAAGAAATCGCTGAAAGATATCAGAAATAATGAAAAACATCGAAACCAACTTATAATTAGGTATTACTTAAAAACGTGAAATCGAGTAAATTACACTACATTAAAATATAAATCATTGCAAGCAATTTACACTTCGGTCGGTAATGTGTGTAATCGTGATGGCTTTTCGATGCTCATTTGCGTATCTAAGTGCTACCACGAAGGCCATTAGCCAGCCATCGAAGACGTCATTATTCGTAGCGTACGCGATAAGGGGTCTCCGCCTGGAGACAGCAAGTCCTTAACGATAGACTCCCCATGGAAGTGGACAGCGATGGAGGTTAAATACACACAGGAAGAAATCAAACTTACTCTGTCAGAAAGGACTTTTGTGTGTAGTTATTATGTCATTTTACATACCTACAATTATAATATAACTAGACAATTTTTACGTTTTTATAATTAAAGGCCCAATAAAAGCGTTTCTTCTTCTTTTTGTTTTTAATTTTAATTAATTTGAAAAATGATAAAACGACCGTAAAATTTCTATGCGTAGTTTTTTTACCCTACAAGAAAAAACTATTTGTAAATTTGTAGTAAAAAGCCCAAAGATACATCCCCACATTTCTAGCTTCAAAAATGACACAAATCTCACACGACCTTATATCTATTGTAAAAGCGTCACCAAATATAAATTTCAAATTTAATCAGCTTTAGTAGTTCAGGCGATAGGCGATGAGGAAACCATTAATTAGTAAGTTATGTGTTATTGTAAAGGCAAACTTCAGCATGTAATTTTTAAGACAAAGTTCCCTGATAAACAGGCTTCCTTATAAAATCAGATCCTATGATCAATAATAAAACATAAATAAACTTTTCGACAGCAAAAAATGTTAACCATTCAACAAACTCTTCCGCTTCGTAATATTATATATTGATTATACAATAATAAAATTGTTATTAAAACATTTAATAGTTTCGTTAATTTGGTTTGAATACAATCTTATAAGCAGGGAATGCGCCATCTATAGGATGGTCGGAAAACGCCATTGCAGAGTTTCGTCGTAGATTTTAACGAGATTGCTAGTCGCCGGTTCTGTAGCATCGAACTCTTGGCGAGCACCCTCCAAAACAACTTAACGACTTATAAAAGGAGATCTTTTCTATTTTATTATAGGTGCTTTTTGCTTGCTTAATATTTCTAGCTCAATATAAAGTATACCTACTAGACATAAATCTTAAAAAAATATGTGATTTAAATTAGTGATAAATATGCACCTAAAAAATAACCTTGAATATAACGAGGATATAAATTATGTAAGACTTTGAAATCTGGTTTGAAGTCGTACAAGATGCTGGCACAGATATCAAATATTTGTCTGGTTTTTATATGACTATTAAAGATCGGTAGTGAAAGTGTTGCGTAGCATTTTTCTTAGCAAATAGTTTAAGCTCACAGAAAATCATGGTCTAAAGTGCATTTTATTTTAAAATATATGTTGCTTAAAACGGTTTAAATGCGAATCACATTTTAATCTTTCAAAACGAAGTGGAAAATTAATAGAGTATAGAAGTATTAATATAAAATATGAACACAATTAATGTCCTATCAGATTCGTATTTTAAAATTAGATAAGTTTGTTATTCGCTGTGACTGAAGCCATGGTAGGGGAAATTAAATCGACTGAAGCGTTCGCAGTGGTCACTTTCGGTACTACGGGGGGCTATTATTCCTAAAATTGTAAGCAAGTACACGTGAGAGTATTTATTTTGTTTTAATTTAAATAAATTAAAGAAAAATGAGACACCAAAGTTGTTGTGTTGTAAATTGTAAGAATACCAGCAGAAAAAGTGAGTGCAAGTTTTATAAATTTCCGACTGCTCAATGGAAAAGAAATCAACGGAATCAGTGGATAGCTGCAGTTAAAAGGCTGAAGTAAGTACTACCATAACCTTAACTTTATCAATAACAATAATTCGGAAAATTTAAATGAAAATTAAGTTAGCCGACATCCAAAAATTTTAATAATTATTTTTATCGAAAAAATCATTACGAAAAAATTTAAAAAAAAATTAATTTGTAAAAAACTTGATAAATTCAAAGTGAAATTAAAAAAAAAAAAAATTTTTAGTTCTAATTTAATAAAACAAAAAAAAAAAAAAAAAAATTAACGTAAGCTAACTTTAGTATTATAGAATTGAAAACTTTTTCAAAATTTTTAAGTTTAGTAAAAGTTAATAATTTTGTTATGATTCTGTGATGAAAAAAATCTAATTTATAATAAATGCTTAAATTTAAATTAACAAAAAAAAATTAACATACAGTTCTAACATTTTGTAAACACGTGATTTTTTAGCGCTGATGGATCACAGTGGGTTCCCAAGCCATGGGATTGTATTTGTAGTGATCATTTTATTGGAGGTAAGAAATCAGAAGAGGAGCTAAGTCCTAGCTACATTCCAACTATATTTTCTTAGTATCACTTTTTGACTTTGATATAAATATCAAATAACTTAACCTGAATGTTTACTGCATTCTTTATTATTTTTTATCATTATACTTACTTGTTGTTGATTCGTTTAATTAAAAAACAAAACGGCAATCACTACAAAAATCTCACATATTTTTTATTACTTTTTCTTTTTACTATTATTTATAATATTTATTTATTTTTATTTTCCTTGCTATTGCCATTCGTATAAAAACATTTTATGACAGCCTCCTGTAGTTCATATTTTGTCTGGCGCTGCAGTCGCACTCATAGCGAATAGCTACATATGAAGTCCAAGTGACAAGTTTATCTGCGATTATCTCGCCTTAGGCTCTCCGTCTTATGTACTACCTATTCAGTTGTATCCTACGCCGCGTGTCGATCGGGTCCGCTCATTACAATACGAGTAAACGCCGGCGCCGGCTCGGCGGCCAACTTCTGCGATGGCAGACAACGCGACCGATTAAAATTTCATCTCTCTTTGTTCGGTAACGTAGATCGTATCGATGTGCGCCGCTATGTACCAATACAGTCGCTCGTGAAAAAAATCGAATTTATCAAATCGTTTTTTTTTATTCATATCTCTAATATTCAAAGCAACATGAGTTGATCATATTCTAAACATGATGTATATTTTTTGCATACTAGATGTTCTATCTAGTATAAATAAATACGACCGTAGACTTCAAAACTTCCAAATCAAGTAAAGATAGACGTAAAGATTTTGTTTACAGAGTTCAGTCTGTGCCAATTAAAAGGACCCTGATTGGAAGCGATTCTCTAGTGAATAGAGAGACGAATAAAAAGAACATGCGAAAAGTGCAACCGTCTCGTAAAACTTATCTTAGCCCAGCTGCTATCTTTGTATACGGAAATAGAAAACAAAGGAACTTTGTGTGGAAGTCAGGTATCATATAAATATACTTACTAACTTATACCTAAAGTTTAAGAGCATTACTCATCGAAATAAAAGGGCGACAAAGAAGGCCATTTGTTTTGGTATCACGCTATCGACTATCACGACGACAGCGGTAAAGGGGCGGCGGTTTCGAAGTCTGGATTCTTTCAATTTTTCAACGGTTGATTCTTGCCGCATCTCATAGAAATTGTGAATAATTGGCAATCATTCGTACAAAGTATTCTGTCTTATTGATACATTCTCCTATATTTCCTTTTACTGAACTGGGGTATATCATACTATTATACAATACCGAAGAGAAACTAGTGTACAGACGTGGCTTCCATTGTTCGTCTTACTCCCAAACTATACAATGATGCGGTTAATTTGGAGGAATAAATCAGGCTTGCTTTATATTCCCGTCACAGCCGACAGCGGAGCCTTGGAAGCTATTACAGTAGCCGTAATGAGATTTAGAGCGTTCATATAAAGTTATTTATGTGCACAACGAGACTTCTACGCGAATGTGGAACAACATCGAGAGATTCTGCCAGGATCATGTTTACTTTAAACAGATATCTCAAGATTTTTTAGGTCTACTCGATAGTTGCTGAGAGTTGTTGAAATTCATTGGAATGCTCCATTCATATGAATCGTTGCATAATATTTTAAGACTCCTCTAACTTTTGGACTTTGATGCATCCTAATGGTGAAAGAAATATTAAAATCGGTTTATTGTTCAAAGAGTATATGTCGATTACAAACAATTTTTTTTCTGTTCAGTTCATATAATTAACATTATTATTTTTATTCATTAAAGTACTTTTTTTGGAACGAGGATGTTCAAAATCATTTTAAATCAGAATTATACGCTATAAGACACATTTCAATTTAAAAAAAAAAAGAAACCATGACTAATTTAATTATTTTGATCCTAATTAAATATAGGCATTAATTCGTTCTAAAGAACTAAAAGGGGATTTTTTTAAATCTTTCTATTAACGTATATCTAGTAAAAACTATAACCGACACGCGAGCATTGTTTGAACAATAGAGCTGGCACCCTATTATTTATTATTATTTTTATTCCAGGAGGTGGATGATCGATCATGTGGAGGACCCGAACAGTCGGAGTCCTTTGTTAGGGGCGAGATTAATCACACGCGTCTATGTATGACGAACTAGAGATATTCATTAGTAGGAACCGACCAGTAAACTCGCCCACTATACTTTCTCTAAGTTATTAGATAAGTCAACAACATAGGAACACGGCAACGAGACTTCCCGTACCTTTGATTACAAAACTCGGTGAAAAACAAGATTTAGATAATTCTTTGTGAAAATTGTAGCATATTGTGTAATTCCTATTCGGTCTACGTGTTTTTAGAAATAACATTTTAACACTGGGATAAACAATTAATTGACAAAACTCGTAACATATACGAATACGGTAATTAGGTCACATTAATAACATAAATAGAACGGGATATTTTGTATAAAATTATCCCTATTAATATTAATGAAACTTTGTACACACACTCTTGGACGTATTATTAGAAGAAACATAGGATACATTTTATTATAAAAAAAAACCCACGCGGGCGAAGCCGCGGGCGAATACTAGTAGAATTATAAATTTAATACGTTAATGGCTTTAGCAGTGTCGTATTTATTAGACGTTTGTCGTATTTTAATGTTTATAATGTATTTTATGTTTTTTAATGTTTATAATAAATAAACAAAAACCAAATTAATTCAACTGTACAAAAAAAAAAAAAAATTACGAACACGTGGATAGTAAACTGTATTTTCTAAACTTGTTTCCTACGTCACTTATTAAAATGCGTTCATTAAACGAGTAACAAGAAGTACGAAAAAAACGAACTCTAATTAAAAATTAATATTTATTGATATGTTTTTATTTAAATTTTATACTAAGATATTTATACTTTTAACTAACTACGATATTTATACTAAGCTATGCTACACTGTTTATACCATCGTTTGTCTTTGAGAAATTTTTTATTACGTAAACAAAACTTAACAAAATACTTTCACAGCAAAAGTACCAAATATTAATTTTTAATAATATTATCTTTTATATACATATAATATCCAGAAACAAAAATGTTTTCAATTAAATAATTTCGCATGTTTTAAACAAGTTCGAAATAAAATCTTAATTTGTTTCATTGTATCACGTGGGTGGCGGAAGAGCAGACTCAGGACGTCTGCACGAGTACAGCGAATCGTGAGTGCCGTATGGCGCTATATATTGAGTCAGCGTTTAATCAAACCCTTACGGGGCTATCCGGAATAGCAAAGGTTTAACAATATTTTATGTAAATCAGATTTTTTTATATTTAAGCTACAGATATTAATTTTTTTTATCGAAGTACCGAAGTTGGTATTGTCAAAAACTTTTCAAATTTGTTTTTGCTAAAACATTTATAGCTAAAAATAAGTATTTTATTAAAAAATAAATAAAAGTAATAAAACTAGTCAATCAATTGAGTATTTTTTTATTCGACTTTATAATAACATGGTTTAAACCAGTGTTTCCCAACCTTTTTTATGCCATTCCCCACCTTAACATTTCTAAATTTTTTATGCCTCCATGCATAATTTTTAACCTTTAAAATTGTTTTGTTCCCTTCAGAAATATAAATGATAAGTTTTAGGAAGAAATCACTATGAAATTGTTATCAAAACATCGTAAGTAAAATTTCAAAACATATAATGAAAAAAAAAAAACTGAATTTTATAGACGTAAGCTGTCAAAAAGATAATAAACGGTTGGACAAGGTATAGCATTGTATTAAAATAATCCAAAGCGAAAGGGTTAAAGTCGTGTCGAGTCCATTTTTAAACTGCCCCCTTAACTATCAAATTGCCCCCCAGTGGGGCGTGGGTCCCACGTTGGGAAACACTGGTTTAAACACTAACTTCAAAACTAAACTGTTTTTTTTTCCTGATCGTATAGAGTTCTGATAATTGAGCCGATGAAATGTATAAATAATAAGATATACTATGCGGTACGAATTATAATTGGATATTATTTGATGACAGATTAATTATTACTGGAATCGGTTAGACAGTGTTGTCTCAAAGACAATTTCAGACGTTAGTTGACGTAGGTTTGTTAACAACATCGTCAACGACGTAGTTCGCCGGCGAATTCGGTAACACAATAGTGCAAACAAACGCTCGGACACCGCGCCTCGCGATGTCAATTAAGCTAATTAAACACACAGTAGGGGAGAGTAGACACTGTCGTCCTACCTATATATAACCACCCTTAGCGGCTCGTATCCGGCGCATCATATTATCAACTACAAAGCAGTAACTCATAAAATAGTAAAACAATGGCGAAACTGCTGCTTAATTCTATATTTGTAAAGACGAACAACGACAACGGTCTATACGAATATTAATTTATTTAAAGTGTGATTGTAGGGCTCTGAGTTACTTGTTGTTTTAAGAGCAATGTAGAAATAACAAGTTCAAAGTTTCAAATTTAATTCCTTTGGTAATTTTTTCAGCGTAATTTTTTTGAGCACAGCTGCGAGGAAATAAAAGCAAACAAAATGAGTTATTATTAGTTTGTGGTAAGGAATTAACCAATGAAATTATGGAAATAAGGGGCGAAAAGACAAATAATAGAATGAGTGCTAACAAGAGATAAGACAGGGCTTAATTAATAAAGTTTGCGCGCTTGTCTTGGGGCTATGCGCGGAAATCGTCCATGATTCTGGATACAGATCGGATAATCGTATTGGCCTAATTGAGCGTTAGATTGACGCTATCGGGACACGGAGTCTATCTTCGAGCGCTCTCTTCTACCACCCGTAGGTACTAAGTAGCTTTTGCAAATATAACTAAACCGTAGGCACTGCCGACGATTAATTTTAGAACAGACAAACCAAGATCTAAGAAAAGTCTTCAATAGATTACTTACAGAAATTAACAAATAACAGTAGAGAAGTTAGATGGAAAAGTTTTAAAAATTTATAATAGAAATTTTACAATAAAGAGCAATGTCATCTCGGTTGTTTAGTAAAATAAATAAACAAACATTTTTGGAAATTTGGTGAAAAAAAATTTTTTTGGCGTCCACAGTTTTTTTTAACTGATGCTAAATTTTGATTAACACAAAAATAAATATAATGAAAAATGCTTCTGAATTTAATAAAAAAAATAATAATAATAAAAATAAATAAATCCCTTCCACGTCTTGTATACTAACTATACTAATAATTTATTTTTTGTATACCAATATATACCAGTATAGATGTATTCCTCTTTTATCTAGAGGCTTACCTCACTTTCATTATTTAACTTTTAAATGGTCAAACATATCTATACAATTAAAACAGTTTCTGAAATGTACGGATTGCCTCTAGATTCATCGTAAACAATGGTGTTGCGTACGTTTATTTATTTAACTACTCGCTTCTTCCGACGAAACAGCCAGTCGTGAAACAGAAATTGCTAAGTGTATGATGTTACGACACGTAATAAGGATAAATTATGGTTATAAATATTTAAAGTCTGATTTCCTGTTACTTGTTAGTATTATTTAAATTACCTTTGAGCGTTTAAGCTTTAAAAATAAAAATAAATACATGACAGAATGGTAATTGTTTTAGAAATTATTATTTGTACGATTTAAATAAAATTGTTTAATTTACATTAGCAGTCGGAGAAAGTGCGATAATATTACAAAGAGAAAGCTTCAGTTTTATGCGCTAGTGTGTATATGAAGGATAATCTTTGAAATAATTGTAGAAGTTATTTAAAAATATCTTTTATTAGAAAACAACATTCCAGATGGACATAGACTATGTTCATGGATAATACGTACTAATGTAGGAGAGTCAATGCGGACGGTACGATCTGCGTCGTAAAAAAATAATATGTCTGCTTATTCATTTCAATATTTATTTAAGTTATTAGATTTACACCCCTGTTTATATTAGTTTTTATTGACCACCAAATTTATGAAATTAATTTAACCCTAGTCATATTCAAATTATATACTGTTACGTGACAGCAGTATAACAGTTTTAGTTATTTTTGTTACCCTCGTAAAGATTTTGAACCTTAAAAATTAAGGTTTATTTATGATGTCAATTTCTGAAAAAGTACTAAAGAAACGAGCGCCTTATTAAAGAAGTCCTGTTTCGGAGGGCGACAGAGTGACTAAGTACATTATAAAATCTGTATTTACACTCGACCTCACGCGGCGGACGGAGAAACTTTCGTTTTGGGCGTTTTATGGGCGAAAAAATTGAGAAAAGTTGGAGCGTAACGGCCGGTGGCGGCGAGGAATAGATGCTTCGACGACGGCGAGTTTAATATAATATGTAAATGGAACGGCACCGCCACGACCTAGCGCTCCTCATCGGTAACTCATATCGGGTCCAGGACATATTACATGGTGAGTCGTAAATTATTTTGCAAAAAGCGAGGTAGCTGTTCTACGTTTGTGCCCGGCTGACGAGCCCGCAACAGCGTATGAGCACGGGTTACGAGCCTATGAATGCAAATGAGCCACGCACGAGCGAAGGTTGTTTTATCGGTTGACATTTACATAAAACCCTGAAAGACAGACCGGTGAACGCACTCACCCATTCTTCGCTACCATTTTCCGTCGACGTCAAGTATTGTTAATTACCTGCAACAGACAAACATTACTAAAATTAGATTATTATCGGTTGTTTTGCGTTCTTTAGTAATATATTAAAAATAGAAATACGTTAAATATAAAACGTATAAAGGATACGTTTCACTAAAAAGACAAAAAACTAATACCTATATGTTTGTTTTATACTCGTATGATAATACAAATTCATACTCGTAGTGTTAACGAACAACATATTTACCACTTGTTCTAGTTTGACGAAGAGTACAATTTCCAGCTTATCTAGACAGTTCATAAGGTACGTTGTTATCATATGAGCGAGTTGGTGAAAACTTTGACTTTGCGTATACTAATATACTACGCTTGTAAAGCAGTGGACCCAAAACTTTTCCGAACGCGATGCTCACAACATTCTAACTACAGAAAAACAACGATACATCAAAAGTGAGTTAAAGGTAAATGACAGTGTCCGCGGTGGCGACGGAAAATTTTCGATTTACATTGACACGGATAAAACCCAGTGGGATTATTTTGTAGACTTCCTTATTTTCTTACTCCAGGTCTGTATAGATATTTTAAAACTATGTATATTTTGCACGACTACATTACGTTTACTTATTATTTGCACGAATAGTATTCAGTGTATATAGGATTTTATTTCGGCATTGATGAAATACAAAGATGAACAGCGAATCGTACAACGTATAATTCATGTAAGTCTATACATTCTATTCAAGAGCACGGCAGTAAAAAAAGCAAAGGGCGTTGAGAGGACTTTTAAAAGGCGGAGCTACAAAGAAAATCCAGTAGTTGTCTTGATATATTATGTAATGTTGATAACGGTCTCGAAGTGTTGCTAAGAGACATTTTGGCGGAATATTATTATTTATTTCAAGATGGATTTTATAATACGTTTTATTTATTTAAAATAAAGGGATAAAAACTTAATGTAGAAAAATATTCCCAAAGACAATAAAGAAGCTAAAGCGCACAATTTTAAAGTTTTCACGAGACGAAACACGGTGAAGCGTCGCGGACGCCTTGAAAGTTGGAAGGCGAAGACGACGGCGCGGTGCGGGCTGCCGCGATCTTACTGTCAAACTAAGAAATATTGCTCACATCCGCAATATCGGAAATAGCGTATGCTATTTATATATATACTATGCGACAGAAGCAAATCTGTAGTCTGTTTTGTTTCTGAAATATTAAAATTCAACTCGTGGTAGGTACCTACTATAATAAATAATTATTAATGTCCGACCGAAATTTCGGTTTCGGTTTCGGTTTCGGCCAGTTTCGGCCTTAGTTTCGGTTTCGGCCAAAAAATGGCCGAAACTTTCGGCCGCGCCGAAACTCGAGTATTGAACACCATTTTGTTAAGTTTTATTTTTAAATGACAAATGTACGTGTTTATAGGTAATTGTCGTTGGATTTCATGACCTTTGTTTATTTAATTTTAACTATGTGAGAATCGTAGGTACATCTTATGCGAATTACCTACTCAGTCATCTCGTCTCGTCCTTTCCCGTTGATCGGGCGTGGTGCCCAGTCAGTTTGAATAGGTACTGTATTTTTTTCTATTTATAATTCATATTTATTTACCCCAATAAATTCTCCCTAATTTAGACAGAAAGCCGTGTACCTACCTTATCAGTTATTACAGTAATTTTATTTTATACGTGATCTATGAAATAAGTATTATTTATTTATCTTATAATGATTACTTCATTTGTTTCAGATAAAAAATGTCACAAAAACAAAAAAAAAGTCCGATTTGGCAGTTTTTTGAAAAAAGTATTAGCGATTCATCTAAAGTTTTTTGTAAACTTTGTAAAAAGTTATATTCTTTTTTTTTCTTTCTTTACAAAATAAAAGGATTAACAGCCGGGACTCATTTCAATTTTACAGTGCTCCTTTTTAAGATTTTATCGGTTTTAAGAATGGGTTCCGATTATATATCCTTCTATTTTGCAAAGAGTTTATGATTTGATTATGTGTGTATCGATTATAAAACTATTTCAATGGTGTAGTTGTTCAGTATTACTTTTGACAACATTATAAACTACTGGGCTTGTTTTTTTCTTTTTAATTTATTTTTAATTTTTTATTTTCATCTATCTGTATCTTTTAGTTTTTTTTACACAGTCCGGTTTTTTTTTAATTTTATTTTTATTATACACTTTTTAGTTAGGATTCATTGGCTTCGTTATTAGAATTATAAGATGGTAAATTTCGCAATCACAGTCCGAGACCCAAGACGCCGAGACCCACGTCTCTTCTCCCTTGTTTTGTGTGCCTTGGATTTGAATCCGACCTCTGCTTTCGCAGTCTGCAGCCATACCACTAGCACCAAGATATCACTGCTACTATCCCCGCCTAATAAGGGCAGAATAACGAAATAATAAAGTATATAAGTACCTATTTTATGTATGAAAATTAGCGAAACTGGTTGTTTAAAACTTATTTTAAATCGTTATATATTCTAAACCATTATTTGAAAAAAAATGAAAGAATCCTAAAAATCATTTTTGAATACCTATTCAACGAAACCCCATTTGACGTAATTCATCTTTTTTTGACAATATGGCATCTGATTGTGGCTGTGGTGAATATTTATTATTATCATAGTGACATTCGGGAAGTTAAGATGAATTGATTGACGTAAGAGTCATTAAAATCGGTCAACGCGTTTGATCTCAACAACGCCACATAGGAACAAACATACATACATAGATACATAGGCTGATAAACACATTATCCTTCTTTCTGTCGCGCAGTCGTTTAATGATAAACACATTACCCTTCTTTGCGTCGAGCAGTCAGGTAATGATAAACATATTACTCTGCGTTGTGCAGTCAGGTAAAAACGAACTAGATTTTAGTTCTTTAAGGTAGTTCCAGCATGAAACCACTTTTCCATAGATTCGGCTAAAAACTTTTTCACGGGTTCAAAATAGCTTTATTTATGAATTCCTAAAATTTCATAATTTTTGACGGTTTAGATCGCGAGATATTTAAAGACAAAGTTCGCGATTTCGAGAGTAATGTCCCATTTATGTATGTAAAATTTCCGATTTTTTTATTATAGTAAAAAATTCTCTCGACAGAATCGAGAAAAAAAATTAGGAGTGTTGAAAAATGTTTTTAGAATAAGCTAAAAAATAAAAGTAGCACATCACGGTTTTGTTATCGAGATATTAAAATTATAAAAATTAATTTTAATTTTATAGTCATCTGGCAACACTGTGCACAATGCGCTCATCTTTTTAATTTAATAAAACTATTATTAGAAAGCGCAATACTATTTGTATATATAATACTAAGACCATATAAACAAAAATATATAAAACACTCAGAGCAACGTTGCCAGATTACTATAACTAACGATATAAGGCAGAAGGTATTAAGGTACACTTAACCACGCTGGTTTCGGTTTCGGTTTCGGTTTCGGTTTCGGCCGAAACTGAGAGCAAGGCCGAAAGTTCGGTTTCGGTTTCGGTTTCGGCTGAAAAACCTGTTTCGGTCGGACACTAATAATTATCATGTTGATAACCTATATTTTACAAATTGCCTTATTTCTACTAAATACAATTTATTAATATTTCCTTTAATAAATAATCAATAATAATTGTAGCTTAGAGTACCTACGTACAGGTTTACTTACACATATATTTCTGACAGTTATGAAAGATCTTTTAGTTTATACGATTACAACGCTATAAGTACTAGCTATGTACCTATGTATAAGATTGTTTGGTGTAGTGGTGCGAGTGGTTGCCTCGGCGCCAGTGGTCGCGGGTACGATTCCCTGTCAGGGTAGTCATTAGAATTTGTAAAAATATTTGTTTCCGATCTGGGTGTATGTTCCTGTGGGTCTCCTCACCGTGCCTCGGAGAGCACGTAAAGCCGTCGGTCCTGGTTGTTATCATAAATACCTGATAGCGATCGTTACTCATGATAGGGAAAAATTATTATCTGCCAAGCCGCAGTGGGGCAGCTAGCAGTGGATTGTGCTCCAACCCTTCTCCTATATGGAGAAGAGGCTTTCGCCCAGCAGTGGGACGTTTACGGGCTGATTCATTGATGTGCCTATAAGGTAAAAAAACCATAGTCGTAATAAGATTCCTTGGTTGAGGCACATTTTTGTAAAAACAATTTTAATCAAAACAAATATAATACATAAAATATTTTGTCACTATAGAAGACGCGTAGATTTCAAAAATGCGAAAGTATATTTCTTATAAAATATTCTATCAAAGCTACTTTTTGTTTATAAGAAGAAAAAAAAAGGAACGATAAAGAATAATAATTTCATGCAATTTTTTGCAACAAAGTAATGCGGGTAAGCATCTTATAATCTTTGTAACGTACGTAAAGATCGAATTTAAAACGTCGAAAGCAAGTTTTGTTTTGGAGATATAAGTTAAAAAAGGATTTACGAGTATAACTTTGTATTATTATTTATCGTTAAATTCATCGTTAACCTATGTTAAAGTGCAATCTATAAAGAGAGGCGAACAGCGAAGTCTTATTAATAGGGTTCCGTTGATACCCTTTGTCTACGTAGTCCTCATTAAATTATCGTTTATAATTTAGAACAATATTTATAACATTATATGATTTTTGAAAGATCTTGTAAAGAAAACCTGGATATATGTAGTTTCAATCGGCCGTGCGTTATATTTGATAATAAAACTTAATATAATAAATAAATTGGTTGGGTTAGGTAGATAAAAAGACCGTCACATGCCTGGATATTTCTGGTGTCATAATACTAATAATTAAAAATACACTGTGTCTTAGTACGTTAACATATTACTCTATTAAGCTTTATAGCCTTAAGCCTTGAATATTATTTGTTTTCTTATAGTTTTTTAAGAGATATCAATGACTTACATAAATAAAAATTGAATGTTGTTTTTACGTTATATTAAGCCAGAATTCGTAAACTTAAGTGTTAAATATTGTTCGCCATTGTTTTAGTCCTATTTCCGCGATATATTAATATGCTCATCGTCAGCCACATCACTAGATTAGGACGCATTCATAGCGCGATTGTATTTTAAGTGTATTATCCAATTTGTTGGATATTGTGCGTGAGATAATCAGCAGTTGTGGAATATAACAGAATGGTTAGTTGTAAGCTGCGACGGTGCTGCACAATGCCTGCATTATCCTACGCAGCTATGGAGAGAGCTAGCGCACTTAATAGATTTTGTTGGCGTGGTATCCGAAGCGGTCAGCCTATTGCAAACTAACGGGATTACTGCCCGAATTTGAGTCTCGTATACGATGCCGGCATGAAAGTGCAGTTATGTTATTTCAAGCAAGCAGCCTATCATGTAACACGATACGTAGCAGTTCATCCTTGAAATCTAGTGTCAATAGTTTGACATGTTATACAAAAAACTCTGAATGTCTTCGTTAGAGAAACGAACTCGGGAGTATTTCCACTCGGAGATGAACGAGTACGCGTCGAGAGGTTCGGAGCGGCTCGTTACCTTGGAGCGAAAATAGCGCGCAAGATTTAAAGTTTTAGAAGGTAATAATGCGGTTAATAAGCAGCATTAGCGTACTGTCCGAAACAAAATAAAATTAAACGTTCATTTGCGACACCGTCAGACGTAGTGAATACGATGATGTTAAAAACAAACTTGAAATTAAATCGGGAAATAATTAAAATCGGCGCAAACCATTAAAAGAGCAGTTTATAATAGGAGAGTGCACCGTCGAGTGTCCTTCATGTAGGCAGTTAAAGAGTTGGAGGAGCGCTCTCGAGCACGAGTACTGTAGCGGCGCCACCTCGTGCCGACTAACGAACCCGCCGACAAAAACTCTCCTGCGCTCTGTACCACGTGCCTCAGCGATAATAATCGCACCACCTTCTCTTTGTACTCATGAATCTCATTGAGTTAATAAACTGTGAATAGTTAACGAGTTAAATAATTTATATTTACCAACGTATCCCGTTTTTACGCTAGGAGCTTATCCGCATCTTATGAAAACAAAACCATTTGAGTGCGGTAGTTGATCACGAAGTAGGAAAATATTTTAGTGTCCTCATAATAACATCCGATAAAACTGCTAAAGGGAAACGAATAAGAACAGTGATTCAGTTTATGTTCGTTCGGAGAGAACCAATAAAGACAAATGATCAATATTAGGACTACGTTCCTTGAAGTTCCTAGTTTAATTTTGCGATGTAGCTTCCTTGTGATCTGTCTTATAAAATTCGTATTTTTTTTTAATATTAAAATTAGCATTTAGTATTGCTTTATACTTTGGATTGCTATAACTAATATTTATTTTAAATTCGGTAGATATTTGAGAAGCTCTTGCACGTAGAACGTCAGAGCACTTTTAGCGTAGAGTCGTGAATTGCTTCCACATGATCACACCTCATACGACGACAGAGAATTGCATGGCTAACGAGCAAACTACTAGTTAATGAGTTGCACTTTTTAGACATATAATACTATACTAATGTTTCAAATTGTCTCATTTTGTTGTATTGTTTTTTTTAAATTAGGTATTTCGTTTCAAATAAAAAATATTTACAGTTCAAAATTTCTGCTTTACCAATCTTATCTTTGGGTACCATTGAGTTATAATATTTAAAGTAAATGATGAAGGTGGGAGAAAAATCTGTTTATTTTTTTTAAATCCAATTTAAATATGTGATTATTTTAATCTGCTCAAACGAAAATGTAGGTATGATTGTAATCATTTTTTCTGTACTGTAGCCTGTAACTATGCCACTGCTGTTCTTTTCCTACAAAGTAGAGTCGAAGATTAATCCGCCATGATATTATAATGCTGATTAGCTTATATATACATATATACGACACAGAATCAACAAACTGCAAGTTTCTTCATAATGTCTTTCATCCCTGAGCACGAGATGAATTTTAAAGATAAATTTAGTACTTAATAATTCAGCGGATTTGAACCAGGATTCACGTGTTCTATCCAATGGACAAATTAGGGTTAATATCATTACAACATTAGAAATAAATTTTTAAATGTATATAGCATATAACGTTTTAGAAATGACATTCTATAAATATATTATAATTAATGTATCCTTTTATTTACATTATATTTATAAATACTATTCATACATAGATATTTTTTAACTCGATTCGATCAGACAGAACTCAGGCATCCTAAGTTTAACTAAAGACCGCGATATATTACATGTTTTCAGTCAAACTTTTGAGAGAAGATGTTCAGAGAAATTATTTGGCATACATCTTCCAACAAGTAAACATAATTCTGAACTTTATTCTTAATATGAGTGGCGTATGAGGTACCCACCATGTGAAACTTACTTGGCATTCTTTACTAGGCATTCCTCGCGGTTTTGCATGCTCTAATTAAAGACATTTGTCAGTGATAGTTGCTATTTATATAGTCGAAGCTAATAATATTCCTCAACAAACAGGTTATTTAACATAATATTTTTTTAATCAGCCTGGTACCTCATCAGACATTAAAAAAAAAAACTATTCAACTTTATTATGTTAAGTGTTAATGGTGCTATTATTCCCGAAAGTATGACTTGTAATTTTTCGACAAGGTAAATGTTTTTGACGACCGTTCTGGTGTAGTGGTGCGAGTAGTCGCCTTAACACCGGTGGTCGCGGGGTCTATTCCCGCTCGCGGCAGTTATTTGTATTTTGTGTGGGTGTGGGTCCTTGTGGATTTCCCCACCGTGCCTCGGAGAGCACGTAAAGCCATCGGTCCCGGTTTTCATCATAGACACCTGGTAATTATCAGCCAAACCGCAGTGGAGCAGCGTGCTGGATTAAGCTCTAACTTACTCTTACATGGAGAAGAGGCCTTTGGGCAGCAGTGAGTTGTTTACAGGCTGATTCAGTTCAAATGTTTTAATTAATAATAATGAGGAACTAAAATTAAAACATTTCATATACCAACAAAAATTATTCTATTAATATTTCGTACTTATCTCAAAGTTACCTCAAACATTACTGTCAAATATTTTATTATCGTTAATGTTCGGCTATAACGATACAGAAAGCTTCGAGTGGGGTTTGATCGGCGGCAATAGATCACGTGGCCGTCACAAGATATATGGGCACAGCTGACTATCGCTCGTTGCAACGTTACGTTGTCCACAACCATACCACAACCTGTTTGCAACTAAAATAATATCAGAAAACTTAGGTATAAATACAAGAATAACGTCTACAATAAAATGTTTATTTTAGTTCTATCCTTCCTGCATGATAAATAGCTTAATTCAACTATCATACTGTTTCAGTATTGTTGCGAAGTAATAATCTGATATCGCAACAACCGAGTGCATGCGAATATTTAATCAATAACTTCGAATAAGATACGATGTGTGTCGTATGACAAGGCTAGCGTTCTTGTGGTTTTCTTGCAAGGATGACGGGATTGTGATATGCTAATGCGGTAAGATCCAACGTTGCAAGTGCGAGTGAGATGGTCTAAAGCTGCTTTCGAGTGGACAAAGCGCACGATGCGCAAGAAAACCGGTTATACTTGTTTATTTTGCACGCATTCCTGTCGAGCAATCGGGAATGAGCGAGCCATTCCTGAACGGATCAGAAACTCGCTTTCTAAACTGGTACGAATGACCTTGAATTCTAAGCAATTTGTATAGTGAAGTTAATTTTTTTTTACTTCTATACATTGATTTAGACAGTTGCCGTCTCATATTTTATTTAGTTTCTAAACCTAACGTGTATTGATTATTTTTGTAATTACCTTTAATTACACTTATAAAGCTATACATTCACAATAAAATTCGTAATAGAAATGAAAACAAAAAAAGGTAATATCAAATAAACACCTATGTTTGTAGAGCTGCACGGTATAAATATCTGCTTGATTATGATGAGATTACGGGTCTAACAATTATACGAAATAACGGCATATATTCGCCACGTTTGTTATACGTTTATTTGCATACATAAAAGGACTTTCTAGGGTGAAAATATCTTAGCTCCGAAATTATACTGGTTTCGTGTCACGTCCACGATGAGAATTTACTTTAATTGGCAAATAATACGTAGGGCAATTAAGGATGCTAAGTCGGGTAGAGGCGCGCGTGACGCGACTAGTGAATGTAGTAGATATTCAATTATGCAAACACAGTCGCGAAAGAACACCCGAAGCTCCCCAACTAACTCGCTTTGAAAAATGTATTTGTTGACCCTTTAGAGTGCTCTAATGAAATTTCTAAATGTAATAAAATTACTTTAAAAATAAAATTATACGTAATATGCATAGCGAGGGTCCGTTCTCAGCGGTTCCCACCTCTCACTTGTATATATTTAACTATGATTTTGACTGTATTTATATCGCACTCTCTATACTTTCACATTTACTAAGAATGTAACTGTCATGCAACACCGTATCTCCTAATGATGTTAAAAAGAGAAACTTAAGTTTATTTCTAAGTCTGCTAAAACGTTACGTTAACGTTAAATTTTCTCACTGTCAAATATATAAAAATATAGATATAAGCTTTGTTTTAGAAACCTAGACGAAACGAACATGGTACACGTTACGTACGCGTGCTATAAGTATATTCCATTAAAAGTACTTTAAGTGCATAACTACGTAAAGGAGTGACGTGTCGAGATAGCTCTGCGAAAGCACTTGAGTTACGCGATACTCGCCTGGGGGACACAGGATTTGTCATGTAAAACGTCCTACGAGTGCGGCACGAGGCGGAGTTTAGCCTCCGGCTGAAAATGCACTTTCGCGAAATGATTGCTGTTATTTAGAAACGAAGGCCGGCAACCTTAGCAGAAAAATGGAAATATGACGGACGAGTCGCAATACAACTACGCACATACTACTTCTAGACAACCAACGACAACAATGATTATGTCCAACTCTTCTTTATTCTAAAATGTATCCAAAATAGTTCACAAATTGATTCGCTTCTAAATGGAACACAATTTTTATAATGTATAATGTAGGTGTCGATACGTCAAACGAAATAGAGTACTCAGTTCAGTAGTTCATCAAACTTATTATTATATATACATCCGTACCATTGTGAAATTGTTTGAATTACATACACAAATTACACAATTTGCATTTTGTTAAATATTTCATTATAAATATGAATTTGCGTCATCACGGTAACCTGCACACATGCATACGTACAAAAACACTTTTTATATAAGCACATGCTACACAAATTTCGCTTACACATTGAGCACGATTAGTGATGATCCAAAGATGTATTTTTAAGAATATATGTAAGCAGATTATATTAAAAAAAATTTTTTTTGGCATGAATAATGACATTGTACTTTTTTATGTTTCAGGTAATGAGCAGTGATTAATTTTTCCAGTTTGCGGTCTCCGCTCACCGCTTTAGAAGTCGAATTTCGAAAAATCGCTTCCTAATGAGTTTTTGCGTCACAAAACACAATATTCTAAATTTCATTTGACTAGTTACAACAATTAAGAGATTTCGTGATCTCAGTCAGTAAATGGTATATGTCTTTTATAAAAACTAAATATAATAAATAAGTGCTGGCGCACGCGTCTTAATCTTACGGAACATAAATTTTAATTTAACATTTAAAATAAAATATTGTAGTCCCTTCAGAGGTTTAATTTAAAAATTTGTTTGAAATATATGTATATATGTACCTTTTTTGTACGTAATTGTTCACGAGTCACTTATTGCTTTCGAAAGAAAATCCTAAATAATAAGTTTTTTTTTTAACTTTAAAAATAGCAGAAATTTCGCACAAACTTTTACATTGTCTTTTCAGCCTCCTAATATATGATATCCCTAAGAACACTAAAATACGTATTTGTTTATTTTTATTCAAAGGTAAATTTCAACAATAAAATTTCATACTTCCAGTTTCAAGCATGGGACAACTCTAATACAAACTTAATTTATCACCCTTTTGGTATCTTAATAGGATTTTAAAAAATGCTGTTATGTATGATACATATCGATATATTTATTAATTTCACACCAAAAACCAAATAAAGTTTCATAGGTACTTGAAACTTTCAAAAATAACGGACGTTCACCCTCCATGTAACCTCGTAAGGGTAGAATTTCAAAGAATCCTCTTTTACTGGGTTTACACATGGTAAAAGAGCCCTACGGACCAAATTACATGTGTATAAATTATGTGTGTACATTAATTGTTTAGACTCGGCAATAAAGAATAGGCTATTTGACAGTATGAAAAATAATGATGTTTTTATTACCATCCGCGTAGATTATAGATTTTAAAAGTTATTTGCATTAAAACACATAAAAAATATAGATTATTTTCACCAAAAAACACAAAATAAAATTATTTGTTTTGAGGTTTGAAGGATATGACCATAAACGGTTTTGATTGGCTTAATCTTCTGTGACGTCAGTCGTCAGTAAACATCGTAGGTAAACTTGAGGTAAACATACAGAGAGCAACTACTTATGAAGTATCGTTCGTTACGCTCTACGTTCGTAAACATCCATAATCCATTTATATTCTATCATTTCGCTTGCCGTGTGTCATATATCGGAGTTCCTTGTTTTATTGCGACCTCAGTAACTTATTAGTTATCCTTAGTCAATAGTCATGGAGGATAATTTTTTGAAAGCAGATAGCGGAAACTTGCCCAAAGTTGATGCTATTATGGTCGGCCTCTTCTTCAAAAATAATTCGGATTTTTACTCACCTGAACTTCGGAATGTGAAAACAGTTATGTAAGTTTAATAATCATATTATATTTTTCAATTAGGTATTTACTAAAATCAACAATATGTAATTAAAGAATAATACTATTGGATATCGTTTTTTATTAAGTTTCTTTTTACAACAAAACAAGTCTCACCAATTTGTTTTATTTTCTATTGCAGTGCAGGAAGAGAATCATATGGAGACGATGCCATTGGCTACGTCCAGCTGCGTCGTGAATCCGGCATTTGCACGCTCAAAGGCAAGATTTGCCCTGAACATAAAGTTAGGGCTAGTGCGTATAATGTTACTATGGTGGTAGACGAGAATAAAAGTATAATAATAAGCTGCCAGTGTTTAGATTGTGCTGCCTCAGCTGGTGGCTGTAAACATGCCGTCGCTTTTCTGATGTGGACACACAGGCGGAGTGAAGAGCCTTCCTGCACTGAAATTGAATGTTATTGGAAAAAGCCAATACTCTCCAGAGTTGGTACAACATTGAAATATGTCACTTTGGACCAGTTATGTAAAAAAACAGTTCCACAACTTGACACAAATCATCACCTTTTTACCGAGTTTCTCAAAGAAGGAAAGAATAGAAATATTGAAAATTGTGAACTATTAAAATATCAAAGTGATTTTAAATATAGTGACGTTCGGCAGTTTTCCTTTCATCATATGCTTATACAAACAACTAATGAACAAAAGAAAGATGTTAACCATGTTATTGAATATTTTATACAAAAACTAGATAAAACAACTTTGGATTTAATAGAAGAAGCTACCAGAAGCCAGTTTAAAAGTAATTTGTGGCATGAGCTAAGATATGCTCGTATTACTGCTTCGAAAGTGTATGAAGTTAGCAGATGCCAAACACCTGATGGCTCATTAGTTGCTGCGATTATGGGAGCTAAAACCCCAGATACACCAGCCATGAAAAGAGGCAGAAAATTGGAATCTGCAGTTATAAAGATTGTGCAGAACAAATTAAAAAAAAAAGTCAAGTCTTGTGGTCTATTTATATGCCGAGAATATCCCATGATTGCAGTTACTCCAGATGGAATTACATCTGATGCTGTAATTGAAGTGAAATGCCCAACTAGCGAGACAACCAAGGCTAACTACATAAATAATTGTGTAGTAACTGAAAAGTATATGGCTCAAGTGCAACTGCAAATGTACGTTACAAATATGAAGAAAGGGTACTTTTGTGTTGCACACCCTGACTTTAAAAAAACGAGAAAAGTTGACATCATTTTAATCAAAAGTGACAATGAATACATTGAAAGAGTAATATTGAGTGTATCTTCTTTTTGGATAGCAAATATATATCCATTATTAAAGCGCAGTACTTCCTTAAGAAAAAAGTACTAAAAGGCTGCAAATAAAATAAAATATTAGTCTTTCATCATTCAAAGATTCGACAGTTAACAGACGTAGATACAGCTAGGTTAGCAGCAGAGTTTCTTGTGGGTATCTTCTCTGATATGGGTGCATTGCGAACCCTCATTGTTTTAGCTGCTATATATATAGGTGGTCACTATAAAGATCCTACGTGCTTTTTTTAAATAAATACATAAATAAAAGAAAATCAACTAATTCTTTCTGTGTTTTCCCCTCCTAAAATGCAAATTTAAAAATCTTATAATTTATGAAAACTAAGTGTTAAGTGAAGAAGTAATAAAACAAGTCTGCTGATTTGTTTAGTTTATTATATATAAATAAATTCCAAATAATTAATAACATAAAGTATTTGTTTGCTAATTCAAGTACCTAGTATTATAATTGAATAAAAGTTCTTATCGCAATAATTGATTGAGGTAACAAACAAACAAAGTCAGCAAAATATTATCTAGTAGATTATTTAATTTGTAATTTAAAATAACTGAGTCATTTAAAAATATTTTTATTGTGATGATTAAACTATTAATAGCATATGTACCTACATTGTAAAGTTAGACTGATATTATTTTGTGAAAACTGCTATATACCTAACTAGTTGTTAAATATGGGTACTTACTATAACTAAACTAAGAGTAAAGTCAAATATAAAGGAGTAATAACTCTAATGAGAAAGGTACAAAACCTTTTTATTTTAATCCTACCAACAAAGGTGCTAAGACAATCATATGTGATCACTATAAAGATTCTATTTTCTTTTTTAAATAAATACATAAATAAAAGAAAATCAAATAATTCTTTCTGGATTTTCTCCTCCTAAAATGCAAATTTAAAAATCTTGTAATTTATGAAAACCAAGTGTCAACTGAAGAAGTAATAAAACAAGTCTGCTGATTTGTTTCGTTTATTATATAAATTCCAAATAATAACAATGTATTTGTTTCAAATTATAACAGCTGCCCAACAGATATTTTCCACTATTTTATAAGAGAGTCTTGTAAATTAATAAGTGCACATGCTATAACTATTATATCATTAAGTATTCTGAGAAAATTTGTGTTTATCACAGAGTGTTGTTTTAACATGTGAAATTCTCTGACACGCCTTATTACTCTCTCAATGTGTATTCTTAGACTAGCAATAATTTTTGTTTGCCGTACTTGTGATTTAGATAGCTTTGCCCCTGATGGTACACTGGGTGGCCTTAGCAATTTTATACCTTTTGCATCCAGTATGGATTCAATATGCTTGAAACCTCTATCTGCCAATACAATGTTATCTGGTTCTAAACCATCTAAAAAATTACAATTTTGTAATATAGTTACATCACTAGTCCTGCCCCCAAAACCAGGTGATATATAATTAATTAAACCGTTAGGTGTACAGGATATTAAAAATTTTACTGTATTACCTTTTTTATAGTCTGACCAGGTCTGTGCTTGAAAAAGGGCATTAGATGTCTTTTGTATGTCTATTTCCAAGCAATCTATTATACAACTTACATTGTAATATTTGTACCGAAATGGAATAGGCAAGGTTTTCTTAATTGAGTACTCATCTAAACTAACAATAAACGGACGCAACACACTTGCAATAACTGGGATATTTTTTAAAAACAATTTACTGGCATAAGATAATGACAATCCAAAATTATCTTCTAGTTCAGAAAATGTACTATTTAATCTAATTTTTTTTAAACACAACAATATATGGTCATGAGGTATATTAGTATGTTTATGTATTAAATGCACTATGCAATAAACTTGTTTTGAAATTCCTATATACATCATGGGCTTTCTAATAATAAGGCGTAATGTATGACTGAGACTTTGCATTTTATCAATGTCTTCATTTACATCAGCTACAGTAATTGTACTAGAGTCAGAAATCTGTGAAGAAGAATCTTGTTTTCTAGCAACTGGACAATATGAAGTATCACTGTCTGATCTTTCTTCTTCATTAAAACCAAGTCTCTTCTTTATATTAGTTTTACCAAATCTAGATGGGTTTACATCACAACTAAAATCAATCTTGAATGGTGATGTATAGCTGGATGTGATGAAATGTTTGAATGGAGAAACAGCAATCTCATTAGTCAAAGTTTTGTTTGTCTGCATTGCCTTTGATCTAAAATTCACTTTTTGTTTAAAACTAAATTGTACACCCTTTTCACTTGTGATGATAGAATCAGTTAATGTGCTTCTATTTTGTGTTGGTTGTACTTCTGAAAAGAAAATTACTTATAAATACAAACAAAGCACAGTTCACTTTTCATTTACCTATTTTTATCCTTACTTATGTCTACATACCTGTCGTAATTAAATCAACTTCTTGCACAGGTGTTGCAGTTGGTTGGGTGTTAGATGGGCCAGTTTCACTTATCGCTTCCTGCATCAGTGAATCTTGGCACTCTTGAATGAGTCGGGCTCTTTGTCGTTTAACAAATACATGTCTTGAAGTACTAGCATCACTCAACCTTTTTCTACGGTCTTCCTGGCAATAAAATTTTGTAGGCACAACTCCATCTACCATGATTATCTTCTGGGCTAATCCCATATTATATTGATAATAGTTAGCCATATCTTTCTGAATCTGTAATAAATTATTTGTTTTTTAAAGCCATAATGTTGATATGTATATAGTAGAAATAAATATCTTTGAAATATTATATCCAACACCAGTGGCTATTCGGACAATACAAAAATGAAAAACACCATCCAATCTCCATTATCTAACCTTAAAATAAATTTGAATATGCAAAAATATTGTCGATAAATATTAATAACATGTTTACTTACATCAAAATGATCCTGACAGAAGAAAATTACAGAACTATCTTTTATTTCTTTAGGATTTCGTCGTGCAAGTTTAAACCACTTCTTGCGAACTTTAACATTTTTTGGAACAGTTATAAATAGCTTTTGTGGCGTCTTTGTTGTCGTATTTGGGCACTCTGGTACTGCACACCATTTATAATTCATTATTTCTAGTATATTACAGCTACAAACTGTAATAAACCACAAAACTTTCGATTCGACTTGGTCTTTAATGTTTCTCTATGCTTCTAATATCTAATGTTTATTTACAGACGTGTGACGTCACACGACTGACTCGTCGCCATATTGCTGAAGCAAGCGTTTTGACAACTAAGATAATTAGCATATTTTGTAATGCTTTTTTTAAACAAAATACTAATAATAAAATAAAATAAATATAATTTGTATGACCCTTATACACCAATAAATAATATGAGATAATTTTTAGAAACTAGTCAAATAGCCTATTAGTAAGACATTACCTGTTTTAATATAAGTAGGTATACAAAAAGTAGTAAGCTACAAACATGATAATTATTTTTTTGGTTCTATTATTATTTCTTCCACGTAGGTACCTACACATAAAAATGTAAACGAACCTTAAGCCAACAGTTTCAATTTTATCCTCAGCGATTCGTCATGATAGCAAATAGTACATGATATTAATATAGAAATATTATAATCAACCCCGTCCCTACCGATTCCCTGCCTGTGACTGTATTCATCCAACTATCACCAAGCACTTGCTGTACCCTATTGTTCTTATCTTTTATAATCTCTGAAGCAATTGATCCTAATTCCATAGTTCAACAGGCAATTTTTATCTACGGATATCACTTAAAATTACAACGTCATTTTACAAAAGATAACTATTTTATGTTAAAAAATAATCTTATCAGCATTACTAATAATTTTATCAATACAAAATCTGCTGCTATGAAATATTATTATTTGAGTAGAGAGCTACAATTTATTTCGATCCGAAGGTTTACATAGCGGTAAAAGTTGTTTGTTTGAAAAAGTGTAATATACAGGAGAGCTTTTTTGCTTTTTGTACATTTTATATTGGGAATTGAATTTTAACAGAGATATAAAGATCATTTAAATATCATTTTAAAAAGACGGTATCACTTTAAGAAGTCGGATGTTAATTGGTTTTAAGGTAGGTTACCTTAAACAGAAGATTATATTGATACTCATTTGCAAAAAAAAACGGGCGGTTTCGATTTTCTTCCTGGCTGAAAAAAATAAAATACCAAAAAGGTTTTAATCATTTGAACATGTTACTGGCCAGTTATAAAAGTGCCATAATGTTTATAAGAGTACATTCCAAATTCAAATTTTTGACTGAGCCTGGTTTTCAAAGAAAATAACTTTTAACTACATTTTGTGGCGCGAATTCCCTATAGTTAATATCGACTCTAATTAACTTTTTGTCAATTTTTATTAAATTATCTGGTGTCCTTGACATTTAAAAGTATTGTTATTGCTGTTTAGCAATCTCGAAAATGGTAGATCAGAGGCTAAATGTGAGTCGGTCGACAGTTCAAAGGACCTGGCAGCGCTATCAAGAGACCGGTTCCGTCAAGAGAAGGCCTGGTTCTGGCAGAAAGACATGTACCGAACCACGGGATGATCGTTTTCTAGTTAGTCAAGCGTTGAGAAATCGCAAATCTTCTTATGTGGACCTCAAGAACACCCTCGAAGAAGTAAGAAATGTGCAAATTAGTCTATGGACGGTCAGGAGGAGGCTTCTCGCTGCTAATATACACAGTCATCGCCCGGCACGCGGCCCTAAATTACTCCGTGGACATCGAGTTGCCAGGCTTAGCTTCGCTCGAAATTGTGTGTCATGAAATCATGAACACTGGGATAGGGTATTGTTCTCCGATGAAGCCAGGATATCTCTGCATGGTGAAGACCGACGTCGGTGAGTGCTACGTAGACGAGGAGAACGCTTTGCAGAGGCATGTTTTGAAGAAATCACACCTTATGGAGGGGGCTCTGTTATGTTTTGGGCAGGAATAAATTCTATGGATCGTACGGAGTTAGTCTTCATCGAAAACGGTACACTGACTGGACACCGATACATAACGGAAGTTCTAATTCCTTATGCACAACCCGCTTTAACCGCTCTTGGCGAAAACTCAATTTTTATGGACGACAACGCTCGCGCCCACCGGTCTGGCGGTGTGGATGCGTATATGCTAGAAGTCGGAATTCGTCGTTTGGACTGGCCAGCTAGAAGTCCGGACCTCAATCCCATAGAGCATGTCTGGGACGTTCTGAAGCGACGAGTGAGATCAGTGCAGCCGGCTCCGCAGACCATCAGAGAGCTAAAGAATGTGATTACCGCGGAGTGGGAACGTATTCCCTAAGAAACCATAAAAGATATACTCACTAGCATGCCCAGACGAATGCAAGCTGTGATTTCAGCAAGAGGGGTTCACACTCAATACTAAACTTTTATCTGCTTTTAATGTATTCAAGAAAAACAAAGAAATTAACGCGTTTCATTTTTATTTAGCGAGCAGGTACAATCATAGTGTTTTGAGCTTAAACATTATTTCTTAATAATTTAATTAAAATGTAAATAACTGATAAAACTGATGAAAACTATTCCTTCCTAATTAATTTATAAAATTCTGAGGATAACAATACCTAAAATTGTCAAACAAACTAATAGGAACTATAAAATAGATCTTTGCTTAAGTGCCCGTTTTTTTTTGCAAAAGAGTTTATTTTATTAAAACTTAATCCTAGCTCTGACGTTCTTATATTACTAGGAGTCATAAAAAATATGAATAATATTTTAGCAACTATGTAGTATGTATGTATGTAGGTACATATATAAGTTTGCAACTGACAAATATATTAACTAAAATTTTACAGATTGATAATTGATGAAACAAAGCTTTTAATTATCTTATCAAATATTTTTTCTATATTGCTTACGTCAAATAGCTTGCAACGTTTTTGAAAAACGCAATGTAAACAAATGTAGAAGAAAATACTTAATGTTGTAATGTAACGTTATGCCCAATAAGCATGCAATATTTAATATTATGTTCATTACAAATAATCTATGAGTCATTTTACTTAAATGCCTTCTCTTGCAGACGTATCTCCAATGTTGATTCGGATGACGTTTCAACATGACACTTTTACTACTTAGCGCTAAATTGTTTTATCTTGTTAATACAAAATGATCATTGTTTAAATATTTTATTTTAAGGATAAAAAGAAACAAAAGTAACACAAAAACATGCAAATTTATTGTTTTTTACTTTACAATACTATATCTGCATTATAATGTAAATAAAAATTACCTTTTTTCGAAAAAAAAAAAAACGAAAAATTGTACCCGCGATTGCCGAAAAATGAAATAAGCCGACGGAAGAGCACAACTAGTGACGTAAACTCACGGTCAGCGTTGGATTCTATGCGTGTAGCATGATGCAAGATGCCAAGGTCGAGGCTGATACACTTTGCATGCAAATGGGTACAGATAACGTCGCGCTCATTACACCCGACATCCACTGACGAGGCTTACTGCGATGATGGGACCTGTTCGAGATGCTTTTATTTTATTACGGATGTGCTGAGAAAGGAGGTTAATGCTGTTAAATTTCACGCATTGTTTCACCCTGTTGTGGCCTAAAGAAACAGCTCTGCAGACATAGGTATATCTTCCTTAAGTTGCGTTTGGGCCTTATTTGAATGAGTATATTTTGAAAAAAAAAATCAAATCTAATATATTAGAACATATGATAATATTTGAGGAAATAAATCAGAACGATTACTTGAAAGAAGATTTAATTAGAGGTAAGAAAATAATGAATTTTGGCTCTCCGGATATAGTGTCAGTGGACTGACTAAACGTGCGTTAACTTTGTGAGCTATTTATGTGATTTTCCACGTTGCTAGAGACGTGTCTCTCGAGCCTCACCGTTTAATTAAAGGGCGAGGGGGGTGGTTGCGCGGGGTTCGAGGAGCAGGGTATAATAGCGGCGCAATATCGGATGGAAATGCGCGGCATGTAGGAATGCGCCGCACGCCGCCCCTCCCCATCGCGAACGATTCGTGGTATTTTTTATTGACGACTCTGGAAATGTTAGTGCGAATAGTCGATGTGGTTTCCATTAAAAGAGGAAGACATTAGTAATACAAGTTCATTACGAAACATAAAAGTCATATTATTTTCTGACAAGATCTTGATCTCGGAACACATATTGAGTCTGACTGATCATTTCTGATTGATCGAGTAAACAAGTTTTTATTATTTGTTGTTATAATATCAGGTGAACGTAAAATATAATTTTATAAAGCCGAGCGCTATCCAAAAATATACTTTGCCTAATGGACACGGCACGACAGTATATTTCATCCACGATCTGCTCTCAGTGGAAAGATTAAATTTAGAGACTAACGTTTTTAGAAAGCGAGAATTCAGCTCGCGCGTCACTTCTCTCGACGAAACGTTTTATAGTGTTAAAAGGAATTTACTTACGTAGGTATAGTACATTTGTCAATATTTATAAACGGTGATCACATAGAAGCTAGTAGCAATAAAACTATTCATATTGGTATTCAGTAATATCCATTGACTAAATACATTAGGTATATATAGCATTGCAACGATTTTCGCCGTTTTTCCGAGAGATTTAATAACAAATAATAGCCTAGTGTAAGAAGCGCACGATTCCAATCGGAGGGCAATTTAAGCGGAGAGTGGCGAAACCGGCGAGTGAACGAAACGTGAAACCCTACTTATCATGGCATGTGAAAGTAAGAAGTATTAACTGATAAATCATATATTATAACGGTTACAATGCAATTATTAAAACAATGAAACATTATTATAGACAAAATTATATACATCTACATGATGTTTGATAGATCGTTTCAATAGCTAGAACTAGTAAATAAATACTCGTGCGTAATTCGGGTAGTATTAGAATAATCAAGCGAAATCAAATGCTGGTACCTACAATTAGAATTGAACGTCAATTTATACAGCAATTATTTACAGCAGGTTAAGGTTCAATCTAGGTCAGATTGAGCGATTTTAAAATCTAATACCAGCGACAGCATGCTACCTGAATGTTCACAGTCGTGCAATGTTAATGAATGCTTGCCGGCAAAACAGTGAGTTTTGATCAGTCGTGTTAATTATGCTAATTGGCTTTTAGGATATGGAATAAAATACATAGTCAAATGCCGACGGAACCGATATAATTTATTAGGTAATTTTAAAGGTAGATTTTAGTACCTACTTTTTTTTAAAAACATAAATCGTACAATGTCAAAAGATGATGTTTAGTATTTTGAATGATAAATAGTAATTTATCCAATATTGATGGTCATAAATGTAAAGATTAGAAAACATAGTAGACATAAGACAAGTACGAAACATAAAATTTTTAATTTATTCCCTCGCTTTTAAACCTAAACCTTTATTTAACCTTTACTGTAATTTGTTTTAATATCACGAACAGATTATTTGTACGCATAATATGTAAACAATACTGATAGTATAAATAGAAAAAGTAGACATTAAATCACCACGTCCATCTTCATATCATCAATCGTTATGTATGTGCATCAACAGTTTAATTACTATTTATTTTAACTAAAACCGGGTTTGTGGAGTTATCTTGTCATATTCCTAATTATGGTAAACGAGAGATATTAAAAGAAAATGGTAAACAAGCAGGCAACACCAGAGAAGTCACAGTTACATTAGAAGTAGCCTGTCTAAAAGAATAAAAGAGTTTGGAGGAGAGTTAAGTATGGAGGAAAAATATCCGCATAATAGGCTTCCAGCTATGTTTATCATAGTTCGAAATATACCCAGAAATATTTTCTACTTTCATTTTTCTGTGAGTGCTGTACTACGTTACTGTCCTGCTCGAGCAAGCCGTACATAAGATGTAATCAATCTCATGTCGTAGGCTCTACCACTAATTTTAAAATAACTTTATACTATCTTTAAAAAAAAAAAAATTAAATAAAAATATAAAAAAGAGTTACATAATGATTTATTAAGTCAAAAAATAATAATAATAATAATAATATTCTTTCAAAATGCACAGCATGGATTCAGAAAAGGTTTTTTAAACTTTATTTCAGATCTATGAGGAGAGAGGTCGATAAAGGACAACAGATTGATGCCATCTATACCTATTTTAGCAGTGCATTTGATAAGGTCAACCATAAAATTCTTTTAAGCAAGCTCTCGCAGTAAGGTGTGGGTGATTCGATAGTAAAATGGTTAATACCTATATTGACGACACCAAACCGTTATATAAAAAGTACATCGCTTAGTCCAGGGTACCGCAGGGTTCCAAATTGGGTCTTTCATTGGGTTTGGGTCATTCCTGGTGTGACGTCAATGGAATGACTAAATATCAACAATTAATGTTTTCATGTAAAATATACAAGAAAAAAAAGTCACTTATGTCTACTAAACAATGTAGACGACGTTACAGAACATAAGTTACCAGAAATTAGAGACTTAAGTCATTATTGACAGTAGACTGACGATCTCGTATCATATAAACAACATCGTCCAAAAATCGCACAATTACTAGGATTAATCAAACGCGACACAAAGGGTTTCCCCAATGAGACTAAGGTTACCCTCTAGAATGCATTTGTTAGGAGCCACCTAGAGTTTTCAATTATAGTCTGGAATCCTCCTTATATTGCACAATCCTAACGCATAGAAAACATACAAAGAGTCTTTACTAGACACCTAGCGTTCCACGCTTCAGGTTTCTCACAAAACGTACCATGTAGGTACCTACTGTCAGAACTAATCTTGGTAAACAGTCTCCAATAAATAGAATATGTTGAAAAAAAATTATAAAAAAATATCGCGGACTATTCCATAACATTTTTTTTTATTTAAAAAAAAACTTACTTACCCGGCAGACTTTCGCTGAGCTCCCCCTTATCATTATTAGTATTACCATGATTGTTATTTTTCTTTTTTTTTGTGTTTTTAATAGATGTAGTCTTTTTAGTACATAGTTTTAAATTTGGTAGTAAAGATCATATTTAGCTTAAATCCCAATTTTATGTTTGCATGATTTGTAGTCAATGCTATGTACACTTGTCATTGATATACATATCAGTGAATGCGACACTTATTGTATTTATCAAATATGTTATATGTATTATATGTATATTGTTAGTGCGCTAAGTAAATATTTAAAAAAAAATTGCCAGACAAGACGGTCAAGTTCAAAACGTCAGTTGATCTACATATAACTGTTTGTCCATGTGACTGTACTGTATAGCAGGAATGAATAGGTGGGTAGAAAGCTATCAATCGGCGCGGGAGGGCAGGCACGCGGTCGGCCGCAAAGTTCGCAACCTGTGAAACAACTCTGGCATACCAAACCAAGCTCAAGTCGAGATTACTGGCGGCTTTTAAACGCTCCAAATGTTCTATAACGGAACATTTGGCGGGCAGGTTCTAAAAATAGTAAAAAGGACTAAATAAAGTTCAGCCAATCGATGCGTAATGCACACTGTTTTGTTTTCCTCTTTAGATAACAATGACAGTGAAAATTTTTATGGGTTAAGTAAACGGCAGGTGCCAGGTCGACAAGAAAAAAAAAAAAAAAAAACAACATGACAGTGTTATGAGGGCTTTTAGGTAAAAAATAATCATCAAATATGTTTTAATAATTTCCAAACTATATATACCGTTCTGTTCGAACATATCAGCGTCTTCAATATATGCCAATTTTCTCTTTTTTTTTTTAATTTCCACGATTATATTAGATGTGTACTGTTTAAAAGCGGACGGCAGTGTTATGAAACTGGATGCGTGGGTGTACCTGTACACAATAATATATTTTTGACTCGTCGGTGTGTTGAGTAACATCGGTTATCGCTGCAACTGTCACAAGTTTACAACTCACCCCAACCCACGTATATGTCGTTTTTAAATAAAAAAAGTAAAATCAAACACATAAATGGATATTATTACGTTGTTTGTTAATGTTTTTTAAATTATAGAATATATTTTGCAACTAAGTTTATTAGCTATCTTGGATAAAATGTAATGACATTTAGTAGGTAGGTACATGTTAATTAAGCCGCAATTATTTGCGAAAGGTTTTAAAATGAAAGTTGGTGCAAATATTATTTATTAAATCAGAAAGCTCCACAATAACCGATTGACTTCTGAATATTTTCTTTGACAATTTTAGTCTTTTACTAAATTTAATTAGATGCTTTTACCATCAAGATTTACACGAAAACTTTTCGAGGATTCAATACGACTTTAAAACCGCTGTTGAAAGTTCTGTAATGACTAAAGTTTTTTTACAAATTTAGTAGATAAAAAAAAAGAAAAATATTTATTTAAAATTATATGAATCAACGTCTCTCTCTTAAAGGAGCAGGATTTTGTTTTAGAAGGAAAGAGATAAACAAAATGAACAAATGTTGAGCCACGATGATGTCAGGTTGGTTGTTGTGTTGTTGTTGTTGTTGTTGTTGTTGTTGGTTGACTTAACAAGTAGTCGAGACCGGTGCGAATTCGTGACACAATCAAATATTGACTTGTTTGTCGATTATGTAATTAAATTTTATAACCTTTATTCACAATTACTTTTTTTTTTTATTAATGGATAATTAAATTTTAATAAACTTAAGAAAATATTACGATATTATTGTTTTACGATTAGGTAAATTTTTGACATTATAAATAAATAAATATCAATGGTCTTAAAATTGAATTTTGTGTCAGTCAAGGTATAGGGATCAGTCACTGATAAAAATGTTATTTGTGTAATATAAACTGATTATGAACATTCAGTTAATTTTTATAGGAGCATTAAGCTGATGTTATAGGTAGTGTCGTCATTTGTTTTGTATGAAGATATAATATAAATACGAGTGAGCATATTAGTAAGCAGTATTCATTTATGTATTTCAATTATTCATACATGCATAAAATCATAAATCGATATTTTTTTAGTGATGTCGTAATTAGACGTCGATCAGGTAGGCCGTAGGAACATCTTTACAATCCACACTCGCTCTGACGAAAATAATCACACATGGTCAATGATTCATGGCCATTTTAATGTCAGTTGTCTCGACGCTCACGTGTTAAGCATTAGTTCGAAATCCGGTTTGATACACTGACTTTGACGCAAGAGTTGGTTAGATTAAGTGAATAAGTCAATAAGCTCGTTTTAATCAACACAACACGTAGCCTAATCAAATATGACCCCCTCGTCATATCGCGTAATTGAAGACTTAATCACGGGAGACGTTTTCGCGGTGCGGTGGGATGCGGGCGAGGGCGGGCTTGTTTGATCAGCTCTCGATTGCGCTTGGAACATGTGACAATTTACACTAAGATGGCGGACTTAATCGCGAATGTAACTGGTTTATTTTCCAGAATTCTACATCTGTAAAGTCGCCCAAGTAATAAATAAATTCTACCTAGTCCAAATATAGTTTCGTTAGCAGTAATGTTTATTTCAATAATTATCTTATCTTTATTGACAAGCTCCTGACTTAAAAGTTGAAGCTTTGTATGAAATTTGTTTAGTTTTTTTTTCTCATTTGCTTTTATAATCGAGAGCGCAAAGATCTCTACAACTGACATTCGACATCTTTCTTTGATTATATACGAGTATGATTCACGAGGATGATCTAGCAGTTTAAGAAACTTTCTAGTTAGGAAGTGATATTTCACCAAAATCGAACATAAGTATTGGTTGCACTGGCGAGAGCACAAGCGTCGACATCGGCAGCTCCATTGTTGCATGCTGATACAGCGGTGCACAAAGCCCTTACAATACACGACGCTTGCCTATTGTTTAACGTCTCGGTCTAAACATGACCGCTTTAAACGTATTAGCTTGCAACTTTACCTATCTATCTATAGGTACCCGAATGTTATAAATGTTTCGATTTATTACCGATGCGATGATTTATCAACGTGTGAACTACATACAAATGTACCTACTGCGGAGTAAATAGTGAAAAATACAATTTTTTAAGCATCAATAAACTAAGCAATAGATTATAAAATAAAATATTTATTTTTTTGTGTCCACTGTCGATATATTGTTATTTTATATTTGTTGTAAAATTAAAGATATAAACATAATAAGGTGAAAGTTATTTAGCATTTTTGTCGATAACCTTTATCGCCCACAGATGAAAAGGTGAGAACGAAGTTCGACAGTGGCCTTAATAATATATAATACGGCAATCTCCACGTATAAGTTATGTATTGAAAACTGCGCGGACAATCGAGATGACAGCCGTGAAAATCTTTGCTGATTAAACAGATACGCTTCTACTGCCGTTTCCTGTATCTTTTGGTCGCATTATTCAGCAGACTATCAAATGAAAATACATAAGTAAATATTTCGAGATATTTTAAACTTTTTTTAATTACCTAATTGTAAAAAAAAAAACATTTAAATTTTTGTTATTTAGGTAAGGTTTCCTCGTATAAATCATTGATTTTAATCGTGTTATGGAGTATCAACGTTATCTAATGTATGTTAATAATGGAATAATTTTTATCGCGACAAATTCGCCAAAATATATACACATTATCACGTTATTTAACAAAACTGATAACGCCATATCACGTTATTCCTCTACAAACTGGACGATAAACTGTTATATTATGTGGTTTAAAATGAAAAACAACTTTTAAAAAAATCTACATCAAAACTTGAGTAAAATTTCTAATAAGTATTAATTAACAAATACGGATGTAGATATTAAGGATAACGATTATTTCATAAATGACAAAATAATGATACGGAACAATTACATAACTTTCGAACATATCGACCGAAATGACTATAATAAACTAAGGCGACGTCGAGTCATCGGTCTGTTCATTACGTTAGCACGATGCCAATTCCCATACAATGGTAGACGGCTACGGTGGGGTGGCTGACGTCACTTCAGGCTAGCCTTGGTATTGAGGTCGGTGCTCGAAATGACAGCGGCAAAAATGTTGTCTCAACAGTTGTCAAATTCAAGCAGAAAATCAATGTTGCTTTTAAAGGACATTAAATATTTGGTTTCTAGAAATAATATAGTTGTTTTCAATGCTATATAATGGATTTTTATAGTTTCATTAATTTCTTTTCATCTAGGTAATTACACGGCATGATATGCGTTGGTATCAGCTTCAGGAAAGATATCGCATGGTATTTTTTACTCCATTGGGCAGTATATTGACTTATAAACCAAAATGAACATTTTATATCTGTTTATATAAATGTTTTTGTAGGACATTTTAATCTTTTTAAAAGTATCTATTTGACTTTCTTATCAATAAAAGTTGGAAGAATGAAGATTACGACAAAATAAATTATATAAAACGTTATTTTAAACATTAATTAAAACTTTATAGAAATGGACAACACAATACTTCAACATTTTAGCAATAAATTCCAAATATTAAGTCGAGATAAGATTGGTATAAGAAAGTAATATTTAGTATATATGAGTTTTAAAATTGGATGGGTTTTTGTTTTAAATCAAACATAAATAAATGCCTACTGAGTCAAGTCGTGACCATGTGACTGGTTCGAAATATTCACAAAATTGTCAAAAACTTTATCGTGATATTATGTACCTTACTCGTTTTTATCTTAAAAATAAAGTATGTTTGAAAATCGAGTGTCTAAGCCTAAATAAGGTTGATAAATAAATGCAGTTGTTTATTCTCACGTCTATTAGAGTAGTTTAAGTTTCTAAATATATAACACTTTTCTTTATGGAATTAGGATTACAGGAAATCTACAGCGTCAATAACCTTCTATTACAGTGGTGTTTCTTTTGCGACTCTACTCTTTTTGCGACTGTATTAAAATTTACATATTTTCTCGTAAAATTTATTTCCGAGAACATCAGATAATCTAAACAAATAAACTTACCTTGATACTGTCGTAGCACGCGGTGACCCTGCCGTTCTGTACTTCTACGGTTGCCGGGGGATGTGCGAACTTGCACTCGGTATCTGGTCGCGAGCACTTATTGCGTTGGAACTCGCGGCACACTTCGAGTTGCAGCCAACGTGAGTCTTTTCCATTGAGGAGGCTATTCATGTTCACCATGGTTGCCATCGTTGCCACTGTGTAAGGGAGTAGGAGTAGCGCGCACAATTACGTGGAGCGAGTGCGGCGCATATGCAGAGGGGAACGAGCGCGCCCCCGCGCTCCGAGCATGCACTTCTCACTTTCGCGCGGCGATCGATTCGGTGATCACTGCGGCGCTCGCGCACGCTTCACTACATACACTACTACACACGCGAATGAAAACGGATCACCACGACGATATTCCGCGGCTTGACGAATATTGATTACTAAATATTAATCTTAGAATTATGTTAGAATTAAAGACACCGACGTTGCAAGCTAATTTAGGCAAGTATTAAAATATTATTATCACACGCGTTCGTATCGATGTTGACGGTTGATTTAGTAGAGGGCGAGCGGTGCTTGGTGTGCTAGCATGACTGCGGCGGCCGGTGCGGTAGGTCTGGGCAGGCGACGGTAGGGCGCGAAAAAAGCGAGATTAGCGGCTCGGCGGTCAGCGAACAAGCCGGTGCGGTGCGGGGCTCAACTCTGCGAACAACAAAACACAGTGGTTACTCTCCGGGCGGTCAGCCCCGGAGCCAAGCACAAGCGGCTACCGGGTTAGCAAGCGAGCGCTACGGCCGTTCTCAGGCCCGCGCTGTATACGTCAATATTGTTGCTACTGACATATTCGAGGCAATCATCATGACATTCAGCTCAGTCAGACAATGTTAGTTGGCGGTAATATTATTTAAATTATTAAAAAACATAATATATATTTGGTTAATTTATTACACATTTAGGTACTTGCTGTTGCTAATGATGATACCTCACATCGTTCATAATTTGAAAAGGAGATATGATAAACATTTACTTCAGTGGTTGCTGATTTAAGCGTAATAATATTTTTATTAAATACATATTTTACCTCACATAGACTCGCGATTACAAGAAAAACTTTATTTACACGTAACATATATATTTATATAACACGTAATAATCGTATAATAATGACAATCAATCGAATGTGTTTGATTCAAAAGTAATTCCGATTAGGACAATATATGAACTGGAATATAATATGAAACACGGAAAATATTATGATAATAGTTGTGCTAACGTAGTAGCTAGTAACTCTTTTATACTTTATTATTTTATTATATTATATATTTGTGGTTCATTAGCAATATATAAATAGGACTAGATGAAATAATCTTTATTTTTATGATGAACAGTGGTTGATGAGGTGTATATACGAGGACCTGGTGTGCGCGACTTAAACAGGTGTCGTACCAATAATAACGCTAGCCAGACGCGGACGTAAATACTGGCGACATCATCACATGCAGCCAAAAATTAATAGTCACATAAACTGGACACTAAAAATCGAGGCTGTGGCTATTGCGAGAAAATTATGAAACGTCCGAGATGAGCGAACACACCGATAAAATGTTAGAGGTGGAAACATTCTTTGTGTGGGCGCCGTGAAGAGGAACGTAACGTCTGGGGCCGGTAACAGGGAAAAACTCGTGAAACCAAATACTATCGTAATGCGCTATTTAAAGCATAACCCAGTTGAAAATAGCTCAGTGTGCGGCAACGCAACGTCGCGCTCCTCATCGTGCATAATCTTCAAATTTTGTTTGGAATAGGTGCAGTAGACCATTGTGACGGTGTACACACGCCTTCTTTTTGAATAAATCAAGATATCATTCAATGATACACCACGCAATCTTTATGTAAATTATATTTATCGGTTAAGCCATTATATTATTTTTTGCATTATTAAAAATAAAACAAATGTTATTAAGTATACAAGTAACAGTTTCAAAGATTCTTAATTTTTTTATAATAAAACATAACATTCACAGCTATTTGTTTCCATGAAAGTTTTATTAAAAATTTAACTACATATTTTTGCTTTGAAAACAATGTAAGAATTTGTAACTTAAGGTAGTTCCAGCGTGGTATATTGTAGTCGTACCTTAATATCTCCTGCCTTATATTGATCTCGCAACGTTGCTCTGAGTGTTTATATATTTTTGTTTATGGTCTCATTATATACAAATGGTATTGCGCTTTCTAATAATAGTATTATTAAATTAAAAAGATGCCCACGCAATTATGACACAAAGGCCGATTTAAAAAAAAATCAAAAAATTATCTTTCTATTAATATAATTTTACTAAAACCGTGAAAGATTTGAATTTCCCGCTTTTTATTCTACTCTATTTCAGAGAGCGTTATGCACAGTGTTGCCAGATCACTGTAAGTTGTTAATTTAAAAAAAAAGTTTTAATTTTAATATCTCGATAACAAAACGGTGAGGTGCTACTTTTATTTTTTTTAACTAATTCTAGAAACATTTTTCAACACTCTCCTAGTTTTTCTACCAATTTCGTCGAGAGAATTTTTTAATATAATAAAAAATCGGACATTTTACATACATAAATAGGACATTATCCACAAAATCGCGAAATTTATCTTTAAATATCTCGCGATCTAAACGGTCAAAAATTATGAAATTTTAGGAATTCATAAATAAAGCAATTCTGAATCCGTGAAATTTTTTTTAGCTGAATCTGTCGAAAAGTGGTTTCATGCTGGAACTACTTTAATACGTAGAGTGACCTAACAGTCAAGATATACTATTTATTGATTAGACCACCAATTAAGGTGTAGTGTATAAAGTAAACTTAAATATATTTTACAAATATACATGTACCTAGATTTCATGTAGATTTCTAGTAAATTTTCTCATGTCTTATTCAGCGCCTATATGCGATGGCATTCAAAAATAAGGAAACGAATCGGATCGGAAATGTAATCCTACCGAGCACACATAACTAAACGAACTCAAAGCAAATGGTCATCGTTTTATTTCGAGCATTAAACAAGTAACTGAGAATGGTGGCGTCAAAGGATCGGCGTCTGATTCTTTTCACGAACACGGCGCCGCTGGCTGAGTTCCTTAGATGCTCGACACGCACGGGGAAGACATTCAATAACAGAGTGAAAAGATTACCGAGAGCAATCAGACGGAAGCGAATCTAAATAAGAATCTCGTGAAAGCGGTCGGGTGCGAGGGTGGTGTGAAGGGAGGAGAAAAACAGTCGGCCTGGGCCTTTGTGATCGACGATTCGATCAAATTGCAATACAGAAAATTTACACAATGATTTTAGGTTTGCGTAGAGTGCGGTTAGATGCAATAATAACAAATAGGTCAGTCTCGTCGCTTCTTCGCATCCACGATCTTGACCGGGAATTGAACCTGGGTCTCCCACCGCTTAGGAGGGCGCTCTCACCACTAAGCTATCAAGACAATAAGAATGCAAAGAGCGAGCGTGATCTTGTAGTAGTTTAGCAACGTCGATATCTAAAGTAATTGTTATATTTTTTGTTACGACAATGTTACTAAATAAATTACAAAACGTCAAGTACGCTAGTAAATGAATACTTAGTATTACCAGTTACCACATTCAACCGCACCTTTCCCTCGCAGCCGTTACCCACACACGATTGAACTTTATAACATGACATTTTGTATCGACGTTGATTATGACTGTCCCACTTATTCAACTTATATACCAATGCATATAAACATTTTTGTTAGAAAAATTACTTTTAATTAATAATTATAGTGGTGTAACCTTGTTAACATTCTATATTAAATATACCTATCCTATATAAAATTGTAAAATTTATAGTAGGCACACACCTAGATAATAACGTGTTTCTAGAATGAAATTTATAATTCACCAAGTTTTTACTATATTATGTATATGGTAATTTTTATATTAAACTTATAGCGCTTCTTAAACTAAACACTAAACTTATTAAACAAAATCAATATAATACAACTAATATATTACAACTTTTGTATTCACAAGTTGCGGATAGAAATATCTGAGAGATTAAGTGATCAATGGTGAAATACAAAATCATAAGCTGTTATTTGTTGGATACCGTTATACGTCAGATAGCTTCATCAGTATTCAGTGAAACAGGGCTTAATCTTTGTACGAAGTACAACAGTTCACAAATAAAAAAATTGTCTTAAAAATTTAATTGTCTCATAAGCTATGATCGATCGATCATGTTGATTAAAAATAAAGTAATAAAACGTATAACATGACTTGCACTGTAAGATTACTATGCCTACAACAAAGAAATATTTTATTTAAAATCTCATTTACGTCGTGCACCGAGTCACAATCGATTTCAGAATAGGTTATTTTGAGAGCACAAAAAGTAAATTGGTTAAGATTTGTCCTCTTTTGTTGTCGCTGTTCGGGCTTATATTCGGGTACCGGCGTTAGTATGATAAGGTGGTAAATAGTTTAGGAGATAAAGAGCGTTTGATGACGACGCAATTGTATAATAAAGCGGAAAAAGAAGCAGACAAGAGCGGGAGATGACCTTGGGTTGTGGTGTCGCGCTCGGCCGCACTCGCGCCGTCTGCAGACGCCCGCGCCGACTGCGCAAAAACTGTCAATAATACGTTCGCCTTCGACACGCTTCATTTGAGACGTGACACGCTCCAAATAATCGTTATTAGAATAAATTATCTTATTTTCACTATTACAAATTATACTAGCTAACAAAAATTTTATAGCGGCGCGTATTTAGATTTACGTTAATTTAGAGGTTTAATATAACACTGTTAAAGGCGAATGTCTTTGACTAAAATTTATAATCGTTACAAATATTTTAAAAGATTTATGTTTTAATATTTAGTTTGGATTTTCTTCAAATATTTATTTCAAGTTAAATATGTTTATTTTTATACAACACCTACGTAACAAATATTAAATTATATAATTTTTTCTCTTTATAGAATATTTTATTTTTTGGTCCAGTTCCGTATCCAATGAATCGACTACTGAGTCTCCGCTGTCCATCTATCACAGAGCTGTATCTATAAAACTGTCATAGATAAGCTTTTTACAATACGTATTAGATTATAGTATCTTTAAAGACAAACAAAAAATTAAAGGGATAAATAATTCATTTTTGTGCATTTATAGCTAGATCTTAAGAAATTTATAGTATCAGGCATTTTAATATGGTACGGAACCCTTTCAATGTGAGTCTGACTCATACTTGGCCCATTTTTTATATTTTCATATTTGCTAGGCTAGGCATAACTATCAAGTTGAGGTCATTGGTTCTTTTTTAGACACGGCGATTTGGTGATTGTAAATTGATCTCTGTACCTCTTTGAGGAAAACTCGATTGAATTAATTAACTCAATTTAGTCTTGTAACTTTCGGTAGAGAATCTCCTAAAAGGGGAATGTCATTGGGAACTATTTCACAATTACATAATTCGTTCAAAATAAAGATCACACACATTTCGCTTTAAAAGATCAATATAAGTATATCTTCAAATTTCTCAATATTTTTAATTACGCATATAAATTTTCTTATCTTTTAGATAAAATCCCTGCTTAGGATAGGATATAAGATATGTGTTTAAATACTCGTAGTAATTCGTGAAAGCAAACATAGGGGAGAAGATTTAAGTCTAGATTAACAAGACGTCGTCACCAAAATTTATCGTCATTGGTTATTCTGCGCACGGCTCCACATTCGTTGGACACGCGTGGTCGTTGAGTCATAATACATAAAGAAAGATCTCATGAAAATATTAACTTAAAAAAATAATTTGAACTTAATGTGGTAATTATTTAAATTTATATTTATGTGATTAATGACAATTTCCATGACAATTCAAATATGATTTACCTAGTCCGAACAAATTGATGTAAATACTGTGCAAAGCAAACTGAATTTTAGTCGAGCACGTAGGTCAGTTCCGGCAGTCAAAACAAAGGCCATTGTTACCTGTGCGGAGCAGATTGCAACCAGTACTGCTCTCGTATTCGGGACATGTACGAGGCACATTAAGCAGCCTCGGGGGACGTTAGCAGACTAGTAATTAGCAAGAGAGGCGAAAAATTTGCGACGGTTTAAAATTTACGAGGCGCAAATTACACGATTCCGGCGCTATCGCTGCAGCACGGTCGTTAATGTGCACGCCTTATCGAACAGCGTACGACGACTGCTTGAGAAGTTGGGAGCCCTCGTGCGGCATTACAGTAAACATTGATAGCATCGTAATGATACAAAAATTATATAGGTAAATAAAAAGAAACATGAATAGAATGAAATAAAATCCAAGGCTTGTTTTGGCACAAAATGCGTTATGAATGCGTTTTAAATTATATCTCTCATGTAGTAAAATTTAGTTTATAATTAATATGGTGCTGATTTTAAAGGTAAGTATAGAATACTGTAGCAACTCGTGCCTATCTTTAGTGTAACAGTTCGTTATCAGTGATTAATTTGGTCGAGTAATGTGCAACTTGGCTTCGTGTACCACATCCGTTTATTTTTTACAGAGATAAGATAAAAATTATTTCCGATAACACCCATGAGACTCTACTTAGATTTAAGTGCATTTTAAAAAATAATCACATAGAAATTTTAAATATTTTATAGAAAGCAATATGTCGCGAAAGATACATTTATTTTCCACGGGCCTATCATTTTTATAACAACGAATACCGTTTTATTTGGCGAACTATTTTCGAAAAGCTTGAATATAAAAGAGTTTCATAGCCTCTCTTGCTTTTTTGCGGTTTTAAAATTTAAAATAATAAAATAAAACAAATATATTGTAGTAGAGCGGGCTCTATTGACAGAGGTTTCATTGTTGTGAGCAGGTAGCGGAGCCAGCTGTTACCCTCGTAGACGAAACGGTGCAAACAGACCATTGTCGAGCTTAGCTGATCCAATATACCGAGAATTTTCAAAATTAACACATGCAACATTTGTCACTTTTAAATTGTTTATCCTTACCAATTTAGAAATTAAGCCTTTTTATTACATACGATATAATTATATCTAATATACGATATAAAATATGAATAAGACTTATTGTAATTTGGTTAATTAACAAAGATTTTGTTTTATTGATATACATATATCTAACATTTTCATCGATTAATATTAAATTTGGTTATTCATTATATTAAATTTTGTAAAAATTTAACGCTGTTTTATTAGACTTAAAATATCTACACAACTTTTACACGGTAATAAAATATATTCATTTATTTATCTATAGATGAAGAAGTAATTTAATTTTCATTGTCTGGTGATTTGTAAAGATTTTAACAAATTCAAAAATTTTAGAACTTTACAGATAAGATTTTTATTTCTTTACAAAAACGATAGAATAAACATAGCTGTGAACATTGATAATCTCTTTTTATATCTAATAATAGTTTTTTTTTGTCGAAGTATTATTGTTGTTTTATTAATTAAGGACAAAATAGTTACGACTTGCAAAGTTGTACATACCAATTTCATACTTATTTTAAAAAGTATTTTTTATTAAAAGAACCAAAAATATTTTTTATCTGAATGACGTAACTCATGACAACACTTCGTGATCCGAGATAGTACATTATTTTATATCGGTGTTCTGGAGGAATTTAACTGCATATAAGAGAAGCTTTAAGTTTGAACCTAGTGCAAAGCGCTAGCAGCGCGTGCACTAATGCACCGAGCAAGTCCAGTTACCCAATGCGAAAGCTCTCATGCGGGGACGCAGATAACTCGTGAGCGACCTCTGAACTGAGTATAGCACTAAAACACTATGTTTCGCTTATTTTCCGATGAAATTCGGAAATCACAGCTGAAATAATTACGACGTCACTAAATATATAAACACTAGCTATAGGAGGACACGATAATATTATAAAATACCATGGAAACACTATTTTTCACAAACTTTCACGATGCTCACTTTGACGAGAGTTATGAATTCGACAAATACGAGCGTTTCTAATATAATGAGCGATAACACTTACATGATGAGGGGTAAACAAGCCGGGTAAGGGAGCGTAAATGTCCAAAAGTCAAATCATAGCAAGTTGCACGAAAGTTGGGAAAAACGATTTGCCGGTAGCGTAGAGGTCGCGTTCGCGGCCACGATAGGGCGGCACGCGTCGTGTTCGGAGCACGAGTGCGGTGCACAGAGCGGCGCGAGTCACACAAGCACAAGCAGAGTCGGCAGGCGACTGACGGGAGGCGAGTGGCGCGGCGCGGGGCGTCACTGCGCGCGCACCCCTCACTCCGCGCGCTACCCTCCGCTGCGCCGCTCCCGCGCCCCCTCCAATGCCCCGACGCGCGACGCCAGCCGGCTGCCTTATCACGCCGCGCGGCGCGCCGCTTCCTTTCTCCTCATGCAGTTGCGAGCTTTTCGCCACTGCCACACTTCCGCCCGCCCCGTTGATTATGTTGAATTTTAACCGGTCAATTTGTTTTATAAGTCGATTTTTTTTTAAATTAACTCTTGGCTTAGAGAACTATAATAAACAACCGAGGACGCAAATTCATTATGTTATTAAAAAATGATGGCCTAAGTATAAAAACTCTACATCTCTATATTTTCAAAGTAGTTAAAATTAAACTTAGGATTTAAGACAACAAGCGAACCATTTATGTGGTTAACACCTACAAAGAAAAGAATTAAATGACTTATGCGAGAATGGGACATCACTTTAATGTGTAAGCGAGTGAGCGAGATTGGCGCTGGCGAAGCCCGGTGAAAGTGCGCTGGAACAAGTTTGCGTGGGTACTGCGCGTGACCTGCCCGAGGACGCGCAAACTAACCACTTGGCAATATTGCGCTGGATACAATTGGGAAAGATTCCATGACATTTATAATATCCAAATTCAAATAACCGCAATTTTACTTGTTCGTTTAGTACCGCTTTACTTTATGATTCTGAAAATATCTATAATTATTTTAATTATCTATAATAACTTTCTTATTTTAGTTAGTAAATCAAGTAGATTTGGTTAGTGTAAAAGCTTATATGTTTGAAAAATATTGTTTATAAAATATGTAAAAAGGCGGACTGCGAAAAATAATACTATTTAAATTTACATTACTGACTAAAAGTCATAAATAGGCGAGACCCGTAATTTACTCCCATATATATTTATATATTTCCCATATGTATCTATATAACAATAACTATAATTGATGCCTAGTGATCGCCAAGTATTAAAAAAATTAATAATTCATAACGGTAAAAAATAAAAATTAAAAAATCTTAAAATTGTAACTTAGGTACCTACCTAAAAATTTTACTCATTGTCAGTTACATTATAAAATCAAAGTTAAGTGCAGTCAGGCCACAAGTATACGGGAAAGAGAGCACAGACAGAATAGAAAACGAAGAAATTATGAAATCGGACAGGATCGTGGAGGGCATTACGTAAGGTAAACCGTATTGACGACGAAGCCCCAATCTCGAAGCTGCAACGTAAAATTCAAGCAGACCGCAATGTTCTTTTAAATTCGTACATTGAATTTCAGACAAATTAGGAATGATTTGTTTGCCGTGTAGTCGAGTAGGTATGCAACAAGGCTTGTGCAGACCGCAGTCACGATGCGATGACGACGTGAGCTCGTTTTTACGTCGCGCGCCTTCGACCGTGACATCTAAACTCTAAAGGCTCATAATATATATTATATGTATATACTTCTTGCGGCCGTCTCGTCTCGAAACGTTTATTTTTTTAATATTAATACTGTAATATATTCTTAAATATTACATTTACCTAATGCGCCATGTGGCTTCATGGAGCACAAAAATATAGTTTAATAACCTTTTTAATAAATCATATACACCTACAAAATCCATCTAATTATACCGAAATTTTTTATATATAATAATTTTATATATTATTTTTGAGTCAAAACTTTTTTTTTGTATCTAACATAATATTTAAGAGTACCTAATATGGACATAGGATTGCTATTATTTTATTATCTATCAATACAGTTAATGTTTTTGTATTTAATGGATAATTAGTTATCTCACTATATTATAATTATTTTTAGTGCTTACAAAAAGTAGTGAAAATAAATTTTATTAAGAAAATAATTCCAATAAAAATTATAGATGACGCCTTTATTAGAAATTGGATAATACATTATTAGAGATATTCAAAATATTTGTTGGGAAAAATGTTTTATTAGTTGTAATTTAAGGAAGATGCGCTTCGTTGGCGATTTCAGTGTCCTCGAGACGATGGAGTTCAATGACCTGCCATTCATCTCATATCCGCAAAAAATGCACTGTTTCGTCCCACGCCAAACGCAACACTCACACATTTAAATAATTAATATAACCAAGCTCACAATCAAAATTCGTGTACCATTCGCCAAACTTTAATCTCAAACTACATTTCACGCCTTTCTTGCTTCTATCTCATAAAAGTTATATTAGCTTACTGTTTTCACGTCACACAAAGGCGACGTAAGACTGATTAATTAGGACATCTGACCTATTTATACTATTTAGAGCAAGTTGCAATCTTATCTCAAAATTGAATAGCCAATTGTCGAACAGTAAATAAGCCAGCGGGGGTGCGCCCACGCATCTCATCTCCACATCAACTTACTGCGCACGCGTCGAGTTTCCTGTATCATTCATTAAGACTGATCATAGGCAAATAATGCCGTTGTTTAAATTTATGAATCAATCAAGCTTTATTTATGGAACCGAAAATTTTATTAATAAATACTGAAATTATTAATAAGAAAATGTGTGTTTGACATAATATAATTGTTATTAGCGTTTTAACAAAAAGGCTATAATTCTCGGTCCAGTGCTGCTATATACCAATTAAATTAAATGTACGAAGAATTTAGAAATTGGTTGGTTAGCTTCCTTGAAGCGCATCGCTGTAATGAGGATCCGTAACGTTTTTAGTTGAGAATGCAGATTTATAGAGCTAAGAAATCCTTAAGATACAGTGAAAAAATTTTTGTTCTACGACAAAAATTGACGAAGTTATGATCAAATTACTAGCGGAGTTCACTAACCGGCCGGCACGGTCGGCTGTGACGTCACTGTGTCCGAACCCGTTGTCAGTGATAAGGCGCGTAGGTGTTTTCATTGGTTTATTGTGTCTTTGAAACAAATTAAGTGTCCGATTTGTGTCTAATTCTCCTTTCTAACTATGTATGAATATTGTATAGTGCCGTAATGTAAAAATACTTCTTTTAAAAAGCCTGAAAAACTCTTTTTATACGTGCCGAAAGACCCAAAACTACGTGAAAAATACTATGCCGTTGTGAAAATAGATTATAAAACTCCACCTTCTTCCCGGGCTACAAGACATTGTTGCGAAGATAATTTCGATGTAAGTACCTACATAACTACCTATACCTATATTATTTAGTTAATATGAATATAAGTTGGTACCTACTACAACGTGTCATGTACTTAAGTATTCACTCATTTTAAGCCTGCTGTATTAATAAAAACATACCTACTTACTTTTTCTGTGTTTTGTGGATAAACCTAAGTACTTACCTATTCGCCCGTTCCGATTTCTATATAATATTCCAAGGTCAAAACAATGACACAGGGATGTACTCGGGTAAAAAAACAAAGAGTAAAGGCCGCGGCGCCGGCGTGATCCGAAAAGAGTAAGTCCTTCCGGGCCCTCTCCGCCGCCTCTTTCTGCGAGATGACGTTCTCGCAGAAGATGGCGACCTCGGTCCAGGCCCTATTACCGCCAACCAAAGCTCGCGCAACGGCCGGCGGCGACAGGTCCTCTCCAATGACTGCAGCGAGATCCCGGCGCTGCTCAGCCCAGGCCGGGCACGACACGCTCGTATCTCGCGTATGTTGCGCGGAGTCCTCACAGCAGTCACTATGGTGGCAGTCCGGAGTAGTCTCCCTCCTTGCTACGACGTGCAAGTATTTGCCGAAGCAGCCATGCCCCGACAACACTTGCACGAGTCGGAAGGTGAGAACTCCGTGCTGTCACACCGTCCACTCCTCCAATATCGGCTGAAGCGCCCCGATGGCCCAAAGACCAACCCAAGACGTCTCCAGCCGAGCCTTCCACCGTGTGAAGGTGGTGCGGCGGGTGTCATCCCACCATGCGGTGAATTTGATCGGCGGGGGATTAGTGCCCCCCGTCCACGCCGCCGACACCCGCCGATAAACTTCGGCGAGCGCTTCAATCTCCAAGTCCCATAGGGGGGTTCCGGCCAATGAACAGGAGGCCTCAGCAACTACCGTGCGGTAGCCGCGTATGGCCCTGACCGCCACGACCCTCTGTGGACGTCACAGACGGGATCTATTGTGGGCAGTCAGGGACTCTGCCTACGCGGGGACGCCGTACAGCGGCATTGACCGGACCACCCCGGCGTAGAGTCGTTGGCACGCTAGACTTTTTCCGCCCATATTCGACATTAGCCGACCGAGGGTGGACGCCGTGCCGACGAGCTTCGGTGCTAGTTGGCGAAAGTGCTCGTCGAAGCACCACCTTCCGTCAAGTACCAAGCCCAGATATTTTATGTGGGCTCGGATACCGATCACAGTATTGTCAACCGTATACGTAACGTAACCGTACCATTATCGAAGTACTGGCGGGTGGATCACATCGAGACCCATAGAAAAGCAGGGCCTCAAACTTGTTAAGGACCACCCTGAGCCCCAGTGCCTCGATCCTCCTGACCACCTCCGCGGTACCTGAGGTGGCCAGAGATGCCGCCTCCACGAAGGTCCCGCCCCGAGCTGTAACCAGAGTGTCATCGGCGTAACAAATCAATCCCAGCCCAGGGGGGGGGACAGGAGCACTAGGTAGAGGGAACTCCATAGAACCGGAGTGCCTCCGTGATGCAGCCGAATGGCAGACTATTGAATGATTTGGCGATGTCGAGAGACACCGCCAACAGCACTCCCTTCGAGGGGACGGCCTCCGAAGCCACGATCTTCAGATGCAGAATGGCGTCGACCGACCAGCCCGAAACCCGAGCCGGACGTCGGACAGGTCAGGGCCGACCCGCGTGAGGTGCTGGACGATGCGAGCAGTGACTACCCTCTCCAACAGCTTGCGTACCTCGTTCAGCAGCACGATGGGCCTGAAGCCAACGACTGATGTCGAAGGCCTTCCCGGCTTCGGCAGTAGCACGAGATTCCCCTCCTTCCAGCTGTGAGGGAATCGTCCGGACACCAGTCGTGTCGGACAGTGTCGGACAGTACCCTGATGCGGGACTTCAGGTGGTCGAGGACCAGGACCAGCACTCGAGCGGGTACCCCATTCGGCCAGGGAGCGGCGCTTTTCCGCATACGGCTCGCCGTGTGTGAGTTCCAACTCCAAACCTATAGCAGAGGAAGTTTTGCAAACAGAGAGAATTAGTGCTATAAAAGTTCACATTGAAAGAAGCATATGGAAGTTGAGAGACTTCAAAATGATCGGACCTGACGCATGTGTCGATATTTCATACATAAATTTTTTGGATAATATTGTAACAATAGCCTGTAGTTTAGTTAATTTACATGATTGTCTATTTAGTAATCAAGTTTAAAAATACAAATGCTTTTCTTTCTTTCATAGAGTTTTATTTCGAAACCTTGCATAATAAAAAGCACATGCCATATTATTAATAGAAGAGTAATTTCAAATCTCAATTCGTTTCGGAAATATTGATGTTTTCCAAAAATGTGTGGACTCCTCTAAAATATCAGTACAATAGTTTTCATCATAATCTTCGAATATTTCTTCTTTGTTTCTTGCACAAAACCAGCTTCTACTTTATTAGTACGTTAGTAAATACGTTTTATATTTAAATATCAGAAAATTACACTTTATAACAACACTATATTTAAATAAATTTCAAATAAAACGACCAACCGCGTCGCCGCCGCTCCGTTGATTCGTGAACTGCGCTCGTTCGGGCACAATGACGTCACACGCACCCGCGTACACTAACTTTTAGCGGCAGGAAAGCATAATGTTTATAACTTAATATCTTCGTAAGTAATGGTCCGATTTATATAATTCAAAAAGGAATATCATTCTTATGTCATAGAGAATAACGTGGATACTAGTTCTATTGAATTTGCTATACCTTTACTGATCCTCATTGACTTACTTGAGTTGAGAGCATGAAGGCATTATATGCGATTTATTTTGTACATTAATTTTAGAATATAATTTACATTTAATTTGGGAAACGTTTGGTTTATCTTAAGAAAAGATATTGCGTTAATTAGTAAATAATTATTGTGACAAATAAAAAATTACAAGTATTATATACTTATATGTAAATTAGCGGACCCGACAGACGTTGTCTTGTACGTCTTAAATCAGAAAATTTTTAAAACTTTTTTTGAATATGTTGTAACATTCTGGACCATTTTGAATAAAAAAAAATGTAGAAAAAGGTATTACAATACCTAACGTCATCATGTGTCAAGTCTGTTGACAACACGGTCTTAAATACAGGTCTTGCAACGAATTTTTTTATCATAGATCATGTCCAATGACTGCTGCATATATGCTTACCATGTTGGCAATACTGTCAATTTATAGATTAGGTCGAATTTCGACCACTGGGCGACGACTAGTTCTTTTTAATACATAGGTCAATTTATTTCAATACGTTCGTTGTTTACAAAAGCTGGAACAAAAATAATTCTTAAAGTTAATCATTTTTGCTACTATTTCCAGGGTTCAGGATTTAATTTAAAATTATAAAGGTGATATAGCTCTCGAAGGTTACGAGACAGGTAAAACCGCGGGTCCCTACCTGCTGGATGACGCTGCATAAACGTTAATTAACTTGCCTCACCTGATTCCTTGTTGCTTAATCGCACTTATCTCTTACAATTTCAAAGTGAACTTTAAACAACAACGTCGGCAATATTTTAATTTTAATTTTGTTAGAAAATTTTCTACCTTCTAATAAAGTTTAAGTTTATTTTATAATGGAACAAATGATCGTCATGGACATGTTTTCTATAGAAAATATAAGAAATTGGAAAAATATTGTGGAATCATTGAATTTGATTTCCGACCTTTGGTCAGAACTGAACATTCGCTCTTCTTTGATACACGTACAGAATTGAGTTCCGGATCCGTGATGTGGGCACGGAAATGAAAGACTTCTATTGGCATATACTGATATTTGCTGTTGTTGTTTAACAACCCATAACGACGTGAGCTATGCCTCTACATTTATTTTATACCACACCTATTCGATATACAAAACTTATAAACACAAAATAAAAAAAAAATTATAACGAGTTATAAAATTGTAAGTAAAGTCTAAAATTAATCCTAAACTGTAGTTACCTATTATATAAGATTTTATGTTGCTATTATAATGATTATGAACGTCAATTATAACAATATTGTAAAGGAAATAGGTGTAAATCAAAAAGAGTTTAAGCAGTAACAATCAAATATTAAACTTATTAAAAATAATAAGCTACTTATGAAGCTTACAAATGACAATTTTCCGATGAAGAATCGAAATATTGTATTGATACTGATGTTATAAAGCGAAATATTATCAAAGTAATAAGAGACACAGTAAGCGGCAGAGTACTGTGTGCTAAGTGGCTTTTAAGGTCGCTTACCTCATCTCGCCTGCTAGTCCGACAATCTTACTGTTTATGCACGAATTTAGTACGATGGTTCCGATGTTTATTTGATCCATTTATGTTGTAACATTATGAAATATTGCTCCAAGATTAGGCACTTTTTACTCGTATTTCAAAACTATGATTCGGTCGCTGGAGTCGCTCAGACAAAAAGAACGTGCTGAAGCACAAATTCAGACATAAGAGCCTCCCGTTTCAAGGATATTAGGACGTAACAATAGAAAAACATGAGCACAATTTAGATGTTTAGCAAAAAATAGTAAGTCATAACAAATTCATTCGGAGTACAAAGAATATTTTGTATACAAATAAAGTGCGACTCATCGTGTCTTACAAAATCATGCTTATATAATATATTAGATATACCGCGAATAGTTGTTATAGCGAATAGTCGAAAACCGATTAATTCACCGTCATTCCGTATGGCGAATAATCGAATAACTCCGTATTAATATTCGACGTAAAAAAGGAGTATAAAAAACAAGTATGCTTAATTAAAAAAATCAAAAAACCCGACTGCGTAAAATACTCTTATTATAAACTAAAAATAATAAAGCAATTTACTAGCTTTCATTTGATACCCATATTGCTACAGTAAGAAAAAAAAATTAAACTCCCCCCCCTCATTCCGTCATTTACGGGCGCCATTTTGAAAATTTATATAGCCTATGTCACTACTACAATTTAGACAAATTCAACGGCACCTCATATGTCAAAAACCGTCCAGCCGTTTGGGCTGTAGGGCGTGCCAAAGAAATGGACATACATACATACATACATACATACATACATACATACATACATACATACATACATACATACATACATACATACATACATACACTCGAAAAACATAACCCTCCTTCTGTCGCAGTCGGGTAAAAATTTGTTATTTGTTATCAAATTGAAGTCTTGAACTTACCAATAATTTATTTGTTACTGTAATCTAAATTTTTTCTAAGGTTATGAGAAAAGAAAATGAAGTTAAAGAAATCAGTCTCATATTATACTGATTTTACATTTTTAAATGCTGGCAACTTTTTTCTTTTACCTATTTTACGGGGAATAACTCGTTTTGTATAATCCAGCGTTTAATACTGTAGGGGATTAAAATAAAATCTCACATTTGGCGTCATTTCGAAGAGGGAGAAAACAATGCAAAATTAACTTTGTGTTGTAAAAATAAGTAGAGTAGTAAATAAAGCAGGAACAACGGCCTAGCAGAATCATTTGAAATTCAAACACCCAAGTTATTATTTCTTTATTTACTTATATACAGTTTTACTATTCATTTAAGTAGTATTGTGATTCGGATCCAGAAATGACGTCCAAAACACTTCGCTTAGACAGTGAAAGTGAGAATATCGATTCAGAAAGTCATAAACTATTTTGGGCATGTTTTGAAGAATGTAAAATAGAGCAGCCTTCTGAAGAGCAACCCAAGAATGCCACTGCTGAAGGAATCGCCCACTACATCACGTTAGCAAAGGCTGACAGAAGTATTTAACCCCTATGAATAGTAGGGCTTTGATTATCAATAAGAATGGAATCACCATTTTAAGTAAGCTTGCTAAACGATACTTAATCACACCAGCAAACTCTGTTTATTCAGAAAGACTATTTTCTGAGGCAGGTTTGATTTATGAAGAAAAGCGCAACTGACTTGATCCAAATCGTACAGAAAAACTAGTTTTTTTTACACCACAATCCGTCTCTTTTGGTTTTTAAATATTAATTAAAAAGCCTAACTAATTTACTTCAACATGAAATACGAGTATGCATGTCAGTGTAAGTACGAGGTTTTTTTGAACATGCATAAACAATCGTTTCACTTATTGTGTATCTCCTACGTTTTTAATGCTTATTGCTACGACGTTACCTTATATACATGTCCAACAAATGTATTAAATTAATCGCATGTCCATTTATCGACTATTAAGCCTTCTATGGCCCTAGCCAAATAGGTAACTGAATACAAGGTACATGAATAGAGGATTAGCTGATGTCACTGAATTCACATATTTAATATATTTTACGATATAAATCAAAATGAACGTGACTAATACTTTGGTTCGGATGTATTAGTTAAATTTTATTTAAAGTCAATGTTTTCGGCATTATCTACACCTTGCCACTACAGCGCATAGGATCACGTGCATGTGGTTCGGCCAAGTCGCCGCAGGTCGTAAATAAGAGCGTCTCTTTGCGGGCCATTATTAATGAATGCGCTGTAACCCTGCCTCCCCTCGTACCCTTCAGCCCGAAAACTGAATAACAGGTGCGAGTAACCCCATTCGCACAATCTATTTTCGATGTTCTTATAACTGTAAAGAGAAACGTTTGTTGTTCTGTCTCACTCTAAATATTCATTCCATATGCCAGATATTTAGATTTGTTATGGAGTCATCTGCTCGACATCGTCGTTTTTGAATAAGCGCGGTCTCGTGGCTTTGCAAAGTTTCATTAGCCGTATGGGAACACTTACTTAGAGGATCGTGTTGCTGGAATTACGTATGAAATTTTGTACTTTACAGTTATTTATACAATGTACTTGAAGGATTTATTCAAAACTAGACTTTCTTTAGAATTCTACTTTTATATAATAACAATAAGGCAGATAAAGTAATAGGTTGCCTAAGATTAACTTATAAGTTTTGCTCTTAGAAAAAGCGTGATTATATTTATGGCATCCCAAGCTTGTGTTAAAAAAAAAAACAACACAGGCATATTTGCTGTGTGAATCAAACCTTGATTGAAGTACAACTTGTAACGTTTTGGAAAAGAAAAACTGACGAGTGTTTAGTTCTTAATTAATCTTGTAAATGAGCTTTACCTACCAGAAAGAACGAACTTTAAATTATTTGACTGACAAATAAAACTTAACGATTTTGTCGTGTTTTGTGTTGTCGTGTTTGCGACGACAATAACCTATAAATAAACAATAAAGAATATTTTCTAACAAAAAAATCGTCAGATGTACTTAACATAACTTATGTTTGAAGTAACCGAGAGAAGTTTGAAGTCAGAAAGGGTAGTTAACTTAAGTTAATATTGTAAAAAACCTAAAACGTGTTTATGGAGGAATGTTACAGATTATTAATCATCACGACACTACTTTAAAGTTTCGTCTCTATTATAAAATAAATAGAAAGCGGTTTTCGGATTAAATAAAATCCTGTGTGTTCATATTAATTCGTATAAAGCTGTGCTCGTACGTTTAAAAAAAAATTGCAACAAGATTTATGCTTCCTAGTTATCATATTGTGTAATAGCGTAGGGTAAACAACATTGGAAAGAAACATTTTATGTTAGCATCAGACTGACATTCTATTATTTGCTTCTCGGGAAGCTGCTTTTCACATCAGAAACAGGCCCCTACCGATGTACACAAAGATGGCGCCACCGCTGCCAACATTAATGCACTTACTCTATGAATGACGTAATCGTAATATTGTTCCGAGCTCGGATTTCTGTTCATATTACCCCGTAATCAGCATTTTGAAATAAGTATTTACAGTAATATATTACCGTATTTAGCCCCTGAGTTTAATTATTAAGTTTAATACAAAGATTAATACTCAGGAAAATATTAGAATAATAAAAATAATATCTCAAAATTTTAAGAGAAAATCAAATTACTCATTCTTTTTAGGAGTAGACAAACAACTCACTTGGTGAAGTCATATCGTGCTATATGAGCGTCGAGGTCAGTCGAATCCAAACCAAAGTGAGTCTACGAAGTTGTGGCTAATGAAACAGACTGCCTGAATCATAACACAATGACGTAATAAAAGGAAGCTACCATTTATGTGAATCCACCTACGTGTATCCACAAAAATAACCAAGTTGTTTATTTGTAATAATATGAAATATATTGAAAATATACCTTATAGTTATAAGTTCAATAATTGATATCGAAATGTGTGTAATAAAGGCATGATATTTAATTGTTGCCGATAATGAACGGTATACGCAGTTATTTCTATATAAATAGTAGGCATCATTATCGTAAAATATAATGATAATACTTATTATACGTAAGCGATGCTTAGCCGGAGTTGTTGTTATACGATTCCTCGTCTACGGCGGTGTTATGGTTAGAGTTCGTGTTAATTAGCGTGAGGTCTTGTGACTCATCTACTTTGATTATACCCGGCCAAGGTCGCATCGTTTAGCGAGAAGCAAATCAATCGTGCCCCATCTCAGTGCGTCGTCTCGCACGTGCTAGATCTGCCTTTAGCATTTCAGGTTGCAGTTGCGATCTTACTTGTGACATGATTTTATTACTCAGATACATACCTACGTACCAAATGAAATTATATTCTTAAATGTACGTTCTCCTTTATATACAAAGATATAGAATAATTTTGATAATTCGATTATATTGTCATCGTAAAGTTCTTCATTGTTTTCTTGAAACATCGTCGAGTTTATAGCGTATTATGTCACACTTTTTGTGTATAGGCAAATTTGTATATTTTAAAATTAAAGGTTAATTTTTGTTAGATAAAGTGATTTCTAAGTATCACGTTTATTATATTTGGTATAAATATGAGGTGCTGACAGGCTACACAAATATAACAATGACAGCAATTTTAATTTATTACCACGAATTAAAAAGTGTACTCGTATTCTGGTTTATTTACGTACTTTAAAGGCTACGTACAGTCAAATGATGTTTGTTTCATAAGGTGGCAGAATATTTTTTTTGGACAATTTCATTAAATTTTTATCCACTATTAATCACAAAAGCAACAATGGTTCACATAACACAATAGATTAAGGAATGGAGTAACTTAATAAAAGTTATGAATAGTATTAAGTAGATATAAGTAGAGTAGTATTTAGTATTTCAACAGTACCAACATTTTCTAAGATAAATCATGTATGTGAAGGTAGAGTCGTTAAAAATTCCGTTACAATTTCTCACATTTCCTCAAATCAACCCCGGGTTCGCGTGAATCATTTGAATTATAAAGTGAGACGCGAGTGCATACAAAGTGCATAGGATTCCTTGGCTATGTAAATGAAGTGTGGAAACTGGGGTCTATAGGCGACTTACATCTGGAGGTCACGATTTCTAAGTATTTACATGGTCAAAGTTTAAATAGATTAAGTAATTAAAAAAAATACTAAAAAAAGAAAAAGCCATAAAAATAAACTATTCATTACCTAATTTTGTTAGGAAATTTTCATTTGTAAAATAATAAATTTTTGTGAACATAAATCCTATATCTGCTGAGATATGTGGACTAATAATGTTTATATTATTATATTATTATAATATGCATATAATATACATATTATATGTATTTACTTGTTCTTGTTATAATATTTTTTAAAATTAAATTTTAAAGTAACAAGAAATCGAAGTTTCAGTTAAATTTCGACATTTAATATATTCGTAAAACAATTTCAACTCGTACAAAAATATTCTATAACCGTTACTCGAATCTAAGACCGGCTTTGTTCCCTAACATGAAACTAATTTATTCGTAACATGCCATTCCTTAGTATAAATAATCGAAAATCAAATTATATATGCGTATTAACGGTCAAGTCATAGTTCAAAGATTAGGGCAACGGGCAACCCTTTAGGAGCGAGAGGTGAAGAAGTTTCAAATTAAATCCGATCACCCTGCGGGCTCGCTGCACGCTTACACTTTTTAATATTTAATTTAAAAAATATATCAAAAGCATAACCTGTTTATGCTTCTATAATGACAACTTCTATTCATGATATAAAATAACGCATTTTAAAAACACATTCAAACTATTGTGTTAGTAGATATAACGTTTCTTTTTGTTTTTCTTAGTATCCCAATTGAATATTAATTTAGTTATTCAAGTAAGTGCAAAATCGCATTGTGATAGTGTCGGTAATCGCCGCAAGCACCGGCGGCAAGTCGGCGAGGCGGCGGCGGCGCGACGCGGCCGGTCAGCGTCGCGTGTGGCGCCGTTAATGGATATTGATGGCGATGGCGCAACTAATTAGACGCCTGCTCCAACTATTGCCTTCATATTTATGTTTTTGCGGTAGGTTTTTGAAGGTAACCTATTTATTTTGGTGCATATGATTACATAGGTTTCAGTTCCTGCAGAAGCTATTTGAATCGAGATCGATATGAGTATGTATCGTTGAATATAACTATTTCATAGGACACTGTACAGACGCCACGTATGTCTGCACTGTGGCAGATATTAGAAGCCGCACGGTCTGGCAGCCAGGCGGCCGGGCGGTATCAATCACCGTGGGCGGGCTGCGCGACATTGGACTTCAATTAGGCGGGTGGCGCGTGTGATTGCTCACTCCTCTACACACCAAAGGGTTACTTGACCTACTTATTATGATCGTCGCAGTCCTCGTTAGTAGGGAAGCTTGGAAATGAACTAGTATATTAATTTTCACGTCGTAGTTATTTTAAACATTATTGTAAGCCACAACTTCCTTGACTAAAGAACAATCCTCGTTGGTTATTACATTCTGTAACATATTTGAATATTTAATAAATTCGAGCCGCGGCGATGGAATATTTATCGATTATACGAATTAGTAGATACCATTATACCCGTATTAGTGAAACGTGTTAAAGGGCTACTCGGGTAATCAGGCAACATAAAATAAGTTAACTGTTTAACGTTATCGTTATTTTGCGTCGAAACGCTTTACGATCAAAGAATGGTAAACTCATTAAAACATAAACATAATTAAAATAGCCAAAGTTAATTCAAACACTTTTCGAATATATCTGAAGTACTGGATATGATTTCATTATGAAAATAATGTATATACGAGCACTGCTCGTCGAGCAGTAACCATGACGAGCAAAGTGATTAAATTTAGGATCCTAAATAAAAATAGGCAATTAAGTAGAAGAAATTGATATTCAGAGAAATGATATGTAGATTGTAATTTTCTTTAGATGGGAATCTGTGCTTACTGAAACGTTTTTTTAAATTTTAAAAACTAAAATTCGTCCTTCTTTTATTTGTTTATCGATCTAGCGACAGAAGCGAGTTGTTCGATTGAGTCCAAAAGATTAGATCTGCAATGTAAAGTAACCTTAAAACAGGTTTAGGATTACTAACCAGCGAGGTGGTTTGAACGTCTACCATGCTTGACCACAAATAGGTCGTGTATTAAATAACACTGCACCGAACCGACCTGCGCAGGTTTCTAAATATGTTCAGAGCGACACTATCATAACCGCAGGTGATATTTCGTAATTCGCAAATGAATGTCGCAACATTCATCATACATTTTAGATTTAAATGCCCTAAATATGAAACAACATCATCCAAATATATTAGAGGATCAAAAAAATTAAAAAAAGGTCGTCCATACAACTGTTTCTCATGTCTGCTTTTTGTAATTTATATTACACAAATTTTGTTTACACAATAATTTTGCTATACTGATAATACAGAAACGGGAGTATGTAATATAGACTCCCATGTTTTCTTTTTTCGTTTTTTCTAAGTAAAGAAATTAGTCGTAGCTTAATGCACATAAACTAACATTTGTCTAGAGCGGTATTAGCACCAATAACTATTAGCAACTATTGCTACGATAGGTCCAAAATCTTCGCCTAAATTACGATTCTTAATTTAAAGAAAAAAACTTATCCAAAACTCTGAGTATCTTTTATTCCTGTCGAATTCATCTAGAATCGTATGTTTGTAAATCAGTCAGTGTAGGAACTCTTAAATAAATATAAATTTATTGAAAACATGATATTAAATATATAGCGCATAACTTGAAAATTAACGGACCATTAACAAGAGATCTCGTAATTAAATCTAGGAATTTAATTAAAGCATTAGATCACACAGGCATTTTTGAGTTAACGACCCAAACAATTTTGCCACTCTTTAGCACTACATAGGGATGTGGAATAAAGGCATATTTTATGTTACACAAAATTTGTTGATGAATTAAACAATATTTCAGCTCTAAATTTCAAACGCTGTGTCATAAAATATTTGATGTAAGCGGCCGATATTGAAACCAACCTTGTTCTAATTTGAGTAATTAATGCAGCCACGTCGTTAGTTCCTGAACTAAGTTAGCCTCTTGTAAGCTCGCGTGAGGAGTAAGTCTTTGCCAACTGTTCTAAGGCAATGATTATAATTAACATTAAATAAATGCTTTTACTTCGGCATATTTAAAGGTTTGACATTTTTACTAATAGAATATTTGATACATTTAAGAAATTAGGTACAACTTACCTTTAAGCAGTGTGCAATGATTTGTTATAATTATGATAGTATATATGTAATCATATTATTGATACTTATCTTTATGATAACACAGCGCGTTGGTTCATAGAAAATGATAACAATTGTTATTATTCCTTATGCCTGCCTGCGATACTGCTAAATTACGTAGGAAAAAAAAACTTCGTTTATTTTATTTAAATAGGTCTGATTGAAAAAATATTTATTTAAATACATAGATTCTTAATATAATTGTGATATTTTATGCTTTTATTTCTTTTTTTTTTCTTAACCACAATATTGAACAATTTAAAACGTTGTTATCTTCAAAAGTAAATATAGCTAAATGTGATTTGGAATCAAGACAAATAAAATTTAGTTCTTATAAAACAGAGATATAGTCTTGGGCGACAAATTAAGATAGAAATCAAAGTAACGCTATACATTTTAAATATTTTCAAGTAATTTTACTACAAAATATATAAACATATACATAATATATTGTTTTAAACTAACGCGATCACTATTAGTTTGTGTGAAAACGTGTCACGGTATCGGTACTCAGAGTCCAAAAAAGACACTGTTAGTATAGTGTGCCGTAGTGAACAAGTGCGTCTGTGTGCCGAAACTAGTCGACCACAACGAAGAAGAAAGAGGGTAGACAGATTTTTCTGATCTGATACCATCCACCATCTCCGTACGTCAGTCTCCCCGTGATCATGGCGATTGAAACATTACCGAAATATAGGGAAGTCAACAAAATTATGAACGTCAATAAATTTAAATATACATAATAAATGTACGTATGTGTGAAATTAATGTGACAATGAAACACCGTACCCATGTAAAGACGCTTTGTAACATAATTGATAAAAATTAAGAAAGAAACAGCACGTTGTTTATAAAAAAGTAACATTAAGTATACTATGTTGTATTTCGACGTAAATTAGTTCCTCTCAAGGTCAGGTTTGTTGTATGAAATGATATTGTAATTATCTAGGATTAATTACAGCGAGAACGTGCCACCGACTGATCATAGTGTTCGCGTTGCTAAACGCCACGTAACCTACGATAACGAGCCGTAGTTATTGGATGTCCACGGCAAATATTGAATTTCATTTATACTGAAACGAGTTTATGGCTTGTTATTCAATTCCTCTTATAGTGTACAAGCGACCATTTTTGTTACACAACTCGTACGTGAGTACTATCATGGTTGGTGCAAGTCTTACTTTAAGTTTACGTATTGATAGTGACTTCGGAGAAAATTGCTCATATTTTATGACGAATATTTTACAGTTTAACGCCGAGTTGCACGAAACAAATTTTAAATTTAAGTGTTTATTAAACTAATTTAATCACAAGAATCGTGATTATCTGTTGCACAAAACCTACATCTGATTAAGTTTACAAAAAAATTTAGTTTAATTAAAGACCTATCTAACGGATGATTAATTCCAACAGCTTTAAATTAATCATAAGATCAACTAATTTTAAGATTAATTGCAACTTAACTAACGGAAAGTTAGCGACGGTTTCGTGCAACGCGCCGTAAGTAACACTTAATGTTTTCCTTATTTGTCAAAAACTTTACATTCGATTTATTAAATTAATTTTTGGATTATTTTGCATCAATACATTTAAGATAACGATGCATATAAAATACGAGTGTGTGTTCTATATCGAATAATTGATATCTTAGAAACTACAAGACGAATAGGATTGCTTCCAATTTTCGTGTTGCCTTCAATTTATCTTTATTGACATGTAACAGAAAGCCAATGGAGATTGCGTGTTAATTTAAACATCTTGACAGTTATAAACCAAGACTATTTCTCTTAGACGGAAACGATAAGACACCTTCTTCATTCTAGTTTTTTGTTAAAACAACACCGTAAATAACATTAATGAGATTGAAATAAGTACTTTTAAAACTAAGTTCCAGAAAAATGATTGCGATCAAAATTGAACGCACACTAAGAGATTAAAGCAGGTTTTAATCAGTTGAGAACACAACTAAAGTTTACGAGCACCGTCTTAACAGTTGTTTTTTAATTGCCTCTCGACGGGCCCGAGCCGTGTAATGCGCAATTTAATGATCCTTCAAAATGTAAAATGCATTACTGCGCCATCTTTATTTTACAGCTCACCGAAATGAAATGCACAAAAAATAGGTGGTATTCTTAAGATAATATTTAGAAGCAAACATATTAATTCATATAGAACAAAATAAAAATTAACTTTGTTTTAACGTTATTTTTGGGATACTATCTTATTAAATTCATAACTCTTGTTTTGTTAATTTTACTTTGGAATTAAATGTCATTATGTTTTGTGTTAAGAAAAAAAAAACTTTCATATTACGCATGCACCCTCACAGTTGACTGTCGCTGGCACCTAATTATAATATAAATATCTACCGGCGTTTAACAACTGACCCGACCATTATAATATTAATACCTCGCTACCTCGCTTCAAAATTTTAAATGATGTAAATTTGCTAAAACATTAAAATAATTATATGGTTAAATTACGTATAGAAAATGTTAGTAGGTTCTTGTGTTTATCAAATATAGATATTGATATATTTGAAGTATTTATTAATATATATATATATATATATATATATATATATATATTACATGTAACATTATGGCAATATAGCATAATGGTTAAATTATATATATTAATTAAAAAGCTTCTGAGAAATGTATATTATTATCAGTAAAGTAAATGTATAAAGAAGGCCCTTGACACGGATTCCAGACAACGTAATTGAGAAGAAATTGAAATAATAGACAACTTGTGTAAAACTAAAAGTGACGCAACCGGTTAATCCGCTCTATTAGCGCACGTCTCACTATTTTTTATAAAAAAACACAAAGTTCAGTGAAACAGTGCAAGCGGTGCCATAGGCAGCTTTCGCGCTTCGTGCCTCGTCTCGGCCATATGGACAGACGGGTACATGCAACAATGAGCCATACAACCGGTCGTAGGACCGTTACAGATGAACCGCCGCGCCGTCCGTGAATATGCATGAGCAGTGACTTGACCTCGTGTTATTAGACGTGCGGAGCGTGGGACCTCTAGGAATAATCGACATTTGACATATTTTGTAGGATGACCGGATCCGATTTATATCCTTAAAGAAGTTTTTTGTATATCAAATTTAAAAAAAAAAGCATTTATGGTTTATGACTAGAAACGGTGCAAATTTTGGTTACAAGTCATCAATCAGAATGCGACCATGGGTCAGACATCCTTTACGCCCAACCACCTGTCGCACCCGACTGCTCGCAGCAGACGCTAATCAGTCACTAAGTCAAGCCAAATCTCGGCCTGACAGGGAGACCGCGCTGCGCGGGCTAATGGTATTTTGACGAACGGGAATATTAGCTTTCGCGACATGTGTAATGTAATAGTGGTGAATATTTTTAACCAACTTGTCTCTGGTGAAAGTCTCATTTTAGTGTACTATTAAACAGAATTTATATATTAAAAAGGTAATTTAGGGTAAATAAAAACAGCCGCAATAAACAGTTATATGACTGGTCGACAATAAAAAAATATTTAGTATATTTCAAAATTGTTTAAGGTCGAGCAGATGAATTGTGGAACACAAAAAAATTACTGCTCATCGAGCAAGACTGAATTTTCACATAAAATAGCAGACATTTATGAAATAGCGGTAGCTTGTCATTCGGAGCGTGGGTATTGGTCTAGCGGGCGGCGCACACTGGTTCAGAATCTTAAAAAGGTGGACATAGGGGTCAAAGTGAAATAATCAGGCTGAAATTTTTTTCTTGTGTTCTTTGCATGATTACAAAACGATTTTATAGATTACTGTTTTTTGATTAATTGATTTATTTCAGAGTAAAAAATATTTTAATATTTTTTTGTATGGGGAAAAACTAACTTTTGACTATAACTTCGAAAATAGCACCGATGTTAAAATAAATCTTTATGATAATCATAGTGGACGTTATTCTTAACATATCTTGCCTAGAAACCTACTCGATATCTCTGCCGTAAATGGATTGGTGCCTACTTGAAAATTTCAAAGATTAATTTGTCATTGAACTATATTTATTCATGCTTAGACCTTTTATTTAGTCTTGGCTAACAGATTTCTAATGGTTATACACCTATTACAATATATGTTCATGAATTAAACCTATTACTTAGTCTTCACTCTACAGTGCTAAGTAAAAAAACTTACTACTCTGAATATTATCCGACATGACTACTAAAATTTATGTTATTGAGAATATTCTTACCTACCAGATTTTTTAAAGACTGTTTACATTATACAATCGGACAATTTAATCGTAAAAATCCTTTTAAAGCGTGGATTTTGTTGCTCAAAAGGAGTGATTTTTTATGGGAGCCATTTCAAATTATGAAAAATATAAGTTTTCGTTTTCCGTAACGATTGGAGCAGTAGGTCAATCAATGTGTTCTATGAAGTTTAATTTTTTGTCTAAAATGACGCCCAAATCGCGTACAGACGGAACAACATTTAGGGTTGTGTTATCAACTGCATAGCTTGAAGGGTTGATTTTTTTTTTTGTAAACATTATAAAAACACATTTTGAAGCGTTTATATTCATTTTGTTGATACGACACCAATGGATGACCGAGTCTAAGTCTGCCTGTAGCGATCTAACATCCTCCTGGTTGTTGATTGTTTTGTAAAGCTTTAAATCGTCTGCAAAGACAGAACATTGACTGTGTTTGATATGATCTGAGATGTCATTAATAAAAATCAAAAACAGTATTGGCCCCAAATGAGAACCCTGTGGAACTCCCGGTGTTGAAAAATAAGAAAATGACTTGTAAACTGCATAGTTACCCGCTGTATTCTGTTATATAATTAAGATTTAATCCAGTTGAGTAAGTTTCCCATAGAAAATGTTACTACAACATGCACAGTACCTATGAGCAGCAAATTCACATAATTTTCTATTCGTTTTACGATTATAAGGTTACTACAAATTCTACATAGAGAAATAATAGACAATGACACTGTACTATTTACGTAGATCGATTTTTTATTAAGAAGAAAAACAAATGTAGCAAAGATTTGTTTTACAAACGTACATAGAAATTAATATAATAAAATTTGTTTTTAACACTTATAGCGAAACCAGATTAACAAGCGGACAAGTACAAAAAAAAATACATTTGTAAAGATCACATTGTACAAAACAGTAAGTACTACAAACATGTACTAAACATAGTAAAATAGTTCAATAAAATTGTATAATACACGTTTGAATGAAATTATTACACATGAGGTCAACCAAAAAGAGGTACATTATGTCTTTTATTAATTTTCGTCATCGTTTTTATGCGGTTTAGCTCAGAAAAGGTACTAAAGCTGTGAAAATTACTAACAAGATAGAGCTTGGTTCGGTGCACAATACTTGGGTATAAATACCTACTACAAACAAACAACAATACAAACACGCTTAACTAAAATAGATAAAAATAAACTACAATAAGGCGTCTACAGCATACCCATAATCCATTTCTCTTTCCATTGGTTCACTGCTCTCGTCTTCTAGAATAAGATTCCTAACTTCAGGGAAAAACGCCAACGTATTCTTTGATTTCGTGGGCCTGATATGTGTTATATAAGGATCAGAGCGTATTAGTAACTGGGCAATAATATCTGCATTGGTTTCTTTCCTACCAATTTTTCGGGAATTTCTCTCTCCTTAGATTCCAGAAATATTTTTTTCTAGCTTCCGAAACTTCTTCGGACATCATGCCGATTGGTATAAATGTGACGTGTTGACCTATCTCTGCACCATGCATCACCAGTTTTTGGACACTGGATGGCACGTCCATCGATACAGAGCAACATACAACTCTGCAGTGTTTCTGCAATAAATTTTAAAATTCTCTACATTAATGTTATGTTCAAAAGTAATGGTTTGTAATATAAAACCAAATCTTTTTATTAAATCCACGTCAAATCCAGTAAATTCAGCTGATTTTTCAAAATCTCTGAAGAATCGTCTGGCCGTATTACCGTAATTGGATGTACTAAAGCCTTGTTTCACGATGTCCGCCAGTAATCCGGTATGCTGAAATTGTACCACCTGCGTCAACTCTTTTCTAGTTTTCTGCAACAGCTTATCTTGCCCTCTGGTAGCCCATTTTTTGAAATCCATATTGTATGAGATATGTAAAATGAATTCCATGCAATTCATCCACATGTCCAAAGAAGACAATCCATATTTGTATAAATGTTCTGCAACTGGTTTCGAGACCACTAAGCTTAAATCATTCATTTCTTTTGGTGACGTCAACCATATATTCGTCGACGACGCGTTGGCGCATCGGTCACAGCAAATGGCTGATGAGCTAGCGGTCGCGGGTTCGATCCCCGCACATGACAAATATCTGTATAGGCCATACAGATGTTTTTCGTGGTCTGGGCGTTTGTGCTTGTGTATTGTGTGTGTTTCCGGACCCCCGACACAGGATTCACATCCTACTGGGGGCTGTTGAGTGTGAGACGTTTATTTATTTATATTGCAATTTGCATATGACTGTGTCTCGGATAACGCAACGTGACCACTTTCCCATCTATCATGGTCATGTGCAAGTTGTGAGTTACTTCCAGGATGCATAGAATTATTTCGGTTGCTGCTAAATTTGCAATTTCATGATTTATTGCTGCTGAATATACTCCTTGGTTTCCTTGATAAATTCTTACATCACTGGCCTACAGTAGTTCGTCGAAAATGGCTGAGGATTTTTCCATAGAAAATATCATTGCACATCGGAAGCAATGGTACAAAACTTGTCATGAACACTGGTGACTCAGAAAACCCTTCAGCGATATCCGGTTTTTGCTTGTAAGCACTTTGGGAAGAAGCACCATCACAGCCTCATTTGATGACAAGCTTTAAAGAATTTGATAGAAAGTATTGGTGTCGTATCACTCTCAATATCTGTCTTACAGTCAAATCAAGGATCGATTGAAGTTTAATTGTAACTCCCCTTTCCGAAACAGTTATATCGGGAGGATAGCAAGACTTAAAGACTCATTTTCTGGGAGAATTTGCCGTGTCTGTGGCTTGAATAAATAACTATGTACAGTCTTTGTTTTCTTCTCATTCTTCAATAAGTACTCAACTATTTCTGCCATCTGATTTTTTTCCACTTTCTTTTAATCTGGTGACATTGGCAAATAGGATTTCTTTGTTTGAGTAGTCTAGCAGAGACTCCGAACGCCGTTTCTTTTGCTTGTTGGTCAATTAGTATAACGGTTTTCGTTGAATTGGAGTATTCGTGGTGGCATGCATGGCATCTGCAATTGAGCATCAAGAATTGGGGAATACCCCGAGGTATTTCCGAAATAAATACCCAAATATATATCGATGACGAGATATCATTTCTCGGCATTAATATTGATTCTAAATTATAATGGGCCAAATATATTAATATCTTATCACATAAACTTAATTCTGAAGCTTACGCTGTTCGTAAGATCAGGCAATTAACCCATAAACTTAGTACGTAAGTTTTAAATATATAGCGCAATGAGGTATCAATTTTTGAAATTTTCAAGTAGGCACCAATCCATTTACGGCAGAGATATCGAGTAGGTTTCTAGGCAAGATATGTTAAGAATAACGTCCACTATGATAATCATAAAGATTTATTTTAACATCAGTGCTATTTTCGAAGTTATAGTCAAAAGTTAGTTTTTCCCCATACAAAAAAATATTAAAATATTTTTTACTCTGAAATGAATCAATTAATCAAAAAACAGTAATCTATAAAATCGTTTTGTAATCATGTAAAGAAGACAAGAAAAAAATATCAGCCTGATTATTTAATTTTGACCCCTATGTCCACCTTTTTAAGATTCTGAACCAGTGTGCGGCGAGCCGCGGCGATTGCTGTAAAATTTCATCGCAATAGTGAATGTACACGCGAGTCTAAAAATAAACACGGCGGTCACAGCGGGCGTAGTCATGCGATACTGAGATAACTGCTCCAGAGTATTTGCCGCATCGGCGCCACTCTGTGTTGTGACATGAGAATGTGCGTCACATGTGAACACTTAATTAGTCGCGTTAATTTTATCCGACACAATCGCTTTTGAGTGGATGCTATATTTTGATTGTGAATTGACTCGTTTTAAGCGGTAATCGTGGTTTAAACTCGTTTACTGAGTACCGATATTTAGTTTTATTAAGCTGTTTATGAATACTTGAAAATATTGCCGCATTCAATAAATACTGTTTAAAATATATTTCAAATAAAATATGCAATAACAGTTTTTAAAACATTATAACAATATTTAAAAAAAAAAAAAAAAAAAACAATTTTACCATTTTGTTTCGAATAACATACATCATGAAGATATTCTCCCAATTCTGTTTTAGTAATATTTATGTCACATTTGACTAGAAACCGTTAGTCACCCCTGGCGTTATATTGGAAGCGAAGCCTTATGGAGCGATGAGATATGGCGGCAAAGCGAATAGCATGAAATGTAATGCATCTTATACGTCTCGGAAACAAATGGGAGTAGAAATTTTTCAGTCGTCGGGGGAAAATCGAGTACATTGAAACAGGAAATCATTTTAGCGATAATAATACGCAAAGCAGCAAAGTGTGACGAGCAGAAACAAACTAGATTGAAGCGAGGAACGAAGCAACAACGTCGGTGGGCTTCATCTCGAACAGATCACGTTCCTAGAACAAAAGGAGAGCGCGGCGAGCGCAACGGCCGAACGAAATAAAAAAGAATCACGTTCAAATGTAGCTTTTCATATTTAACTAACTCTATGCGATGTGGAACGTTTTCGAATAATGTTATCTTAGGCTTATTTTTATAGAAAATCTTTATAATAAATACACTCGCATATTTCAATTAATTAAGTAGAGTTGTTTTATAAAACAGACCTTGGGCGTCGAATAGATCAATCGTAAATGTTTGTATATACCTACTGAAAATAGGTTTTATTCCGTTCTAATACCAAAAGCTAATACCACTATAATTAGTTTAACTCATATTTATTTTTTATTCCGAACGGATACCATTGTATTAACTAATAGCAAAATAAGTTCAAAGTTAAAAAAGGTACACAGAATTAGGTACATAAAAAAAATCGATTATCGTACGAATATTTTTTTTTGTTATTTTTTTGTTATTCATACGATTATCAAATGATATTTTTTTATTGTTATGTTGTTAGGTTTTTTTATTATTATTGATAGGCAGATAGGTCTTTTTTAGCGTTAATTCTAGTTCTAACTAAGAAAAACACGTTCTGTCTAAAAACTATTATAGATATGATATATAATACAATTTGATTAGGTTTTACTGAGCTGCCTGTACTCGTAAACTCAAGTTATCGGATCGGCATTCGTTCGCACATTAAATTTAATTATTTAAAGAGTAGTATCCGTTAAGAATAAAAAATAAATATGAATTCAAACAAATACCAGCGTTAATAGTTTTTGGTATTAGATCGGAATAAATCGAAAATAGTAATTCGTTTGTCACATAATTTTAAAAGACAACATGGTTCATTGAATAGGAAACGTAGATTTTAACCGAAGTTTCGGATTCAAATTTAGGCTAGCACCTCTGGATTTCCGATTGTCAAGTAAAAAAAAAACTTGTCTGCTGCTCAGCGGTGAACAAAAACGTAGAAAGAAATCTGAAAATCTTACCGCAAATTGAACTTGTCAGTTAGCCAGCGGTAGGATCATGAAATATCAAACTCGTGACACTCATAAATATTAAAACAAGAGATAAATAAATAAATAAATATTAACCAACAATCACACTACGTTAACCTAGCCCCGTGGTAAGTTCGTATGAACTTGTGTTACAGGTACTAGGAACGGAAATAAATTTAAGATATAAGAATAAATACATATATAGACATCCATGACCCGGTGCAGACATCTATATTCGTCATACAGATTATCTGCACCTGGCGGGATTCGAACCCGCGACCGCTGCGTAAGGTGTCCAGTTGCCTGACCACTCGACCAGCCGGTCGTCAAATATAGATATTTACTCAATAGTAACACATTTGAATACTGTTATAATAGGTACAGTATTTTACAGTATTTCAAATAGATTTTTAATAAGTTATATACGTGTAAATATGTCATAACTATTTAAGATAACGCATTAATATGCGAAGGCAATGTTTCATTTTGAACAGATGTATGTGAAGAAAAAGCGATTGTACATTACAATGAAAATGCCAACAGCAGCCGTGAGTGTGCCAAGCGAAAACTCGATGCATTCATGCTGCATTAAGAAGACATTAGGACTCATGAAACGGATGTACTATTTTCCGATATATTTAAAACGTAATAATAATATTAATAGTTATCGATAAATAGTATTGCAATTTTTTTCTACATTTTAATTTATTTCACCCTTAGGTCCATTACTAAAAATTAAAATGTAATTGAAAAATAGCAATTGTAAGACAACGACATTTAAAAGAGTAATATTGTGATTTTTTTCCTATGTTATACAGCTGTTTTTAGTGTTACAACAGATCCAAGTGCAAAATTTTAATAATAGATTTATTAACTATTCATCGTTATCGATATTATTATGTTCATCATCATCTATGAATACATTAATTACATGTCTCGCCAAAAATAGTTAATACGTATACGTAGGTGGTACCTACGATTTCTTGTCAAGTAGATATTTCAACTCAAGATTGAAAACTAATTTTTTTTTCATAAATAACTTTATTTTGTATAAAGTTGTAACCAGATATGTTTAGAATAATATAAAAACAGACACATAAATAATAAATATATCAGTCATTAATTTTATTATAAAGCTATATACAATATAATTAAAAGGTCTGTTTGAATTTTATTTCGTAATAATTTGAGAGAAAAGTTTACTTTAAAAGGCAATCTCGCACATTTTTATTTTTAATAAAAACTGAAACATGCATTCAAGTGATCCAACGCGTTAGCCTGAAATCTAGAAATCGCATAAACGTTTCATCACACGTAGTTGCGAGCTTTCAAAAAGCTTTCAGTACCTACTTGAATCTTGATCGATATGATTAGTACGTTAAAATAGTGTTTTTTATTGCATGCTTCGGTTATTTTTAAAATAATAATAGCTTTTTAATAACAATTATATTAATTACATATATACATTAATTAATACACTAGTAATTTTATTGAAACCATAAACAATATTAGAACTTCAAATGGAATATTTACCAACTTTTGGATAACATTTTTAGAAACATTTTTGACTGACGAAAAAAAAATATTGTGTTTAAAATAAAAATTTGTCATGACATCAAGCAAATAAAGGGCGTAATGATTGTGTAGTTCTGAAATTTTTAAGGTCAGAATCAGTCGCCATTTACAGATCAGTTCAATATTACAATAAGTGCATTATTATCATCAATTTAACAATATTGTATTGTAAGTGATTGTATATTGCATATTTTTTATTCAATCAATTGCAAATTGATTAAAGTTTGTAATTATAGGAAAACATATAATTGATTACTCAGTAAATTTTTTATTGTTACAAATATTTATTAAAGACATTTTACAACATTATACATATTTACAATTCAAAACTTAAAATAATTATTTACAAACAGTTTTGGTATAAATCATGTCCGCGTGGAATGGTACCAAGGATACTAGCAGCATTTCCCCGTTGAATCGCAATTCCGAATCTTTGGGCAAAAAATGCACCAGCCCTTCTGTCACCAGTGGAGGCTATGAGACGACGGGTCTTTTTTCTTTCGGATTTTTTTTTGTACTGCTACTCCAAGGTCCAAGTGTTTCGACTGCACACGGCACAAAAACATAACTTTGGATAAGTGACGAATATTTGTTACGTTTAGTCATTTCAGCCTTCTCCGCAGCGGCTCCCATTCTTACAGCCGTTTTCCCTGACATGAGACGGAGCCAATGTATCGACGCAGGTTGCGTCCCACAAAAGCGCCCGCCCCCTTTCCCAGGGAATCCGTGTTAAACCATCAGGCCTCTTGCCATCATCGCGACTAATTCCAGTAGGCTCAATAAGAGCAGGAACGTTGATGGTGGCAAGAGCCCTTTTAATGGTCTCATTCAGGGAACCGTGGCGGGAAAACCTACCTGAACTCTTGTTGCAAGAAAAGCCGTGTAGTCCGAAAGAATCAACCGCCTTTCTCAGTAAATTATAATATCATTATATTGAGTAGCAACACTACCCGTTCATATATCAAGCCAAAAAATTAAACCGATATTTAAAAATATATAAAGATAATAAGTAAACACTCAAGTAGCAGTAGAATAAGTAAAGAAATTTCTGAAATATTTCAAAAGGTGTTTCCTGCTTAAACAACTGTGGTGTTTAAGCGGTCACAGTGGAAATTTTGGCGGAGGTTGATGGACACCGCAGCGGAGAACTATGCATTTTAAGTTACATCAATCGATACGCGGTCGGGCGCGCACGTGTGCTAGTTGTTTATGTGCCGCAAAAGCCGCGAAGTTTTGCACGACTGCCAAATGTGGAACTTTGCTTCAAATAAAGAACCTTTTAGTACTTCCCACGAGAGGTGTTAGGTTAGTTATGGGGATGAGGCCGCTCCGACATCATCGTAACAGCTCAGTTGGCGACGCCAATTTCACTGAGTCTAATGAGTTATCTGTCCGTCGCGATCTCAGGACTATTACTGAGATTCTCAGAGTGAAACTTTAATTATAATTTAATGACACCATTTACATTTCTTTTAATTTTAATAAAATGATAAGAAAGGAAGCAATATTTCTATTATGTTACCATATTCAAGAAATTAAGCAGACTAGACACGGTATAATTTTTAAGTCTAAAAACTATAGCCGAACGACTCGGTCTAGTCTATAGAACTTATGAATCGATGCTAAATATTAAGGTCGCAGGTTTAAATCTGGATTGAGTTTTCATATGATAAATTTGTCTTTAAAATTCATACCATGACTAGGCCTCTTGCTCACGTTTCAGAAAGACACCAACGTCTGCTTCATGTTTCGGAAGAAATGTTGAGATATGTATATTCGCTAACTTGTAGTAGAGTAACGTGGCAAATGTGGCAATTTACGCTCTATTCCTGTTACTTTTAGGAAAAGAGGATATGAGTAGGTAATTTATAGGTAATGTAAAAATATTTACAGTTAAAATCGAAAAAATACCTAATAGAAGTAAGGAATCGGCGTAAAATGTTAAATGACTTAATTCGTATTAACTTTCTTACGTACATACGACAACTATCAAATACTTCTCGGCTCGTAAATATTTTACTGACGATTCCTTGCTAACACCTATTGTGATCAGATTTGTAACACTACGACTTGGATCGATTTCGCATCAATATTTCAATGGGTTTCTAAAATATGTCAGTTAGATATGTATCGAAATGTTTCAAATATTGTTAGAAAAGTTCCTTTTTTATTAATGTATCGTCAGCCAATAAAAAGATGTAGTTGAAGAATGCTCTTTGACAAATAAAAGGATAAAATTATTTAATAAAATTTTAATATGAATGGCAAATTCCTTGAAAGTCTGCGATTTTTTTTTTTAATTTTAGCGATACCAGTGGAATGTTAAAGCGTGATGCGTTGTAAGTGATGAAAGCAAATACGAAGTGAACACGGCACCAGAGAAGGGAACGTGGTAAGGTCACGTTACGCCGTTTGAAAGTGAGATGCGAGGCGCCAGGAGAGCAACAAATTAAGTCCCTGCGGGGAAGGCCCGCCCACGCCCGCTCGCGCCCGCGTTGAGAGCCCACCCGCGATAACGTCTCGCCGAAGGGAAAACTTGAATATTTCCAACGAATTACATAACCAAATTCGTTGAATGAAAGTTCACGTACGTGCCGTGACAACTGTCAAACGGTTTCAGAGCTAAAACTTTAATTGAAGACACAGATATAGTAAAGATATCGATGAGTATCTGACCTTGTCAATAAATAATTTTTCATTTCGATTCGGTAAAAATATTAAACGATACATTAAAATATACAATTGTTAAATAAAAGGAATTTACAGTTAGATATAAGTTAAAGCTCAATACAACAGCTTAGTAATATCGATAAAAATATTTTCATGTAGCGGTTCGTATCGAAGGTATTAAGCGATTATTGACAGATTTTACTTACAAAACAGGGACGTAATAATAAACGATACAAGTTAATGACGATCCTATAAAAGAAGGAAGAAATCTGCCAATAGCAATACTTTAGCGAGGGTATAAAATTAAATGGGTAGAAAGCGTTTTTACAAGTTTATCGACCGTTCTAGATCGGGCAGACATCTAATGGGCTAGCAGGCGCCGAGCACGCTGCCTGTCTGTCTAGGCGGCTAGTGACGTTGGCTCTAGCCATGGCGTACTAACCCGACACCAAACCTTAAATAATTTACGACCGATATATTTCGCGGGGCAAGCATTACAGTTGTGGAATAACGAAAGCGTTTTAATAATTATAAAATAAAAACATTAGTTAGAACAGTGTAATTAGGTCTACGGCTACAACTCGCGCGGGCCAACGCGAACAAAGAACTCGGAATAGTTAGAGAGCGGCGCGGTTGGCTGCCCCTGAACTGACTTTTTATACGGATTTATCGACTCAAATTAATCGTATAAGTAGAGAACCGACGGAAGTAACTTGCGTGAAATCCGTTATATAGGTACTATTTCGACATGCCATTCATTGTGAAATACATTGTAGCTTTTTGCAAGTTTCTTATTTAAAAATGAAATATGTACCTGGCTGATTCTGAAAAAAAAATCGAAAATGGCTTTATCGAGTTGATCAGTTTTTTTTAACTCGTAATCGAATTTTTTTTTGCTCAAGTCGTAGTATATGCCTCGTTTGAGGAAAATATTGAAGTGGTCCCCAACTGTTTTGAGTTTGAATCGAATTTAAAAAAAATTTAAAATGAGGGAATGACAGATTCGTGAGCGAATGATTTTTAATATGATTCTACAATAATAAAAAAACTTTATAATGCACCAATCATTTGTTTTATTGCAAAACTATAATCTATATATATATATATAAGAGATTTCCACGTATACATTGACTCATCACGATATCTCTGAAACTATAAGGCGCAGAGACTTGAAATTTGGTAGGAATATTCTTTTTGACGAGTAGAGGTCAGCTAAGAACGGATTTTACGAAATTCTACCTCTAAGGGGGTGAAAAAGGGGGGCAAAGTTTGTATGGGACAACATGATTCCTTGGTCCAATCTACTTCAAATTTCGCATAAATATTCTTTAACAGAATTGGTTGAAGACGTGTTTCATATTTTGTCGAAATTCATCCTCTAACGATGTTAAAAGGGGGGAGAAAATTATTTTGATATAAATACTCCATAGTGATTTTGATTTAAATTAAAATTTATTTTGACACATGTTTGACAACCAATCCGTCTGTTATAAAATATTTTCCAGTATCGACGCAGGTGTAAGTGATAAAAAATATAAATTTATAATTTTTGAAATTTTAGTTAAATACCCGTGCGAAGCCGGGGCGGGCCGCTAGTAATTAAATAATTTTATTGCAAAAATATAATAATTAAATCCATACTGTAACAATTTAATTGTTACAAACAAAACACGTTGACTCATAAAAGTAATATTAAATATTAATTTAGTTAAAATTTTGATTTTCTACTTTTCGACATTATAGATGTTCAGGGTAGGTACTGAAACCAATCAAACAAACATAAGTTTTCTAAATTTATTAGAAAATAAAAAAATCGTCATTCCCTCATTAAAAATTTTTATGAGGGAATGACGGTGAGGGAATGACAAAACGAAACAAAATTGCTACAAACTGAGGAACCTAACCTTACTTTCTTACGAATTTTAAACAATACTTTATTACTACCGAAAACATGTAAAAATATGTTATGATTATTAAATAAAAAAATGCTTATCTTTGATAACATGACATGAGGAAATGACATTAAAAAATGTAATATTCGAAAAACTTATTGTCAAATTGATTTTAAGAAAACATCCTTTCTTCAATGGTCCACTCTAGTGTATGTTCTCAAAGGCAATGTTGCCAACTACAAAAAAGTTAAAGTGGGACTTGGTAGGCCTTGGAGTATTGCTCCAATCACACTGTTACAAAACGGTGAGGGAATGATACTTTTTTTAAGGACAAATTTTGAATTATATTTAAAAATATTTCCATTCGCCTTTGGGAAACTATTAACTCATATAGGTATAGTCAATACTATCCTATATAAGTGAAAAATATGATAATAAACAATTTCCTAGGAATTTTACGTTTTAAGTTAATGATTATCTTCAAATTTAGCGCTTGGGACATAGTGAGGGAATGATTTTCAGGGTACTTTCTTGGACATATCTTTGGTGTTTATCATATAAAAAATAAATTTGTTTCATACATTCGTAGATCTAGCACAGTCCTATTATTAAAAAAAAAACTTTTCATAATTGACGATCCTGGTTTATAAAAATGATCAAGGACATCAATTTCGATTTTTTTTGAGAATCAGCCACCTAGATAATTATATTTTCACTTGAGTGTTGGAAACATGGAATTAGGTTAGGTGATTTTAAAAGAGCTGTAGAAGTTTTTCTGCTTCTTTTACTTTAAACGACTATCTTCTATTGCTACGAATTTGTAGTGGGATAGTGTTGATGGTCTATTTGGGGAGCACCTACACGATACACGTGCGTCTCTGGAGTCACACGCCAACCCACAATCTAATTAACTGCTTCCCACTACAACGAGACACGTAGGAAATGAGATGCGATTAGCTATCCACTCAACGGTCGCTCACAATTCTACTACTTATATGGAAAGTTTACTCCGCAGTAGTGGATTTCATCTACTTTAGATTAGAATCAATCGAATCTAAACTTTGCAATTTACATATTTTAGGATTAATGTGTGCGATAGCAACATCGTTAAGATGTGCCAACATCTCGTTATTTTTTTAATATATTATTTTAAAGTAATCCACGCAGGCGATTTTACCTGCATTTAAAATTACTGCTCCGCTTTCATGAGTCATAGCGTCATATTTTAAATCCCATACCACAATGACAACCGCCTCAACGACGGCGGTCGCGGGTTCGATTCCCACTAGGGGCAGATATATACAAATATTTGTTTCCGGTCTGGGAGTATGTCCTTGTGAGTCTCCGCACCGTGCGTCGGAGAGCAAGTATAGCTGTCGGTCCCGGTTGTAATCATAAACACCTGATAGCGATCGTTACTCATGGTAGGGTAATTATCTGCCAACCCGCAGTGGAGCAGCGTGGTGGATTAAGCTCAAACCCTATTCTTATATGGAGAAGAGGCCTTTCCCAGCAGTGGGACGTTTACAGGACGATTCAGTTCAGTTCATACCACAATGTCCAGGATTTTAAATGTTTTTCGAGTCGTATCTCTAGACTTTGATATAAGCGTTCACACAAATACTTTAACTTTATATAATAAATAGTTATTAAAAGTATCCTATAGATAGGGAACAAAATATGAAATTATATTTTTAATAAATTATCAAATGTATCTTATTTATTATTACATTATTTATGCTTTAATTTACGTTGTCGATGTTTTGTGTATGTTCTAAAAATATACGTGAGCTTAATTTCTTATTTAAAATTTACTAACTAATTATAATCATCTAGTCTTAATAGGAAGGTACAAAATTTTATTTACAGTAGACGCTTGAATAGTGCTATTTATATACACAGAAATAAATGTCGTTACAAGAAATTATAACAAAGTTTTTAAGTTATTTAGTTCAAAAAAACATGTCGTTACTTCTAGATTATTGATAGTAGTAAATTAAATTAGAGAACATAATATTCTATGCAATGCAGTTCTCCTTGAACTTTTAGAACGGAATATTTTCTTGGAACAGCAGTGTTCCTCGGGAAGTAGAGTGATTCCGAGCCGCTTACTCCAGCGCCCGCACAGAGACTGCATAATACATTGCAGCGAATGCACCGCAGTTTGATCCCTTTCTAGACAACGTAAGTACGACTGGAAACTTCTTATGATGTTACCTCCACTTTTCTACCGAGTATGGACATGAACGACTAAGTCTTTACGATCTCAACGTAAATTGACAAAGTTTTAGGGATGTCATCTCTTTGTCTTCTTATACGGGAATATCGGCTGCGTTCAATTATTTATGACTAATCGCTTTAGAAACTTTGCGAGAGTAAAGTTTGTTGAAAGTATAAATGGCTACGATTCAGGATTCGAACTTAAATTCGAGTGGTATTCGGTTAAGAGAACACGAACACACAGGCAAGATTACGAAAAAATTCGACTCGGACTCCCATACGAAGGATTCCGTACTAACAATAAAGTTATATATAAAGTTAAAACTTTAACGACAAATTCTTTATTATTTGTCGTTGTAGCAGCTATACTTACAATTAGTATGAAATATTTTGTGAAAATTTCAAGCGTCCCTCTATCGCGGTTTTAATATACGGACAGTAGAATCAGTAATAGATCATGGAACCCTAAAAAGCATATTTACTTTTGTGTCTCAAATATTCTAGTATTTTATTTTATACACAAGAAGTCACTAAGCAGACGTATGTTGAATGTTCAATTGTTGGGGGGAAAAAAGAGATACAGAGTTTTATACACAACGCTGCCATCATTTCATTGCGGATTAGTGTCTTTGCATGGCTTAAAATTACTTCTGCCACATGTAGATTTTCTCACGGTGTTTTCATTTAGACGCTTGAGATGAATTGTAAGGACGAAATTAAAACGTAAAAAAAAAATCGATTCCTGGGTTTTCACTTACAAACTTCATTTAAGATTCACGATCCTTTCATTTAACATTTAAATAAATATGTAATAATAATTACAAATAACTATTGATAACACTTATTCATGCAAACATATGGATGTTATTTAATACAAGAAAAATTGACATATAACAAGATATATAAATGTATGCAAATATCAAGGTCATTGTTAGCAGTTGTAGACGGATGCTGATGGCCATTAATATCATCGCAATAAACATGAAAAAAAAAAAACTAGTTTGATGGTTATATTCATTTCCTGTTAAAAATATTTTCTTTGTTTCATTTGTTACTGATATTATATTTCACTATATTTTATGAATTTAAAATAATTGAATATTGAATTTAGATTTTTTTCTCATCGAATATTCTGAAAACATCTTTTAAACTTACGGAAAGTTTTTTATTTCATATGTGTAATTGATAACAGTTAATAACATAATCTTGACCGAAAAGGTCTTTTTTTAGTTAGCCATTAATTTATGCAGTGTTAAACATATTGAAATTACGATATAGGTACGTGAAATAATGATAGAGGTATATAAATAGGCGTAAAGTTAAAAATAATATGGACGCTGTTCAACATTTATTAATGCGGATTGGTTCGGTAAGTTCAGACAATAGCTTATATTTCTTCGGGTCTGTACGGCTCTGTGAATCTGGGCGTGCACACAGGGCAGGTAAATGACTATCTGCATTAGCAATTCAGACAGGACCAGCTAACAAAACAAATACTTTCTTTTTTATAAGCGTCTGAGCAAGAACAATATCACTCGGATACACTGTTATAAATATAGTTTGATGCGTTGGGTTAATATTTTAAAACAAAATATAAATATATATATATATATATATATATATATATATATATATATATATATATATATATATATATATATATATATATTTAAAAATTAAATAAGATGGTTATTTTAATTTATATTAGTCGCTCTGTTTCAAGTAGATAAGTAAAGAAAGATATAGAAAAACAGGTGTATCTCTGGTCTGGTAGGATCATCTGACCAATCATAAAAACTATGTCACATTGACGTTGTCTAAAAGACGTAGAAAATAGCTCAAGTTGGCTTAACACCTAGCGCTGAAATGTGAGATTGTTATTTTTTCTTTAACTTGTTATCTCAACAAAAAATATTCTAGTAGTCGATTGTAAACAAAATGAATGTTATGACAGTGTACTATTTCTTTAAAAAACTTACTTTTTAGGCGAGCTCCTTGAAATTATATTATGACTCCGAGTTAAAATCTGAAAAGAAAATTTTACAGATTATATTTTTAAGCATATGAGAAGAAATATCTGAATAATTAATATTTTTAATATTAGAACTGGAAATATAGTTAGAGGTGAAGATCAATTCTTAAGTGATATTATTTAAGTTTGCGCAGCACACATTGCTTCGCGAATATAAAACTAAACCAATTACAAGTTTTCCAATATGCCCGGCAAATTATACCAATGTTAAACTCGCAATAGCCTCTCAACGAGGCTTCTTGCCGAGTTCTGCTTAAATTGAAGTTTGGAACGCGTATAGGAGCCACCCCAGCTCATTTACGCACACACCGTTGACATAAACATTACGAAGGATCATTCATCACTGAAATAAAGCCTTTAAAATGTATTCACGACAGACAAATTAATAGCAGTTTATTGCGGATAAACAAATGATTTAATTACGTAAATTAGCTAAATATTTATTATTAAATTACCGTTCTTATCTAAGATCTATCTAATTTAATTATTTTTTATGAGTGCTATAAATCGTGGCGTGTTATAAGACAGTAAAAGAGGCTTCTGTGGCATTTAATGCGAAATCGCGTAATCATTCTAGTTACATAAACCCGTTTTGCAATACGAAGCAAAAAAGCTGCGTTTAAAAACTCTATTACGGGGCGGCATCGGCATTCGTTTTGCCGTGTCACAATACGCGTTAACCGACAAAATGAGAGCGTCGCAGCTAGTTACGGAAATAAAAGGCGTTATTATGAATTGAAATGACTGCGGCGCGCCGACGGGCGGAGTCAGGTAAACATAGCTATTTGCTTACCGGGCCTTTGGCTAGGATTTGTGACATCCGACGCGTCGGAGGTAAGCACAGCGCTGTGAGGCGAGCATTTGGATTTTACTCTGATGAGTTATAGTTGAATTAAAAATTATATTTACGCAATACCTATACCTACCAATTTACGGACAGGTACGTACTTTTTAGAGAGTGTTGAGCGTACTCGTACTTAAAAATATATTTTTTTTAGATATATTACTCTAAATTCTTGTTAAATCAAAATGTAAAATAAAAGAATAATGAATACTAGACCTACGATATTTGAAATTCATTTATTAAATTAAACTAACTACCACGTCTTTTAACACGACTGTGATAATTCCTCTACGACACGCTAATCATTATGAAGAGAGAAGGCTGAAATATGCTTTTACGTAAGCGTCAAATGTGAATATTGCGAAATGTTTTTGCTCGTGGTAAAACGGTTCGTCTTTTTATTGTAAAATCAGAGATGACAGAATTGAAAGTCAACGTTTGGATTTTATGCTTAGAAATAAATTGACTAAAAATATTGTTGGTTTTAGTTCCGGAAAATAAGTATGGTTCTGTTTCGGACTTCCGAACGACAAACGGAATCTTTATAGGATAACATTTATATCCATCCGTTCGTCTGTCACAGCCAATTAATTATCTGTCCGTCTTCTATAATTTATTCCAAATTTGAGATTTTCATTTTGAGTTGATAATTGGTTCACATGAAATTGTAATTCGAACACGGTAATTTCACATAGATGTTTTAATATATAAATAAATTTTAAATATACTGGTATGAGGGGTACCAAATTAGTGTGGGGCGTTTTTTTTAAAATTACTTATACTTAATTACTTATGATTAAAGGAAAACCTTTATAGTATACTGTCTTAAAATATTACAGCAAATTTCTCAACATTGCTAACAACGTAAATATGTGGGAGAACATGTTCCATAATTTCGTCGTTCTTATAAAAAAAAAAAAAAAAAAACTTTAACGTCTATAAAAATATAAGAGTTGTAATCTTATAAAACTTCAAAACAAGAATTAGTAGCGAACACGCTTTTAAGACTCAATCGAAGTGCGTAGCACGTCTTACGTAAAACTCGACAAAAGTATGACAAAAGCACGTGCGAACCGAACCTTGCAAACTTCCCGGAGGACATGGCGGACGTTATTTTTAGGGGCGCAACTGAAAGGCAAGGTGTGTCGTTTTGAGGCCTCAGGGAATTTACTACGCTTTAAAGCTGGTAATTTGATGTGAGTCTTCCCAGATTTTTTTTCCATCTTTTCGGGGTCGTTCAGGGGACGGGCGAATTAGACTACGTAAAGTTTAAACATTGTGTAGGTTTTACTAAACGTATGGAATTTAAAACTTTTAGAGAAGCAGTTTCATAAATATTAAATTTAATTTCATTTATTTAGTTAGGTATATATAGAATATATTACTTACTACAAATAATATTTGATATTATACACATATATATCTATTAGAATCAAAAATATTAATTTAACCATAAAATAACAGCAAACATTTAGATAAGAAAATAAGTCCTTGTACACGAAAAAGTATGTATTATGAAAAGGTAGTCAACATGGAAACAGTTCGTAGGAAAAAGGCAAAGTCGTAAAACTGGTGCCCACCAATCACCAAATAAGGTCGGCGTGGCACCGACGAGCCGAGCATCGTCGTCCTTGACTCCCAGCCAAATGACATAAGTTGGCCCATGGGCGCGTATTCTTGACTAATCGATAAACAAGACGAAATGGATGGACAAACCAAATCACCGAATTGCCTATCCCACGCTAATCCATTAACTAGTTTGCTTTATATGACTGTACGAAATGATATGATATAAATATATATTATATGTAAGTACATGTTGTCTTCAGTGATCTTTAAAAAAGGTTTTTAATTTATTATTTATTCAAATGAGAATTATATACCGACATTTAAAAAAAAGAAAACCTAAGACGGCATTATAATGTTCACAATGTATATAGAGTTTCTAAGTACTATGATTTAAGTCTGATGGGTTCTTGTTTTTATATAATTTTAAAAAGATACTTATTATTTTTAAGAGTTATTGATAACAACCGCAACTGCGGTTCTGGCGTATTGGATCAGAACAATGTATTAAGGTTTTTTTTTACGACGATAAAACGAATCTTTCCGTTTTTAATTACCGACTGAATTCATTTTGTCGAGCTTGATTTTTAGAATTAAAACTAACAATTTAATACTTTAAAAAAAGTAACTAAGAAATGATAAAAATTTCTTGACTGAATAAATTAAATGGGCATTTTTACTGTACATACAGTACACAAACCCCGTAGTAAACAACTCACTGCTGAGCGGAAGCCTTTTCTCCATATACAAGAAGGGTTCGAGCTTAATCCACCACGCTGCTCCACTGCGGGTTGGCGGATAATATCCCTACCATGAGTATCGATCATTACCAGGTGTCCATGATAACAATCGGGACCGACGGCTTTACGTGCTCTCCGAGACACGGTGAGGAGACACACAAGGACATAGTCTGGGTGACCGTATATAAATATCTGCCCCGAGCGGGAATCAAACACGCGACCGCCGGCGTTGAGGGGATGCCACACCAGAACGGTCGTCGGGTATTTTAATTAGTTTTTATTTAATGTTATGTAAAAGGGACATACATTTCGTTCAAATTATACTAATTTATATTTCTCATATAGGTAGGTATTTGTTAAAGTGTAGGCACTGAATGTAATAAATTTTGTGAAATGTGCGTGCTGTTCGAAATCGATGTGGGGCTAAATGAAATAAATTTCCAGGTTATTTGGTATTTAGCCCTGTATTATAGGTGTGACTTAGTATAATAAACTTTCAACATGATTGCAGCGTAACAATGTTTTAGTTAATTTTTTGTAAAAGTTTACGAAATGGAATTTTATGAATTTAGAGATATTTTTATTATATCTCTAATCTAAATTTATAGATTTTTTTTCATATTCGAAACAAATTTGAAATCTATTATTATATTTATTAGTGCTTAATTTAGATACATTGACCTTCTCTAACAAATTTTATGAAAAGTTTACGTTCCGAAAAAAAAAAGCAAAAGAAAAGTTACACAATACCAGCCACTGTCATTTTTCCACACAAATATGTACCGACATTTTTTATTCTTACATTTACTTATAATTTAAATATGAGAATATGAGTAGGTATTTTATTTAAGTGGGCTTCTAAAAGCATTTTTGCCATTGATCTAAAAATATAGATCAATGATTTTTGCATCGTAATTTCAAAATAATTTATTAATTCCTACCTGCTTAATTCAACAATCACCTGCTCCTTTAATATTTGTCAATACATAATTTTTAAATTTGTATATTACGTTAAATGCTTTTCACGAAAGAAAGCCACTTACTTTAGCCACTTACTTCCTATCCTATCGTTTTATTTTGTGAAATATACTTCGAAAAATATAAACAATAATTGAAGTATTTGACGGTAGTTTTATAAGTAATCATTAATGACTTGATAATTTTATTTCAACAATTATAATATTTTAGTAAAGAAGTAAATTTTTTATCTAATAAAATAATTACGATCTTTTGGCGATTGATTTAGCATGCGGCGTGGCAGTCGTCGCACTCAAGTTCATTGGCAAGAGCCCACGTGCTCGCCCCCACCGATGCAGTGAGGTGACTGACTCGTGCAAAGCCTACATAACATATATGGTGGTATGTAATTAAGCAGTCCTTACATCTACTTATTTTTTTCCATAAATACTATGACGTTTCATGTCATTACGACATAATGTATCAATTCATTTTTTACCTATTACAGTTAAAGTAACCATTACATTACGATATATTATGACCTCTTTTCAAAATTCATAAATATGTTACACTATTATTGTGATCATTACTTGATATTGTATCTATTGTAAAACAACAAATCGAGTAACAAACTTCTTCTGTTCAAATGTTTTAATCTGATGCAGGCAGGTTGCCGCAAGCATGAGACACACACAATAAGACAAGCATGAGACACAAGAAGGGAACAAAGTTCTCTCGGCTTATGCGTCTTAAAAAATCTAACAATACCCTACCATCCATATCAATCATACCAATAATCCAAGGCTTATATGATTCATAATATTATCTCGAATAGACCCGTAATACAATAATAACAATAAACTAACTTTAGAATGTAATGTAAAATAAGCTGATTAATATAAAAGACAGTTTGTGTTAGTAATTTTAAATAGTTAAATCAGAAACATATTTAAAGGGATTTTAAGTACATATAGGTATAATTCAATTTACACGATTGTACCGGATTTCTACTGCACGGTTGAACTGTCATAGTACAAGACAATAGGAGTACAAAATGAAACTTTTAACTTGAAGGGTTTTGCGACTGTAGTCCGACTGTGATTTGTGCTTACTATAAATAAATCATGACAAAGAGTGAGATGTGGTCATCCTGCCAACGGACAAGGGACGGATTGCTTTCGCACGTCTTAGCATCTTGTAATTTTGTATGAAACATTATTCAGCTAAGTGACTATACTAGGTACTAAACTACGCCCACACAAGTGTACGTATCCTACACCGATGTGGCAACAGCCAGACACTAACCGTCAAATTTCTAAAGTCTATAAAAACGTCACTATCAAAATCGAAAATCAATAAAAAACAGCAGGATAATATCTAGATGATAACTGATAACATCCTTCCAATATAGTTGAGTTACTTAAAATATATTTTCGTATTATATAACTACGGCATAGGTCTATGGATGTGATGATGATTGGTGTGGCGTAACAACATGCAGTCATCCATACTCCGTGGTTTATGACTCAGGAGTTCATAAAAAACACTTTAGGGATGTGACAGAAATATACCGAGTGAATTCTAATAAAAGTAAAGATTTAAAAAAAAAAACAGCTGATAAATTAAGACCTCTCTATCAAAGAAAGTTGGTAAGTAACATTTATTGTAAATACAAGTGGAACACCTGAATCTACATTTCAGTGTAAAGAATTTATTTATTCTCTTCGCAACAATCGTCTAATAAATACATAGGTTATAGTATATTGTTATAGAACGACGTCTAATAGCTTTCCCTTTCCCAAGAGAAAACATAATACTTAATATTAACAGACAGACGAGTTTCAGGGGTTTCGGGTATTCCATTAATGATTCAGAGATCAATAAGCGAACAATAGGTATTAGCGAGGTGATCGCTAAACGTCCACTTCGACGGTGAGCAAACATGAAGGCGTAATCCGTTGGGCGGCACTTAGCGTGCGCCACAAGCACCGCACTCTAATTGCACACCAACTAATCTGTTTGTGAAAGCGTCACATTACTGATTTAAGCTTTCAGGCCGACTGCAAGACTCAAGTGTTCATAGTTCATTAAAAGCTGTAAGTTCCTGGTAAGCTTCAAACAATGCTGCAACGAAAAAACTCGATTACTCTACTATTATAACTAGGGCTTGCGACAGTTTTAATAATGTTTTAAGTGGACTGATAGCTATTGGACAATGTATAAATTCGAAAAGATAAATTGAAAACTGGTATACTTTTTAACATTTGCGTCTAATGTTGAAATTCGATTTCAAAATGATAGAACCAGTAACAAGCAAGCGATATTTAAGACAAATACCTGATGAGAAGAACTTTGCCGATGAGTAAGTCGATTGCGATATTTTACTGAGGCATTGTGTTCATCAAAGCGAATCGTCTGACAATGTTTCTGTAAATATTTATTGATAGATTTATTCCCTAAGCTAATTCCCATTTACTTGCGAGGACAAAATTATACACTGAGTAATCGAGTGTAGCTTCGTCGTGGGTGAGTATTTTGTTTTTCCTTCTTGTGAATAACTCATTCGATAACTTTGTTATTCGTTCTACAGCGAATTCTAAGTTAATTACTCACTATAAATGAATAGGTTATGCAGCAGAGCTTTATGTAGAGAACTGTTATTTTACTGATTAAAAGACAAAATTGAACTAAACCTGAGCATAGGTGGAATTTTGGTCCTAGAAAAGCAATATTATTATAATATAATGTTAACTAAGCTAATTTACAAAATCAACTGTCCAGGTGGTAAAATAGCCACGTATTTAAGGGTCATAAAAAAAACAGATTTTGCAAATTGTAAGTGCAAATCAAGTTGTTTATTTTATTATTGTTGTTTTTGTTTATTACTCGTACTAAGTGAATATAGATTATGTTTTCTTCCACACTTTGATTTACTATTTAAAAGTTTAAAAATTATATCAAAGACTTAAGAAAAATATTAAGACATACTTAAGGTCTTTATAATATTAGGTCCGGGAAAAAGTTTCTTCGTATATTTTCGAGACTTTTTTTTTTTAATTACATTCAATCATAATATATGTGTGCCATTTTGTTCAATAGCTTGTTGTAGTCTTGTAGGTAGTGACATAATCCAGTTCCTGTAGAAATCTTGGGATTTATGATTTAAAAAAAATGCGACAAGTAGTCTCTTGATCTTAACGTAACACTATCCAAATAATTCTGAAGAGACCAAAACAAGTGAAAATCTGAGAATGTGACGTCAGAACTATATATATGTGTGTGGTCTGGCGATATCTTGATGAAAGACCACTCCTTTTCTGTTGATAAATTCCAGCCGTTTTTTGATGATGATTTCATGTTCTTCACAGGAACTTCGCGAAAATTTCGGCAAAATACACTCACAGCTGCAGCTGTGGCAGCTCATATATAGGTCAAACCAAGAGACCCATATCTACCCGTGTGTCTGAACACATAAAAGCGGTAAGAAACAACGACCCACAGAAGTCTGCGATCGCGGAGCATATTCTCCAGCCGGGAACAAATGACTGGATTGAACTCCACAACCCCCGAGTTCTTTCCACAGACCGCCACTACATACCTAGACTAGTGCGCGAAGCGATTGAAATTCGCAAACACCGGAATTTCAATCGTGAGGATGGCTTTAAGCTAGCCAGTACGTGGAATCCAGTGGAAGAATTATGCAAACCAGAACAGCGCCGCATGAAAGCAAAAGAGAAAAGTGACGTTGTGAGTGTATTTTGCCGATATTTTCGCGAAGTTCCTGTGAAGAGAACGAGAAAGAGGGTAGTTCGCTACTACCCATGACAGTTCCAGCTACACACCTCGTAACACCGCAGTCCTGTCGTGACCACGATCCATGCAACTGGGTCGAAATATTGACACAAAATCACTGTGTTATATCGTGGTATGTACCCGTTTTAAACATAATAATATGTCTTCAAACCACGAAATAAGTCTTAAATCATTATTGATAAATTTATTTTAGATTTAGCAATCGAAAACTTTACTTAAGTTTTTTGTTAAAGAAAAAATTAAACTCAAAATGAGTTTTACATTAAATAAATTAGGACTCGGCTAACAATAGCAGCTTCTTGCACTAACTAGAAAGTGAATCGTGCTGGTGCCGCGAATGGTCTTTCTGATCGTATCAAACTTGAGTTCGTTACTCCGTTCATTATTCTTTCAATCACAATAAAATAGCTTTATGATCTCAAGTACAAAGAGAATTTTTAGAAAGTTTACCCGTATTACCTGTTTTTATATATCGAACATTTGTAACATATTTTCGGTTTTAGCAAAAGATATAAATTAAATTAATGTAATATTTTGTTGTTTTTTTTTTCGTATGAATTATTTACGTAATCACTGACAAAAAGATGCAATGTTTTTTTCTCCTAACAAAACATTGATTTAGAATTTCGAACCGAAATATCAGCATTAATTTTATTACGCGCGTAAAAACGAAGGACATTTATTTTCTAAAAGGAGGACAACGTTCACATTCGGGATGTCCTTTAATTTTAACTCCTTTTACGACCACGGCCGCAACATGCAATAAATTAGCCTTTTACGGAAAAATGGACATATGCTCCTCTGGAAAAAAGCCCTCCTGGAACTTAGAAGCAAAAGGACAAAATTTACGATCCGTGTAACCGTGGGTAGGCGGTGCTCGCCCACGGCTCGCATGCAAATGGCTCGATTGGAGGAGATTGCTGCACTTAGACTCTGAGGAAGATTAGAGTTGAAACACCTTGAGAACTTTAATCAGTTGTCGATAGTAATTGACAGATGAGTAAGATAATTTGTAATGCAAACACGCTTAGATTTTACAAAAACAATTTTCTCGTGTTTAAAGAGTTTACTTAAACTGACATTGAACATATTTATACCACATTCATCATCTACATCAATATAAAAAAGTAAAAAGTTTAGTTTTTTTTTTAATTATTAACTATGATTACATTTTTATTAAGAAATTTTCTATATTATAATACAAAACAATATTACTAAATAAGATGTAACTTTTACCACTACACATTTTGTAAGGTGTAAGGTAAATGTGTTTATAACAATATTCAAGTTTCTTTACGCAACAAGAAGAAAGCTAGACGAACATATGTATGCGATGCATTGCAAATAACATAGGCTACACGCATTTTATGAATTGCTATATACAAAGGAACTGTATAGCAATAATAGAACTAGTAAATTCAGGCTCGTCTCGCCCACACTATCGACTTCAGGCGCCATACGCCCACGAATATATAAATAATTATAGTTACCACGAGACAATGATCCATCTAAAATCATCTTGCAATAAAACTAGTTCGCATCTAGATATTATCGTACGTAAAAATGATTCTGTTTTTTTACTACTATTACCCAATGATTTTAGAAATGTTTGTTTTTTTGTTCATAATGTAGTTATGCATTAAATGGTATTTAGTATTAACATATGGACAGTTATAATCTCATATTGCAGCGTCATGCTCGCCTTTTGTGGAAAGTAGAGCATTGGTTGTGCACTTTCTCTTGTCACAAGCCCGGCGTCTGCGCATATGCCGTCACGAAGTAAATCTCAGTAATTAATTTGTCTAGTAGTTAAAATAAAAATATCAAAAAGCGATATGTATTATTATAATATAAAATAATGGTGGTCGTGTAATAAATATAGAGATATCAAATTCTAAAAAGATACTTTAAAAATCTTGCAATAATTTAGTAACTAAAAATCTTAAATATACATCTTTATAGAATTCCAAATTGATTTGCGTATCGAAATATTGAATTTAAATTAAGTAATTTAAGCTGTTGATAAAATCGGGTGCAGAACATGAGGGGGCGGGATGTAGGGGGAACGACAATAATGGCGTACACTCAAAAACCAGTTTGCGAAAGAGCCCTCATACCAAGTCGGTCGCTAAGCAGAACCGTCCTCACGACCGGTCCATTAGCCGGGTCATCTGCTTGCACACTGCAGTTAAACCTATCCTCTTAAAATAATAATAACAGTATTGCATTTAATTAATTTACATCTTATAAATGTGTTAAGTGGTTTTTTACGAATATAGGAGAAGTAACTTTCGCCCAGTAGTTTCAATTTAATAAGGAACAAATACACACACACACACACACACACACACACACACAGATATATATATATATATATATATATATATAATTTTTCAATAGTGAAATAATATCAAAGTCGTTTTCTTAATAGTTTAAATTTAATCCGCCACTTAATTATAAAAAAATAAAAAAAAAACTAATTAGTGTATACCTAAGTTACAAATATATTGACAATATCATCTTACAGTTCCAATACAACAGTAATTAATGTTGTGTTCAACAAATCCAATTTAAAATACTGGTTTCGTGTACATTCCGCAAAATATTTTATTTCTTTATCGATTTAATTTAAAAAATACTGTTAGCAAAATTAAAGAAAAAAATATATATTAGAGGCGGTACTTGTTTATACTTTAATTAATTACAAACTAGTAATATAATTAATAAATCAATTACAAATAAAATTTCATATGGCGCTAGTTATGTAATTTTTAGCATAGTATATGTAATTTCTAATTTTTTCAAATGTTTGTCCGTAAAAATAACGTAGACTAAAATTCGACCAAGTTGGTAGTAATTAATTGACACACAATTGCGTTCATCATCATCATTTTAATAACTTAATATAAAACCATTTTATTGTAGTACTTGTATAAAATTACTATTTTAATAGAAATATTGTCTTACTGCTCTACCTACTTACTACAATAAATTAAGTGCATATTAGACATTTAATTTTGAAGTACTTTGAGTAGATATAATTTGCTAAGAAGAACAACAAGAACCAGAATAGGTGTTTATTAATATTTCAAAGTGTGCAATCTTACTAAGCAGCATCTACATATATATTTATATAATATTGCAGAAGAACTTGTAAGTTTTTTCGATTGGTCTAATTTTGGGATCTACTGGTCCGATTTTAAAAATCCTTCTGTTTTTAGCACGGTTATGTGTTGTAACATATCACACTATGGTTTGTAATAGCTTAGCACTAACAATAAAATTTAATCAAATTAACTGATACTAAAAGCACGCGGATAGAACTAGTAGTAGAGTAGTAGAGTGACATCTCTTATTAATAATAATATAATAATAATAATATTCATTTATTTTAGACAAAAATTCTCCATATTGTATATATATATATATATATATATATATATATATATATATATATATATAATAAGAACGTTAAGTTGTCTGTCGCATGAGTAAAACGGACTTTAGGTATTTTTAGTGTTGACCCTCAATACCGATCGCTATAAACTATAATTAATTAGTAGTATAAATTTACCATCTCTATATATTCCTTCAATTTTTGTTTAGAGATAAAAACGTTGTGTTATCTGAATCGAAGGTTAGTGATAAAAAAAAAAATTTCACGATATGGATCACGATAAATTTATAAAGATAACACGGAATAAATAAACAATACCAGAGGCAGATTTTACTGTAAAACATTTGTGTAACAAAAATAGATAATTCAAAATTGTTGTCGAATTTCTTTCTACTGTTACACTGACGTTCACGAGCTTTTGTTGTACATTTCAAAGTCTTCCTCATATAGTCGTATAATACTTGACATCGTTCCCTGGTTTTGATTAACAAAAAAAAAAAAAAAAAAACTTATCTATTACTTATCAAGTAGTTTTTTTTAAGGACGAATAAATACGTAAGAACCTACTATACAATTATGTGTGGAAGACACTGAACTGTCGTTTCAACGGAAAGTCATGAGTTTCAATAAAACAGCCAGAAAGCTATAATGACGATGTTCTGCATTTGTGACCCGCATATATTAGTAGAATACGGGACCAGATACTGTAAAATTATTGTTCTCGGTATACTAAGTCGTAATGAGCAAATAACTCGGTCAAAAGTTGAAATCAGGTATTGGAAATTTTATAACTTCGACAAAACGCCTAACTTTTCTTTTTACAAAATCTCTCAAATATTAATAGTATAGAGTAGAACTGCGAAGTGGAACAATGTACGAGTACATGCCGGAAAGTCGATATTACTATTCAAACACTTGTTGGAGTTGGTTAATAAAATAATTGTTCTGGTTTCTTTTTCTAATATGTAATTCTGCTTTAATCGAACAATATATTTAGTAAGAAAACCTAATACTTGACGTAATATGTTTAAAAATCCATTGATACTTCAAGTAATTAGAATTAATTGTTATGAACGGAAGTTCAAACAAAAATGTGATTTTGTTCTTGTGAAGATGAGATTTATGCCACTGTATTTATTAAAAATTCTGTTAATGCATCATTTTAAAGAGCCACTAATAATACTATGAATGGCAAAATAATGCAAAAATCCAGATAAGTGGGATCTGGAAACGCATAAGGGTTCCGTACCGTCGTACAATATTGAACGTACGTTATACCTTTGTTTATTACGTTGCCTACCAACAAATGACCGTGTGTCTATGTTAAACTTATTAATACATAGTCTGTGTAAAAAATCTATCGTTATGGTAAAGCTGACGAACGGACCAACAGGTTAAGAGACAGCGGAATCTTAGAAAAATATTTCTATTGGTGCCCATTGAGTAAAGAAGCCTAAAATAATCGGGACAGATAATATATTTTTAATTGAAATCTTGAAAATATTATTGAGTTTGACACTTGAAGTTGAACCGGATTTGCTCGAATAGGCACTAGGTACTTTCGAAGGCGTCATTGGTGGATAGCGCGTTATAATATCACTAAATTACCTTGCATAGGCCAAGGTAGTTTGCAAAGTGAATGTACCTAAAATGCCTGTTATTTGACTTCATCGAGTATTTTTATAGAAGGTCAAAAAGGTAACAAAGACATCGACAATATTATACATTATTTGTACCAAGATTATTTATTTGTATATTAAGATTTTGGACGATTATTTACAGATATATTGTATTGTTAAGAACTTTTATACACTTGTGGAAGTCTTAATACATATAATTCAAACAAACTGATTTAATTTTATTATTTTAAATAATAATAATAATAAAAGATTAAATCTTGTAATATAAGAGTCAGATTATTTGTTTTTGTGTTGTATTTGTTATCAATAAACAGTACATTACAAAAAAGTCAATCTCAACAGTAATTACAAAAAGTAAATGTTTAAATAACGAAAATACACTTCCATTAATTGGTAGGATAAATAGTATAATCCAATTCAACTAATTCTCTATCATTTAACTAATGTTGATCTTCGTGCAAGTGAAAAAAGTTGGGTCAGTTTAATTGAAATACGAGTTATCTGATTAATTATTTATAGCTGGTTTCAATACCAAAATTTCGTGTGTGGATAATAATGGAGCGCGCACGTGTTTATTTTTATTTAAAAAATATGTGAAATTGAAGATTTTGTTTGGCGATATCGCAAAAAAATTAACCCTACGGCGGATATGACTCATTACGCGGACCGCCAGGAAATGATATTAAATTTTCACGATGGCGTTTTATGTTACCAACGCAGCCGGTTTCGCTAGTTCATGCATATTTATCAAAATAACAGTGCCGATTGAAAGGCTGCATATAAACACGCACTGAATTGCAAAATCGCGCTAGGGACTAAGGAATTAAGGGTTTAAATGTAATAGTTTTGAGGGTGTAATTTTGCACGCTGCTCTGATTGCATTCGGACGGTGCGTCGACGGCGGAGGCGGCGGCGCGGCGACTTTGTCCGACAGTCATTACCGAAGGCACCCCCTCTGTTCTGTAGAGGGTTAGCGAATTCCGCGAACCGCGTGTCGATCGGTTATGACTCACAATCAGTGATGGCGCCGGGAAAACGCCGATTGTCCAGTCTATATTTTAATTGCGCTTTCTGTTTGATGCAATTGTGGTAGTGTTTTCAATTTTTCTAATCAAATTGAAAGAAACGTTTATTATTTTTTTCATTTTTAATAAATTCCACATTACCTTATGGAAAAAAAAAACTCTTGCTGAAGCGATTGGATTATATATTATCGTGATATTATTGATATTAAGTTCTAAATACTAAAATGTCTAATAATCAAATTATACCATAAATGCTTTATTGATTCGTTTAGTCTTACGGAAGGAGATAAAAGAAAGTACCTACATATATATATATATATATATATATATATGACTTAAAGAGTTACATAGTTTAGGTTAAATCGTTACTAAAGGACAAAATATATTTGTTTAGTCGGATAATATCTTTGGTAGAATCAATGAAAGAAGTAAAATATATAGAAAATTATGTATCTAACTTAATAATAGTCAATCGACAATAGACGAAATATCCAAGCAGGTGGCACACTGTTCACGAATTTCTAAATTCGGGAAAAAAATATATAATTACACACAACATTTTTTCATTACATCGGATTCCCAAGCGCCTGAATAAAACAGAGGTCGGGGACGAAGCAAGTTGGCGCTAATTTTGCTGGGAAACATATCGCAGGGCGGGTGATGACTAAGTTGTTTATGTTAGCCCTCGGGCGAATGACATTTGGGATAAATTGTTATTTACGTCAAATAGCTTTCTGTACTTTATATATAAATTGAGTTTACTCGGTAAAATTATGTTCGTTATTTCAAAGTTTAGTTTTTCCTATTGAAGCATCTTTTATAACTCTAGTCGAATGACATGTGAAATTCTTTTATTGCGTGCGTACATATTTTATGTTTATGTTATATAAATACATGATTATATAGTTTATAAAGTAATCCCAAAACAATATACTGTAAATTAAAGTAATCTGATAGTAATATATCAAACTGGATGCGGCCTTACAGAGAGAAAATAAAAGTCATGGTGGAAATAAAATAACGAACCCTAGCCCCCGAAGAAGAGCAAGGTGTGCTCGCAATAACTTCTTGTTAAATAAATGAAACCGGGACTATAGATACAATAATAAAGTTTCTCATCCAATTTGTCTCACCTCACATTTTATTCGGTATCCTTTTGACTTATTACTACGCAATACAGACCGAACACTGTGAAATTGCTCGATCCGTAGCATTGTAAAAGTCCCACTCTCATAAAACTCCCACATATTTCACGACAAATAAACTTCTCATCTTATGAAATTTTCTTCTCGAGAAGCAGTTCACTGCAGGTAATATTTCAAAACATGTGTCATTCATAACTTTCGCCTTCGCAATGTCTGTCGATGGAGCCCGGGCGAAAAGGTCTCAATAATAAATTTTTCGTGAGCCCGCTCCGTTATCCCCGCGAGCGAGCCCAGGTACGTTTTACGGCCGCGTAAAGGAAAATAAACGAAAAATAAAATAAAAGTAGAAATGGCTGACATAAAACTATTTGCCCAAATATGTATACCGCGTAAAAAATGTTTTCAAAACATCAGATGAACATGTATTTATTACATTGGATGAAAAAAAAGACCAAAAATTATTATAAATCGCTATTGATTCTCCTTCTATTATTTAATAAAATAAAAAGAAAATATTTGTTTAAGAAATTTTAATTGATTAACAAAAAAAAAAAAAAAAAAAAACATGTGAAATTGAATTTTCCACTTTAATTTATTTTCATCAGATTTTCAAATATGAAATTCTGATACAGAAAAGAATTTAATATACATACTTTTTAATGAAATATATTTACATGTCGCCGCGAAGGCTTGATGCCATCAAGTTGATGGACATCAATCTACCATTTATGAAGTACATTAATTTATAAATCCATCAATTTTCCGCTATCTCAATCGTATTTCAATATTATTTTTTTTTTTAATTTTTTAATTACGTTGGCTCTCGGATCTAAAGCCGAGCTACGAACAGGTTGGTTGACCGAGGTATACAACTGTCCATAAAACTTCTCGAGCTCCCTCAATATCTCGGGCTCTGGACGACTCTATACCTCAATCCTCTGTGTTTAGACTAACAGCCAAATTCCTTGAGAACACATTTGAACCTTGATTTCGCTCTGTCGTATCTGAAATACAGTTTGTATTAAAGACACGGATATCGTGTCTCCACGATTTTCAAATCTATTCACCGTCATTAGACGACTGTAGGTTTAATGAGCGTCGTTCTGCCATGACATTTTGAGTTTAATCGGAGAGGTTTAGAAGGTCATGACGAAGTCTCAATTTTTAGTGAAACAATTAGGAATCGTCTAAGTCTATTGCACGCGAGACAGCTTTTGGAAGCAAGAGTTCATCATAAAGTCATTCCTTCTCCAAAAAAAAAAAAAGACGGGTAGCCTCTGTCTCCTTAAGTTTCGCTAACTACTGGGCGCGTCCTCCGGGTGGCGGACAGGGGAAGCCACTCAAACGTCTCGCGAGTGGTCGGGGTCTTCGGACCCCTGTGGACTAAAACCAGCACCGGTGGGCGCGAAAGGAGGGCGATGACTCGCTTTCCCCCTCATTCGGTGGCGCGAAAACGCAGTGGTTAAGCGCGGAGGCACACAAGCCACTGGGCCCCCTGGACTACTTGATGTGCGGGCCACGGCAGTACACATGGTAGTTGGGCGCGGAAGCGCACAAGCCACTGAGTCCCTGGACCAGATGATGTGCGGGCCCAGCTCAGGGGGTTTGCCGTCTGGGGTAGCTGGGGTCCAGTGGTGGGCGGGGTGCGAAAGCGCGGTGAGAGTGAAGGCAACGTGAGGTGCGGCCGGTGAGGGCGTGGCGGCGAGAGGGCGCGGAGATTTTGGTGGTGGGGCCGCTCCTGGTACTTCTCTGAATTAGCAGAGTGGACCAGTCAAGCGGCTTCAATCACATGCAGTATTATGCGGGTATTCTGGCTTCGCAGCCAGCGAGTCCCACATACCCGTCGCCTGCAGGCGGCGGGATGCGTAAATACCTTTCCCATCGTTAATAAAATAAAAAAAAATGTTCCGCTGATCTTATCCGAATCACCCCACCCTCAGCTCATCATCTCGTCTTTTGCCTATCTTCGCGTTAAAATCCCCCTTAACAACATTGAAATAGTTCAATAATCCCCTCATCAGATTTGAAGTGCGAATATTGTGTTGCCTGGGCTAGGTGTCGTCGTGGGTGGAGGCATAATCTCTGCCGGAGATTTTTAGCACCCCCTGCGCCACCCAGGCAACCGGGGATTGGGGTCTGGGCTTTGTAGTACTGGTCATACCTGGTTATATGAATACGCAAGCACAAAACTTAGAGTGGTAATGGTAAATGTTAGACGTTCATTGTAACTACTTTTCCAAGGCAAATGTGCTTACGCATCGGAAACAAGAACGGGTCGTGTCCCGGCGGGACTGGACGTACTATAATTATCGTCAACAAATATACTATCCTGCCCAATGGTGCCATGTACAAGCACTCGCAATGTATGTTCACTGTATACACTTTATATGAAACAATATTTTCAAAATTTTTTATACCAGCTCCGTCCGAGATAAAGACTTTACATAGCAACCTGTTTTTTTTTATATTTTATTTTTTAGATCAAGTTACATTTTAAATTGTTGGTTGCTAAATTGTTAGAACTATTAATTATTTATAGGTACCTACGATAAAGATTCTAAATGTCGGATATCGTTTTTATTACAACCTCAGTGTCGTTAATTAATAATGATTTATTATTGTTAGCTTTACGGTGTTTTATTAAAATTATAAACTACATATTTACGTTATAAAATATTAGTGTTTCTTTTAATTGAACTGGCAGGTGAGTTAATAGTTAATTTTGATGAGATATTAATAGTGTAGAATTAACACAAGATAAAGTTAAGGAGAATAGTTTTTTATAGCGATTTAGTCACAACTCGTTTCAAATTGAACGTTGCGTAAGCAAAAGGAATCGTTTTCTGAATATAGGAAACCCGGGATATAGACAACTGGCTGAACTTCTATCGAGGTTTTTATGACCTTATACACACACGCTGGCGTATGGATTATTCGTCATATTGCAGTCACAGGGTAGGAGGTTAAGAAGTATGATATCAACTCAACTTTTCTATCTTATTGTTGAATATTGCAATGAGGTTGAAGTATTATTTGTTACTTTGACTTTTGTTCTTTATTACAATATACCAATAACTACGTATTTTGTAGCGATGTAGTTAGTGATTTACATGAGAGATATCGCCACGGAAGAAACGTTGATAAGAATATTGAGTATAAAATAGGTACTTAAGATAACATTTTTCGCTACTGAGACTGGCACTTCTAAAGTTTATGAAGCCCATATATACCGAAAAAACTTTCTAGATTAGTTCTCCGCAGAAAGTGGTTATTAATAATACACAGTATCTGTGTACTTCCAGAATGAACAGAGAGATGTAGCAAATTTTTATATCTCATTCCCATCCTGAACGGCTTTCTGGTATGGGAATAAATAAATACTGTTGTTGAGTGTTAAGGTCACTAAAAATAGCAAACGGATTGACTGGATTTTTTTCTAAATATAGAGTAAAAAAGAATCAGTCCTCAGTATTTGTAAGAAAGTATTTAGGTAAAGGTACCGATCTTGGACATGCGTTTCTTTGAATTAGATGAGCTACGAAATCTTTGTACGGGAAATTATTTTCACAGATTGATTTTGGCAAATATTTAGGAACTCTTTTAAGGTACATCAGCTTGTCGATCCTAGTTAAGCATTGTGGGTATGCTTACTGTTCTTAAAAGGTGAGTTCACACCTGGAGTTGAAGTTACGTCTTCATTCATAAAAATAAAGTCAAATTTTCTAATTCATTTGATTATATTTAATTATATATCTTTCCCATCAATAACTGATTTATTTTTATGTCTTACTATATACTTTATATAACTAGAATTCATGTTTAACTGCCCTTGCATTCCCAGGTAGACATTGGTAACCATTAAATTTTTTTTTAATTTTGGCGGAATATTTGGTCGGATCCCATTAACCACAATGAAGGTGATTGGATGAATGTTGTCAGATCTGTTGTCAGGAGGAGGTGCAGCTCACTTCCACAAATGGAACCAATCAAAATAAGGCCAGATTATGTGAGTTGTCCAATCCGTTCGATGTCAAATTGGAAATGACCTGGACTTGCATAACTTTTGGTTTAAATGGTTTCTTAGTTCGCACCCTACTCTGACATATTATTTCAATTCCTGGAATTTCATGGCATTTTATATAATTGTTATATGGACATAAGCAATAGATATGCGTCTTTGGTCGGTTAATCTGTTTTAAACGAAGTTTGAAATTTGTCAAATGCCGTGTCGGGGTCGCGTGATGAGACGCATTAAGTATTGGAGTCAAGTCAAGCAAGTCACCGTCACCGAGCTCCGCCGGTCGATCTGCTTCACAAGTGATAAACTACCTTCTACAGCTAGGTTTTCTGTCAAAATAAATACACTGTTAAATAAAATATGTAAATTTATTATAAAGTTGTAACGCTTAAATCGTTATAGAGCACATACATATTATACTTACATTATTTAATTATTAATACATTAAAATATATATACATGCAGTCTCCCATAAACAAAAGTTAGTTTTACTGTGCACTGTACTTAAACTATACGTAAGTAATAATATATAAAATATATTAGAATGTAGTCTATATATAAAAATAGAATGGATCCGTCCATCGCATCAAAGACAGCACAAGTTCTTTTTGAGTTTATGTTTATAACGAATATATTATGGAACAATATATTTAAGTGACTTTTTGAATTGTTTGTTTTTTTTTCATATATATATATATATATATATATATATATATATATATATATATATATATATATATATATATAATTATGTAATAGGTATTAACAATCTCCAACAATATCAATTATTCGGACTTCAAGGGTTAGGAATATACAAAAACCAATTTCAAGTTTAAATATGAGAATAATATAAGTTTACAATGGTATTTCGTATACCATTGTAAACTTTAATGGTATTTGGTAATAGGTACACTATAGACTGTAAGCGAATTGTATTGTTGTTATATCAACCCATGTAATTTTGCCTTTTTCCCGTACACCCACCTTAACGTACCCAAATAAAACTAAATCAGTCTTTGTATGGCGAAACAAAAAGCATATTTAACCTACCTACCTACGTAGTACGAACTAGTAGTAGTAGTAGTAGTAGTACGAACTAGTAGAACGAACTAGTAGTAGTACGAACCTACGTAGCTCAGGTAAATACGATTTTACTACAAGAATGTAATTAGGGACGAGCTTTATTTTTCACGTCTATATTTATATATTATTTACATGCTGACATCGTTGAACGCGTTGTGTTAAAGCTGAAGTGGCAAGCAGGGTAAATAATTTTGAAAAAGCAGTGGTCATTAGGACTCCTCGAAAGACAGCACCAGACACACCGATGAGCAGACCCCTAATCCATGGATGCATGGTTTAATAAAATTCTCGACGAGCTGCTTGTTTTGTGAGCCTGAGACCGCTAGCATTTGAGATTCTATAGGCGACCCATGTTAAGCAGTGGACAACTATCGATGGGTGAAAAACACAAAGAAGATAAAAATAGTTTTTTCGAATTATTTAAATAGTCAGTTAAAATTTTTTAAGCTGTATTGTTAATATAACGTAGAGTCTATATTGAAGACAGGTCGGAAGCATACAGGGTTCTGCAAAAAGCAAACAGACGGCAGAGTTATGAGCGACATGTCCTTCCGTAGCACACGCTCTACATGAAATAGTCAAACCATACTTTTTTAAACAAAAGCTGTAATGTAATCAAATAAAACTGAAATAAAACTTTTTACACATCTTATGTCAAATACGTCACCATGTTTTTAACCGTATGAAATGAATATTGCGTCGCCAGTTCTACGCTCTAATAAATATGTAGCTTAAATGCGACCCTAATCGGGAAGGCAAAAGGCAACAATATAAACAGGCGTGGTATTAAATTGTCGAGAATGTAAACACATTAAAGAGCGCTAGGTAAACGACGCCTAATGATTATCTATACATTGGCTCCGTAGAAAAAGCATTGAACGTAAATAAAAAAAGGTATATTTTATTGGGCTTTGTTTCAGAAGAGTCGGACGGCAGCTGGTTGACGGGATACGTCGCTTATCTAACGCCACACCTTTGTTCTTGTCGTTGACCCAATTCGAATGTACTCGACCGCGACCATGCGAACCTAACCTTCAGATACAATTTGGATGACTAATCCTGTAGAAGCAAATTTATAGCACAGCTATTTTTTATTAACATCAATTTCGTTACTTAAATTACAGGTAATATTTTTTTAAAATCGTAACATGATAAATACAAAATACCAATATAAATGTGATGATTGCGTTTTTTTTTTCTGTATTTAAAACAAAATTTACGTTAAATGGTGAATGAAAAATTACTTTTTTATTCGAACGTAACTGCATTGTTGCGGCACAATATATACTATTAGAACAGTTACTTGTGCAAAGGCCGATCGCCAGCGCGATAGTTCGCGGGGTCAAAAATAGCAGGCGAGGGCCGTACCTGGCGCCACCACCCGCGCTCAATGTCAACTTTCAATCACGGGTGGGCGGGAGGAATCGGCCAGGAATAACTTTATTTCTTTACACTTTTAAATTTTTTGATGTGATTTGATCTTTGTATAACTGATAAAAAAATAATGTATAAAATTTTAGGGTGGTGCGGTAATACATGTTCATGACTGGATTGGCCTGGATAAACAATTTATTGAATGCTTTAGTAGCAAAAATTGATTTTTATTTATTTATTTTATTCAATGAATATATCTATAACAGAATAACATTGTTTAATAGATGAATATAATATTTAGTAATGTGTATTAATGTTACAACCCGTAACGCTAAAGCGCTGTATTCTAAGTTTTTGTGGTCGCAATTGCAGATTTGTCATTTTCGCGTTTTCTGCCTCATGGGCGATTATAATTTCTTAACAAAAACCTCTTCGTGTCAAGAGTAGTTGACATTAATTAAAAGAAATCGACTTTCTTGACAATGCGATAACTGAAAACGTATTTAATATTTATCAATATATACCTATAATGTATAACAGCATATAGTAATAGTAACTTAATACAATTATTGTTTTAAATTTAGAAAAAAAAAATGCGATTTAAATACATCCGTATGCAGTGGAATTTTTCAGTCAGTCTTATAAATGTAATAACAAATCTTCACAGATAAATCAGAATTTTATTCTGTTAAGTAAATTAAATAAAACATTTATGATATTTTGCTGAGAACTTTTTGTCCTTTATTTACATAGCAGCTCGCAAAGCCTCTCCGTGCCAACAGTCGCTTTGTCAAGCGTCGGGTGACATTAGCTCGACCCGCTGTCAGATAATTTGGAAGCCAAATAAAATTATTTCCAACTCTATTTCCTGAACTGTTGATAAGATTTTGTAAAGATAATAATAATTATGTTTGTCGACTTTCTTGTCCTATTTTTATTACAGAAGCGATAGCACTCCTTGAAATGTCACAATGAAAATCTACGATTAATGTAGACCGATCAAAAGATATTTCAAATATAAATGTATCTATATCCCGTTTCCCGTGTTCTCATGTATCATCTAGTTAAATAGTTAAAAGAAAGATTAATAAAATGAGATGGGCATTAAACATTAGTTTTGTCCTTAGAGTCAATAAATGGAATATGATCAATATACTCGTAAGGTATTGAAACTAATATTTTTTCAATACACAACTGCAAAGTTCTTCCAAAGAAATTACCGGTTCATTAATTATAACGAATCCACAGGCTAAACTTGAGGGTAGTAAAGTTTATTAATGGCTCGATTACAAGCTCGACCCGTGGTGAAAAGAAGTGCTATCAATCAGTCAGGTGTGCGACGGGAACGGTATCTATTCTCTCAGTAAAGCTAATAACAAAATTCCGACGCCCCTGTTTGTTCCAGCGAAAGGGGTGAAGATGAATATCTTTAAATGCTTTATTTAGTTAGTTATTCGCTTTGTGAAACTATAATTTGGAATCAAGTAGTTAGGATTACTTTTAAGTCACGTTTTTAGCGAAAAGTTACAATTTAGATTTCTTTCGAATTAAATTGATTCTATTTTTTATTAAGTAAATAAAAAAAAATCATACAGACAGACGAATAGAACATTATTTTAGGTTAATATTCAGAATGAAGATGTTTTTAATAATTATACGACGCAGATGAGCAGAAGGTAAACGGTCAAGCTACAGAGGCAACGGAGCGTCGGACGGCACTTTCCGAATAGCTCAATTACAGTTAATTCGCAACACACACACATTCAATGCGAGGTGCATGCATGTGCGACATCCACATTAATGTATGTAAATGCATGCGACCGGCCGCGGCAGGCCGCCGACGTTCACAATATTGCGACATTAAACGGAATATGGCTGACGAGACGGACATTTTGGACAAAAGTCGACATTTGCTAACGTTATGCAGCCACTCATGTACACTTAACGTTTCGAATACTCATTAACTGCGATTGTTCATAGAGCTATTGCTTTTAAAATATCTATGAGCTCAATTTAAAAATTAGAGGTAAAGAAAGACGTTAATATTTGAACTTTTCAATAAAATAAAATAAAATGTTCTCATCGTATGTCTTATAACAAAATAAATAAATAAAATGTTTTACTTTCTTTTACAAAATATAGAAATATCAACAATCTTTTATATATAAAAAATACTAGAAGTCCATAATATGTATAGTGTAAGTTTGTCACGATTTTAATTTTAGAAAAATGTCTATTTTTTTTTTTTTACATATAAGAATTTATTAAAGAACTGATATTTGGCGACATTATAGTTTTTATATTTTTTTATTTATTATTTATTTTATCAACATAAACTATTCAAATTTCAAATTGATGAAAGTAATATATTTTCTCTATTCAGATTTCTAGATTAGATATATCTAGATTTAAAACTATTTAAAAAATGTGTTAACATATCATTTTCCTCGAAAATTTTCCCGTTATTAGTGTTATCTCCTAAATCACAATATATTTTACATATTATTTTGGTCATATAGCCCGAAGGCAGCCTGACAGTCTAGACAGGCTGATGGTGCTTGGCAAAGTAGAGGGGAAACGACCAAGTGGCCGCTGTGACACAGTGACACGGTGGTCGGACCAAGCTGCCAACCTCACTGGTCTCCAAGTGACCGCAGCCATGAGGAAAGCAGAGGACAGGACGGACTGGAGAAAATTCTCAGACATCGTGACCCAGACCCTGGATCAGAGTGGACACGACCTTCAGCAATGAAGCAAACGACCGAGAAGAAAATTCTAGATCCGCTACTGCGTGCAAAACTGCATGGCAACAACGAGTATACCATAAGACATGATGCTGTGAAAATAATATCTAAAAACTACTAAATCTGCGTCACCATCGGTTAAATGTCTCGCTTTTCTAATCATGAACACTGCGGAACTGAGTTTTCACGAAAGGGATGACGTTTTATACTGGAGCTCAAGCAATTTCCAAGAATAAAATAGTATCTGTATCATTATTGCATTGTTTTACATTAAGTACAAACTTTGCATTTGGCATTGAAATTTCTACACATTTCATTTTTTACCATTTAAAGAGAGGTTATTTGTCGCAATCAAGTTTTATACATGCATTGTTTCCAACGTAAAAACTTTTTCAAGGCAGCAAGAAAAGTAGGAAATCTGTTGAACATCTTATAGGATGTACTGAAAAAAAAAAGTTGCAGGCTCCTTAGATTTTTTTTTGTGATATTTCGAGTCACGGATTCTAATCACGCGTCTAGTTTAAAAGCAACAGGATTCAACGTAGATAAGAAAATATAGATAAAAAAAAAATACCTAGGAAGTACCTGGGCCCATCTACCATTAATCCTTTGTTTGCTGTGTACGATACTCTTCAGCAATCATGCTAATTGCTGAAGAGTATCGCGCAAAAGACCGATCCATATAATATGTCGCTTTCTTAGAAATAGAAAAGACATTTGATCGAGTTCCGCAAAACACGATCTGGTTCTCCACCAGAAGCTTAGCAACAACAATGTGCCAGAATAATATATCAACATCATAACCGACATGTATAACAGTGCAAGATCAATGATGCGGACAGTGTTGGGTGAGACGAAACCAATAGCAGTCACAGAAGGCGTACACCAAGGCTGTCAAGTACTGAGTCCATATCTGTTTGCTTGGTTTTAGACTCACTGAGGTAGCGCAGACTGCAGCCACATGAACCTTTATCTACGCAGATATGTTGCTATTTACACCGAAAGCCACGCAAAGTTACAAGAAGCACTTTTGTCATGGAAACACCAGTTACAGACCGGTGGTCTAATAAGGAGTGTTGTAAAAACCTAGTATGTCTTTTAATGACCCAGACCTAACCAACTATAGGCCTATCCTCATTGACGATCATCTTTTCACCATGTGCGATCAATAAGTGTCTAGGATCTAGGTAGTGTGATGCATAGCTCAAGGAACTTAGAATGGAACACACAGCACCGGGCAGTCGCCGCGTGGCTAAAATGGCGAGAAGTGACTGGTGTTACTTGTGATAGGAGGATGCCTGTGAAACTCAAAAGTTTGATTTAGAAGTCCAGTTCCCTTTATTCAAGTACGGCTTCGAAACGTGGGCCGTGACTCAAAATATTGTGCATACCATCTAAGTTGAACTGTACTGAATCAGCCTATAAACGTCCTAGTGCTAGGAAGGGAGATAATACTTTTGTTATAAATAGAAGTAAATGTACATTACATTTTATAAAGACAACATGTACCTATAAGTTATGCAGAAGGTGGAACTGTTTCAGTACGCGTATGCGTACGCAAAACATTTCGTAACTAATTCATAAGTTCTAATTCCAAGAGAAACTTTTCTTAAAAAACCCAATAAAAAATAAAATAAAAAAAAACTGCTTGTGTCAGCTCCGACGCACAGCTGGAGTTTACTCCTTGGGAACGATTCTCTAAATAGGCACAAATAATTGTGCCTATTTAGAGAATCGTTAACATTCGTTGACACATAACAACACTTATCGCCTATTTTAAAGTTTTTACGCGAAGATATAGTGCTATTTAGATTTCTGAAGCAATTAATTAAAGCGTGCTCTAACGTCAAGGTCGTCACTAGTAGTGGTGAAGTGCGGGCCTGCGGGGCCGGTGATGCGACGGTCGGGCGCGGCGCATACCTACCTGCTCCTCAACCTCAACCACCGATTCTTCGGAGCTCGCGCGTGGACTACACGTCTGAATACTCACAACTGAAAAGTGAAAATAGGTTGCGCACAAAAAACGTAACGAGGTCATTCGATCAGTAGAAGCTACTCATATTTTTTTCATACCGGGGACCTTATACGAAAATAGATTCTTAAGGAATAAACTCAAAAACAAAAAAAAAAAAACAAAAACCCTAGAAAATGTTTTCAATGAAAGTATCGTCGTTTTTTTTTTTTTTGGAACAGGTCCACAAGTCTAAGAATTTAAGTTTACAATACTTAATTGATTATATATATACAATATACATGCATTTTGTTTTTGTATGACAAAACTGTGAGCAGTGTTTAATATTTTAAAGGTCGAATTCGTATGTATATCCTTCAGTTTTTATTACAGAAAAGATTCGAGAGTTCTGATATTGACGTTTGTATTTAACATGCAGACGTGATATTTTTGAAATGCCTTTTTAATACTTCATGTGAAACTAAAGAGTTAGTAACTTTTTATATTTAAGCCTCTCAATTTCAAGAGTTGTAATAATGTCAACTAATTTGTCAAGTTTCAAACCTATGTGAGACAGCGGGGTTCGTCTGTTTATATGTAGTAAATACTCTAAAATATCTAAATACCTTTCGAAACAAAAATTTGATATTATTATTTAATTTATTTTAATATAATTCTAAGGTTGCCTGGAAGAGATCGCTCTTTAGCGATAAGACCGCCTTATGTACTTATTTTCTTTTTCTTTTGTACTATTGCTTATTCTTGGTGTACAATAAAGAGTTATTATTATTATTATTTTAATAGGTACTGAGTTACTGCCGTAATTTCTTAAGTATTGATTAGCGCGAAATAATGATAATAATAGTTTTGATTATTTTGTAAATATAACATAAACAATTAAGGCCGTGTTCCGATATATACTGGAGCACTGCAAGGTGTGACGTCTTTTCAGTATACTGCGAAGCCGTTCCTTTTAGTTTCCTATACTGCGCTATACTGGTTACTGTTTATAACGGAACGCCGTCCAGTATACTGGACTACAATTATCATCCTCATTTTACGACTTTTTTTTCAAATGAAAATATTTATCATGTACACGTTTTCTATTCAACAAGAAAAATTATTATTTGAATATTGTGGATATTTTTGATTAACAATATTAATTAATAATAATAACAATCATTCGCGCTGTCATATTTTTGATCACGTGATCACAGTACTGAGCAGTACTGAGAGCACCTTACCTCGAAAGCTCCAATGTTCTCAGTGCAAAAATGGCGGCGATTCATGACGTCATATATGACGTCATATACTGCGGCAGTGTACTGGCAGTCTAAAACGGAACGAATTTTACTGAGAGCACTGGGGCAGTGCTCTCAGTATATATCGGAACACGGCCTAAGTGTCACGTCAGTGTAAGCTTTTATAATATCAAATAACTCGTTTTGGTTTTTAGCGTGTTTGACTCAATTTAATACGTCCTTTATACGATTTTATATCACTGTATAAAAGTAGCACAATATTTACTTTTGTTACTTTAATTAAAAAACTATCAGTTTTTTAATTTATTGTGAATTTAACACAAAATTACGTGATATAATTGAAATATTATTTTTAACGTTGCTATAAAATAATAAATACTTTTATAACATAAAATTAACAAATTATATTAAAATTTTCAACGCTCTACAAAATATAACATGATAAGTATATATTTTATCAGCTTTAATGTATATAAAGGATATTAATTATGTACATATGCTAAAAATAAAAATAAGTAAAATAATTATATTTATGTTTTCCTGTTGCCTAAACATTTCAATGCTCACTAACGCCCCCTATGGGACTTTCAGACAACGTCATTGTTTTATCAAGCTGGCATTGTCATGGTGATTCACTTTACGTAAACATTTGTGCCACATTATGTTTATAATCAACTACTACTTACAAATTTTCCTTCGCAAATATAAGACTAGACGATCTATCATTATTATAATCCACGATACAATTTAAACAAAAACCTTCCCTGTCACAAAGCCAAAAGTATATTTTCCTTTCTTTAAATAGAAAAAAGTGTAAAGAGGTATAAAGTTAAACATTGAATCACAACGAAGATTATTATTATTTCAACAGATTTAATTTTAAACCAAATGGCTGTAAATGAATCATCGAATGTGATTTCGAAGAGGTTATGTTCGCGACAAACAAAAATATTAAGGCGTTTACCTTGTTTTATCTGAAGTCTGGCTGCTAGCACCAATATTATACGGCACAATATATTTCACATTAACGTAATACATTAATTTTAGTTAAAAAATTGGTTTACATCACAGAAATAACAAAATAAAACAGAAAACATTGAAAGCGGGCAAGAAGCGCGATACGAAACAGCAAGCTAAGCAGCAGCTGACTACAAGCGTGTGCCCGACGTGACCTTGTACATGCGTCCAATGTTTAAAATGTTATTTATACTAATATGGTCTAAAATAGACAGCTAAGACAAGACAGATAATGAATAAATTGCACTTATTAAACTTGAAAATATTTATTTTAATTGATTTTCGGTACTTTGGTATAATTTTTAAATTTAAATTACGAGTGCGTTTATTTTCAATTAGATAACAATTTATTAAGAAAAAATATTTTGACATCCTCATTATCTGGTACAAATCATAACTAAACTTTATAAAAAGTTATATAGTATGTGAAAAGTGAATAAAATTTTTGACGTCCCTACAAAGTTATACGTCTGGATGCGCAACGTGGAGGAGTAGTGTGGGCGCGCACCGGTGACGCTGGTGTTGCACTCTAGCGGGCATATTGTGAATTATCGATTCTCCTTGTGCCGCCGCCCGCTATTGGCTCTGCTTCGTAATTGGTTTATGTAGCCCGTTCGTAACATGAATTCAAATTTAGCGCGCGCTGGGGCTCTCGAATGAACGGAGCCGAGTATTTGTACAGGGAAAATTACCCGTTCCAGATAATAAAATCTAGTAAAATACTATTGAAACTTTGTTTCACTCTCAGTGCGATGTTTCGAGGAAATAATTTACTCGCTTGCCTTTGGTGATCGTAAATTCATATAACGTGATTTGAATTAAAGTTTTATTATAAATATTAATTCCACGTAATGACTTAAAAATTCCATTTATGTCATGTGTTATACACTATTAATTCTTACTATTAAAATGTTATTTTATTTAAAAAAAAAATATTCTCAGTGAGCAATAAGTCTTTTTTTGTTTGTTTGTTTGTTGTGGTTGTTTCTTTTGTTGCTGTTGCTATTACTATTACAAAATTTTGAATTTAATTGTGTTTATTATCAAATATTACTTATTATCAAATATTATTTATTATCAAATATTATTTATATATCAAATATTATTATTATATTGTTGTTACAATTAGATTTTGTTAAGTTTATAAATTAATCAAAATGGAAAAGCGTTTTAGTCGAACTAATTCATTGACGTTACTGTAATTACTATAATATATTTGCGATTATTTTTTAATATACAATAGGATAATTGTACAAAGAAAGAACTTATGTTTTATTATAAAGTGAAACTAGACGTGGCGTATTATAAGAGGCAGGTTGTTTGAACGTCGTCTTGCTCCAGCACTAAATTTAAAAGGTGGGGAACTGATATTTATGTACGATAATAAGAAGGCGAGCTGCAGACAAAGCCTACCTTTACGAACAGTCTGCTACAAAAGTAGCTCATAAGTTAAATTTTCTTTTGAACGTTTTTCTTGGGGGGTAACGTTATGTAAATTAAGCAATAAGTTTTTATAATTTGCGAAATCTTACTAAAATAACGCGATGAATGTTTAATTAAAAGTAAAATCACTAAAAATTTTTATAAATAAAAATATAATATTATTTATAAATTCCAAAACAATAACAATATAAATTTTTATTCATACGTACCCTATAGCTATAGCTATATATATATATATATATATATATATATATATATATATATATAATGATAGGAAAGTCAAAACTGTACATTGAATATTTTTTAAAAAGAATACTTGGGGTGTGATCTACAATTAATACCGAAGCCAAAAATATAGTTTTTAGAATTTTCGTCTGTTTGTATGTATGTATGTCCGGGATAAACTCAAAAAGTACTGCATGGATTTACTTCAAATTTGGCACGAATATTATTAAGAAGTCGGGTCAACATATAGGCTACATATTATCACGCTATCACGAGCAGCTAGAACGAGCAGTGAACCTTTATTTCTTCAACGCATTCTGTAACAACATGTAAACTTATAGCGTTCACGCAGACGACGTCGCAGGCAGCAGCTAGTATCTAATGAAAATACCCTAATCTATTAGATTTTAGGTATACATATATTTTTAACAAACACACATAATCGTCTGTTCTTAAGATAGAGAATACTTGTGTTTTATGTAACCGTCGACTGATACATATATATATTTTTATCGTGATCTCTACTTAAGCACTTTTGTGCTCCATCGGCCGTCAGTTCTACGAGCTATGTGCTCTGTTTGAACTTTAGTTTGCAAAGTCGATGGGCTATGTCCGCAACCTTCGTTCATCTATGGATCTCATCTTTTCAGATTCGATCTCGCACGGAAATACCAAGCATTCTCCATTGTTCGCTGTGAGACTTGGAACTTTAAAAGGCCCAAAGTAGAGAGTTTACATGTCACATTTGTCTGTCATCACTGGTAACACACATTGGTCGACAACTTTCTAGTTTCTACAAGGCAGTGAGGTATTACAGATGAAGAAACGTTTTTAACTTCCCGAGCGCTAAGAAGGGTCCCAACAGGATTTTTTATTGCTCATTTCTCTTGCTTGTTAATATTCGCCACGCTTGGCAGGTTGGTTGGCGAGCCTAGAGTGTTGTGCCAGGATATGGTGACGCTGCTGCCCATCACCATCTAAGTTGGTGTACAGTTGTTCGCACCATTATTGCCTTAGTCGCTTTTTTACAAAATACCTCTACAAGAAAGAGGTTGGGTCTAATCTTCTCTGCCCGTCACCGCACGGCCAATATTTTACGTATTAAAAAATGAAAGAATAAATTAATATATGACCTAAAAAGATATATAAAACATCTATGAAGTAGCATGGAAAATTAAACTTCACTCTTTCTCTGTTATATAAGTGCTCCACCTGTACAACATTTGTTTTAAATGAAATGAAATTAGCTTATTTGCAAAACACACACAATTCTTACAGACATGACTGATAAGATCTACAGCATTAAAATGAAATTAAAAAAGAAGTATTAAAAAAGTCATTAAAAAGTAATACTAACAATGTTAAATAATAAGGTGTACACAGCAGTGTACCTACACAAAAAGGAAGCTCACTCAGGATATATTTAAATCCGAGGGCACATAAAATAACTTAAAAATTTCAACGCAGACTTATGTTTTGTTTAAAAAATTTACAGTACATATACTAGCATTATATGCAATTTTGAAATAATGAAAAAGTAACTTTACATGTTAAAAGTTGATTTATTTTATTTTTCATGGGTTTATCTCGTTCAATTTCCTGTAGTGATGTATAGTGAGGAGCAGCTTACCTATTCACACCCACATATCTGCCCAGTGCCCACGAGTAACCTCAAAATACCTGGTTTATTAATAAAATACTTGATTTTATGAATATTGGATTACTGAATTATTTGAATCTGTTCATGCAAATAAAACTATTTTAACATAACGTGGCTATAAATAAAATAAAAAATACTTACTTTCTCCATAAAAATTAGCAATTTTAACTATTTCGTCATATGTATAATTGATTTTGAACTTATAACTGGTTTTTATTCTATGATTTCAATGATTTTTTTTTGCTTACGTTTTATGACTTTCAGAAATTTAAAAATCTTTATTGAATTTAAAAATCTTGTTTTGAGAAACACTTGGTAATACTAAGTCTTTCTCAAAACTTAAGCGGTAACATGAGCAAATGAGATGTACGCTAGTAAATTTTACTCGGGGGTAGTTGTGAATTTTGCACGGGGCGGTGTATTATGCGGCGCACGTAGCGCGCTGTCTGCACGCGGCCGACGCCGGCGAGGAGGAGCAATATTACGCTGGCTGCGGCCAACGCTTGCGTGCTTTTCTATCACCAAACCTCATTTATTATTTAAAGCTTTCTGTACCGAAATGTACTTATCGAGGCACGTGAAACTGACTTTCTCGGTTTTATATTTTTTATGAAAAATCTATTCCACGTTTCGATAAACTTCTACCTATAAAATCCAATTAAACGTTGGGCAGTCGCGTATATCTTCGACAAATTCGAAAACTTTAACTAAAACATTTAATACAAAAAAGTAATCTTCAAAGAGGCAGCAGGAAGAGGATTCCGTGCATATTTATTGCCGGTCTCTAAACCGTTTCTCTGGTAATTCGGTACAAGCAAAGCGACATTATTTTTGTAGTAATTTCAGCGAATGTCCTTTAAAATATTCAGAGTGCCATAGCTGGGCCCATTAACGTGCTCGGGCGCAATTCGGAACGGGGACTCGTCCGCAAATGGCGGTGATATCATTAACTTGACCCCCAAAACTATCCGTCGTCCCGCAAGTTTTTCCCAATATTACACAGGAGAGGTATTTGTATACAATACAACGTCCCCTTTAAATTGTATACAAACAACATCAATTTGAAATATAGCCATATTTTAATTTTACAATTACTTTATTAGTGACATTCGTTAAAACTAATATATAAAATTCATCGGTTCATTTTACTGTTTAGGTTTAATAAGCTGTTACTATCACAGAATGTTTTTTGTATAAAAGTATATACATGTATGATTAGTTTGTATTGACTATTTATAAGTTTTGTTTCCATAATGTAGTCTAGAGTTCTGGAGTACTAGTATTTTTGCACATATTAATTCTTGAAACAGATAGTAAGTATTAAAAAGAACTGGGATTAATTTTGTTAGCAGGACTGTCTTTTTCTCTGTTTTTAGATATGATAAACTAGGAATATGACTGTCAGAATTCCCATCATTAAGTAGATAAGCTTCAATTTTTTAACAAAAATTCCAACAAACCGTATGATACTTTCATAAATATCACTAATATTTTCTCAGCTGTGTGATACGACCGATTGGCAAAATGCTTTGTTAAAGAAGCTTTAGCCCTTTTGAAGTGCTTTGTCAGTCTGTAAAAAGTAATGCGTGCGGTGCCTAACAGTGCGACATTTCCTGCGAAGCATTCTTGAGATTTGGTTTTCACAGAGACCTCAGTGGTTTTATCGGTCAGTAGTTTTCTTACTTTTCACACTCGGCGTCTAAGTGTACCTATAGGCGATCCCGATATCCCAAGATGCGATTTGTATATTTGCCAAGTATTAAAACTGTTATGCATTGTTATCATTCCTTGTAACTACTCTTTATAAGTGATAGTCGGTATCACAGTTGGCGCAACAAATTTTTTGATGTAGAGGAACTCGCGGAAATCCTTGATTCTTGAAAGGTTAGGACAACGTTCAACTAATGTATGTACGTGTTTTGATTGTAGCTGTTTCCAGAAGACAACTTACCTATCTCTTAAAATATGGATTGATATGGCATATTCAGTGATTGGATCGAAGTTTTGATCATCTTTTTGCGTTATAACACAGTCAGGTCATTGGAATGGTTCTAAATTACACGGGCGATGAAGTATCCTAGAAACTAAAGGCGTTAGCCTCTAAAAATACTTTTCGCCGCTGCAGCCAGTTATCTATAGAATGTGTCTTTTGATTTATCTGAAGATTTCAAAGCGAATAATGTGTTATAACTTTAATTACTTTTTAGTCTCAATATGTGTGATTTGTTTTTATCTGCCGCAAAGTACATTCGTTCTATCGTTTTGTTAAAACTTTTATTAAGTTTTCATCAGAAAAACTCGTTTAAGTGACTGGAGACAACAATACATACCGAAATATTAAGTCTGCTTAGGTATGTGTATGCAGTTGTGACTGCCACAGACGTCCGGGAGCTGAGATGGTTCGGACAATCTTTTGTTAAGGAAATGACTATTAGTTCCAAGTTATGATATTTCAATGAAATTATTAAAACATTTTAGAATTGAAAACATTTTGAAATACAAATATTATTAACATATGTATATTTGTTTTAATATATAAAAACATCGTTTACGTACTCGTATGTGAGTCGTAAAATTTAAAATATAGGTATGTATTGTATGTAATCAAATGTTGCCATATAATATTATTACATTATTTATTTTTCATGCATTGTGCTAATTCAATATATAAATAACGAATTTCGTTAGAAAAAGGAAACTTCCGCTATCTTTAGACGCAAAATATGTGGCGTGATACGAGGATAGGTGAACGGAATTCCTAACTAAACTTGTGCGAGAGGATTTCTCAGCTAAAGAAATAACGGCGAAAACTCTGAACAAACGCATACCCGAGTAGCGCTTCTTTCAGATATGCAGAGCAAATTATAAGGCGCTCCGTGAGCCACTGTACACATTTGAATTTATGAACTTTTGTGACTGAAATGACTTTACACTCTTCTGACTCTTTATGGGTCGAATAGTATCAAAGAAGCGATATGCGAGGCGTTGAATTTTTTCCTGAACTTATAATACTGTTTGATTACCAATTTAATAAAGTAAATTATAAAAATTTAAAATACCTTGACATAAAAACAAAAAAAACTTTATATTATCTTGAGTTTTGGCCCATTAAACTTCATATAAGTAATAACTAATAATTTAGCCAAGCCTAGTCGCATCCGATGAATCGTCATGACTCATGAAAAGCATGCGATGACGCTTGACACGAAATAGATACATCTGCTGTTAGTTTGTTGGGTATTCTGTAGATTCCAGTATATTTGAGAACGCACTTAAACACACTGTTTTGGAAAAATATGTGGCTTAAAGCCAGCGGTGTTAAGCTCTCTAAGTAAAGAGAGAATCTTCGGTAAAACGCGTTTGCTTGGCATTCTGAACTAAGTAAAGCCAAAACAACTCCTTACATTTTATCAGTTTCAAATTCGTTCTGTCAAGAAGTACTGTTGTCATCTTCGGGGTGGACCTGTCCAATAGTACTTCTATGCACAAGACTCGATTGATCGTGGTGACCCTAGAATTTACGGGAAGGACTCAAACTGCTCAGTTTAACTTTATAATTTTGTTATTTCTTTGCCTTTCAACCACAGAACGGTGTACCGTACCACCGTAGCATTGCTACGCGGTCGACATCTAATTCACTCGTATAATACGTTTCATCACCCACGTGTCTAATTTGTCTTTAAACTGGTTTTTTAATCGGCAAGATTGTTGTCAGGCGCTAGCAGGAAAATAAATCCTAAATAATTATGCAAATTCAAACTAGGGTTACCACGTCATTGAATTATAAATAATATCAAATTAGTTCGATAGTTGTTTACATATCTATCTTTATGTATCAGAGAAAAATTAAAAACAATCTCTAATTCTTTTATATCTTCCAAAAAAAGTGAATTAAAATCATGTTATCTATTTTTTTTTTTTTAGTTTTCAATTAATTATGGTTCTCTATCGTTACGCCCATCAAATTTGTATAACAATATTTGTGTAATTATAAAAGTAAACGTTCGGCATGAAATTAGTATTCGAAAGGTGAGAATAAAAAACATTGTACGGCTAGAAGAATTTCTTCTTGTTTCCAAGAAATTGTTTATGCCAGCGGGATATCAAGCTCTTAATTGAAAATTATGGTTCGCTGAAAGAAACATATATTTAATTTATATACGTTTAAATAAGGACTAACAATTTCTTATTTCCACAGTAGCTAGTATTGTGTAACTATTTTATAAAAGTTGTAAGGTTATTTACATCCATTAAGTTCTGTTGTATCAACTAACATTATAGGTAGTTAATGTTCAAGCTGCGTAGAAAATTAACCGTTGCAAGGAATAACGTGCAAAAGTGATTTGTGCGTCACTGTCCATAGCTGTCATTTAATTATCATCTAATCTCGTTGTAGCATTAGGAAAACGTTGGGGCGGGTCGCAAACTAAGAACTGTAATGTCGAGCACGTTATATATTAGTCTGAGCAATTTAAAGTTAGTTGTGGGCTTGCAAATAAGCGAGGGGTTCGGACCGCAACTTGCTCCGCCCGCGCCAAATTACAGACTGTCAACTCGACTCAAGTAACCTGTTGACACTATGTTAACTTGTGATATTTCTCAGAGGCTTTGTTTGTTGTAGATACAACTTTCATAATTGTTTCCATAACAATATTTCTTGGGACGAGCTTAATATTTTAATTATTGTAACAGAGAAACGCTGCACTCACGAGTACCTATAGTTCTATTTCGCTAATATGATAGTTACATTTTCTCCCAAAAAAACGCTTTATTTCACTAGTTAATCATGTAAGTTATCAGTCTTAAAGTTGATTGAATTTACATTACTGTTGTTTAAGTTTCACACGTCGAAGAGAATATGTATGTTTTACATAGAATGTCTTGAAATCGTTTTCCCGGCAGCCAGCAGAGAGGATACAGTCCCGGAGCCGCGCCGGTTTAGTTTGAAATTTCATTCTTTCGAACACATATCTCGACTTCGTCCGGAAATCTACTTTACATTTTTCATCCTAATGGCCATTGGGAGAAAATTGGAAAAGAAGTTTCGAATTCCCATTCCTATCCTAAGTTTACATTAAGAACATTTAATATTATTAGTTATAATGTGGTATTTATTCATTGATGATCTACATTTATTAAGGAATTTCAATATATTCCTATATGGGGCTGTATGTATATCAATGACATTTAGAAATGGTTTTAGAAATGCACACATAGCAACTCGTTTTACTTATAATGTACAAATCTTTCCCTATCTCTGTTGAGAAAAAAAAAAAGAAAAAAAATTACATAACTACATATTTACTTAATTAATGTAAAAAAATATTATAAGTGTTATTTTATACATTGTACCGTATTAAGAGAGATTTTTTGAGATACAGTGAATGCGAATAAAAAAGTATATACATAACTACATCACTTAAAACGTCATAATTGTCGTAATATACTCATATTTTTCTAATTAATATTCATATAAAACATGGATATATATTTTACATCTATATATACATGTAGGTACGTATGTATAATATAATACTATATATTATTTAGGTATGTACGTATATTTTTCTATCCTATTTTATTTATTGTGCAGATATTTACTTATTTATTTATTTATTCAAACTTATTTACAATTATTCAACTTTATTACACAACTCGTTAAAAAAAAAACATAACACATGAAATAACTAGTTGCGCAAAAGGCGGACTTAAGGCCGTACGGCCTTATCTACCAGTCAACCTTAAGGCGTAAAAGATATAATTTTTTTTTTCAAAATCAAAGTCAAAATTTATTTATTTAAATATAAGATATCGCTCTCGCTTTAAATCACTACCCTATATAACGTAACAGTTAAAATTTTAGTTAATAATACTCAATAATTTTAAAACCTGATATAACACAAAATTGCATATTTAACTTACGTATTCCTTTTGATGTATTATATACACTAGCCAGCTGATAAAAATGTACCAAATAGACTAGAAAGAAAGTCTTATACTTACTTTTAAATTTTGTGTGGCCGCTTATCTTATTAAAAATTTTAACTTATTAAAGCCTAAAAAAATTTAACAGAACTGAACTGAATCAACCTGTAAACGTCCCACTGTTGGGCAAAGCCTCTCTTCTATATATGAGAAGGGTTGGAGTTTAATCCACCACGCTGCTCCACTTCGGATTGGAAGATAATTTTCCTACCATGAGTAACGATTGTTATCAGATGTCTATGATAACAAATTCGAGGCATGATGGGGAGACCCACAAAGACATACACCCAGGCCGGAAACAAATATTCATACAAATATAAATACCTACTCTGAGTGGGCATCAAACCCGCAACCGCTGGAGTTGAGGCGTCTACTCGCACCACTACACCAGAGCGGTTGTCTACACCAGAACGGTCGTCTTGTAAAAAAATGTAATAGTATATGTATTTATTTTTAAGTAATTTAATTTATTATCATCATGATATATATACATTATCATAGGTATATCTTATTTCTAAAAGGTGCTTTTTCCTGGAGAGCCTAGGCCCTAGATCTTTTTAAATACTTAACCAAAATTAATAATTCATACACTATTTTAAAGCTTATGTTCAATTTTTTGACGAATCATATAAAAAAGAAACATTACAAAAATTAATTAAAAAATAATATAATTAATATCGATATACGATATACGAGGGCCATCTGTTGACTGTGTTTTGAACTATATCTACAGTACCACAACAACAACAAGTTGGGGTGCCATCTATAAACAATTTTTGCAACTAATGTCACAGCTATGACCTTATTTACATTTTATGCAAGTGTTTTAATCTATCACGCAAATTAATAAATATCGACGTAGATACATAATTCTATAAAGCGTTAACGCTTTGAATTACTAAGAACGATATAAATTATTATTGATAAATAATACGTTAAATCATTATGTGAATTTATTAATTTTCTTCATTAGATAAATTCAACGTATTGAAATAGGTAAGTATTTATATTTTCCATAACATTGACTGGCATTATCTGTGATTATAAAACGAATATTTATATTTATATATTCAATATTAAAACATATTTATTATATGAAATTTAATATATAAAAATCAATGATCATCATATTAAAACTACTAATGTTGTTTCCAAAGAAATTTTATAAAATATAAATAAAATAATAAAAAAGACTGTTAAGGCCAGTATTTATTTTTAAATATTTGCTTTTAAAATGATTTTCAATCAAACATATTATACATATAGCTAAATATTTTTTAGAACATCAAGAACTTATTTATTTACTTATATTCATATTTGATATTTGACTAAAATATTGCGCGAAATTTTCGCACGGGTCAGCTTGTTAAACAATATTATAAAATGATATATTGAGATATTCTTCGGCAATAATAAAAAAAAAATGTATACGGCCCTTGACATCGTGTTGAAACAACATGTGTGTTTCAAAAAAATGTGTTTTTACTAAATTATACACGAACACGTCATTATTAATTAGCAAATGCGAAAAACTATTTTTAAACTAACCGCAACCCCTTGCAAATAAAAAAAAAATGTGTATGCACTGTTCCTGGAACTCAGAAGGGGTGAGAAAGGGGGCATAATGTGTGGCAGCCCTTGCTTAGGGTTCGACCACTGATGATGCCTATAGTGCCAATGACCCCTTATCGATTGGTCGAATTCTATGAACTGTCTTAATTGCATATTGTGTTCGAATCACGATTCTTATCAGATATTATGAATTTTGTGATCTAGACAGTAAAATATTTACAAAATCAGGCAAGTAGAAAGAAAATTAGGTACGAAGAATTTTTAATTTATTTTGATATGTGGTGTACCTATAAGTTCAAAATGTACGTTAAGTTTCAATGCGTGTTTGGATACTACGTTTTATAATATAAAACTAAAATAATGTTTCATGTTTTGAAAATATAATATTTCGATAATATATTTAGTTTGTCTCGTGTAAAAGTTAATAAAAAAATGTACATATTAAAGTATTCTTTGTAATTCATAAAACACAGATTCTGGGGCGGTACTTGTCTTTAGTACATTCTTCTAATTCATTTATAAAATTGGAACAGCAGTTTCTGGTGCAAAAGATTATTATACTCTTGTTCTTATTAGATTCAATTAGCAACTAAAGACAAAGTTCAATTCAGATTTCCAACTTGAAGTAGGTACTTTAGTTTAGACAAAAATCGGATGTTATAAGTGACAACTAAATTATGCAATGCTTGTTCAAAAAAGTAAAGACATACAAATGATGTTTATACAGAGTTAAACATTTAATAAAAAATTTACTGTGTCCCAAAATATTACAAATGGAATTCGTGTTTTTAGAAACGAGAGATTCGTTGTTTATTAGGATAGGTTATGTATATATATATGACTGACCCGTTGGCGCAGTTTGCAGTGACCCTGTTTTCTGCTCCAAGGGTTGAGGGTTCGATTCCCGCCCCGAGTCTGGGTGTAATATATGTTTATTTATATATGTATTATTTATATGTAGGTATATTTATTTAAAAAAAAATGTATATCAGTCGGCTGTTACCTAAAACACAGGCATTAAGTTGCCTACCTTAGGAACAGACGACCTTGTGTGTGTGTGTGTTAAACATATTTATATTTATTTGTATTTATAAGTTGATTGTTTCAAGTTTCAAGAACGGTCCGCAAGGGAGCGGGCGTGGCTCCTTGCGTCCGCGCCAGAGGTTCTGACTCGTGGTCCGCTTGTCTTAATTTACGGCAGAGTTAACCGCGGCCCGCAGTTTGTATTCATTACCCACCTGGCCACCCCGCTGCAGAATTTAATGCCTCGCAGAATCACTGCTCTAATTTACCACTAATCAAATATTTATTTCATTGCTGAGATATGGAATCCTTGGATTTAATTTACAGCGTAAGTATTCATATACCGCTGAGAATTGTTTACAAGCTTATATAATAATTCAGTTATATATCTACAAATACAAATGTCATTCCGTGCGCTTAAAATGGATATTATTGTGGTAACACATATAGTATTTGTTTAAAACAATTTCCATTAAAATTCGGAATAACAGTGATTTTTTTTTGTACACAAAATATATTAGATATATGTATTATCATAATTCATATTAAATATCGAATAATCATAATAAATAGAATGATTTTCTATGTATAAAGTAGCAGTAGAAGCAGAAATACTAATTAAAATATAAAGATAAGTTTTATATTACGCATCAAAGACACTTTTACTCGTAGTTTGAGAGAATTAAAATATACCGATTTATCTACGGTGTTTCCAACTTCTTGACAGCGGGCACAGGTTTATTTTAATTAAGAATCCAGTGACAAATTTCTTTTAAAAAGTTTATCGATAAATTATTATTTTGACATATTTTATGATATTATTTGGAATTTCAAAATACAAGATTTAATTTAATATTCTTACTAGTTTTCATACCTGTCACGTGACTAACTATGACTTCCATTAAAAATAATAATATTAAATTCGGTTGGTACGCTCAGGGGTTTTAAAATCACTAGGGTGTGACGTATTGTTTATTCGGAAAATATATGATGAAGCAATTATCCTTGGCCGCTGTAAGTTATTTTATTGCAGGCCGGGTCGAGGCGGCGGCATATTTACGGGGTACGGGACACTTAAATACAACGTTCATTTGTATGTAATGCAAAGTTAGACTAACAAACTATTTACACAAACATGTAAACTCATAGACCTGAAATTCGCTTCCAGCTAAGGAACCATTTAACAGGCGTTAGAAACTGTACAAGATGCTCTTTTATTCATACAGCATGGTAAAGTTTTCCTACTTCTAAATATACTGAAAGTAAAGTTCAGTAACCATTGTCTTTCGAGTAATTAATTGCACAGGCCCACAAAAAAAGTATTCGTTAACTAGATCAACTGTTTTTTTTATGTATTTCGATGCGCTGAATTTAATCCGAAGTCAGTTTAGCTTGTACACCCTCCAACTTTGAGTAAATTGCGGAAAACGCAAAACACAACAAAAAATTCTAAAATGTTTTTTTTTAAATTTACTTTAAATTTATAGGGCTTATGGGCCAAACTAAGTAAAAAATATAGATGTATTGTATTTTATATTAATGTTCTTAACTTTAAAAATCTTTCTGTACAAAATGAAGATAGATTGCAAATCTTTATTCTATGTTATAATGGGTCTCAAGGCTGGCGTTGAAACTCTAAAATGTATTGCGTTATATATCATACATATTATCAACTAGAGGGATATTAATTGATGAGTAAGTTAAACAAATTAGAAGAGGCAACGCTATCAAAGTCGTAATAACGCTTTAATTACTGCTTTACATGTAAGTCTGTCAGTCTGTTTCTAAAGAGTAAGATTTTTAAAACACAAGTTCGTAAATAAATACATACATAATTATTTCCTAAAATTGATTATATAATGACAACCTAAAACTAACATTTTATACTATAGTTTTAAAAATGAAACAACTTTCAGTGGTAAGTATTGAAAAAATATTTCTAAATTGTAATTGTTACTGGAATTGTATGTAATGTTTGATGATTTTTATCATTACATCAATACAAATACTTCACACAAGTAGCGTAAAGCAACATATATCACACTATTTTATATGTTACGTGCGTGAAATATTTTTTATTATATTTTGTAATTTACACTCGTTTTTGCAACATCCTAATATATACATGTATATATATATACACTTATTACATACATATACACATTATATATATTCTCTGATCTCGTGATCTCGTTCTGATAATCTTATGATTATTTGCCAAAGAACTGACAAAGATTATAGCGTCGGAAACAAGGTTTTAACACTACAATATCTTTTTCAGAATTCGACAGTTATTTTATTAACATTTTTACAAAGCAGTGAGACGCCGAATCTTACGGATATTCGGCTTGTCGCAAACGCTCCTTATAAATACTGGTAAGCCTCAGGCTTTTGTGGCTAATCTTTCGCGTGGAGATCGCTATTATACCACTATTTATTATTTTTACCGTTATTTTTTATTCTTAAAGTCAAGTGCATCATTTTATTAAAAAAAAATTTCAAGCTAAGTACCTATCAAAGATGACATAACCTTTAATTAACTATTTCAAATCTTTTTATATACAATTTGGTACCTTTTAACATAATTATATCTATGTACCTATCTACACCTATTATTCCATTATATTATACATATACAGGTACACTGATTCATTCACTGCAAATATAACTTTGCAATCCTATATATTTATATTGAATTACAAAGTTACTTATGCAGTTGGTGTATCTAGAAAACGAAACGGACCGAAATTACAAAATATTTTAGTTTTTCTTTAATTTATATACTAAACACAAATTTTATTCTAAATTTGAAGCTTCTATGTCTGTTAGAAGTGCCTTAGAGTTTTGATGATTTGTCAGTCAGTCAGTGAGTGACAAAATTAAGAAACTTTGAGTAGTTATAATACTTAAACTACTAGGTCAAATTAAATGAAATTAGAAATATACCGTGTTTATGCAATGCCTGCTTGATTACTGAAAATTCAGGCTTCTAGTTTTATCCACAACGAAGTCATAGGGGGGTCGAAAATGGCCTGAGCTGCTTCGAGAAAACGCTATCGGCCCTACTGCTTTTTTGCTCGACTTGGCGAGGACACTGCCGTGCCCCCTGATCATATATGATTTTATATAATTTTGGATTTAATATAATTTTTGAGTTTTTTAAGTTTAAGAATAGTTAATTCATATTTTTTCGCTTTAACTTCTTTTTATTTTTTATGTTACATTACGTTTACATGTTATTGTTACAAATATTAATCTATGTAATTGTCGGATGATGACTTCAACACAGTTTATAGTTTATACCTATACCGGATCATCGCTCTCATATTATGTCATTACAATATTAGAAATATGGTGTCTAAAGTAATAAAAATTACGCATGTTAATATTCGTAACAGTATATATTTTTTATTTTTATGGATAAGTTAGAATATGTTTAGAAAGAGACGACGCGTTGGCGCAGTGGTCGCAGCACCTGGCCGATGCGATAGCGATCGCGGGATCGATCCCCGTACATGACAAATGTTAGATAGGCCATTCAGATGTTTGTCGTTTGTGTTCGTGTAATGTATGTGTTTCCGGACCCCTGACACAGGATTCTTACCTTACTGGGAGCCGTGGTGTGTTCCGTAGCCGAATGGCAAAAAACGGAACCCTTATGGATTCGTCATGTCTGTCTGTCTGGCCGTCCGTATGTCACAGCCACTTTTTTCCGAAACTATAAGAACTATACTGTTGAAACTTGGTAAGTAGATGTACTCTGTGAACTGCATTATGATTTTCACACAAAAATAGAAAAAAAAAAACAATAAATTTTGGGGGTTCCCCATAGAACTGAAACTCAATTATTTTTTCATCAAACCCAGACGTTTGGGGTATCTATAGATAGGTCTTCAAAAATTATATTGAGTTTCTAATATCATTTTTTTCTAAACTGATTAGTTTGCGCGAGAGACACTTCCAAAGTGGTAAAATGTGTGTCCCCCCTGTAACTTCTAATATAAGAGAATGATAAAACTAAAAAAAAAATGTATGATGTACATTACTATGCAAACTTCCACCGAAAATTGATTTGAACGAGATCTAGAAAGTAATTTTTTTTTTCTAAAAAAATACACTATTATTAAAACATGTATCAAAGTTACAACGAACTACAAGAACTTTTATATGATGTTACTTGCTGCTACGGAACCCTTCACGGGTGAGTCCGACTCGCACTTGTTTAATTTTTTATTTATGTAATAAAACTAAGTGCGAGTTGGATTCTCTCACGAAGGGTTTCGTACCACTGTAATGGTTACAAAGCATATAAATTTTTGTTAACTCTATTTTTCATTTTTATTCATTTAATGTAACAAAATGAGTACAAATATACTCCTTAATCTAATACATTTATTGTGTAAACAAAATATATTGATTGAGGTTGAGGTAAATAACGTCAAAAAAACTTTGATTGGAGATGATTTAAATTTTTTTAAATTGTTAAATAAAAGGCAATTTTAGCGTAGCACAAAAAAGGGATTTGAACATTGTGTTATTATCCAAAAAAAAAAAAACAAAAAAAAAAATAATAATAAAGTAATTAATATAAATAACATTACATTTTAGAATTTTAGATATTAAATATTCAATGCTTGCACGCTCCTGTAAACTAAAAGGTACAAAGCCTTTGTTTGAATAAAAAAGTTGTTGGGGCTTACTTCAATCTTATTATAAGTATTATATGGTAAAATGTTGAGATTTAATCCCTTTAAATGAATACGTATTACAATATATCCTGTCAGTCTATTTATTTCATTTAAATTGGTTTTAAATAATAATCAACAAAAAATATATTAATTTAAAATTATTATGACAGTTTGTAGTTAAAAAAATATTATATGCGACCTTGAACATCTTTGTCTTCAGTACGTTACCCCAAACAATAGATTAGACAGTAAAGACATAGGCGTATAACATGGAATTCAAATGTTTTATTTAGGTATAGCATTGAAAAATAAAAATAGTTTTACTAATATTTACGTAGGTATATCTAACTGCTATTCTCCATTTCATCATCATTGCACAAATAATAACTAAATTAAATTAATGTATAAAAATCATAACTAAATTCACGTAATACTATATAATATAGGTATATTACCAACGAACGCGTATGATTTGATTACTTTGCGAAACAAAAGCAGTTAAAACGGTTTGTTGGTAGTAATTATATTTAAAAATCCTCTTTATAATGTACGAGACGATATATAGTGTAGTCACCGCCGATCAAGTAAAATAACAAAAATAAAAGAGTCAAAAACTGTAAGCAGTGAAAAAGTCGTATTGTGTTAGTCGCCAACTCAATTTTGAACATGTTAGAAACAAAAAAACTTGTACCAAATGGAGAACGTGTATTCTATACCAGAAACCGAGTAAGTTATGACAAAGTGTGGTGGTTCGGGGCGCTAGCTTGCGACGCACTCCGCCCGTCTCCACGCTGAACTCTTAAATTAGCGCTAACTTACACCACTTAGCTTCTTCAAGTTTTGTTTGTAGACACCGTAAATATTCGATGTTGCGAGCGTGCAGTATGGTCCGTTCGTTTTTTAAGTGAATTAACGCTCTTTCTATATAAATTGCACAAGTTTTTTTCTGTACTTTGTGTGTAATTTTTAAATCTTATGAATTGAATATGACGTAATACGTAATGACGTATTGTCTATTCTTGCATAAAAAGCCATCACTTACAGATCAATATTTTTAAATCTTTTTCACTACGACCGATAACAATTGATCCAGTAAGTTTTAACTGTATTTGTGAAGCCAACTGGAACTGCAATTGGAGTGCGTAGAGGTATTGAATAGTAGCGGACGGGCCAATAATTCGATTTCGCGGTTATTTTAGCTCATGTAGGCTGTGTGGGACGCAGGTGCTTTCTCCAATAGTAATAATCAAACTGAACAGTGCGATGTGAGCACTTTCTGTTCTCCTATATCACTTCAATTAGATATTCGCTTTAAATGTTCTTCTACTTTAAAAGTATAAATAGCAAACATGAATAAATAATGTAACTTTAAACTGGGCTTAAGTTTTTCTCACACAATTACTTATTTGATATTATTTAATGTTACCTGAAAGTAATTTTAAAATATTAAATTGAATATATTTTCACAATTTCATAAGAATCTCGAAGTAAGAACAAGCCGATTTCCTTTACCTTCCCTTTTAGCTATTGGACAACACAGTGGTATCTTTGAAGTTTCGTTAATCAGTCATTGTAGCGAGAGAATATTTTAGTTAGACGGTGCAGGTGCGCTTTTCGTTGCAACTTCGATTAATTCCCATAACGAGGCAGGTCCATCACGCGCGCGCTCGTTTGTCTCCGGACCAGCTATAAATACATCAGCGCACTTGCAATTTAATCCGTTTTGTTCCGGTCCCATGATGCCGTATTCAAACGATGCGAATGCTTCCGAAAGAGGACGGACAAAGCACATCATGGAACACGGCGTTCGCCCTTTCTAGGTTGCTTATGAAATTTTTAGGAGACGAAATATACAATTTTTATTTTCATGCGATATTGTTTTGTTTTTACTAAATGGGAATTAATGTTCTTATGAAATAATAATAAAAATCAATTGAAAAAATTAAAAAAAAAGACATAAAATACTAAGACTGCGTTAAGATTAAAATTTAATAATTTTTGATCAAACTGTGTATTATTTGCATGTAATAGGTATCCTAAAAAAAAAAAAATTACAGCTTGGCTGGCCTGTTGGTGTAGTTGGCCCTGCTTTATGCTCCAGGGTTGTGGGTTCAATTCCTTCCCCGAGCCTGGGTGTAATATATATTTATTTTTATATGCATTATTTAAATGTATATTTATTTAAAACAATACGGTTTAAGACTTTATTTCTCTAAAGACATTACATCACTTATTGAGAAAAACTATAACTAATTAGTTTATAACATCACCGCTTAGTGTAACTTAAGGGGCCACCCTACCTCAGCTCGAATTCAGATTTCACCCCCACTTCGTCGCAACCGCAACACGCTCGCGGGGAGCGCGCGCGTCTTTTCAAAACATGATTACACCCCAAGTATTCTTTAAAAAAAATATTCAATGTACAGTTTTGACTTTCCTACCATTTTATTATATGTATACGACTCGAGTTATCACTCGTCGAGACAAACAAGTAAAAATATGTACAGTTATCGATAAGTGTAATTCGATAATTTGCATGTTGTGCGATTCAATAATTATTGATAATTTCGTGTTATTCGTTAACTATCGGTAATTGGTTTTGGATCCGATAAGATTGGATCCTTTTTTTTTTAGGTATTCGGATAAGGCTAGGGCGTAAACGTCAGTACTGGAGGCCGGATGACCTTTTTTTTTTTTTTTTTTTTTTTTTTTTTTTTTTTTTTTTTTTTTTTTTTTTTTTTTTTTTTTTTCGTCGTCCGAAAATGTCAGTAATTACTCGAGTCACTCGAGTGACTCTAAACTACTCGAGTGACTCGACCACTCGAGTGGTACTCGAGTGACATTGCAAAATGACTCGAATGACTCGAGTGGTAAAATTGGACTCGAGTCGCATCACTATGACAAATATGAGAATTGAGAGCGCTTGGTTGTTCGTCGCACGAATTATAGGTATTTTCTCCCCACAAACCTTATCAATAGTTATTTTTTAAAAAACGCAACATATAAAATGTTCTTCATACTTATTTCAATTACCATGCTTAATCTCAAGTTCATAACTTCTATATTTACTGAGATATTAAGGATTTCATAAAAAAAATAGAGGTAACTTTGCGATTTTTTTGTATCGATAAAATTTTATGGAATCGTGTTTTCGAAACATATGAAAGATAGTTTATGTCCTGAACTTTACCATACATCAATTTTAAACTTAAATATTCAGTAGTTTGGAAGATATGGACATCCTGCCGACACAAAATGCCGATACAAAATTATGATCAACTAGCGGTCCGCCCCGGCTTCGCACGGGTCTTTAACTAAAATTTTAAAAATTATACATTTATATTTTTTATCACCTACACCTGCGTCGATACTGGAAAATTTTTTATAATAGACGGATTGAGTGACAGATTTATTATATCTATATACATACATACATACATACATACATACATACATACATACATACATACATACATACATACATACATACATACATACATACATACATACATACATACATACATACATACATACATACATACATACATACATACATACATACATACATACATACATACATACATACATACATACATACATACATACATACATACATACATACATACATACATACATACATACATACATACATACATATATATGTATATAGATAGTACGGAAGAAACATTTGAACTGTTTTTTTTATTAATTATTTTCTCATTGATGAATACCATATTTTTATAAGTATTATTCCCGACGAAGACAAATCCAAAAACACAAAAATCATAAAAATCGTTCCACTCGTTCTCGAGTTATAAACGGTGTAACTAACACGACTTTATAAATATATATATATTACAACTTAAATAGCTATAACCATCCAACTTTGTGCAATCAACAAACAAATAACGACCAAATATTTTAAATTTTAACAACGAACAAACAATCAAGACCGTAGTACCCTAAAGTATTTAATTATATACAAAAAAGAAAAACAGATTTTTAAATACGGGCGAGTGTCATTCTTTTGGCCGAAGTTTTGGTCAGCGCGATTCAGAAAATTATCTGCGCCATCTATCGTATAATTGTAGAATATCGTTTTTATATTTAGTGACATTTAACATAATTAATATTTAACATAGTAGTATATTAATTGAAAATGATGTTTATCTAAAATATTAAAACGATTTCTATTCCTATCCGACATATTTAGTAAACTTTTAAGTTTAACAAAATAATAACTCAAATATAAGTTTTGTGAGTTTTAAAGATTCCTTAGACCAGATGGCGTTGGCAGCGTAGGTACCTATTTCTATTTTCATAAATATTTATTTTTAAATTTAATTACAATGAAACAAAAACTAAATTATACTGTGAGTTATTTCCAATTTTTTTGTATTAAAGTTATTAACATTGGTTTTGTACTTTTTACGTGATACGTGATCAGAGAAAAACACGATAAGAGATGGCGCTGATACAAAAAAATACGCGCTATTGAAATTTATTCTTGATGAAATATAGTGTATTAATAAAACAGAGGTTTTAACAATTTATTACTTCTATAGATATGATGGTTGTACGGTGTAGTCACAAAAAAAAAAAAAAAAAACTGTACAAGAAGGTAGTTGAAAATGAATTTGCAAGTTGTGCGAATATTAAAATACGTATAAAAAAATTGTATCAGTCGGCTGTTACCTAAAAGACAGGCATTACGTTGTCCACTTTAGGAACAGACGACCGAGTGTATGTATGTTAAGCATATTTATTTTATTTATTTTTTAAACAGTTTATAACGGGTCATATACGAGTAGGTATAATTTACTGTACTGTATTAGCCTTTAAACAACCCACTGCTGAGCGAAGGTCTCTTCTCCATACAGAAGAAGGGTTGGAGCTTAATCCATCACGCTGCTCCACTGCAGGTTGGCGGATAATATGCCTACCATGAGTGATGATCGTTATCAGGTACTATGATAACAACCGGGAACGACGGCTTTACGTGCTCTCCGAGGTACGGTGGGCAGATCCACAAGGACATATACCCGGACCGGAAAAAAATATTTGTACAAATAAAAATATCTGTCACGAGCGGGAATCAAAACCGCGACCGCAGGCGCGCGGTTAGAGGCGACTACTCGCACCACTACACCAAAACGGTCATCGTAGTATGATTTAAAATATTATAAATATATGGTCCATATTAACCACTTCTTACCCGACTATAAATGTACATTAGTAAGTTCGCTGTCTTCATTTTGAAGATATTATGACAGTTCATTATAATTTGCAAATTTGCGTATAAAACGCAAAGCACTAGTACAATTGCCTTTGTATGCAAATATTATTACAGTAGTCTATTGAAGGCCCAACTTGAACTTACTTATTGAGCCCAAATATCCACTGTAGTTCTATCACCCAGCGTTGTAATAAGAGACTGATATCCGAACCTTTGACATTAAATATGTAAAAATTTCCAAGAAAAGGTTCACCCAAGAGAATCTCGTGGAACTTAGAGATGAACACACAAGGGAATTAGAGCTTTCTAGATATAGAGGCTTTATAAAGTTGCGGTTTCAAATTATTTGCCTTAATTTGGTAGCGATAGTTCATCATTGTTGAAGTCTATTGAGCAGAAACTCAAGCAAATTGCAGAGATGGCAATTCATAGGCAAATCTGCTCTAAGCGTGTTAACATGGCTTCGGGGTTATTGCGGCGAACCGATCCATGTGTCACTACTATACATATGGAATGTTTAATGTATATAACTATCGCTATTTAATACATTGTCAAATTTACACAATAGCTATTTATTGTTTCAATAACTTAATATATTTAGTTCGGATAAACTATTTGCATCCTGTTTCTTATGCTGTAAAAGAGTTGTAAGTTGAATTAATTTAAATTGTATTTATAATTATAATTAAATAGTGCATAATCGAAACTATAATAGCATTTAATAGATTAATTAAACTTAAACGGAATTATTTATAGATTTAATAAATTAAATTATTTTTTCAGTTACTAATTATTTCGTTCGTAACGTAGCGTTTAGCTCCGGATTGTCAAATAGATTAGTAAATTACACACGCAATTAGAAGTGACGATGTTTGGCGGATGTAATGAGGCGCAGGTCGGCAATGGCATGCGACACAGACGTCGCTGTCGTAACTGACGATATTGTGGGAGGTATTTGTGTATGGTGTACGCGTCATTAATTTCAACCTTAACACTTTGGCACAAGATAGATGGAAAATTAAAATGAATAAGATTCGTCTGTGTGACTACATGAATTCATAAAGGTTGAACAAAGTTTTGATACAGCACAGACAGAGCGGGTTAAAGGATTTAATTGCGTATGTTTCTTTACTCGTAAAGCTTGATCGGATATGAAGCCGACACATTATCGTGTACCATAAACATTTCTGAATTTCATATCCATAGCACGACCGGAGCCCGCCTCGCTTATTACCTCCGTGTTGAAAAAGAATAACATCGTTTCGGTACTTTTGACGCGGATTCCGGATGCCTCCGTTCATATTGTGAGCTGTTAATATTCTGCACGAAGCATCCGACCTTTTTTATTTGTATCTAAAATTGAACATTTTGTCGCGACAACGAGCACGCGCGATGCTCCCCTTCAACGAAGGAACGATAAAAATACGAAGATGCGAGAGTACGAGAATCCCGCGCACTAACGACCTCGTGGCCGTTTAATTCACACATCTGTTGCAAATTGACATCGCTCGGTCTCTGCTGTAGCTTAAATTTTAAATTTAACTTAGGACAATACATTATAAGAAATTGTCACTTATTGTTTATAGTTCCACTACTAACTTACCATATAAGTAATTATTATAGCCCTATTATAATTATAAACCAGAAGATATTTGTTTTAATTTCGTTACAGTAAATCAAAACGTAGTAGATAAAATACACAGGATACATAACCTGACCTAAAACGCATTTAACATTCAGCTTAGTAAAGAAGTAAAGAAAATGAATTGTCAAAACAGTGTGCACAGTGAAAAGCCTCATCAAACAACCAGCGGCGAGCGATGAAAAAGTTGACAAAACAAAAAACAACAGCTAACTTTTCAGCAGTATTTGATGGTCACGTCTGCAATTTATGGCTTTATCATTATTCAGTTTTGATAAATTCAACTGCTACTACAGAAAAAAGACGATTTCCTGCTCAATACCTTGTGAATTTGCTGAAGTCGGGTGTGCCTTTATGCTGAAGTGGCAAACTCGCTAAGATAAGGGGAGGAGCGGACAAATTGTAATAATTGCGAGACGAGATAAGAAGTGACACCAGAAAACAAATGAAGGCGGGCGGAGTTGGGACGGGGGTGGCGTCGCTCGTGACGTCATCGCGCCTAGAGCCCATAACCTCCTTTAGCGTCCTATCAGAACACATTTTGCCTAATACAACGCTCAGACTAATAATAATAAAGTGATGAAATTATTGCTGTGTTTGTCTGAGTAGTTTCTTCTAAGATGAACAAGGTGTGTTTTTACTCGTCATATGAAAAACGGTCTTACAAATCTCATGAGTTCCATATTTTTGTGGTAGTGTATACTTACGGTTTAAGAATTTATTCCTCAAAAACAAACATAATACTAAATATACAGCGGTATATATCTAAATACACATGCGGTACACACAAAAAAAATTGGTGGTTAAACTTATAAAGAGATTGTACACATCGGAACATTTTAGCAATAATATTTTATCATTGTAACTATACTTTTTTTTTTCAAATTATCGGCATCATTAAATTTTATGTTGCAGCAACACAAATATATAAGGAATTTAAATTCAAAGCGGAGGTCGCAAGTCGCAGCCGATCCCACGGGGCTGGCACTTCGGCTATCCCCGCCACTCACCAAATTAAAATGATAAATCAAAATCCGTCAGCGACCGCACGCAGATAATTATATCGAACGAATTCATATACGAAAACCATTTTACGAATTTAAACTTTAAGCATTGTAGAGTTTACAGAAACTAATTAAATAATTCACCAAAAAGAATAACATTACAGAAACCCTGAAATGGCGCGATTTTATCATTTCCTTTGTCTTTTGGTTAAATAATATCTAAATTATATGGAAACAATGGAAAGGTATTAAAAATAGTCATCATCATATTTTTGACCGCAGTAAGCCGGATAATTCATTTAGTACAATTTGTGATAATATTTGACACTAGAATCATGAAATTTAGCCATAAGCTATATATAAATTTTGTTGGTTTTGCGACAGCTTTGTGCAAATTCTATTAATGTTATAATATTAAGACGAGTCCTTCTAATGACTTGACCAGTGATTATAAAATATTAGTGTTGTTTAATTATTTTTTTTGTTTTGTTTGAGGCACTAAAATGCTGGATTTAATTAAAATTTGGTACGTAAACTAAAAATGTACGAATAATGTTTTTTCATACACATAAAAGTGACAAGAGTAGTCAATAAGAGCTATTAATAAAATTTTATTCCGTGCTTTTTCAATATTAAAATAAATTATAACATTTAATATGTTGTGAAATGTTTATTATTTAAAATATTAATAATATCATATTTTTGTTTTACACAAAGTGTTATAAATTCAATTATAATAGCCAATTTATAAGTAAATTAATCACAGAGTGTTAACACAATAATAAACATTCAAGTTCACTTTCAAAGGAATTAAATATCAAGAAAATTAGTTGTGAGTGAATTGAGATATTTAACAAGCGATTTAAAAAAAATCTTTGCATCATATTTAAAGCTGCTCAAATTGACTATTTTAACGATATCAAATAATTGCTTAAAATAATTAATCGATCAAATAAAGGTCTCGGAGCCATATGTTTTTTAATATATAAAATGACATCCACGAGCTCTTAATACCTTGTTTTAAAAGACAATTCATTTATTTATGCTTAACCTACAGGCTACTGATTTGCTATCGACAGTCCTGTGACTACCTTGAAACTTGACTATATATACTATATACTTGACTAACTATATACTTGACCTAGAAAAGATTTAACGTGGTGGAACCATTATGTTGTGAACCATCCTACCAGCATACGTACCAACTTCGTCATTGCTTTTCATCGGGCAAGACGATATCAAAAGCCAACCAATGTATATATAATACAAATATAATTATCTTCGACATAGCTCCCGTCCCTTTTAACTCCATAAGTGACGTTAGAGTTTATTAGTTTCTCGCCTAAACTCAGAATAACGGTTACATTCGGAAATAAATGAATACAATTATCAAAAACTTTGACTAGTAAATATATATTTTATAAATATGTTTTTAAACAACAATTAAATATTGTGATTACGTAAAATGGGTTTAATGATTTACTAAATTTATACAGATAATACAAATACAAAGTTGTGAAATAACAGAAAAGTAATATAATTAACATACTATGTATTTCAATTTAACACGAACGCAACCGACACCAGATTAATATGTGGTATTGACAAGCTTGAATGATCGATGTTATTGATAAAAATATATATCAATTTATACATTAATAAACATTAAATATTTGCTCAATATAAATGCGGTATTGTAACGCAGAAAAACAACTATGTGGCCATTCGAAATGAGTTCATGTTCGTCAACTAATCACAATAACACAAATAACCAATGATGATGGTGGTATCATTGTTTTTGTCATTTTTTTAAAATGAACACGAATATCTTGATACTCGTACTCCTTTTAAAAAATTAAACAAGTGCGAGTCGGACTCGTCCATGAAGGGTTCCGTAGCAGCAATTAACATCATATAAAAGTTCTTGTAGTTCGTTGTAACTTTGATCGATGTTTTAATAATAGTGTTTTTTTTTTTTTTATTAAAAAAACTACTTAGTAGATCTCGTTTAAATCAATTTTCGGTGGAAGTTTGTATGGTAATGTACATCATATATATTTTTTAGTTTTATCATTCTCTTATTTTTAAATTTACAGAGGGGACACATTTTACCATTCCGGAAGTGTCTCTCGCGCAAACTATTCAGTTTAGAAAAAAATGATACTAGAAACCTCAATATCATTTTTAAATACCTATCTATAGATACCCCCACGTCTGGGTTTGATGAAAAAAAAAAAATGAGTTTCAGTTCTAAGTATGGGGAACCCACAAAATTTATTCTTTTTTTTCTATTTTTGTGTGATAATCTTAATGTGGTTCACAAAATACATCTACTTATCAAGTTTCAACAGTATAGTTCTTATAGTTTCGGAAAAAAGTGGCTGTGACATACGGACAGACAGACATGACGAATCCATAAGGGTTCCGTTTTTGCCATTTGGCTACGGAACGCAAAAAGTTACTTATTATTATTTTTTTACAACACACATAATATCTTCGTCTAGTCTCTTTTTGTTTGAGTGATTGTTGTTGACCGGTTGTAATTCTAAACATAAACCCAGGACTTACGTAGAACAATAAATATAAATGGGCATAAAATTTTGGACATGGGATTTTTTATGCATTTTTCCCAACTTCTTTGGACTCCTAGATATCCCCTTATTTAATATTTTTTTTAATATTTGCGACTTTTTTTTTCGGGTGTAAAGGGTTATACGTGTAATGTCATTTCTAAAAGAATAACGATGGCATGAATATCTTGATAGTTACGTATAAAAATAACGTACTTTTGTTTAATACCTATGTGTTAAAACAAAAAAGTAGTTTATAAAATAAGGTACTTCACTGAAAATTAAAACATCAATGTTTGTATCAATGTGAAAATTCGAGGTGAATTTAATAAAATGAATATTCCATATGGAGATGGCTTGCAGATGAAGTTTATTGAATTCCTCCTGAAAACCAATTAATTTCCTATTAGAGAAAATATTATATACGTTGATACGGAATATAAGCTAAAGGCTATCAAGTTTTATTAGAATCACTTTACTCGTATTTTGTCCTTTTGTAATGTTACGCGCTCCGGTACACCAATAAGAACCGATATTATGATATGTAATATCGGTATTTTCAAAAAAATCTAAACTACGAATGTATAGGTAAAAGCTTCTATAAAATGTTATAAGAAAACGTCGTTGCTACATACTATTAAATTGAAAAGCCAACTCTCACGGTACGTTTATCGAAAATCGTTTCTCAGATAACCATAATGTTTTATTAAATGTCATCCGCAATATAATGAGGTGCGAGGGATCTAACATTTGCGAGAGACGCGCTACAGAAATATGTGCGAAGTATTATGGAGTGCCGTTGTAAGTCAATGAAGCGGCAAATGGGGTGTTCTCGCCGCTTCGATGAGGGCCCACTCTAATAAATAAAATTATGCCGCAGAAATTACAAGAATACGCGGGCCGCTAGCGATCCCCGCGAGATTGGATGCTGAAGATTTTCATCGATATCCTCCGATAATGAAGGTAATACGTAGTAAGCTTTGAAGACGCTATCATTGGCTTGTGGCGATGAGATACGTGCAGTGTGTAGCATTGTTTGTTTTATTTTAAGCTTGTTAAAAACTTAAACAATTTTTATCACTGATCACAAATCTAAGATACAGAGTGGACTAGTCTGTCAGTTTTTTATGTTGTAAGATATTATGAAGCTTTCACAATTGCGTTTTTATAATTTTAAAGCTTTCTTAAGATTTTTGAACATTAAAAAAAATGATTTCAAAATTAAAAAAAATATAACCCATCATTATCTCATTACGAGACTATCTCAAAATTCGTGTTTTGGAGAGTAATATTTTTCATAATTTTTTAAAAAAAATCGAAGAATACGATCTTAAAACTACACAAATCAAAACTTGTTTTATTTAAACAATTGTGTATATTTTGTAAAAGCTATAACAAGAAACATTTTAAACAGCTTCATAAATAAATTTATTCTTATGTTATTTTATTGAAAATAAATATAATGGGCTAAAAATAAGCATGGCTTAATGAAATCATTTTTATATTCGTAAAATGAACAAAATATGAAGAATGGTGTAAAAATACTCTACTTAGGTCAATGTATAGTTTGTGTATGCAACATGACATTGTCAAGACTTATTTTAGGTAATGACGCAACTTTTGACTCATAGTTCCCTTTTTGGACATCTACGTGACCTAAAACTGGTTTATAAGTCATACATATTTACAATGCAAAGCTGATATATATTTTATAGTTTGTGACGACCGTCCTGTTGTTGTGGTGTCGAAAGACCCATAAAAGATGATCGCGGGTTCGATTTTCGCTCGGAGCGGGTATTTGTGTTTGTGCTTGTGAGTTTCTCCACCGTACCTCTGAGAGCATTGTCAGGTTTAGCCGTAATCATCAACGGTAACAATCGTTAGTCTTGTTAGGGAAATTATTCGCTAACACGCGGAGAAGCAGCGTGGAGGTTTAACATCCAACCCTTCACCTGTATCAACGAGCTTTGCTCACCAGTGAGGCGTTTACAGCCTGTTGTTCAGTGCAGTTACGTAAATTTTAATGTCATATACATATACAATTTTTCTACATAAAGTTTCATGATTTTCAGACAGTAAAATAAAACATCGATTGATTTTTGTAGAACGCTTGGACGGTCCAACAAAAGTTTGTTCCGCTTAACTTACTGTGAAGTAGCGTAATTTGTCGCATCTATTGTGCTGTTCTGACTGGCAATCAATGGCAGTGCCCATTGATTCTTTAATAATACATTTCAAATATTACTAATACTAAATAACAGTGATGGTAATGAAAGTAAAAACTAAAAATAAAAATTAGCGTGCGGTATTTGATATGGGATCCAGAATATATAAATATGTCACAAGCTATTAGCTTTGTAATGATAAGGAATCGTAATCAACTATTAAATATATTAAGTATGATTCGTAAATAATTTTCATTGTTTAAATATCATTGTCACTCGCGGTGACATTCATAGTTCATAGATTGGTACATGCTGATATTAGTGCGTTCAAACAAACAAATAACTTCTTTCACTTTAATATCTTTATTTCGATTTTTAACGAAATTTAAAAAATCTATGATAAATGAATATAAATGGTTTGGTAAATAATATATACTTTGTTAAAAATAACGATAAAAGAAACTAATAAACTTGCTTTATAGAAAGATTAAATCAAATATCAGTGTCAGTATACATTTTATAAAAGTAATTAACCTAGAAACACAGCTCATAACTGTAAGGAGATCTAAAAATACAAACTCTTACTTTTGCTTTGAAAGCCTCGTAAAAGTGGAAAAAATATTTTTACATTTTACTAGTTTATTCTGTATATTATTATTTTTATATTTTATTATTTATTAAGGCAAATATAAATAAGGAAATGCAGCATAAATGTAAGATCATCGTAGAAAATTTAAATACAAGAATTTTTACTTTGATATCGTGATTTGCTTCAAGAACGATTTTCTTAGCATAGTGTTTATAATCTTGTTGCGACCGACTGCAAAATACTTAACTCGAGAAAAAAGATAGAGAGAAGTTCGATAATAATTGTACGTGAACTGACTTCATAAGTTTGTTACAGTAAGAAATAATTAAATTGAAAATTCTTTTTAAGAGCTGTGGTTCTAATGTCTCCGAATTAAATGAGCTTAAAAAAAATAAAAAATATATATTAATTATAAATCCTTTAATTATTTTATTTTATTTATTGAATTAAAAAATGATATAAATTACAAATATCAGTAATATGTCACATAAACTGATTCGAGTTTTATCGGACTTTGTTTCGTTAATATCTAGTAAGTATATATTATTAAATAACTTAATACTTAAAATAATATGAGAGGAAGATAGGAGTATATATTATTAGATTTATTGATCTAGTAAGTATAAAATAACTTAATACTAAAAATAATATGAGAGGAAGATAGGAGTATAGAATTACAAAATGTATGCGATAACATTTATTAATTAATTTTATCATTCACTAGTCAGTTCAACGCTGTCTGCCTATACACCGACCAACTAGTAATAATAATAATAAAAAAGCTTATCTGAGTTTTTTTCTTGTATGAGTACGTTCTAAATATAATATGTGTTCTAATAATAATATTTTTTCGTGTAAATTTATCATTACAATTTAATGCAGATATCAATTGTGTAGGTATAAGCGTGATATTAACGCATTTTAGGACTATATTAAATTCCTAGCGTTGATTAGCACTGCACATTACATTGAATGTCATATCGATATTATGTGGAAATTGAATGCTTATACTGTACTGTACTGTATCAGCCTGTAAACAACCCACTGCTGAGCGAAGACCTTTTCGCTATTATAGAAGAAAGGTTGGAGCTTAATCCATCACGCTGCTCCAATGCGGGTTGCTGGATAATTTATCTACCACGAGTAACGATCGTTATCAGTTGTCTATGATAACAACCGGGACCAATGGCTTTACGTGCTCTCCGAGGTACGGTAGGAAGACCCACAAGGACATGCACTCAGACCGGAAACAAATATTTGTACAAATACAATACAAAAATCTGTCCCGAGCGGTAATCGAACCCGCGACCACAGTCCCGCGGTTTGAGGCTAGTACTCGCACCACTACACCAGAACGGTCGATCCCGAATCCGATTCCGAATGTTTATACAATCAAGTAAGACAAGCCTGTTATAGTTGTTTCCCTTTTAAAATATTCCAATACTAAAGTTCCTTTAGCCTTCCAAAAACGGACGCCATAATCTTCACGATAAACTCGGTTTGTTAGTGAATATCCCTTGAATATGGCTGCATAAGATCTCTTAGATCTTAGCTACATATGTGATTGTCATTTTTTGATCCAAATCCAATAACTTTGATTTTTTATAGGTACCTACGGGGCCCATTCCCGTTGATACGTTATTTCAGATTTTTATTTTTGGTGAATGTTCCGCTAACTTAAATTCTTTAAAACAGCGTGTTACTATTGAATAAAAAAGAAATGATTTTCTTAAATTTCAAATAAGTAAACATATATTTCTTTATTAGCCATATTGAATCAAAGAGAAGTACTTCATGAATACTTTTAACTTCGTTTTGTCCGTTTTCACACAGACCTTTGTTATAAAATGAACGATCTTCCCACAACAATAAGCTATTTTATGATATTTTAATGATAAGCCAAAAAGGTTATAAAGATGAAAAAGATTTCATTGGATTGTAAAGCTTTCGAACAAATATCCGATTATAGCTTTTGCATCAACCCTAGTAAGTGAAAAGAATAATGAGTATTAACGAAGCAAGAAAGCGGTCCGTTTTGAGTAGTTGTATAAAAAGAACAATTTTTTAATAAGACCTATCCATTCCGCAGCAGCGCAAGAAGTCGAGATTAAAACGCTCGATAAAATAGCTAATAAAGGTTGGGTCTCTTGAGCTTTGATAAGAAAGAAAGTTTTTTAACTTTTAAGCGTGGTTTTCTTTCGTTTTTATTTAAAATAAATGCACCAATCGCATAATTCACAATGTTCTTATTACATTACAGCGTAACAAAAGTGGATCTGTGCGTATCAATTCTAAACAAGAAAGTAATTTAAATTGTTTTCGTCGTTCCCCTTTGAATATTGCTTATGGTTATCATTAAAGCGATACATTTCAAGTAAATTAAGACCAATTTGCGGAGGCTTTACAGCGAAATGTGGAAAATTAATTTATGAACGGCGTGACGGAAATAATGTGAGTGAACGCTTAATGAATGATTTTAATTTAATTTAACAGAATGCGATTGAAGGGGATGTGTTAACGTTTTGCCTTCATGGAATGTCCATATTAAACAAACCATTTAAAATTATAATTATAAATATGAGTAGGTACCTATGCTATTCACAGAAATTTTCATACTTCTCATATATCTTCATAAGACTTTTCATAAAAATAATTTCATTAAATGTACAAGCACACAGACTTATTTTTAATTTATGACATTTGTTTGTTAGATATGTAATTATATCTTAAAAAAAAAAAAATTAGAGCCAAACAAATGGATGTGATATTTATCTGTATTATTTTGACATAACCATATTGTACTTTATATATTATTGTGAAATTTGACATTCGGTTCAATTTAAAGTGGTTTGTAGTCCCGATAGAACGATAGGCGATGATCTCGAGCCCGCACATACTCCCGCATCACTCACGATAATAGCCGGGTCCGTGTCGCGACGCTAAATGTAAATCGCTCTAATTTATATGCGCGATAACGTCGCCGTACTGCTGTTAACTGTAATTATATTACCGAGCGAGGACGTGTTGATCAAAATGTCTGATTAAAAGCCCGTGTAGTGATGCAAACCGAGAAAAATTTTGCCAGTCCGTCACGAACTCCGAAATTAAGGCTAACTATGTTGCATCTGACCACGTTCAGACAGAAAAAGTTAAACAAAAAACACTCATCTCGGCTGATATTTTCGAGTCGCATTAAGTGAAAATTATATTTTATTTTAGAATTTGAAATGTGTAAATGATACAAAAGTCAATTTAACAAAAACATATTTAACGTTAAATAGGTTTTAGTTTAGACAATCAATTCAAGTGATTAGATGGAAGGTAAGAGACATATAAAGATGAACATTTTCTGTAAGGATATTTAGTATGCAAGTCAGTAACCTTCCTATATTATGTTAGAAGCACACAGAGACAATGCCCCAATGGGCAATCTATTTGAGTAATTATCCACTAAGAGCCATTGTCCGCCATCTTGTGTGCGTGGAATGAGCCTTGTTCACTCAATACCTTGTTATGTACATGCGTCGGGTGATGAGCAAAATCCGCAGACTAAATTATGCCATATTTATCATCCATATTTGTGAAGTAAACTAACGAAACTCGAAGTGTATCTATTTCGAAAACGTCTAATGACTGCCGCTTAATCGTGTAGATATTCAATAGAAATCGTCGAGAAATGGAACATGAAACGCTGTTTAATTATAACACCAGATAAGTTAACAATCTCGAGAGCGAGTCTGACTGTGGCTTATCTGGCGCCAAATGTTTCGAAGGAACTTTTAACGAGTTTAAAGTTCGCCAAGTGTAGTGCACCCGCAGCGAGTGTGGTGTTCAACGCCTCTGTAGCTTAAGATTAATTAAACAATTGCGCGATGGCTTCTTGAAAACACTCCGACATGTCCGGCCCGTCGTCTCCAACCTTGCCAAATTAAAGCCATAAATCAAATCCGCCAACCGGAAACTGTGAAATGTAATAATGAAGACTAACCTGAAAGTTAAGAACGAGACTACAATCTTAGCGCAAGATTAATTTCTTTCGCTTTTAGAGCCGCCGGCAAATAAAATTGAAAATGGAATGTAACTGTATATTTCTTTATGCGATAGTAAAAGTAAAAGTTTATTTTCAAAAAGAGTGTTATATAAGTGCTAAATAAGCATCGTAAAATTTACAGTGGGGAGAAAGGAGGTAAGTTTTTAACATCGAGTTCATTCGAAGCGGCTCGTAATTCAACCACAATTTATGTGCGTGCGCCTGTGACGCGTTAAAAGATTAGTCGCTTCCAAAGAGCAAAATAACTCCGTACTTTACCACTCTACACCATAGCGTGCTAAATGTGTTTACTTCGCTAGTCCAAAATAAAAATCATGGTTTAAAATGAAAGCAGTATTTGGCTCTACAATTCGAAAGTTTTTCTTTACGATTCGCAGTAGCTAGAACGCTGAAGAGTCGGAAGGGGGTATTTAAAGCGTACTTAAAGCGCTTCGATACTAAGTCGAAGCACTCGCTAAGTCAAAAGCAAAATGGTGAAACTTTGTAGTGTCTAAATCACTTGTTTAAAAATGAACGTCTAGAACAACGGACGGGGAAAGTCACGGCAAACTTTACGACTATGAAGCAAAACGGACGGATGAACTCGCAGCACTGGATTTGTTTTCCAACTGAATCAATCAGCATCTGTATAGTTCGCGAGTGTCGGAATATGAAATCAACTCAAGTCACATCGATGTCGAAATGAATAACGAAAACATGAAAATTACTTGAACTATTAGAGTGTTTTTAAATATTCTAACGTATTTAAATGAATTGTGCGAAATTCGTTTTATAGCAAACGCGAGAGCCATAATATGCGACATTTTAGTATTCCTCAGAGAATCGGTGACAAAAACCTTCCATTGTTTTTCATTTGGCAACTTATTTGTGAAATACTTTTAAAAAAATGTACGTAAATTCTATTACAATTAAACTTATAGTACAATGATAGATATATAAATTCACTGTAAAACAAGCAAATACTTTCCATATTACATCAAATAATTATACTAGAAAGATAAGCTTAGAGTTAGAATTTAAATTATTGCGTTATTGTTCTTGGAACATTATTCTCGCATAAGTTTCACCACTACCTCAATTGAATTAACAATAATACATACTACAACATTAACATAACATGATTCCATACAGCAGGAATTGAAAATTAGATTCGATTCAATAGAGTTTAAGTCTCGATGACTAATGTAGCTGAAATATGAGCTTAGTAGCTTCTTGCTGAAACTCCCCTCTACCTTATTATCAGTTTTGATGTATAATTAATTTTCTTGAGATTTGACTTTAAATGTTTATGATTTGTTGTTGTAAACACTGAAATACTTTTTAAATATCATTAATCCATTTATGTCGTTTTTTTGCGAAAAAAAGAACTTAATTTTGTAATATTAGGTAAACTCTTTATATTTATACAATGACACGCCATAGGATGCCTAAAATATAAAAATAATATTCATTCTTCAACATTTTTGCTTTAAGAAGTATTGTATTTTTCCGTATACTCGCTGTCTATACAAAGTTCAAAGATATTCAATGTATTACGTATCTTGAAAGAGGTTCAAAGAGGTCATATTAGGTTGGTAAGGCATTTCGTTGCTATACTTGGCTGAGACGGGCGTTTAACCTCATTTCGCGTTGCATGGTCTTCTAACAAAAATCAAATATTCAATATAATTTTTCATGTGTAAGATTGTTGTGTTATCTTTCCGAAACGAACTTTTTAACATTGTAGAAAAAAATTTGACGAATTGGTTTTTTCTAAGCTAATGTAATGAAGTCCTTTTAAAAACAAGAAGAGAATGATAGCAATAATTGTGTCCTATATTTTTATAGGTCACATGGATAGGCGGTGGTCGAATTCATTACCTTATGGGATCGTAGTATGGTGGGTGAGTGGCGAGCGGCTGAGGGGGCGGCCTACATGGCGACAGCGCTCAGCCGCCGGGGACGGGAATGTAATATCAGTAGAGTAGTGATATTGCGGTTTCTAACTTTTATGATCAAACGTGGAGCTTTTATTCACTAAAAACATATTGAAAATTCAATTGGCTCCGTAAATTTAAAATGACCTCAAAATGATAATAGCCTCGCCTAAATTAGGTAGTCAAATTGAGGCTTCGTACCGCGATGATAATTTGTTACAGGGAATTACGTGTTTTGTATTTGGGTTTAATACCGAAATACAAAGTAACAAATTTGATATCAACTTAATTTATTCTTTGTGATTAAAACACTTTATAACTACTAACCGCCAGTGAAGTCTTTCGGTTATAATCATTTGAAAGCCGGAATGTAACGGTGAAATGTTTCATTAAACATGTATTGTTTTAACATTTAAATCTGATAAAATCACGGCAAAATAAGAATCGAATTATCCAAAAATAACATGCACTTTGGTAACACAAACAATGCGAGGGACAATTTTATTGTGTGCATCGGCCCCCAAAAACGTCGAGGGGCACGGCGGCGGGCGGCGCGACTTAATTGCAACGTACTCGTTATCAACAACCCGTGGCTACCTGAACTTTTAAACCGAAACGTTCATATCTATTTTTTACTTGGGTTCGTTAAGGAAATAACTAAATTTTCTTTCAATTGCGAATCTTTTTATCTCAAACTCAATAGTTAATAGTTTAACTGTATTTAAGCTATTAACCTATAAAAGTTGAAATTACAGCTTCCAATAAATGGATAAGGAAAGTACTACCTAATTTATTTTCATTCGTTAGAAGAATGACTAAAGTAATCGGGTTGAGCCTTTCTTGTTACTATTTATTAATGCATAATCAGGTGAAACCCTGGCATGAATGTCTGCTTATAGCCTTATTTATATGAAAAATGAAATAAATTACAGTGTTATTTGAATATAAGCTTAGTAGCTACAATTTAAAGTTGATAAATATAACTTGCAATGAAGTTCATGGAACAAAACCTTGTTAATCTTTAAAAAAGAAAAAAAAAGAATATATTATTATATTGAGATGAATTTCATTCATTTTCCTAATATTTCGTATCTGTGCGCGTAGGACACGAAAATTTATCTATGAAGTTAACAATTATTCTTAATAAAAACTTGTTCAGAAATATATTTAAAAAAAAGATTTATGTAGCTGCTTCAAATTTTTTGTTTTATACATATATTGCACAAAAGAAGTTGCGAATACAAAAGCGCATGTTATACAAATTACATGAATTAATAATTTTATGTAGAAACTTTGACTGATGCTCAGCCATGCAGCCAAACCATAGATATGAATGAAAAAACTAAGATAACAAACAAAGTTCCATATTTAAATATACGATGAATTTTCAAATATTGAAATAACAGTGTTCTGTTACGTTTTAATATTCATAAATGTCACAGACGAAATGAAAGGATTTTGGAACTGGATACTCTTACGGTTTAAGCGATAAACGTTGCGTAGAATTGCCTTAATTTTGGTCCTCTTTATAGTGAGTTTTGTTATTTTCAAATACTTTAATTAAAAATAACAATGTTTTGAAGAAAGACGATTATGACAAGCCAACGACTTCACGTAGACAAAAAGATCTCAAGGCATCCCTTTCTTTAAAAAACAGGGTTGTGAATACATAAGGAAACGGGAATATTTAGAAGTTCCTTATACCTCTCTAATTTTTAACAACTCTTAACCGCTTCGAAGTTTAAACAGGTTTTATGTAAACGCTTTTGTTTGATGAATGAATTCAGATTTTAAATTAACATCGTTGGGAAAGTTTTTAATACAACGATAGAGATTCTATATCGCAAAATATGATTGTTAATAAAATAGGTTTCAGTAATTTTTTCAAGTTACTAGTATTTCTTTTTTTTTTTTTAATACAGTATTTTCGATGTAAAATATTGCTTTTACGGAATACAATTTTTTTTTTATGAAAACATGTGTTAACAGAACTAAAAAACTAATGTCATATTTCTTTATTGAATTTTTTCATACATAAATACTATTGCAAATCGACTTTTTCGAATGAAATAAAAAAGCCTCCATACTAACGGTGCCCCTACAATTACAAACATTATAATTATAAAAAATAAATAAATAAATAAATAAATAAATAAATTAAAAAAAAACAGAAAAATCGGTCAAAACTTTTCTTAGCGACGATCTATTGAACATACGGATAATAATTTATATTTATAAAATATGTATTTTGATATGATAATGAGATATAAAAATATTATTGCATAAAAGATCTTTTATGCAATAATATCATTTACAGAAACCTCAGGGTGCGCTTTCGTACTTGGCTGATTTTGAATATGTAGGTACAATGTGTTTTGTTTTGAAAACAGCTTACGTAAAGATGTCAGCCCTGAAACATTGGTTACTTCCGGCTGTGAAGCGCTGGATATTGTTTCTGCGTTCAACCGAGCCGGAGGTCTTTTATCTATTTAGTTTCACTAAGGATCAAACTATTTCTGTTGAGACTATACAACTAGGTTAACGAGATGTTTCAATTTGAATTTGTTTCGAAGAAAATGAGGAAGTATTATAACATTATGCTTATGTATTGTTTTAAGTGCGACTATTGTAAATGTTTTATGCTTTAAAAAGACAGAATGTTTTCATCTTGGAGTATTTTATGCATAATTTGTATAACCCGAAATGATATGGCCATGATGACTGGGACCATCTTTGTTACACGGTTTTTAAATTAATAATTTCTCTAAAATAAAATGAAATACCTACATCATATTCAGTGAACATTTTAAGTGTATTCCTATAATAATACACTGAAAAAGAGAATTCTAAGCAAAAATTAAGCGCGAAACCATTAAAAAAATGCAGTGTGTGTAACCTTTAAACGCGGTTGAAGTAACATTTCTTAGACAAAGTGATCTTATCGTCATCTGTCAAGATGACGATAAGATAACAATATATAAGTCATGTTAGAATTTAAAAAAGTATATATTGATAATATAATAAGAGCACGAGCATCATACATAATAAATACAATAATATAATTATAATTATTCTTTATACTTTAAATATTTAAAAATCGAATTCTATATAAACGCGTCATCGCCGTAACGTGTTTCCGTTGCATTTTCGCTGTCCAAAATCCCATAGTTGCGCCTAAAGAAACTTTAGTTAGAAAAAAAATAAGTCAGTCTTAAGTCAATGGTGTTTGGTGTTTTATGTAAACAAGTATTATGTGTAAGACTCTTGTTTCCAATTTTGAAGAAGCCATTATGTAAGTCTAGACCAGACCTGGGCAAATGGCGGCCCGCGGGCCGACTCCGGCCCGCGGTAGAATTTTGTCTGGCCTCTAAAGCATTGTATATATTATTATTAAAAACACAAATATTAGTTTTTGTCTAACATAAATTGGTGCATAAATTTTTTTAGATAAAATATTAAGCAATTATACACATTATCAGGGCCGGTGGGAGTCAAAATTTTCTCCCGGACAACCGCTCTTTTCAGCGCTTCCTGAAAATATAATTATGATAATCATACAATAACACAAAATATAATTATGATAATCATACAATAACACAATTACAGTATGTATACCTAATTAAAAAAAAATAGAAAAAAAAAACTGTTTGGCCCGGGGTCAAATTTTCATCTGCAATGTGGCCCGACTATCAAAATATTTGCCCACCCCTGTTCTAGACGTAATTCTTATCTCAGTAAAATTGATCTTAATAAAGAATTTATCATTGATATATTCGTGACCTTAATATTTATAGTAAGTAGAAAGCTAGTTGTATCCCGCCCAGGCCAGTCCCGTTACTCGTCCCACCAGATCATTGTTATTTATCTCGTTGCCACCCCGCTTTTATTTAGTTCGTGTCCGCTTAGGTTTATTTGTCTTCACGATTTGAGGGTACATTAACGTATTTTTCTTGTCTATTAGGGAGACGGTCGTTGGCTCACCTTCAAACTTTGCGTTCCACGAAATCCGAACCTCCACCGATTGTTTATTTGTTTTTTTATTTTGTAGATAACTCAAATAAAAGTTGACGATTGATTGCATTGTTCCAAAGCCGTAATTACGAGAGCGGGCGAGTTAAAATGCGTTAAGTTGTCTATATGTTTACGGTTTACAAATGCTTGTGAAAGAAGTTTTTCAAGTTAATAGAAATGTTCTCGTATGTTTTGTTACCCATTTCTTGTAATGAAAATATAAAGTAATATACTCGTATTACAAATAAACAATAAATTATTAAACAAAGAGAAAATGACATTGAAAGGCATAAGATCAAATTAACCTTTTAATCTTCATAAATATATATAAGTAATAAAAAACAACATGCACTGTTACTTTTATCACTAGAGATTTTACGTAACTTAAGCTAATCGTATTTTGATGATATAATTAAATTATTTATTGACATTTGTTAATTAATTAATTATCTTTCACTTAGTCAAAATTAATTAAATGATTTAAGCAATTTACTTATTAAATCTTAATAAAGAGAGAAATAAGGGCTAATTTATCTTACCTTTCCGTTTCGTTCTGTCTTTAATTTTTTTTTAAATGCTAATTTTAGTAAAAGCTCTTCCAAATTAATTTTTTTTTTAACTTACAGCATTTCTATCAATCATCTTATTGGCTATTTCATCAGACAATTGATAATAGTCATAACCAAATTTCGTTTTAAGCTCTAATTCTGTAATTTATTTTAGATTTCCATAAAATAAAATTCAAAATCAAAATGATTTGATAAAAAAATAAACTGACAGAAACAAAACTTTTAATCTTACTAACCAAGCTCCTAGAATAACATAATTAGCGTTGAGCCAGCTCTGTTGAAGTTCTTTAAATCGTTTAAAAAAATAATCGAATCTGAGTTCTTACTCGTATTTTACAGCGTAACGTGAAATTTTCAGCCAACCGTAATTTGATATATTGTTTATTTGCTTATGCTGTCTTTAAATTAGTTTTTAAGCGTGAGCTGGGTTAGTGGAAAAAAGGCTTATATAATAAGTTTCATAAGTCAAATTTATTTTTTGTTTTCTTTTTTTTATTATTAGATAAGATTAAGATTTTGTATTCGTATGAACGAGATTTAACGTAATTAATTTAATAAATTAATATTCATTTTAGTATTCAAAATCTATAAATATTTCATATTTAATAAAGTATGTATATTTCATATTATACAATTTATTATGACATTAAAATTATTCCTTTGGTTAATATAATAGTGGGGGGAGGGGGTTGGCTATACTCGCTACGCTTTGCAGGAGGTTGGCTAGCGCAGAGTGTTGTGTCAGGATATGGTGACGCTGCTGCCCATCACCATTCTGGTTTGTGTACAGTTGCTCGCACCACTGGCCCCAGTCGCCCTTTACGACACCTCGATAAGAAAGAGATCGGAACTATTCTCTGTCGGTTAATGCACGGAAAGATTGTGTGTCGCCGGCGAGAATAATATTATTATATATATGTAAATACTAGCTCTGTCCCGCGGTTTCACCCGCGTTAATTTGAGGGAAAAACGTACTTAAGTATTTTTAAACAATTACTCTAAGAGTAGGTACCCGCCTCGTTGGTCGAGTGGTCGCAAGCGTCACTGCCGAGCAAGGGGTCTTAGGTTTGATTCCTGTGTCGCTCAAAGTATTATTGAGTTGTTTATTTTTCGAAAATTCTCAGTAAAAGAGTGATGTTATATTTACTTTAAAAGTAAAACTATAGTTAAAAATGTCTCGAGAAGAGAAATAATAAAGGAGGCAACGGGAGCTCAAAAAAGTTTTAACATTTCTTATTATTGCTCAGCCCCTATTGGTCGTAGCGTGATGTTATATAGCCTATAGCCTTCCTCAGTAAATAGGCTATCCAACACAAAAAGAATTTTTCAATTCGAACCAGTAGTTCCTGAGATTAGTGCATTCAAATAAACAAACAAACTCTTCAGCTTTATAATATTAGTATAGATTATTCTCGCTGGCTACTCCACAATCATTACAGCTAACAGTAATAATAGTTGTCGATGGTGATACTTAGAAGTCTTATTTGTAGAAAGATCGGGTCTGAGGAATCTTGTCGCTTCGCCAAATCGACATTTAAGAGTCTTGGTTCTCGAAAGCAGTCAGTTAAGCACAAGGTCTAATGTAGGTCGTATAGAGCAGTAGATAATTTTGGTTAAAGGAAAATTTTTGACAGCTTTCAATATGAGTTACGCGATTCCGTAAACTCTCCGAGACCTTATTTGTCATTTTTTATTTCAGCACAACGTTTTTTGACATTTTTACTTAGTTTCTCAGGGATCCAGACTTGTCTCCGGCTGTTGTCAGGCAAGTAAGTACCTATGGCAATACCGCCAGACGTGACGATATATGTATAATTGTATTAATGTACATCAAAATACGTGTACTTTCGTAATAAACGCAAAATTGTGGAGAGCATAGGGTAAAACACTGTGAGTCATGTAGCGATAAATAGTCGCACTATTTTAAGACGTCCTTAGCACAATTTAAGAGCTATTAACATAGTTTGATATTAGTACGGTTGATTTTAGCGGCAACCGATTTATTTTCCCCGCATTTTAGTATAATGTTACGATTGAATAAGTAATCAACATCATTATTATTTATATGTATATATTGTTGTTCACATATATTGATAAACATCGTTTTTATAGTGGCTTATGTTTGATACCAATCTAAAATATCAGCGGTGATTAATATATCAATGTGATATACTGAAGTGTGAAGTATTTAGACATGTAAATTTAAGGATGTCATTTAGTCAATTATTTATATAGATGTTAATCTATTATATTTACTTAAAAGACATGTAAGTTCACAAAATACAAAACAATGAAAATCCTTAAAAGGTTATATGATCTTTAAATTAAATAACATGAACCGTATGTAAGAAAGTTAAGAGCAAATTGCTAGAAAGAATAAATCCATTCTTGCGGATCGCTTGCATGAAAATTGCAACAGCGGGCAATAGCGGCGCGCCAGCGGAGCGCACAATTATAACGAGAGCGTATAAATCAGAATGAGTTGTGGCATGTTATTAGGACTATTCCAGCAAAATAGGAAGACGGAGGCGCGCCCGATGAGAATCGTAAACTCCACTCAAAATATTCGCATTTTTAATATAACAATTCATTGTACGAATTCATAAATATCTTGACGTTCGCGAACTACTTTTTAGTACAGTTTTATAACGTTTTTATTGCTTTTTTATGTACATTCATCGTAATTAATATGATGACTTTAAATAGTAAGTTATTTTTGTGCGTGATACTAAAATAAAAAAAAAGGTAAGAGAAATGTAAGCAAATTTATCGACAACGTCGTTAGAGTATTATACAAATTATTATATATTTTACATTTTTATTGATTATTTCATGTGTTTTAATATTAGAGACATTTTATTATTATAAAAATTTTGTTATCTGTGGTCTGAACATTGCACATTATATATTATGTACGTAATATAAATTATTAACAACCCGAATTTCGCATTAAAGACAAATTCCATTGAGATCATTGAGCATTGCATTTAAGTATTTCAGAGTCTCAGTCAATAATGTTGGAAAACCGAAGGTGAGTGATGTACACTCATTTGCAGTGACATAACACTTGAACTCGTATAACGTTGCATGATTTAACATTCATTTTTCAATAGACTTTTACCCTTATTATTGCTATTAATGGTAATTATTACTTATCGGTTCAGCCTATCGCCGTCCACTGCAGGACGTAGGCCTCCCCAAGTTCGCGCCAAATATTCGGGTTCTCCACAATCCCCTTCCAGCTTCCGCGCGGCGACCTTATGTAGATTATTGGTCCAGAGGGTCGGAAAACGCCCCACATTGCGTTTGCCGATATATACGCAGTCTCCACTCCAGGGCACGCCTGTTCCAGCGGCCATCGGTCCTGCAACATACGTGATCAGGCCACTGCTACTTCAGCTTGTTGATTCTATGGGCTATCAGTCGGTTACTTTGGTTATCGCGGATAATCTCATTTCTCTCATTTTATCCTTGAGAGAGACTCCAAGCACAAACCGTTATATAGCATGTTGAGTAATTTTGAATTAGTCTGGTTGTTAGTGTCCACGTATCAGATCCATATGTCAACACATTCAGGACGCACTTCTTGAATAATTTCATCTTGAAGCATTTGTTCTAATGCCGCCCAGCCTAACTAAATTCTTCTGTCGTCTTGCTACTTGAAGTTGAGAGCCTTGTATGGCCTAGGTAGACATAATCTTGATCTTGAACATAACTTTCGTCTTGTCCAAATTCATACCGAGACCGACTAGTCGGGAGGACTATTTCAGGTCGCCCAGCGTCCGGACTAGATCCTTCGATGTCTCCACAAAGATGACGATATCGTCGGTGAAATTGAGGTGTGAGGTGTATTCGCCATTTCAATTGATTCCTTGTCCACTCCAGTTCAAAGTTTTAAAGACATCTTCATTGCTATGGTAATCAGTTTTGGGGACATTAAATCAACCTGTTTTGCCCCGCGATGAAGGTGAATGGGTCTTGTTCGTTGGTTCTGGATTTTCATCTGGACGGTCATCGTCGTCGCGTCATATATACACCTCAGTACCTCGATATATTGCCAGTAGATAAGACATCGCTGCAAAAATCAAGGACAGCCCAGGTCTCGACAGAGTCGAAGGTTTTCTCGTAGCCCACAAATACCATACATAGGGGCTGAATATACTGTTCAGTCTTCTGTTTCTATTGCTGATATTGATACCAATTCATTCCAATCCAGATGATTATAAAGTCTGCTGTTATTCTTTATTGTAATTGGATTGGTTTTGTAGTCTGATCCTGTGTAAAAATGTATTAATTTTGTTTTACTGGTAGTGGATATTGTATACAGGAATCAAACCTGAGACCCCTTGCTCCGCAGTAACGCTTGCGACCACTCGACCAACGAGGCGGGTACACTTAGAGTAATTGTTTAAAAGTATTAAATACGTTTTTCCCTTAAATTAACGCGGGTGAAACCGCGGGGCATAGCTAGTAATACATAAACGAAACTGATATCTTCATTATGTTCATTACAAATGTGTTACATACAACAAAAAAAAAACTTCATAAATATGACCAATCAGGATACAATATTGCATTTTATATTGAGTCTGTGAGTCATTACTTACTTAGTCAAAACTTATGACTTTTAATAAAAACTTGACATAAAACATGAAATAATAAATAAATAAATAAATAAATATATTAACCAACAATCACACCACGTTAACCTAGCCCCGTGGTAAGTTCGTAAGAACTTGTGTTACAGGTACTAGGAACGGAAATAAATTTAAGATATAAATACATATATACATAAATACACATCCATGACCCGGTGCAGACATCTATATTCGTCATACAGATTATCTGCACCTGGCGGGATTCGAACCCGCGACCGCTGCGTAGAGTGTCCAGTTGCCTGACCACTCGACCAGCCGGCCGTCAAAAAATAGAGAATCAAAAAAGAGAGAGAGAAATCATAAAATAAAGAGTGGACAAAGGGTAGAAACTAATTTAATATTTATTGAGATAACCTTTCACGAATAAAGCAGAGTTGAATATAAGATATAAAAACAAACAGGTAAAAATATGCTGAATTCCTTTTTAAATTAGGTACCTATTCATTAAATACGTTTACACGAAGTACTATAATATTATGCGCACTTAATCTACGGATTATCTGGGTCGGTATCGGATAAAAACGATAAAATGCCGAGGACCTATATAGTTCGGTACCTAGAGTCACGCTCGTGAATACAAATTGAGGTTTAGGACTCATTCATAAAGCACTATTCTTCTGAATAGTTGCGGCCTAAATTTGTAAAATAAAATCTAAAATATTATTTCTTATGCATGAAACCTTTATTAGTACTTAATGTTATGTTCTAATGTAGTTAGTACTCGTAAAGAAATCGTATACACAATTATATTAATAATAATATATCACTGTAATTTGTATGTAACGTTACCTTTTCGCAAGTCAGCTGTTGTTCGAAACGGAGCAACGGAACCTGCAAATAAAATTTTACAACTTTTTTGTGAAATAAAAATCTGAAACATACATTGTTGAATATACGCCTTTTAATCAGTGTTACACATAAGTGTTTTTGTATTTTCGTACAACATTACTTATATATATAATAAAATTGTAATTTATTCGTGTCTGTTTTTTTCATAATTTTTGACAAAAATATTTGTCAGGGTAGACGAACAAAACATTAATTTATATTATTATTTGTAGAGGTTTAAAAAAATTAATAATATACATTTGTATAATTTTTAGAAATGTCTGTCTGTCTGTTTGCTTGAACACGCACCACTGCTAAAGTACTAAGTGTAGATTAAAAATTTAGCATGAAATTCGTAAAGCATATCCTGGGGTAACTTTTGGTCTTTATTTCATCAAAATCGCTTTACTATGTCAAAAGGTAATACAATTTGAATTTTGTATTTTCAATAACTGCGTTAGAGTATAAAAGGTAAGTCGATTTTTATACATATATTTATTAGTATTTTTGTACATATTGTTGTTATTAATCTAATAGTTCTTTTTCTTCCCTTTAAATAAATATTTCTTGCACTGTTTGCTCGCTAAATGAAAGATTTACTCATGACCATGGGTTGACTGGAAGAAATCTCTTTCAGAGATAAGTCCACCTTTGCCATAAACCTTAGTATTGTTATGTTTCTGTATATATTTTTATGTGCAATAAATTATATTTACTGGATTTAATACATTTTATGAAATGTGATCCAAATACGGTTATAACGTTTTATATAATAATGTTTTTTAGCATTTAATTAATAATAATTTGAAATACAACACTATCATAATAGTTGGCGCTTTCTGAATCACCGAAGTAGCGCCATGCTGCTTGCAGTTGAATGGGCCGGGCGGCGCGCCCGGGGAAGTACTTTTCTCTCACTTAACACCGACGTGAAATGACGGCACCGTCGTCGTGTTTCGTTCGGTTTGTGAGAGATCAGGTGGCCCATACCTTCCCTTACCTGGCCCATCCCTTCCCTTCCCTCCACGGATCCGGTGGAACACTCCCCCCTCTCTAAAGGCCGGCAACGCACCCGCTAATCCTCTGATGTAGCGGTTGTCTATGGATGGATACCACCAGGTGAATCAACTGTCCGTTTGCCCCCTCTAATAAAAAATAAAAAAACGTGTATTTACTACCGTATCGTAGAAGTAGTACATGTGTGGGCAAAGTAATATTTTTTATAGTTGAAATTCTTTATCAAAGGAGGAATATATTGTATAAAAAAAGAAATTTACGAAAACATAAAATTATAAGAGGAAGCAGTAATTATAAATACGTCTAAAACCATGCGTGTCGTTTAGTATATATTATAAAATTAAATGACTTTAGTCAATATTGGATTCAAGATCAGAGGTAATGTTTTTTGTAACTGTATAAGGTAAATGAATAATAAATTGTTTTTGTCTTATCTCAGAATATAATACTTCTTTAAAACTGTTTTAATCGAGTCGTTTCAATTATTATTAAGGTAATAAAAATATGAAATACGAATGTTACTCGAATTTAAAGACTCAGCTAGTACACAATAAATCTCCTGAATTACATTTTGTTGAGGCTTCAGGGGTAATGAATTTGATATCAAAACAAATGCCCCAATTACAGTGACATTTGCCCCTAGTTTACGAAATCATAAAATATGATAAGCATCAGCCAATGAGATACAGACGGAATCCTATTTATTTGTATTTACGAGTAAATCGAGCCTTGACCTGGGTCGAAGCGAACCGTGTGCCTACTGACAGAGCTCCGTAAATAAATTTACGTAAGTACGACGACGAGAGATTTGTCAATAGAGTATTGGGATTAAATAGACGAATGCACAAGTTAATTCGACGGGCTTGCAATCACTGGGTGCGTCGGTGTGTCAGAGCATCGCGTTCGATGCGGACTGGTATTGCCGGTCGCCGGTAAACAACGTTCGTCGGCAGCTGCGCGCCTGCACCCGACGCGTAATATCCCTCTTACAAAATAAAGGAATCCTTCGCGACGACAATTGTTCGCCTTCTTTACCCTCTTACCCTTACCCGAGAAATACAAACGCACGCCTTCGAACGACTTTACAAAATTTGCATTGCATCGGTTTTTTTTTTCTCTATATTTTTTATGTTCAGAAAAGCAATTTTTGTACGTCGCTCGCGATACGAAACGCGGGAAATTGCACTCGTCCTTCGGTGAACGTAGAGAACAGTGCGAATGGAGTCGCACGGCGTATTGTGCGGAGTACGGGCGAGCGATTCCTTAGCGCTTTATTGCTATTTCTTCTTTCCATTACGCACGTTTGAATTATTGAATATGTTTCTTTTTGCATTACACATGCATGTACCTAATCTCTAACTCGATTGACGGGACTTTTTTAAATTCGGTTTTGTTTGGATATTTAAATGTTATTGTTCTCTTCTTGTCGAAGTAGTCTTTAATAATTTAAAGTATTATTCTGAACTACATTATCACAAGACGACAGTGAGTTTAAGCATTCCCGGTGTTCACGATTTACAGAAAGAGTTTTACTGTAGTCGCAGCTATTTTCCGATGTTGTGAAATTCAATTAGCCAGAGACATCCCGCCCGCTGCGTCTCTGTATACCTACTAGCAAATTATCTTCATTACGCCTAGAGGATAGCAAAATAATTGTTAATTACTTTAAGATACCCGTCTCTTCTAGATAGTAATCTTAAAAATACTGTTAAAAAGCGGGATAGCACGTTGAACTACCGAACAAAGTAACGATAGAATAGACATTTTTATCATTTTCAAGATCTCTTTAACCTTGTTAAGTGTATTAGATACGTCTTAAGAAATACAATTCGAAATTATTAAAAAAGAAAGCAACTTTTAGATTCTTTTTTTACAAATATCTATAGTTTTAATTAAAACCTTAAACCTCACCGTATTTAATTAATTAATGAAATAATTTACATCACATGAATAAATTGGCAAGTAACGAAATAATCATTCTAGTCTATCATTAGAGTCAGTCCACGATGACTTTTGGAAAATTATATTCATTTCACCTTCATGTCATATCAAGGTTTTGATGATTTAAGAAACCAGGTGTTGCATAAATTACCGCTTTCTTGAAAATAATCTGCAGATTTCGTGTGAAGATTTTAAATTAGAGCGACAGTTTAAATTGTTCGTTATATTTTGTTTACTTTAGCGAGTAATTATAACAAATAGGTCAACGTGCAAATCTTGCCTGTGTTAATAACGGTGACGAGGACCTTTGCCGGCATTAGAGATGATTTACGAGTTGTCAGCATATCGTCAGGCCAGCGTTAATGATGCCGGAGAATAGCTCTTTAATTTATTTATTGACTTTTTTGTACTTTGTTAGCGTTACAGAAATTACAGTTACGTTTATGGGTTGACGTTTAAATTATTTTACTAACTACATCATCAGAGTTGTGAGTGTGTGTCAATCGTAAAAATATAAATACTTCTTAAGCAGGCATTATGTGTAAATTATTTATAAGGTTATAAAATTTTAATAATTCCTGGAGGCCATGTAGGTATTCTAAAACTTTTATAAATAAGACTATTATAAAACTTCGACTTTAACCAGTCAGCTGTTGCGACTTTGTTAGGATATATTGTGTGGAAAGAGTCGCTGGGTGAGATGTCGGGCGGGCAGCGCTCGCTGACGGCGCTGTCGCTGATGCTGGCCATCCTGCTGTACAAGCCGGCGCTGCTATACGTGCTGGACGAAGTGTTGTATTCGTTATAAGTATAACATAAAATTTTCATTTTTTTTCATGAATAACATATTTGTCAAAAGGTTAATATAAATATTTATACTTATATAACATACTGAATTTATAAATTGTTTATTTTTAATCGAAAATTTTTCATATATAATATAATAAAGCAATAAATCTCATTATACAATATTCTTGTATATTTAAAATCATTATAGTCGAAGGGAAGCTACAAATCATAATAAATTCGGCAAACTTATTAAGTCAGCGGCCGACAAACAATGGGGCAAGTTATTGGCTATATATCCTCGTTTTATCAAGCAATGCCCTCCTCTCCCCACTCTCCATTTGTGCCAAAAGATAGAGTTCTTGGAAAAAGCTGGAGAGGCAAGAATACACTATAATATGAATAAAATGTAATATAAATGAGAAGTTTTGTGCCCTCTGTAAATAGCCTAATATTGATTAATGTTTGGGGTTTGTTATTATTTTAATAGGTAAAGGAGTGATTATTGAAACCAATTAAACTTACATCGACAGATAGCAAGTAACCGTGCGCGGTAAGTAATCGTATTTACAGTAATCTCAAATAGTCAAAGACTTAAATCTTATTTACACGGTATTACGGTATTAGCGCACCGATCTGTCGTAATCCACTTTACGAAAACACGATTACCTATCGTATAACAATGGACATGAAAATTGATTGTACTCCGTATAAGGTTTGTGAAAAATAATCATTTTCCTTAACTATCTGTAAATTCTGATAAAAAGTTCTGATAAATGAAATAATAAAAAATATACATTGACGTGTTTTGTTGTAAGTTTAAATGAAAAATAAAATAATTCAATATAATAATGACTGCACTGACTGTAACAACCTGTAAGCGTCCACCTGATCGGCAAAGGCATCTTCTCCCCTTAAGGAGATGTGTTGAAGCTTAATCCGTCACACTGCTCCACTCCAGGTTCGTGGATATTTACCCGAGTCGAAATTTAAAGCCAACATTGCTCCCTCAAGTCCGACATAGAACCGATTTAGAGCCCAGTATTCCGAAATAGAACCGATTTAGAGCCCAGTAGTAGTAGTCTAATTTTTATTCCATTTAGGACCCATTTTAGTCTTAAAGTGGAAAAAACGGAAATTTGTAGCATTTTTGGGTGCTAAGTCGGACCTAATTTAACATGGGTTAGGACCGACTTTGAGCCCAGAGGTCTGACATAACCTGTCTGGTCTGTCTGTCCTACTGTAGGCGGCGCTTAATCGGCTCTAAATTTTGACTCGGGTCTGTATCAGAATTTGTTACGAAATATGCAGATTTTATATAATATTTTCATTCACTGCAAAGATCAAGATTAAATTTGAAGACTAATTCAGCATCTTTAATTACGGTATAGAACTCAGCGGTGTCAGCCAGAATTTCAACCCACGACCGCCTAGTATTAATTTACGTGTTCTAAGCACTGGATAATCTTTGCTTAGTAATAATGTTAATTTCAGATTTTAAGTACTTTTTAAAAATTCAATTTTATAACTTATACTTTAATCTATGAATAAAGAAGAAACAGTAATATGATTAAATAAAATAGCATCTTCAAAATTATTAATTAGAGCGTCGCGGAACTATCTTCGCTAACGCTACAATAATTTATTGTGCTTGAAGAATTTGCGCGCGCGCAATCCGTAACGGGTGCCCGCTATTTAATTAATTTATTTAGTAACCAACCGCTGTATATAAAATAAACATATAACACTAAGAGGTAAAGTACGATCGTATAAAATTTTCTTGGATACGGCCCAGAACAAGCCATTCGAGTGAACGAATACGGATCCAATCTAACAAAATAGCGGCAATTACAATCCCAAACTAGACGCCATCGAACGTAATGGCCGGCCTTCGACAACATAAACAAAAGGAGCCTCCATACGATTTTTCCAGTAATAGTCTAAATATCGCTCCATAATGAATCTAAGCGGAGAAAAGTGTGGAACAAACAATAATGGTCGAAGCGAAGTAGGCACGTACGAAATCGTAGAATTAATCAGTTAGTCACACTTGTGCCAAACTAAGGAGTCGATTAGGAGGGTACCTTGAGGATTATTGAGACATCGGCGGCGGCTCGCCAGCTGTGGCCGGCGAAGTTGCCGATATTGCCGTCGCGGACAGGACTGCCCCCAACTTGTTACAACTGCCCAAGAAATTCAAGCTCCACTCAAACTCTACCGTTCGGTCGTTATTATTACAAAAAGTGATAATTTTCTTTGTTATAAATAGCTTTTATAATACATTTCTTTGTATAGTGTATCTATACAATGTATAGGTTATAATCAATATTTATTATATTTATATTTTGCTAAGTACTTAAATAATTTGTTTAAAAGTAAGACACAATCGATTATATTAAAATAAATCTGTATTGCTGATATTAAAGTTCTCATTGTTTAATAATTCCTCTTTTAAAATCCAGCTTGCGTTAAAATGTATAAGAATGCATTAAAATCTATACTTATAACAAAGCTGTAACAGGATCAATTTCTTTTATTTAATTTCTTTCACTCCCTTTATTTATTCTAGGATTTGAAAAAAAAATGTATTTTATTATCGAAATTGAAGCTAAATCTGTGATTTTTTTTTAATTTTTGTTTGCCTTTCTGTTTGTGAAGGCGCGTAACATGACGAAACTATTGATTGAATTTCAATGATTGCTTTGATGTTACCTTGCTGGCACAATTTTATATATACTTTTTAACCCCAAATTCAGTTCAGTTTTAGCAGCGAGGATGAAAGTTAAAATGTGTAATCATGAATGAAGTCGCGGGTATAGCTTGCGTATACTAAAATTGATTTAGTTTATAAAAGTTGAAGATACCATATGAAAAATATAATCAAAATAACAAAATATCGAATTTTTACTATCATCGAATTCCTTTTTCATCCTCTAACCAAACAGTGTACTTGAATCCCGAGCATACTGTTCAAACTACAAACGGACTAACTTATTTTTATAATAATATTAGTATGGATGAAATTTGGGAATGAAAATTAATATTACAAAAGCTTGTTAATAATAACTAAATAATTACATCCAAAAACCCGCATAAACTCCAGCTCCGTATACAATATCCATAACAGAAATGCACGTTATAACCTAATTAATTCTCCTCAACATTAGAATAGATTACTGAATTAGATGCATATTAATTATAGTGTTGGAATATGTTTATTATTAGTTAACCAATCTCATTATTAAATTCATACGTTTGAGAGACATTCATAAAAAGAACATTCAATAAAAAGAATACCACCTTATCAAACAGTAATATTTTCAGAATTTATCACATGCATAATTTATTATCTAGAGTTAAATATATAGCGTTAATAGATAAAGCGTATTATTCGGTGCAGGATTATAAAGATGTGTGGACTTAGTGGCGCTGTATTTCATGCAAGATATTACTAATTTTGTATTACAACACAGTTTATATATTATTTTCAAAAGAGTAACTGTGGAGTTTCTTGCCGATTCTTCTCTGCAAAATCTACATTCTGAATCGATGGTAGCTTTACTATTACAAAATAATAATCACTATAGTGTTGATTTGTAAAATGACGATTGTCGATTCGAAGGTGCTTGTAGGGCCTATTTAAATAAAGTTGTTTTTGATTTTGATTTTGATTTTGATTTTGATTGATTGATTGATTATTATTTTTTATTTTTTTTTGTGAAATAATACAATATTTTAATATAGTTAAGTACGAGTACAACAAAAGTTTATCAGCAAAAAATATCTTGCGTCAGAGCGGCCGGAATTTTAAGAGGATAATTTAATTTGCGCGAGTATACAATTTTAATTGATTGTTCGTTATACGTCTCGATACGACATTATTTAGTTATAAGCCGAATCGAGCTCTGCATACTAGCCGAGCGGGGCACTTCTCGTATCGGTAAATTTTATTTCAATTCGTGCGTGCCGTCGCCGAGGGTCGTTCCCAAGTTTATGATGACCATTATACTTGTATTCGTGTAATAAATTTTAAATTGACTTAGGAAACAGTCATGATACTTTAGAGTTATTTTCATTGTCTGTTCCGTTTAATGTTATGTAAAATTTGAAGGTCCCTATTACGGTACGTAAAATTTATGAATTATGTGAACTATTTTATCTATGAAAGTTTTTCCTCCGAAATTTAATAAGTTATTTATAATACATATATTTTATCCTTATTTACGAGTATTTACGTACCGCTATCGTTTTAGCAAATTTGCTGTTTTTATGTTTAATTATTTACGTTTAATTCTTAACAGCTTCTTTCTAAATTAATTAAGTGTTGATAATTATGCGACGCGATGGCGCAGTGGTCACAGCAACTGATTCGTCGCGGGTTCGATCCTCGTATGTGATACATATTTGGCCATACGGATGTTCGTCGTGGTCTGGCCCGGTCAGCCGTTGAGTGATGATGAGATGCTATGTTACATCTAACTGCTGAGTAAAAGATTATTATACTATACATGTGAAGGGTTGGACCTTAATCCACCACTCTTCTACAATACGAGAAGGTGCATATTTTTCCAAGCAGGAATAACGATCGTTGTCATGTATTCTTGATAACAACTGGGAACCGGGAAACCTGTACTAGCTCTGTGTAATATGGTGCGGAGATCTACAAGGAAAACTACACCAAAAATAATTACTAGTATAATTATATACTTAATCTACCACGCTTCTACAATACGAGAAGGTGCATATTTTTCCAAGCAGGAATAACGATCGTTGTCATGTATTCTTGATAACAACTGGGAACCGGGAAACCTGTACTAGCTCTGTGTAATATGGTGCGGAAATCTACAAGGAAAACTACACCAAAAATAATTACTAGTATAATTATATACGAGTATATCCTCTCCCAATGAAAATCGAATACACGACCATCGCCGTTAAAGAAACTTCGTCATCACTGCACCAAAACAATAGTATCAGATTGTAATATTAGTATGGATTAATTAATTAGAGTAGATTGAAAACCACTTAGGTTAAATTATTTATATCTATATTAATTTCACAAAACTGGAGCGTTTGTTTGTGATTTATCGGTTCAAATAATAATTTATTATTATTATTTAAAAGCCTTTTTTATTTGTTAATTAAGGTTATAATAATAATACTTATTTAGAATAACATTTATTTTAAATATTTGAAACAAATATCTTCAATAAAATAAGTCACAACAATTCAAACAATAGAAAGCACAGGATATAACACTAAACCTGTCTAGGCATTTGAAAATAAAATAAAGTCCAGTGTATGGTCCGAACGTGTACATGTCGCATCGTTTAAAGGCTTTTGTTAAGCCAAGACCTCAACTACGTTCGTCCATTTCACATGATATACCGTCAAGTGAATACATCGGATATATGCTCGGATGCCAGAACCGGCTGTCAATCACAGAACGCTGATTGGATTTCGATATAACACCAATGCTGACGTCACGCGCCATCCAACCCTCAGCGACATATACAAACTCACACAAACTTTATTTGAGTCATCACTCGCAAATGGAATTGCAATAAATACTTTATCGACTTTTATAGTCTTAGTTACGGCTATGGCCAATCATAAAGTGATCTCAAACGAGATCCTAAAAAAACATTTTTGCGGAAATTGCGCAGGTAGGCTGTATTATTATTTTTTGGTTCGAATTTATGATTTAACCTAATGGATTTGATGTGTTCAATTTTTTCAGGTACAATATTTTGTTGTATAAGCAACAAAAAGTTACTTGAAAAGTCCATTGAAAATATTTATCTGCTTATACTTTTGTACTTCTAAATAGAAATTTTGTAATGTGTAAGTTCAATATTTATAAAAAAAAAAATACTTACGAGTATATTGTTGATTTGTATGACTTTTAATTTTGGTAATCAATTGAATTGAATTTTAGTTCAGAAACATTTAGAAATAATTTTTTTAATTCGAAGAAATATTGCATTTTAAATCTTTTATCGTCGATTAATTTGTAAAGCAAACATGCATGCTAAGTATCTCCGAAAGTTCATCATATTCCCGGCGCACGGCCCTGCACTATCATGCACTCTATCAATGACGTGCTCCCGCTACTAAGTACTTTACGAGCGTACTGCTTAGTGCTAATATATTGATCAGCTCGTTTGCAGATAATGCCGCCTCGATAAGAATTACTTATCATCTGAGGATTTCTTTCTTATTAAGAATAAATTAAAGACAAATTATTTGAAGACTTTCAAGGAAAACTCAGCTTTTATAAAATGTTTCCGACGCGTAATCACTATTTTCGTTGAACAATAGAAATGAGGAACTTTTGTGGTGACTTTTTAATGTTTGTGATTTAATCTGTAATAAAGTATCGGAATAAAAAATGGCAGGTTTTATTTTATTTATTTATATATCAGGGTGATATTTTTTGAACCATAAACATAACTATAATCACAACAAACAATATAAAACTATAACAAAAATATATAATAATAATCAAAAGGCCAGATAGCGTGTCTGGTATATTTCACAAAACTTTACCGTAATATTTTTTCACTACTTTTTACTTATATATTTTAAATTGAATAAACAAATAAGATTAAAACCTGAGAAAGGGAATAAAATGTAAAGAAATAAAAATGAAAGCGGAGTAGATTTTCGCAAGTCCAGACTTGGTTACAATTACACTTATATTTTATTTATTTATCGCACGGCAACGGGGCTGCGTCCGTATAAAGGAATTGATTTTTGCATAATTTAGTAGCGAGAACACCTCCTTGGGATCTCTGTGTTGTAATAAAAACAAAACATTCGTTTGTATTTTACTACTTTCCCCTGAATAAATGAATGCATATTTCCTTTTTTTCCTACTTACGTAATCAAGAACTAAATAACTTTTCTAATTTGCGCCTCGTCTGATTTTCGTCGTGAAATAATGAACAGTTGATTTCCTTTGACAGTCTATGTCTAATATTTTATTCAAAAGAAGGTTTCGTTAACATAATAATTAAATGCGCTTTATGAATATCAAGTTTCAACCGACGCCTCGTAAATAACCTAACTTTTCCTACTATTCAGCTCGATACACATTGCGCATATTAATTACTTACTTTTCAGTACAGAAACAAAGTAGCTTAATTAAATTTTAACTGAGTACAAGGGCCGGGCTAAAAATTATACCTTAAAATATACATCAGAATAATTACATCTAAAACACCGATATCTTTAATAGAAGTGTCGATCACACTGTTTTTATGCAATAAAAAAAAACTAAAAAAAAAAACGAAACCATCATCAACGTAGTCTTAGTAAAATACGCATTATTAGGGTTAATTAAAAAAAATACTCGTCTCGCTCAAATTTAAATGGTACCAGATAACAAGCACCAGCTTTCGAATATAAAAATAATCATCAAAATCGGTACACCTAGTAAGTAGTTATGAGGAACATAAAAAAATACAGTGGAATTGATAATCTCCTTCTTTTTTGAAGTCGGTTTAAAAATAATACAAATTGATGTTTAAAATGTAATTTTAATCAGTGACCTACATTACATTATATAAGTTTGATTTTCTAGTAGACAAATAGCTGTAGGTAATTAACAGTTGCTATAAATTAGAGTGTCGGTCGGTGTCCAGGCTCATTGTGGATGCGCGGCACGATGGTCCAAGGATGCGTCCAAACATTGTCGCTGCACCGCAACTCCAGCTGTGTTCGCTAGTTAGTGCCTACACGACATATACATGTTGAAATATCGTTGCCAAAGCTGCGTAGGTGGTCAACATTTCTTCGACAAACACGTTTTCACGTAACGGAGTTTTATAAAACTTTATTGTAATTTTTATTTCCAATTAATCTAAAAAATATTTATTTTAAAACCAATAATAGATAAATTTGCAGCAGAAACTTGATGTCTATAACTATCCGATTTTTTTTTTAAAACAAAAGTTGTCATTTCACGATTCAAGAGTTTGTAACAACCAGGAAACAGCGTTGTGTTAACAAAGCGAACAACATTAAACGAGTTAGTCCAACACTCGTAAGCACCTAATTTCAAAACAGCAGCAAGGAAGGCACTCTGATACATGTCAACTCGCTTCGTCTACGAGCTCCAGGTAATCGCTCGCTCACGTATCTGATGGAGTTTCCAAGCTTCTAAACTAGTTGGGCTGTTGTCGGAAACTTTAGACGTTCGGTGCAAGGTGCATGTACGGACTTGTTCCGATAAGGAGTCGGATTCGGTTCTAAATCCACACGCACTTAAATCTGTACTGTTGAGACTAAACTTATAGGTAAAATTATTAAAAGTTTAATTACTTTGTTTTGCGTGTTAAATTTGTAGATTTATTCGAAGTAAAAATGATAGTATTTTATCTACGATACAATATCAACAATCTTAAGAAAAGTTTTACGGATAGTTACGGTACAAATCATGTCCGCGTGGAATGGTTGAAAGAATGCTAACAGCATTTCCCCCTTTAAATCGCAATTGGAGTGGAGGCGATGTTACACGTAGTTAAATCTTTTAGGAATTTTTTTAATATTGCTCTTTCAAAGAACAAGTGTAAACTATTATCATTACATTCAAGTTCTTTTTTTTTTTTTTTTATAATTTGATAGGCTTGCGTTTGACCACTATTTCACCTGGTGTTAAGTGAGAATGCGGTCTAGGATGGAGCACGCTTACCTAGTAATAGCCTATTCACTCGCGACTTGAAGATGCTCAGATTGTAGCTTTCGGGGAACACAGACGCTGGTAGAGAGTTCCATTCTTTGGCCGTACGCATCAAGAATGTACTAGCGAAACGCTTAGTGCGTATAGCAGGGATGTCAACCGTATAAGGGTGACGTAACGCAGAGCGTCTGGTTGTACGAAGATGGAAGGGGCAGGGGGGAATCAGGTCGTGGAGTTCCTGTGCACACTCTCCGAAGTGTATCCGATAAAAAAGCGACAGACAGGCCACCTTGCGCCGATGATCCAAGCTTTGTAGCTTAGCAGCGACCAGTGAATCATCACCGATAAGCCTCTTGGCTCGCCTCTCGATTGACTCGAGAAGCTCCAGCTGGTACTTGGCTGAGCCATCCCAGAGATGAGAACAGTACTCCATGCACGAGCGAACTTGAGCTTGGTATAGCTTTAAAAGCTGTTCCGGAGTGAAGTACTGTCTCACCTTCGAGAGGACACCGAGTTTTTTAGCAGCTGTTTGGGCCTTTTCTTCTATATATGAGCCAAAATTGAGGGTAGATGTAATAGTAATGCCAAGAAGCTCCAGATGGTCGGCTATGGGCACGGGTACACCCCGGAAAGAGGGAGTCAGGTGGAAAGGACTCCGTTTTGCTGAGAAGAGACACGCCTGGGTCTTTGTGGCGTTGAACTTGACCAGGTTAGCGTCACCCCAGTCAGAGACAGCTTTAAGGGACAAGTTCAGACGCTGGATCATGGCTTCCCTCAGCGACTGGATCTCAGACCCGCCCGCTCGTGCGTTGGACACGTAACGTTCAACAACGGTGCTGTCGTCCGCATACCCAAAGATCCCAGGTTTGAGCAGGTCATTGATATGCAGCAAGAATAGCGTTGCCGAGAGTACAGACCCCTGAGGGACCCCGGCATTGATCGCCAATTGATCAGATTCGCAGCCGTCTATGACTACGCGGATCGATCGATCCCTCAGGAAGTCAGATATCCAAACACAAAGCGAGGTGGGTAGGCCGAATGAAGGAAGTTTGCTAATAAGTCCGTCATGCCAGACCCTGTCAAATGCCTTCGAGATATCGAGCGAGACCGCAATGGCTTCCCCGTGTCTCTCGATAGCTTCACTCCATATGTGAGTGGCATACGCTAGAAGATCACCCGTGGACCGATTGCGCCGAAAACCGAATTGACGGTCGCTAAGAAGGTCGTGCTCCTCTAGGTATGCCAGGAGCCGGTTGTTCAGTATACGTTCCATACTCTTGCAGAGTATGGAGGTTACGGAAATGGGTCTATAGTTGACAGGGTCTGCTCGACTGCCCTTTTTGGGCACAGGCTGCACGTTAGCTAGCTTCCAGGCTTTCGGCACATGCCCTGTCGCTAGAGAGAGACGAAACAGGCGTGTCAGGACTGGAGACAACTCAGGTGCACAAGTTTTCAGTACTATGGCTGGGATTCCGTCAGGACCACTAGCTTTGTTCACGTCTAGATTGCGCAGGGTTTTAAGGACCTCTTTTTGACGAATTCGGACTTCAGACATAGAAGTCTCGCATCGAGACGAAGAGGTTGGAGGTGTGGCGCTGCCTGTATCTAGACGTGAGGACTCCGCAAAGAGATTCGCAAACAAGTTTGCCTTTTCCTCAGCGGTGTGGGCTAGTGATCCATCGGGTTTTAGCAGTGGAGGTAGTGAGGGGCGACAGAAGTTCGATTCGACCGACTTAGCAAGGGACCAAAAGGCTTTACTGCCAGGTGGGTATGACGCAAGTCTAGTCCCAATTCTGCCAATATGATCAAATCGAGCCTTCCGTAGAGCTTTCTTGCAAGACTTGGCGGCTTTGTTATAGGCTTTCTTCTTCTGACCCACGTCTATTGTCTTGAGATTACGAGCATCGACCCAGGCTAGGTAAGCAATGTTCTTTTTTGCTTCAGCAAGAGAACATTCGGTATTAAACCAGGGTCGAGCTGCCACGGAGACTGATGCGTCAGTGAATGGAATGTAGTACTCCATCCCCTGACGCAGCACATCAGCCACAGCATTCGCACAAGATGAGGGATCATCAGAGGAGAAGCAAATCTGCCGCCACGGGTACGATGCAAAGAAAGAACGCATCTCATCCCAGTCTGCTGACTTGTATCGCCATATTCGCCGGGTACCTTTGGGGCAGGGAACGGGCGGTGTGTGGACAGATACAGACTTCACCAGACAATGGTCGGAGCTGCCTAAAGGCGATGAGACCGATACCGAATAGCGGTCTGGATCTGTTGTCAGCAGAAGGTCCAAACAGTTGGCAGTATGCGAGTCAACATCGGGTACCCTAGTTGCTTCCCGGACCAGCTGGGTGAGATTAAGCGCTGAGGCAAGTTTGCGAATCTCTTTACCAGCGTGGTCAGTGTGCTGGTATGGGAATAGCCACTCTTGGTGGTGGGCATTAAAGTCCCCCAGCATTACCAATTGAGCAGTAGGATACCGATGCTGAGCCGCATCAGCCGCCTCACTAAGGTGTTGCATAAGCCTGGTTGTCTCCAGATCCCCGCTGTGTGAACGGTATACACAGACATAAAGAATTTTCTCCATTCCTGTGTCCACCAAAACCCACAGGTTGGAGAAGCTGGGGTCTTCAAGATTACGGAGACGCCGGCAGCATATGTCGTCGCGGGTATATAAGCAAACGCCTGCGCGTGGTTTAAAATTATGCTCTAAGGTATAACCCGGGTAACACAAGTATGCTGTGTCAGACGGACTGCCTATCTGCGTCTCCGAGAGGAACAATAGGGCCGGCTTCTCAGTCTCGAGATGGTGGTGTACTGCGACGAGATTGGAGTGCAAACCTCGGATGTTGCAGAGGTGCACTGAGAGTGAGAGGGAGTGCAACCGCTGTGCTGCGTTTTTTTTGTTCCTCTTAGTCATAAACTTAAATTGACGAGTGAAGGAAGGCGAGAAGAAGGCAGTGAAACGAGGCTCCACGCTACTAACCCCTAGACTCTCTCACCGTCTTGCTGCGCTAGAGAGGGGATTGGGTTGGAGACTGCGGGGACGCCCGAGCCCCCCCGGAGATGTCCACCGGGCCCTCTCGTCCGGTCGCCAACCGGCACGATGGCGCATCCCGGGATTTTTCGACAGTTGGCGGGGCAGCCTTTCGTGTGTGGCTGGCACATTAATTGGGCCCCCAACTACCTGCGGTCGGCCAGCGGTGCACCGTGCCTCGGATCCCGCTACCCTCCAAAACCAATCACCACAGCGCAGCGGTGCCAGTGCAAGTCAGACTGGTCAATTCGCGCGGAGCAACTATTTCGACCCAACTACTCAATCGGCTACACCGATCAACGTACCGAAACACGACAGTCGCTTGACGGTACGACTTTGTTCGGTGGGTGGTCACAAGCCGTCGGTCATAGCCTACCACCAGTATGTCACCTGGTTAGCACCACCCGGGGACCACGTGTAGGGATTCACAACGGGGTTTACACCTACGGACGAGGGTGACTCAGTCCCCAAAAGTCCCCTCTCTTTCTTTTTCATCGTCTATTTTTCTTTTAAAAGTTTAAAAAAAGATAACTATAAGTTAACGCCGAAAGACAATTTATTGATATGATGGTATCACGTGTGGGTGACAAAGCGTTATTGTTAACTATGACATTGAAGAAAACTTCGGCACTTTAAATGGCGATCACGACATGGCACATACCGAGTGGCGGGGAGGAAGGAGAATCGCGTGTCGGCGGCTTTGAACATCATGAACGATGCCGAAGCTATGAGACTTATGAGGATTACACGAAAATGCGTATTCGATGACATTTTTCGGGACCGCAGAAAAAGATGAAATATAAGGAATTGTAGACGTGACTTGAATATTGAGTAAGGCGCCACCTATTACCGGTCTGTGTGCGTTCTTTTCGCGGTCGGATGGACGAGCGTCGATGAAACCGAGCGTGACATTCCATTCCTGATATAAAATGTAAGTATGAAAAAGCTTTGTTAAACGCGACTTCGCTTGGCTTCGCTGAAGTGGCGAAGTTTCAAGTGGAAAACTTTACATGAAAATATCTTTGCAAAAAAAATATATGATTAAACAAGATATTCGTTCCGATTCCCGGATCAGATGTTGTTTGTTTTTTAAAAGAATAAGAGAAGTTGCATGTTTTTTAATTTTATGTTTTTTTTTAAGTTTAATGAAAATTTTTAAGATTAAAAAAAAATTAACAATTGTATTTTCATGTAAAAAAGTGTTTTTTTTTTAAATCTAAATTCAAACGGTAGTGACGTCATTGTATCACTTTAGTAACGCCACCGCTTGGTCAAATAATAAAACACGCATGTTTACGTAGTCTAATGTCAAAATCGAAAAAATTGACATTGCATAATACAAGTTATATTTGTTTAATTTAGTAAAATTCGGTTATTCAATCATGCTATAAATATATTCTAGATTTTATTATTGTATTTTAATACAAAAGTCATGACTTACCGGCTCATTTTAACACGACTTGTTTCTACTATATTGTAACATAGATTTTCAGAAATATATTTAGAAAACATCAAAATCAACTTTCAGCAAATTTGGAGAAGTTTTTTTTCGTAAAGCCGACATCAATTGTATTAAAAGTTTTAGCGAGATTATTTTATATTAATTTTAAAATAATTTTTTTTCTCGTATTACTTGAAAACGCTTATTTTTTAAGGTTCGTTTGATTATTTAGTTATAATCAAGGAATTTATATCATAAACTGCAACGCTCACTTAATAAAATTGTATATTCAAATATAAATAACACAAGGTTGACATTTGTTTCCAACATGTAAAGTGAAAAAATCGTTCCGAGCATTTCGTTGACTACTGGTATTTTGTCTCTTTCTTACGACTTGAATCCATGGTAGAAAGAGATGCAACCCCTCTCTTAGGAACGTTTTTCGAGTGCACGTGCGCATTCCAGTTTGTATATAAATTCCTTAGTTATGATACATTGTAATCTAAATATAGGTAATACAAAAATAGGGATGGCTATTCTTCACAAAAACATCGATTTTTAAATCGATTCAAATCGCAACATGATAAATTAATTCTTTAAAAAAAAAACGAGGTCTAAAAGGTCGATCTAAAAAAAAAAGAAAATTTCAAAGTTGTACTGATAAATATAAATTTATATGAAAAACAAGATAGGCATTGTGCCTTTCTTTTTTAAAATAAACGATTAATTAATAACGTAAAAAAAAAGAATAATGTCCTTATTTTATGTCAAATATATATTTCATAATGCCAACAAGTGTTTAGAATAATTAAATAGAAATTGGTGCTGTTTTTAATTGTAAAAAATGCTTTTAGCATTAAGCTTGCCTTTTGTATACATACATGTGTACGGTGTACGTTCAACTAAGGGGGCGTTCAAGTATTTCGTAACGCAGTTTCGGTCTTGTAAAACGTTACGATGCATTATAAGGGTGAGAAGGGGGTTCATACAACGCGTTATGCAACATTTTTTTGATCCGAAAAATGTATGTAATGACAGGGCCAAGTAAGGAAAACGGCATAAATTAATCTAAGATTAGTAGTAAAAGCTTATTGGGAAAAATTTGAGCCCATTTTAACATATTTTAAACTTAAGCAAATGTTTTTTACATTACGTGTGATTGTTTATTAAACAACAATATGAATAAATAAAATAAACAATATACGCATATAATGCCAGTTAGAAATCTCGTTTTATTTATTATTACCACAAATGTGATAAAAGCAATCACAAAAGTATTTAAGCGACTTTCCGGTACTTTGAGCAGGTTTTTAGTTAAAAATGGTAACTTGAGTGTTACGTAACGTTTAGGGAGGGGAAGGGGTTACATAAAAACATAACGGCGCGTTACATGAGGGGGGAGAGACGGACATAAATCTTCAAAAATTGCGTTACCTACTTGAACGTCCCCAGAATTTATTTTTTATCATTTCGTTCATATGTATTTATATATTAATCTTTCATTTACATATAAAATTATGGTAAAAAAATGTAACTTCTCTATTTAACTTAAATTTGTATTAGCTTAGAATTATCAGTTAAGGATTTGGATTAAATTGATATTTTTAGTTATCTCAAATCAATTAGCTATATCTGTAAAAAAACGATGAATTCATAAAAAACGTTTAAAACATTAAATGTCAATGAAAATAAACAAAATTTATGTAGGCGTATTTTAAAAGCTATTTCAATTTCAATTCAATCAAAAATTGAATGTCCGAATCGTGTTGAGATTGACTATTGACTTGATTTATTGTGGATAAGGTGATACATTTACGCATAATCGTATTATTATTTTACGTGGGAAATCCTACAAAATAAGGTAAATATTTCGTTACCCTAGTTATATTTACATTTAACATGTTGCGTTAAAAAAAAAAACTGTCGCCAAATATTTTAAATATTCCTGTTATATGAAGCGTTCTTACAAGAAGCCCGGAGAGCTTATTATTGGTAAGCTTTATACCAAAACCCAACTTTCTGAAATTTTTTTTCAAAGTTTGGTCTTTATTACGTCTATAATACCCGCAGTGGAACAACGTGGTGGATTCAGCTCAAACCCTGCTTCTATATGGAGAAGAGGTGGCTGGAGAGTGGAGGTGGTGGAATGGCTCAGCAGTGGGTTGTTTACAGGCTGATACAGTACATTACATCTATAATTACTGCACTAAAGCTTATTAAATGTAACTTTGACGATTTAAATAAAGCACCTTGGGCTTGAATGTTACAACATGAAATTATAGCCAACAAATTAAGTAGATACATCTCATTTCAATAGTTTGTAATGTCGATCATTTATGTTAGCATAAAGTTGTCAGTAATTATAATTACTTCCTTAAAATATTTTATAACTGTTCCGAGAACACTTTATTAGGTTTGTTTAAGTTTCAACGAATCGCCCGTTGTACTTCGTCCCTAGAGATTATTCAATTTAATAATTAAATTCGAGTAAGTGCAATGGCCAAAGGACGCAAGTTGAATTTAGAATGGGAAACAGTGATTTCATTTGGAGCTTACTATCTTAATTTTGTACGTGATCTTAAATTTTATTAATAGTTTATTAAATTTGTAATGTTTTATTAAGACATAAAATTTTATCATTTTATTTGAAGTAAAAAGAAAAATATTCATCAAGTGTTCTAAAGTATCTACGGGACAGAACCAATTGGTCTTATCCAATAAAACCAATAATCAAAATTCGAGTTTCTTGGAAAGATAGGATCAGTAAAACGCGCTGCTATAAGTTTCCCTAAAAACATTAAGAACCTATTCTGAATTCGGACCCTCGTTACAATCACCCTTGAATTATTTACCAGGCATGTTGTAAGTGGGTCGAGCAAATTGTGCATAATTAATTGAAGTAATTGGATACAGGATTTTAAGGCTTCCGGTGTAAATTGAAAATTTGCGATGATTTTTTTTTATATTGTCAAATCATCAATTCAAAAGTTAAATCGTACAGGATGTTTAAGCTACTATTAGATAGTGAATCAAGAATGAGGGAGGCAAAAATAAAATCAGTACAAATATTAGAATTCAGCGCACGTGCCGTATCGGAGGTTTTGGTGGAGGATGCGGCGTCGGCTACCGCAGTGCGCTCGTTCGTCCGACCGGGAGATAGCCACTATTCGTACCTGTTTTAAGACAATTACCGCTACGTAAACGGAAAATTGTTCGAGAGCTCTTCGAAACGTGTTTTCTAATCTTTGGTGAGCCGGATTGAGGAGAAAAGAAACGGAATTTACTTTTAGAATTCCCATACTAAAAATAAGCGGAGCTTTACTAAAAGCACGACTTTTTTCTAACTTTGTATATAAAAAAATTAACTTTAACTACCAGAATACAGAAAATAAAAATTAACAAAGATAATAACACACAAAATCACAAACTGTATGCAAAAGAATGAAAGTATTGTAGGTATGAGTGTCACGTACAGTTTAATATCCAACACAATATTTTCACAAAGTTTCGTTTTCCGAGCAACATGCGCCATCTGAAACAAAATGAGTCTTCTCTAACGAGTGTTTTGCGTTTGTTGAAATTTTGGAAAATAGTACGAAACGAATATTTTTCTAAACATATAAAACACAACATTGCATTTCACCGAAACTGAACTAGCTGACACGACTTGATATTGGTAGACTTGTTACGTATCATGTTGACGTTTCGTCTAGAAAGTTAGTTGGTACTAAATACTTAACATGATGCAGCTTTGTTACTGCGTGGAACACCCATGCTTCGTTAGAGCTTTTTCGAGTACCAGTAAACCTACGGACATGGTATTTAGGCAGTCTAAGATTAAAATATTAATTTGACAGCCAATTTTCATCTTGTAAAAATTTTTGATCGTTTTCCTATTACGACGTTACGGTTGCTTTTATAGGTATAATAAAGATCAAAATTATTTATTACAAAAGTATGTATAATTATAGCTCCATAAAATATATGACACGTAAGTACTTAAGAAACCAATGTAAGGGCTATTACCAATAAATTCTGCTGTGTGCTACCCCTCATCTCCAGTTCCTCCACACCCGACTGACGTTAATCAGCTTCCTACTGGTCTAGATTATATAAGTCCGTCTAGATAGTCTTGTTTCTTTTGTTTCTCCGCCACTCGGGTCAGCGGGAATACAATCGCTTTTACTTACAACAGTTCATGGCTGTTATTAGATTTACTAGAAAACTTATCTTGGGAATGTTGCTTGGAAATATTAGTTGATATTAAATGTTCTCTGTCACGTTACTGAGTAAATTCGTTTAGATTATCCACGGTCTAGCTTATTAAAAAATTACGTAGGTCTTTTACACGTTTAATTACTTTGTATATTGCAACTATTTATACAATAATGTTTGTATTTTAATTAAAGGAATTTCTACGACGCACAACATAAACATTTTGTGTCGATTTACAAAGTACTGTATTTTTTGGAAGATGTAAGATTTTTTGCGCAATAGTTAAAAAAATACGTAAATAATAAAAGTTTAGATACTAGTTTTTTTATAAGTGACATATATTGTTTGAAAATATCATTCTTTTTTTCGAAAATTATAAAATACGAGAGTCGGTAGATGTGTGGTATCATATTATATTCTCAACGGATCCGACTAGCGCGTAATAATTATGCAAGCTTTGTGTATTTTTTGTTTTATCGAATACGTAAACAAAGTTAAGCTAATTTTAAATAGTTGCATAAAATATTAACTCAATTTTGTAGCCGGATGTCTCTGGAGAGACCTGTTTTTAAACAGCGCGTAACATAAATTTTACAGCTCGTTTAAGTTTAGCTCGGTACTTCATTGCTCCCGTTACCAGCTTTAAGTTCCTACTTGTCAGGTTAATTTCTAGTTATTAAATTAGTAGAGTATATGCATAATTCATTTTAGACCATTGTCAATAATGACATAAAAACAAATTATAAAAGTAATTTTTCATATTTGTAAAACGACAATATAGATAATAACTCTTCTTCGATAATAATGAAAATATTGTACTTACACGACTACATTAAAATATAAATGTACTTAAAGTCGTTTTATTAATTAATTGAAATTAAAGTATTACTTTAAGTTCATTACAATTTTAAATGAGATTAGTTTCAACTTCGTAAACAGAGTGCTCCTTTTACAAACAAGGCCCGTTCATTCGTTAAAATAATGTAAAAAAGGTTAAAAAGTATGCTAATAACTTAATTTAGGACGCTACTAAGACGTTAAAGGAATTTAAAGTATAAATAAATATTACACACGAACTGAACTAAAGTGTAACAGCTTAACACACATCTTTCTAAAGTAAATAAAAAGACAGTAAATTAAGTATGGATTAGCAAATATTCGCAAATATATATATATATTTGTAGAAAAAATTAATACTTGAAATCTCAGTAGATTTGAACCCGTCTCCGTCAGTTGTCGGTAAATGCTATCTATCCACCGTGACATCACAAAATAATTATTTTCTAATTACAACAACCGCTGTATCACCACTATGGTGACCTTTGTGACCCGTCAAGGACGTCTCAATAAAGTTAATCAACTAAGGTATGATAGCATGAGATATCTGTGATAACGATCCGGTTCGATGGACGGTAAGTGTTCTTAGGTAGAATTGAGTAATAGGACTCCTAAAAAATTATATCGAAAATATTTAAGAAGAATTTTATGTTTTGTAAATAAGCATAGTCGGTTAATAACATGAAATTTCATTTAGTGGGAATAAATAGTAATATTGATCAATATATAAATACTTAAAAATAATATAAATAGAGGTTCGGATTTAATATACTAGAACAGTTTTCAGCGCATTTATTTTTGTTCGTCATAAAAGTGACTCAGGGTTATATTTAATTCTATTATTATATATTTTTTTGTTTCAATTTGTAAACTTTCAATGTTTACAATTAATAAAATATTTCTACGACATTTAAGTAAAAAAATATCCTGAACATTACAACATTAATTTAACAACTTTAACGCTTTGTACAAATCCTTAGAATAACGATATCTCTTTCTATATTGTAATAACTTGTATTTTCATAAAAATATAATGGTTTACATAAACCCAACGGTACAATTCCGTATCATGTATGGAGAACGTCTTGACATTCCGGTCACGTTTAATATTTCTTATTTCCTTCCTCTCATTTGTCCCCGAGTCGGAGTGGCATCAGCCTGTTTCAGTATTTTTTGTTCCAATTTAGCAGGGAACTACGCCTTAATTTTATGTTCATATTCAATTCGCGATCAAATGTTGATAACGGCTTATATTGTTTTCTTTTCAAAAAATCACATATAGTATATATATACATATTTCAAAATTGTAGTTTGTTCAATGATTAATTATTGTTAAATCACTTGTTATACACATATAGTTTAAATGTAATTTACAAATGCCAAAAATATATTAAATGGGCCATTTATCCGAATAGGATACTATTAATTTACACACACATACACAAATATGTACGCTGTTTAAGATATATGTGATCATATTGATTAAAGTAATATATGTGTAGAAATTGATATATGTCTATGCAATATCCTTTATTCATCCGTGTCGGTTTCAGGTATCTTCTCATCTATATTAAAGCTATTGCATTAATAATTCTGTAAAGTCGCAAGATTCGTTGAAGCTAAGTTTAGTTCGAGAATAACACAATGACGATTCATGAATAGCAAACGTCTGAACTGTCTGTAGAATACCCTTTAGGCATAATGCACTCAATGAGTTACGGTTGGATACAAGTGATCTATTAGAACTCTCTCAGCCTAGTTGCAACATTATTTGCTGGGTTTATTGTGGCTGAAATATTAATCTTTACAGGTTTAACCAATGAATAATTGTTTCTATATAGTCATTCGTTTTGTATACCTATGTTAAGAGAACATTAATGGATTGGACGTTAGTGAGACCGATAATAGCACCAAATTGTATATAATCACTGATTCTATATCAGTAGTGTTAGTATTGATTGACCTAAATAGTTCATTTTTAATTCAAACTAAAAGCAGGCTTGTTGATTACATGTATATAAAATCATAATTGTTTTCAAATCGTGGAATTAGTGAATAATTAACATATTAGAGCTTTTAACATGTTAGTGCTAGCCAAGAAATGTAATCCCGGACCATTGTTTCGATCCCGGGATTTCAGGACTAACAGATTTCGATCTGGAGCTCATTGAACTAGTGCCGGTGTTGAAAACAAAATTGTGAAACGTAATATTATAAATTATATACAGAAAATATTAAAATTATCTTAGTATAATTTTTAATTTAATAATTAGATCCTCAGTCACCACTTAATAAGCCCCTTTCTAGAGTAATGTAGGTATCAGATAACATCAATATTTTTTTTGTTACAAAATAAATACGGATAATATTTTTACACAATTGGTGGAAAATATGATTATTTGTCTATGTGTGTCTCCTTGAGCCCTTTAATGTCTAATCATAAAAAAAAAATGTAAATTTCGGGGAGTTTGTAAAAAAAACTATTGCAAAATGATGAAAATAATAATTACTTAAGTACCTATATGTATTTAATGATAAAATTGAAATAAAAACCAAATTTTTACTTTGCCTGTCTTTCGTGTAATTCGTATGTATTACATTCCGAGTAAATGGGTCGCAATCGTAATACTCGCGATGCATGTACCTTTATTAATAATTTTGTATCAATCCCGAAAATCCCAGGATCGTGAGTTTAAAATCACGAGATTTCGGGATCAAGAAATCTTCCGGCCTCCCTGGATCACAGGATCAGGATTCGGGTTTATGTTCTCAAGTGCTAACGCACTGACCATCTTAAGAATTATTTTGAAATTGATTAAAAAACAAATTTGATGAAAATTCAAAGTATAATATATAGTAATATAATAGATAAATATACCTACCATAATAATGTTTTACGATTTATGAAGTAAAAGTAAACATTTAAGCAGATATTTACGGATATATATATTTATAATATTTGTGAAATATTCTCCACTGCGAAGCAAACAGAGCGTATAATGTGTTACATGTATCTCTAAAAAACGAATCAAAATCGCATACCTACCTTACTTGCATAATAAAATTGAATTGGAGCATTATTTCCACTTTGATTTAGGGATTTAATCTACATTTACGATATGTATTTCTAGGTAAATCTATTTCGTACTATAGTATAACAAAATTTTGTGAAGTGTATTTTATGATTAAATAAAAAATAATATGAATTATTTATATATATTATGAATTTCTAATAACAGGCATGTGATTACTAACGCACATAAGATGAGATGATGTATCACTTTTAGTAAACGTAGTTTTAGGCATATATGAACGTAATACAAATGAACGTTTTGTACATTTCACCGGTATCGCAACCATTTGATATTGGATAGCAATTTATTTATCATACATATTGCGGGCGGAGCGGGCACCGAAACTCGCTGCGAACGCGTCTTTCCTCCTCGACGAAATCAAGAAACGAATACGTGTGGCGAATTCCTGTTGGCCTCGTGTCTCGTTGAAATGTATCCATTAGTATTAGACTTCCCTTTGAAATTTATATACTCGATTTTATTTAATGTGCTTCGAGTCTTTTAATATTTTTCAATTTTCTTTTAATATCCCTGACATCAATAAGAAATTGAATTTTTATTATAAGTAATCTGTTTTGCCTTATTGAGGAGTCTGCGTACACAATAAATGAATATACAGAATATTAAAATTCAATATGTAATATAATTTCATGATTCCTTATAATCTCATAAATTATGACCCTAATATCAAATATTGTAGCAAATTTTTACCCAAGCTATTTATTTATATATTTTATATAAGAAAAAATTACACATTCCATAAAATTATATTCGACAGTCATAATCATCTGTAACGTGTAGCAAGTTTATATTTACTAAAATAAGAAAACATCTCGATCGAATGGGATTGAAGACATCGAAATCAAAATAACCGATGCCTCTGTAAACGTTTCGATTCGCGGTGCAGTATCCATAACACGGTTTCATTTAGAAGGATGCAAATGTCTTGCCGGCCACGCTCCACCGCTCTCGATATTGCGCCTTCGCGGTACCACCCTTCGATTTCACCCTCTCCTCACCTACTATCTCCACTTTTAATCGTTCACTTGAGAATTTATTAAAAAACTCGTTTGGTTTTTTTTTTTAATTTTAACATCGAAACCAGGCAGAAACTAATTTATTTTTTTGTACGTGAATATCGCAAAACTAGATCGGTCTTAATCGTAATGTGGGTGATTAACTCAATCTTTCAAAGTCCTTTTGATACTGCTAATAAAAATAAATATGTAATATGCTTTATCAGTTTAGTAAACAACAGATAAACTAAAAAAAAATAAAACAATTTACTAGCTTTCATTTGATACCCATATTGCTACAGGAAGAAAAAAAAATTCAACTCCCCCCCCCTCATTCCGCCATTTGCGGGCGCCATTTTGAAAATTTATATAGCCTATGTCACTACTACAATTTAGACAAATTCAACACCTCATATGTCAAAAGCCGTCCAGCCGTTTGTGCTGTAGGGATGCCAAAGAAATGGACATACATACATACATACATACACTCGAAAAACATAACCCTCCTTCTGTCGCAGTCGGGTAAAAAAGAAAAAGTTTTATATGTATTCACTATCTTTTTTTTAAATATAATAATAATACAACAACCACGGGCTCTTAGTTGCCCGTGCTCTTTTGTTATACCTAAATCATGGAATTTATGTACGCTTATATGCTTATCCACGTGCGCTTTACATTTTTATATTAAATAGTGTATAAAATTAAAGACGCTGATTAAGAATTTGTGTCGATCGCGCAGCTATGGTATCTAGACGACGCGTAAATAATTAGATAACTGTTAGTTAACTTTACTTAGAAGTTTATTAATATTTATGTTATATTTTTACATAATTTGAATAAGAATAATGTACCGAGTATTTTCCTTAAATATTGATAGTGATTCACCAGTCATTCTGTATATATTATTTTATTTCCTTATTCTATACCATATGTCTACGTATATGATAATTTTAAAGTTGTATCGCCTGTGAATAGCTCTTAAAATATTATTAAGTTACAAAGATCATGAATGGGGTAGGTCTAAGGATTTTTCCCTGCGATACTCCATAGTTAATCAAATAGGTGCGTAATAATAGGTGCTGGTAGCACCTATTATTACGCACCTATTATATAAAGCTATCTTCTTTTGTTTTTTTTAGTGTTATGTATAACAATAGCAGTGTACATACGAAATTAAATTCAACTTAAATAAATTAGGAATTTTGATTTCGTATTTTTTAATAATTTACTATTTTTATTTCGTAATCTTCTGATTTGCTTGTGAAAGAGAGAAATTTTTGTGTAATAATCGTAACTATAAAAATGTATCTCAAAAACACATAAAGAAACGCAAAAATTATATTTTTGTACATATTTTCATCTTTTTCTACCCAAACACTTGTGCGTGCAATGATCTGTAATAAGACTTAAGTTGGATTTTTTCCTAACTTGATTCAAAGTTATGTTTATATTGTATATTATATCATATTATTATTGTTGTTATATTATAAACGACGTATGACTGAAATTTTAAAATGTATATTTTTCAGTGATAAATTAATCCAAGATGCCATTCGAAAATCATTAATTCGGCTTCGTTGAAAGTGTTTACCTCTTAAGTAGTGACTAAATGCAATAATTTAGGGAGTTAGTGGGTGAAAACGTTGGTAAAGTTGTAAAAACTTCATTCTGAGAATACCGCACATTTCTAAACCAAAGTTGTGGGTTTAAGTTGAAATTTATGTTGTGCGATTCACGGTGGTTCAAGAAGGAGAACATGTGAGTCGGCGGCGCATTCATCACGGGACGTGGCATATCGCGACGCTGCACATGCAAGCCACAGGCGGCCCCGAGCAAACACAGCTAACACATTATAATGCTAAGTAAATGGACTACACAGCCTTTACCCACGCTATTTACTTATTGAACGCTACCACGACCGATACAAGAAAACCCCTTTCATTACTCTGATGTTGTTTTTCATGACGTTTCTTTTTTTTCAAAGCACAATTCACAGCGTTCTTCTCAAACAATATTGTACAACACAGTTATTAGCTAATAAGTCTTCATTATTAAGACGAAAAACGTTTCACATTTATGACAATATTTAATATAATCTAATGAACTACTATTTAAATTTATAACAGGAAAAAATACTATTTGTTTAATTTTAATTTATTTACAACAAAGTGTTTTTCGTATGTTGTTCTAGAACAACAATTAAATTCAACTTAAATAAATTGATCCTATTATAATATTTTTTTAAAATCTGATTTACTTACTAACTATATATTCTATCCATCTTATACGTACACTTGAAATGTATTTTATTTTATAATAAAGTAATTTTATTTAATTTTAAAAAATAAAATAATATGTCTAATGCAGTCTGAAAAAAATACATATACCTAGTACCTACCACTATACTTTTTAAAATTTATAAGTTGTATTATTTTTTTATTATTATTATTTTTTAATTTTAATACTAGGAGACCTAAAAAGGTAATTAAAGTAAATAGTTACTCCTGATATATAGTTTGAGGTATTTAATTTACCATCCCGGAGTGTTCTATCGGATTTTGATCAAATTCTAGACTCTTATTATAATGACTATCAAATAGCGTTTCGCATGCGGTGGTCGCGGTGAGTAGGCACACCAAGACCTGTGTCTACTACGCCGACGACAGGGATGACGCAATCGGCCGATTCGTGGGGAGGGCGGCGGAGGCCACTACAAAAGAAATGCTCGAGCACACCCTCAAGATGGCAATTCATCATAGAGACACAGCAGTCATTGAGGATGTGCTCGCACAGCTAGGGGCTGATGCTGATTTAGATAAACCGAAATTATAGAGTACCAAAATAGGAGAATTATAAATAATGTAATATTTATAAATATATATAAATGGAATAATATAATAAATGCATGTAGTTATAGTATTGTAAAAAAAAAAAAAATTATATATATATATATATAGGTATAGGTATAGTATTGTAAAAAAAATGTATATATATTAGGATAAAAGTGGTCAGTTTGGACTCTCGTCTCAGGGACTAGAGATATTAAGTCTAGTTTTAAGTACTTATTTACTTTTGCTGAGTAAAAACGTCTGTATGTTACAATAAAATATATGAAAAGAAAAGGTTATAGGCGCATGTAAGCCTGTAGATGTGAAAAAAAAAATATGACTATCAAATATAAAAAAGTAAAATTCGTTTAATCTATAAAAAATATTTGTAAAAATCTAAGGCGATTAAGAAAGCGGTGTTTATAATATTCCCAAGATAAAGGTTTCTTGCCGTATAGACTACCTGTTAAGGTACCTACCTGCACTACGACAACACTTGAAAATTGGAAGTTGAGGTGTCCTAATGACGATATCCCCAAGGAAGTTATAAAACAAAAACTTGCGCGGGATATACCATTAGTTCACAATACTCGTGAAAATTTGACGCAAAATCTTACAAGTGACAAAAGCCGTCTAGCTTCATCAAGTAAAGAGTCAGGTCACTGGTTACACGCAATGACGTCAAAAAACCTTGGGACACTTTTAGATAATGAAAGTTTTCGAAGTTGTATAGGTCTCCGGTTGGGAGCACGTCTGTGTTTTGAACACAGATATCCGTGCAGAAAGGAGGTTGATTCTTTCGGACTACACGGTCTTTCTTGCAACAAGAGTTCAGGTAGGTTTTCCCGCCACGGTTCCCTGAACGAGACCATTAAAAGGGTTCTTGCCACCATCGACGTTCCTGCTTTTATTGAGCCTACTGGAATTAGTCGCGATGATGGCAAGAGGCTTGATGGTTTAACACTGATTCCCTGGGAAAGGGGACGGGCGCTTTTGTGGGACGCAACCTGCGTCGATACATTGGCTCCGTTTCATGTCAGGGAGACTGCTTTAAGAGTGGGAGCGCGAGAAGGCCAAAATGACTAAACGGCACAAATATTCGTCACTTATCTAAAGTTATGTTTTTGTGCCGTTTGCAGTCGAAACACTTGGACCTTGGAGTAGCAGTGCAAAAAATTTCTAAAAGAATTAACCCCACATCTCATAGCCTCCACTGGTGACACGAGGGCTAGTGCATTTTTTTGCCCAAAGAATCGGAATTGCGATTAAACGGGGAAATGCTGCTAGTATTCTTGGCACCATTCCACGTGGACATGATTTATAGCAAAACAATATAATTATTTTAAGTTTTGAATTGTAAATGTGTATAATATTGTAAAATTTCTTAATAATAATTAAAATAAATTATAAATGTTATGTTATATGTTATAAATATTTATATCTAATTTCTTTAAATACTACACCGAGTTTGATGCAGCGCAATGTTATTCCTGATCAACATATCATTTATTACTTTACGATTTAAACTATGATTATTCAATTGTTTTCTACTTATGTGGGTGTATATAGTCGTTGATTAAAGCTGCTTAAATTAAAAATATTTTCTACATTATTTATAAGCCTGTGTAATTTTGGAATAGCTTTTATTCTTAGCTAACATAAACGTACACGAAATTCGGGAAATAAGAGTTCCCCGGGGATAGACAAAAAGTCTAAATCCACGTTAAAAAAGTAGCCGTCTCTTTGTAGAATACGCGTAAGTAAATAAATGTATTTTAAATTTAAAATACCAAAGAAACATAAACTTGTTTAGCTACATAATAAAAATAAATTTATTAACAAATTCGATTAAAATTAGACCTGTGATAATTTGTCGTCGTACTCGAAAATAGAGATTACAAAGCTGTTAATGAATAACGTTCGTTTCACTATTTTCAACAGTGCGTGATATCCTAACTTCACATGATTTTCGTTTTATTTCTCGTTCGCTTTCCTTCCATCCTCGACCCAAATCACTCCCGGGCTTCGTTAAGGAACTAATCGGCTCATTGTGCAGGAACTGCACTCAGACCTCGTTCGACCTACGTCGATAGATGGTTCAATCTCTATTTTTAACAAATACCTTACGGTTTTCTAACTTCTTTTAGATTTTTCTGAAACATTCCATAAAATTTTAAATGAATAAATCATAAAAGGCGACACAGTCTTCGTGGCGCCGAAACAGTTAGATACGACTAACAGAAGGCGGTTTTGGCGCGCAGTTAGTAATAAAAACTTTTGTAATTACACTCATTTAAGGCAAAGAACTGGCGTTGACGCGATGTTGTGCCAAAAACGGCAATTATTTTTATAACGCAAGCTTAACAAGTTCTTTGAAACTACAACTGTTAAATACTGTATTCCTAAAATTCGTATTTATTTTTCGAGTTTTTCAAAAAAAAGAAAAAAAACTTTTGCTGTTTAGAAAAAAATGTGATTATTGTTTTGCAATGTGAAGATGCGATGAAATTATATACAAAGACGTTAAAGACAAGATTATTATGACATTTCTAATGAAATGGTGATGTATTAAAGTACTTTGGCGGAGTGAGAGACAGGGATTAATGACAACTTATTTGCCTTGACATATAACACCCTGAATTCAAGCTACCTTGATGAGAATATATCTGTAATATTCCGAAATTCACTAATAAAGAGCTTGTCTTGAATAAATTGCAATACAGATATAACACGAACAGTCTTGACTGCGAGCCAGGATATATATCATTTCAAGGCTATTAATAAATACTATTAAAATTTAAATAATTGGAGAGATGTAACATGGCTCAGTGTATAAAACATGTCGCAGTTACATATTTATTTATTTTGATTATTCAATTTTGAACAGTTACATTTATTTTATACTTCAGTTCACGCTGAAACCAGTAGGTTTCAGGAGTAGTTCTGTGTCATCTGTATGTCTGTATGCGCGTGGTAGGTTAAGCCTTAAAACTTTTCTTTAAGCGGAAGAGACCAATGCTCTGAGATTTTCATACAATATTACATTATAATTAGTATTAAATATTTTTCTAAAATAGAAGAAGGCGGATCGGCAAACATTAATAACAATTTGTAAGGAATTTGTTACGAGAAATTATAATCCGTACCCGGACATGAGGGTGCCGTGTCAGGCGGTGACAAGCGAAGACTCGGCTGAGCTCCGCTCGTAAAAACTTTTCTAATTATGTATATTTTGTAGCTAAGAAGCGCGGCCACTCGCACCGTATTATATTTCTAGTCAATTTTGCGGGTCTGATGTCAACACGCCTCGCGTTTTGTTTCACGGAACATGACACTGACGTAACGCGAAGAATCTCAGTGTTGTGCGTGCAACGAGAAAAATTACTCACAGAGAAGCATGGATGAAATTATGTATATAACATTACAGTCTTTTACGTTATTGGGTTTTACAGTTTTTCTGGAAGAAAATAAGAAAAGTATCAGTTGACATTGTCTGTTACAAGGTGTGTTGGAAATATATAGTTATGTCCGGGTTTTATAGTGGTCTGTATTATCTCTGAAGCCATTTTGCTATATGTAGGAGGTCTTGGGAAGGTATCGTCCACCGTAAACGAGAGTGGTCTTACTTTTTACGTGATACTTGTTTCGTTTGCCTCACAGTTTCTGAGAATATTTTACAACGGACGAACCCATTCCTCTCAACGATGCTGTGTCTGCATGAAATAGAGAACTTTTACGTGTTTTCGCACAAAATTTTTAAAAGTGTTCACTTATATTTCTGTACTCTTGCAACAAAGTTGAAAACTTTATTTTTATATCCTCTGTATAAAATAAATATCCGGCGTACATCTATATTCTATATTTATATAATAAAGCCGTGGAGTTTGTTAATTTGAATTCTCAATTTTATCAATATATCAAATATATTTTGTATTAGCGAACCTGTTTATCGAGAGAGAACAATAATTTAATATCTATATATAAAAATAACCATATTGAAACCCACAGAAGCGAAGTACCTAATCATAAATGTCGGCTCATTTCAAATTGCGCGCATCGTCTAGTCTAATCACATAAATCTTAATATGTTAGGGGAATATAATTTGGATTATAAATCCTTCACCATCTTTAATAATATAAATTGGTACTCATGAGAGACATAAGTCAGCTGCAAATAGTTCACTGGAACATTCGTTCACGTGAGTCCTGTGTGGGTTCGGATAAATGACATGAACCATTACAGAAAACCTAACGCGAAACTTTTGCAATTATTGTAATTATTAGTCGACCGAGAAGCAACCGACCTCGTCATATTTCCTACTTAATCGAGCAGAGTTTGCAACAGTGTTATAAATACATATATTTGTAAAGTTCGTCATGAGTTATACGTATAATATGTCGAGTTAAGTTTTCGTATACACATGTGATTTATTAATTCGGTGCGAATATTAGCTCCCCGTTCCGTGTGATCAATCCTGTCGAAATTTAAAACGGTTCTATAAAAATGGGTGCACTTAAAGTATTAAATTCGCAAACAATGACTCATAGGCGGAACGAGAGCCGTAAATTATTCATCTTAAAAAAAGCGACATTTAAATCTCCCCCTGTAATATGAGTAACGGCTTATTTGGGTATAAATCGCAGCACGCTCGTTCGTCAAACGACTTCAATGAACGATGCAATCAGTTAGAGTATGTTCTCCAGCTAACAGCCCGTAACCGTGTTTACAAACGAATGCGGTTCTGATATGATTGCTGTCATTAAGTCGAACTGAAGCTGTGGTGCTATAACAAAGTTATCACTTTTGAGTTCATATTACTCCTTACTAATTAATTTATGTATTACGTGGGCAGAGGGAAGGCTTATTTTTAATAATGTACTGTTAATACTTCGTCGAAACGTCGTATTTTTAGAGATGAAAATATTATAAAATTATTTTAAACTTTATTTGTACCGTCTAGTCGATATTTCAATTACTGCTGTTTAAGTTACTATTCTCTGTTTTGAGAATATTATTTATTTATTTATTCGGGAACACAACATACAAAACAAAACAACAAAAAAAAACAGAAGTGGTGTAATGTCCCCGAAAAGGAGTGTCACTCAGCTATTATGAAGTACCTAAATACTTCATAGTTGATTTTCAGTGACTTATAATTACTATTACTATTTCTAGATCATCTCCACTGATCTTTAAATAGGTAGGTTAAATTATTTTAATGTACAAGTAAATATAATAATCAAGATATGACTCTGAGTACAATGCCAACAAAATGCTCATTTAAATTCAATAGTCTGTGTTATAAACGTTTCGTTTGTTTCGAATATGATTTCATACTTTGGTAGGGGGAATACAAACTAGCAAAAACTGGCAAATATTTTTCACTTTTACTTATTAATCAGCGAGCGATGATTAATAAACTCAGCCGCGGGCACATTTCAAACAGACTTTAATGATCCGTTTGTCGGTTCTATTTCTCCAGCAGGCACGTGCCGTGGACGAGTTTAAGCTTCTTGTTGAACAACATTTCACTCTTTGATGATTTTTATTATTTTTATATACGTATCTTTACTTGAAACTCTTTTGATATTGGGAAGTTTCTCAATACAACATTTTGAATTTATGTTTAAGTATGCAATATAGAATTAAGTTATTAGTTGCTAACTGATAAATGAAGAATTTAAAAATCTAGAATAGCAGCTTCGGATATATCATATTGGAACGCGTCATACTTTGAATTAGAAATGTATTCCAAGAAAGCGTAATAACTGTTACTAAGGACTAAGTAATAACACTGTGCCTATTGAATAACACCATTCAAAGTTGAAAGATGAAAGAAAAACATGGGGAGGGATTGCGCTTTTATCGAAACCAATCTCACCACTTGCCTCGACTGACTGCGCTCCAGGCTGAATGCACGTAATTGCTTCGTCATTCAGATGATCGCAGCTTTGCCCGCTTGTCTTGTTGACTGTACTAGGAGGCACTCGCTTTGTACACGCGGCCTTACGTCGGCTGACATGTGCCATTGTCTAGGGAGTTTCGTCGCTCGCTTTTATGACGGCAACAAGTTTCTATTCGCGTTTTCAACAAAACACTTTTGTATATTTATATTTTGAGCCAAATAAAAACCGCACTCAAAAATACACCTAATTTCTATTGACTAGACTAGTATTCCGTCTATGAAAAATGTTTCAAACGTCACCACTGTATAAAAACTGTATCCGGAATACGGTCATTATTTTTAAAACCTTCCGTCATGTTTTTTTATGAAAGAATTAAAATTGGTGAATAATATAAATACCTTAATTAACAAGCGACGACGCTTGAAGTTTTTTATTTTGAGAGAACCTCAAACCTCATCTACTTTTGTTTTTCAAGAAATTTCATTAGTGATAAAAAATTTCTTTGATGTTATTATCTTAATCGCGATGTTATTCGAGTAAAGTATTAATAAAATTAATAAGGTTCAGAAGATTTAAATTGTTGTGAAAAGTCCACGTTTTTGTTAAGAACATACAATGTTCTAATAAGAGAAGTCAGTTATTATAAAAAAAGGTCAATAACTTCATAATTTTGAAACTTGAAGAGAGAGACTTACAAATACATTGAGAGCGGTCTCGTACTTAAACATTCGTCCGTATTTTCCTTTTCATTTTAATTTCGGAAATCGTAAGAAAGTGAACGTTGGGGAAAAAAGATAAAACGAAAGAGTCTGTGTTTTAATGGGTTAATTAGCCGACGATCCTCCGGTCGGAGCTTTAATTAAAATGAAAAATTTTCGTGACTAGACTGAGGGAATTAATTGCTTCCTTTCATGAAACTATTCAGGTGAGAAGAAAGTGTAAATAAAGCGATCGTTACATGTTATTTTTTAATATCTTTCCTCACCATCACCTCAATACTCCGACGAGCAAATAATGAAGGGTAGCAGTCATAGTTAATAAAGGGATGGTTGATTTGCTTATTTTAAAACTAAAATTATAAATAATAATTAATTGATTGTCTCTTCCAATGGAAACTTGAATAAATCCCTAATATTACAAATGTGAAATGTAAGTTTGTTTGTTACGCTTTCACGCGAAAACTACTTAACCGATCATCATGAATCCTTGTACACATATTTTTGGAGGTATTAGAAGTAACATAGGATACTTTTTTTTGTCGCGATCACCGATATACACGCGGGCGAAGCCGCGGACGAAGCCGCGGGCGGATGCTAGTAAACTATAATAATATAATAACGTATAATCTCATAAAACTATTATTTGCATTAGTGCCTATTATAGCTTAGAATTATTTTCAGGAGTGTATCAAACTTTTATAAAAAAAAATACCATTTTCTTTTGCATGTTATATTTTCATTTTGATGTTATATTATGGTAATCTATACATATAATTAAATTGTAAATTTTAAGTGTCTGTTTTTTTTAATTTTTGACGAAAAATATTTTTGGCGTCCAAAACACTAATTATATACATCTTTTTGCCTGTGTGTTTTTTTGAACACTTAACACAGTTAAAGTAGTACTCGTAGGTTAAAAAAAAACAACATAGTAATATTTAGTCTGTATTTCATAAAAATCGCTTCATTCCTTCGTTTAGGGCTCGTTCATAAAGCACCATTATTCTGAATAGTTGCGGCATAAATTTGTAAAATAAAATCTAAAATATTATTTCTTACGCATGAAACCTTTATTAGTACATAATGTTATGTTCTAATGTAGTTAGTACTCGTAAAGAAATCGTATACATAATTATATTAATAATAATATATCAATATAATGTGTATGTAACGTTACCTTTTCGCAAGTCAGCTGTTGTTCGAAAGGGAGCAACGGAACCTGCAAATAAAATTTTACAACTTATTTGTGAAATAAAAGTATAAATCGTACATTGTTGAATATACGCCTCTTAATTCTATGCGTACAATAAAATTGTAAATTATATATGTCTATTTTTTTTTACAATTTTTTTGACGAAAATATAAGTAGAGGCTTAATAAAATTAATTATATAAATTTCTATAATTTTTTGAAATGTCTGTCTGTCTGTTTGCTTAAACACGCATCACTGCAAAAGTTCTAAGTGTATATTAAAAATTAGCATGAAAATTGTAAAGCATATTTTGGGGTAACATTTAGTCTTTGTTTCATCAAAATCTCTTTAGTCTTTCAAAAGTTATTATAATTTGAATTTTGTATTTTGAATGTTATTTTTGTTTTTAATGTTTTTATTGTTTGAGTTCATATTATGTCTAAATATGATCCAAAAATGGTAATAAAGTTGTGTAAAATAATATTTATAGCATTTAATTAATAATATTTAATAAAAATACTATTCATATTCAAAATTCAATAAACGAAAAAAGGCCAAAAAAAAATGTCAAAATGCAAAGTATTTTGAAGTAAGATATTATCATGATAGATGGCGCTGATAGCACTTTCTGTATCGCCGTCGCTTACTCAACTAAATACACTACTAAAGTAAAACTTATGTGCGGACAATGCTGCGGACACATTTTGATTTCAAACGCAAGAAAAGTGAAAACAACAACGACTTGATGCTATTTTTAGATAAATCCTAAATTAAAAATGTCTAATTGAAGAACAAATGAAAAGAAATGCTGGATTTAATAAGTTTCGTTTCATAATGTTTTTTTCAAACCATAAACGAAGATACATCATTATTGGAAGATATTTAGATTCAAGAACAACTTTATTATTAAAATATTCTACTAGATATCTTTAGGGACTGTCCCGTCTTGTATTGCCTATAAATAAATTACTATTACTGTTTTATTAAAATAGCAAAAATGTTTCTGTATACTCATTTTCATTTTCGTAAGATGTACGTTTTCATAAGGTTATGTTTTTGCTTTTGATTTTTGTGTAAGCTAATTAAGCTTTAAATAAATAATAAATATGTTTTTATGTTATCCGCTCAACTGCCCGTGTCAAATACTAGTTGACAAGAGTTTACAAACTAACCGCAATAATCGCAAGCGCCCGTGTCAAGTAATGGTCGCCATGGCTATATTGCCCATGTCAACTTCTTTTCGACACGCGAAGTGCACCTGTCAACTACAGGTTGATTGACGTATATTATACTATCACCGGCGGAAAATTACGTAACAAAACGTGAGAGGCCTTGGGCAGTTTTGTGCAGTTGGTGAACTAAAAGGTCATTGCCCGGACACTCAAGCGGTTATAATACGTACGAATATCATTGATTTATTGGTAAACTCGTAACAATAACGTAAATAATTATAATCATTAGTTTGTATCTACAAAATTTTATTATTCACACGAGGTAGGTAAATGTATTTCAGATGAATCTTTTATGTGAAATAAACGACTGCGGACTTGGGAGTTGCTGACACATTCATATTGTGGACTAAATCCGAAACAGGACATAAATTAAGCGACTTCTTACACAAATTGCATTCTTAACTTGCAATAAACTATGTAAATTACGAAATTTAAATTACAAACAACGGGATGTCAGGGGGCAGGAATGGCTGTGTCAGGCGTAGGTAGATGTGACATTTTCAGCTGCAGTCACACGTCAAAAGGTAGGCGTGAGATATGGCCGGTATATTTATTTTGTTATACCTGATGGTAATACAACCGTTTATATTCTTAACTAGAACATGATTACTACGATAACAAATTATTTCTAATTTTATATTCATATCATAATCGTTTTTGTAATATCATAAACGTTTTTGTAATATCATATTTTGTATCGGCGTAATATTGCATAATATTGGCTATAAAAACAGAAATAAAGATATGCTACAGGAGGGCCAATTTTTAACAAAAAAAAAAAAAAAAAAAAAAGCGATTGTTTGCGATTTCTTGTTTACGTTAGAAACTGTGTGAGAAATTTATGTGTAATATTTAAGAATTTTTGACTAAATACAATACTGTCTTTATTATCTTTTTTTTATTAAATCGTCGCGAAACCTATTTTTGGAAATATTTATCAAAATAAACAAAATGGCGTGGTTTTTCTTTCTGATTACAGTTTAATAACATCATGTAGTAAAATTCATGGATTTTAATTTAATGCATCTACGTGTTCAGTTCTGTATTTTATAACAATACGGTGTAAACGTTTACCCTTTAATGAACTCTGGAACGAATATTTAAACATCGTAATGTAAATAAATTGGAATTTGCGTTCGAAAGTACTTTATCAATAATGAATATTCGTTTTCAGAATATAATAACTATGAATGTGTAGGATAATAACAGTTATGGCGATGTGTATGTGGAGATTTTTAGTTAACTGAAATGTTGGTTTTGTTATTTTACTTTATTATTTTCTATTTAATGACAGTTCTGATTACGAGAAGCAATAACGCTGGCGGTCGCGGGTTCGATTCCTACCGGCAGATATTTGTATTGTACAAATATCCGGTCTGGGTAAATGTTTTAGTGGGTCTCCCCGCTGCCACATGAGTAAATAAACCGTATTTATTTACTCATGTGCCGCTGCGAGGGAACACGTAAAGCCGTCGGTCCTTGTTGTCATCAAGGGCACCTGATAGTGATTGTTACTCTTGGTAGCGAAATCATCTACCACTCTGCAGTGGACCGGCGTGGTGGATTAAACTCCAACCTTCTTTATATATGAAGAAGAAAGAGACTTTGTAATATTTTCCAACATTTTTACATAAACTTTCTAATATTTTTGGTATAATGCCTAATGTATAAAATAAGATTAAAATACTTTTGTTTTACGTCTGCATTTACTACCAACGCCAGACTCGGAGAAAATTGAGAAAATAAATATTTGATTAGCAGATTGTAGAAAATTAGGCGCGGAGCAAGCTCAAAGTTCATTTAGCAAGTATCACCGTGTACGCTGCGTTGTTTTGAAGGCATTAACTAAGTAGAGAAGGCCAAAAACGGAAACATTTACATCCTTCGCGAGCTGTGTTGTCGTTCCGACGGTTGTTATTTACCGAAAAATAGGATCGTTATTCTGCATTAGCATTATTTACATTTACATAATTCATAACGTCTGGTTTTTAATCTCCTATTGTTTAAACTGAAATAATGGTGCATGGGTGTATCCACACAGTTATTTTTGTGGAGCAACGGTGTCATATATTAGGCTAAAAATAAAAGATATATTTGTTATTCAATGTTCAGGTGAGATGCAGCGTTATCTAACTTTTAAAATGTAGAGAGGATAACACTTGTTATACATTGTTACCTCAAAATGTTTTGTAAAAATAATGACATATAGAACGCGTGTTATATTGTTTCGTTAATTTAGATTATTATCGGTACTGATGTGATTAGCAACATTCAACTAATACTAAAAAGTGGTCACAAATGTTATAAAATGTTGCCTAATGTTATCGTGTTGCATAATATTATGCCACAAAAGCTAACTGCAGTATAGATGCACTATAATACTAAGATACTCTAATAAACTAACTATAAAGTATACCTTATTTATGACAATAAAAAGATAGTGCACTTCTTTCCTCATTAGCTATCTTTGGTCCGCTTGATCCTAATTATTATTATTTAAATGTGCTATTATTATCTCTTATATCATAAGGCTTACATTAATTAATATATAGAGATATTTATTTATTTATTCTTTATTTATTTTTATTTATTTATTATATTAAATTACTTATGTCTTTCATTAGTTGTATATATTTTTATTATAATCATATATATTTTCATGTATATATTTTCATTATAATGAGACAGTATGCTTATTTTTTTCTAATAATTATATTGCCTTGCATGTTACGCAGTTACCTGGTAGAGATCGCTATTTAGCGATAAGGCCGACAATTGTACATAGTTATGACTTTGTATGAGTCAGTTTGTTGTATTTTTACCCGACTGCGACAGAAGGAGGGTTATGTTTTTCGAGTGTATGTATGTATGTATGTATGTATGTATGTATGTATGTATGTATGTATGTATGTATGTATGTATGTATGTATGTATGTATGTATGTATGTATGTATGTATGTATGTATGTATGTATGTATGTATGTATGTATGTATGTATGTATGTATGTATGTATGTATGTATGTATGTATGTATGTATGTATGTATGTATGTATGTATGTATGTATGTATGTATGTATGTATGTATGTATGTATGTATGTATGTATGTATGTATGTATGTATGTATGTATGTATGTATGTATGTATGTATGTATGTATGTATGTATGTATGTATGTATGTATGTATGTATGTATGTATGTATGTATGTATGTATGTATGTATGTATGTATGTATGTATGTATGTATGTATGTACGTACGTACGTACGTACGTATACAGCGCCATCTATCGTAAAATGTTAGAATATTGTTTTTATATTTAGTGACATTTAACATAATTTAAATTTTAACATAATAGTATATTAATTGAAAATGATGTTTATCTAAAATATTTAAAACGATTTCTATTCCTATCCGACATATTTAGTAAACTTTTAAGTTTAACAAAATAATAACTCAAATATAAGTTTTGTGAGTTTTAAAGATTCCTTAGACCAGATGGCGTTGGCGGCGTAGGTACCTATTTCTATTTTCTTAAATATTTATTTTTAAATTTAATTACAATGAAACAAAAACTAAATTATACTGTGAGTTATTTCTAATTTTTATGTATTAAAGTTATTAACATTGGTTTTGTACTTTTTACGTGATACGTGATCAGAGAAAAACACGATAAGAGATGGCGCTGATACAAAAAAATACGCGCTATTGAAATTTATTCTTGATGATATATAGTGTATTAATAAAACGGAGGTTTTAACAGATTTATTATTTGTATAGATGATGATATGAATATCATCCGTATTCTATGTACAAATGACATTGTAATCGATAATGTTATCGGCAATGAAGGCCTTAACAATGTTTTAACTATGATATTATACCAACAACCATTCTGGTGTAGTGGTGCAAGTCAGTTCTCATCACAGCGACCCTGAGTGAGCACGCGTTTTTGCAAACTTGTCAATTAATTAATATCTACCCCCTCTTCGTTATGGCAAAGTGTAATAGCTGTAATAAAACTATAACCAAGAATTCTACTGCTTTGGAGTGTAGTCGATGCCAAAAAGTAGTACATGCTACAACGAACTGCTCCGGATTGACTACGAAACAACTAACAGCTGTCAAAGCTGCCGAAAACCTTAAGTGGACCTGCAGTGATTGCAATCTCAACTCTTCCTGTAGAAGATCCCTAATTACGCTCGCTGACCATGAAGAGGAAGAAGATGATGAAGGAGCTATCCCGGGTGACACCTTAGACATAAAAAAAATATTACAAGATCTAAGGAAGGAAGTAAGAAGTATTGTGACTCAGGAAATCCGAGCTATCACTACCTCGCTAGTATTTTGTAGTGAAAAGGTGGATGAATTTGCTGAAACCATGGAAGCCCTAACAAAAAAAATTAAGAATATGGAGAAGAAAATCACTCACCTTGAAAATCAAAACAGGTATATCACACTAAAAGCTGAAGCACTGGAGCAACGTAACGCTGAATTAGAACAACAACTACTTGGTGATCTTGTTGAAATTTCTGGTATTCCGGACATAAATGATGGAGACTTACCTAAAATTGTAGACAACGTGTTAGAAAAATTTGGAGTGTCAAAAGAGGATGTTCTCGCAATTAAGCGGCTTCCATCTCGCAAAACAGGATATGGGCAAATACACATTCGAGTCCGTCAAGAGACTGTACGACAACGCATCATCTCCTCTGCTCGAAACACCACGTTAATTGGCAAAGATATAATACCAAACATAACAGGCCCACCAGCCACCGAGAAGATCTATATAAGAGAGGCCCTGACCCCTTATCTTAAGAATTTGCTATGGCAGGCTAAACAAGAACTAAAAAGTTCTTACAAGTATATTTGGATCAGAGAAGGAAGATTATTTGTGCGTAAGAATGAAAACACGAAAGTATTCAAAATTCGAACACAGAGTGACATCCAAAGCCTCCAGTCGAATGCCAAATAATGTCATGCTTCAATTTACCACTACTAAATTAAATCCTTAGTACGTATTTAACTTATGTTTAGTTCTATTTTACAATCTAATATGAATACAATACAAGATAATAATATTGTAGAATTATTTAACTGCATAGACTATTCAAATTATAAAAGTATAACTCCTAATAACCCCCACAACCTAACTTTTGTGCATGTAAACATAAGATCTTTAGTTAAAAACTTCTCTAAAATTGAGCAAATACTTAGTGCATCGAATTCATCTATTGATTTTATTGTAATCACTGAAGTTAACGTTCCCGAAAACATCAAGTCACTATATAATATTCCAGGCTATACATTGTACTCACAACTAAGACAAAGTCGAAGAGGTGGTGGAATTATCGTGTACATCAAAAATAAATATAAGTTTAAACAACATAAGACCACCACACTTCACTTTGAATGTTTATTGGGCACAATTAATTCTACTAGTTCCTCTGTGGTTCTGTGTGCAGTCTACAGGCCACCAAGTAATAACAAACATCACTTTATTAAAGAAATAGAAAAAGTCTTAAAACGATTTGAACGCGAGGACGTGGTGTTTCTGGGAGACGTTAACATTAATTTAAAGATTAATAATCCTGTTAAAAAATCATACTTGGACATGATGAGCGGCTACGGTCTTTCTTGCGGTATCACAGACTATACTAGAATCGAAATATTAAACGGTAAAGTAGTAAAAAGTTGTATTGATCACATCTTTGTCCGATCCCGCATGAAAGACGTTTACACCGCCACACTCTGTACTGTACTGGCAGATCATAGAATAACTGCAGCCACAATCGTTAATAATACGTGTATACAGCATGCTCCCAATTATGTGACCCGATTAAATAATAAAAAAGTATACGACCTACTAGATAAGGTCGATTGGGATTCCACCAGAGTTATGGATTGTCCAGACAGTATTTACCAATTTATAACTAAAAGTTTTAATGAATGTTATAACGAATGTAAATATTTGCAAAAAGTTAGCAACACGAAACGTAATTCACATAAATGGGTGGATAAAACGTTAACAAATTTAATTAGGAAAAAAGATGAATTATATTTAGCTTGGTTAAAGGATACTAGTAACAAACAACTTAGAATAAAATATAATCAATTAAGAAATAAAACTAATAAAGCTGTACTTAAAAATAAAAATAATTATTATAAATCACAAATCTTAAAATATAAAAACGACACTAGAAAACTATGGCACATGATAAATAACATTACAGGTAAAACAGTGAGTTCAATAGAGGAATTAGTAACTAAAGCGTTCAACAAAGAAAGGGATGACAAAAAAATTGCCGATAATTTTGCAAACACGTTCCAATGCAATGTGACATCTATTATACCTAACTGTACACACGAAATATTGATAAAATCAGAATATACTCAGCCATTAGATAAATCAATGTATCTTCCAATGGCCTCAAATAAAGATATTGACAAAATTATAAAACGCATGAATCCTTGTAAGGCTCCAGGCATTGATGGCATTAGAAGTATAGACATAATAAAACTGTCAGATAGAATCGTAGATACTATAACTAGGCTCATCAACATGAGCATAAACACAGGCCGCTACCCCAAACAACTTAAAACTGGTATAGTCAGACCGATCCATAAAGGTGGTAATATTCAAGACTACGGGAAATATCGACCAATTACAATTCTACCAGTTTTAGACAAAATTATAGAAAAATTTATTTGCAACAAGATACAGGAATTCTACTCTGTAAATAGCGTACTATCCTCTAGTCAATTTGGTTTCCAGCCTAAAAAAAGTACAACCCTGTTGCTGTCTCGTTTTACAGACGATGTCAATCACCATCTGAATGCCAAGAAACACGTCATATTAGTATTTATTGATTATAGCAAAGCGTTCGACACTCTGCGCCATGATCTATTGATTGAAAGACTAGAGAGCAAAGGAATACGAGGTAATTTGTTGAAATGGTGCCAAGATTATCTCAAAAACCGAAGCTATAAAGTCAAAATCGGTAACTCTTTTAGTGATAGTGTTAATATAACGGAAGGAACAGCTCAGGGCTCAGTGCTCGGTCCACTGCACTACCTAACCTATGTTGACGATATTAAAAATGTGATTAAGTACTGCACTATTTACCAATTCGCAGATGATACCTGTATTATAGCAGCTGATAAGAATTTATCGGTTGCTATTAAAAAAATTCAAACTGACTTTGATACAATAAGCAAATGGTCACATGACTCAGGACTGGTGCTTAATGCTGACAAAACAAAAGTCATCCATGTCCGCTCTAGTCACAAATATCAAAATGATGATGAATCTATAAATGTGATAGCTCACAGTCACGAATGTATGCACAACCTTAACAAGCAATGTACAAATGGTTGCTTAAAGATCAAGCAAGTTAACGAACATACCTACCTTGGACTGGTCATAGACAGTAGATTCAACTGGGCCAATCACATTAACCGAGTTTGCAATAAAGTCAGAACTATCATGGCTAAATTTTATATTATAAAAAGTAAAATACCCTGTAATACACTATTGATAATGTACAAAGCATTGGTAGAAAGTATCCTATCCTATGGTCTTACTAGCTATGGCCGTACCTACAAATCATATCTTGACCAAATTTATAACATTTACTAAAATTATTAGTTCCCCCCAAAATAAAGGACAAATTTAAAGATGATCCAACGGGTCTGTTTAAATATTGTGGGATCATACCTATTCATAAAAAAGTTGAATACAGCCTTCTTCTCGAACAATATTTTCGTAAAGAAATCCAATTTAAAAAAAACCACTCAATTACTACAAGAAGCATTACCAATAATAATCTTCACACTCCTAAATTTAATAATGAGTATGGTAGAAGAACATCTCAATATATAATACCTCACTTAATAAATAAATTGCCCGCGGAAATTAAAAATAAAATTACCACTAAAAATATTAAAACAATACTCAAGGAATATTTTATAAATAATAATCTGTGCCGATGTTAAAGGAGAGAGCAAATAAATAATAATTAAAATAAATAAATAATAAGTGCATGTGTACAAATTATACATATGCATATATAGGTATCGATATCGATGTTTTTTACCTTATTTATATGTATGTATACAGACAGATATGTGTAAAACATTAAAAAAAAAAAAAAACGATAGTAAAAGAAAAAAAAAAATAATAAAAAAAAAAAAACATGCATCTGGGAGCACTCTTTGTTAAAGTATAAGTGCGCACACACGCGCGACATCCATAAAGAAATGAACATGTTTACAATTAACTGGACTAACCACTTTTTTTGCATAGATGCAATACGACAATCGTCAATATGAATTTGTCGTCGCGCTTGTGTGTGTACCTTTCTGTACTCATTTTTGTTGGAAGCGTGTTTAGCTCTAAGTCATAGTAAACCTTGTTACTTCATGAGAACCTAAGTGTCTGGACAAACCTGATGTAGGTTTTAAGGCACTTATCATAAATATGTAACCATGAATATTGTTAAATATATTTAAATAAAAAAAAATAAAATAAGTAGTCGCCTCAATAACAGTGGTCGCGGGAGTGACTTCTGCTCGGGGTAGATATTTGTATTTGTACAAATATTAATTTTTGATATGCGTGTACGTCTTTATAGGTCTCCTATGCTCAGAGAGCACGAAAAGCTGTTATCATAGACATGTAGATGGTAGCGATTATTACTCATGATAGGGAAATTATCCGCCAACCCACAGTGAACGGAGAACAGTGTGGTGGATTAAGCTCCGTCCCCTTCTTCTTTATGAAGAAGAGGTCTTTGCCCTGAAGTGGAACACTCACAGGCTGATTCAGTTCAGTTCATACTTATATTAATTTTGGTGTATAATTAATGTTACTTGAGTTTTAAGTAAAATAAATAAATTAATCAAACATATTATACAAATAAATTCTTATTCTTTTTTTCAACTTTCAATTTTATTTATGAAATGCTATAGTCTTATAAAATGTTGATATCCACATCGGTTCAGGCTTGCAACATTAGTTCGATAACTATCTTGTTTGCTTTTATCCTTATAGAAAATTTTGTGCAGACCAGTGAATGCAACGAGCCTTCCAATATCATACGGATTATCCACTGTAAAACGCTGTAAAATTATCCTAGGTTTTCTTGAAAATAAACCTAATGTGTGGGTTGCAGTGTTTAAAATTGAACGTAAGGGGTAAAGAATTTGTATTTTGCCTAAATATTGGTAACAGATTGGCGTGGCTCTAGTCTGTGAGATAAGAGCGCGAGTGTACACTCGTACAGTGATACATAGAATGGATTACGAGCTGTGGTCTGCTTTATGTACTCACGTAGAGACGAAATCTTAAAGAATGTGCACCTGTTTATCAAAATGCTGTGATTGTAAAGTTCAAAGTATTTTAAAATCCGATTATATTGAAACACCATTTTACAGAAGCTTTGTGTACATCTGTGTAAATATTATTAATAAAAATCGTATACATATACAATTGTATGTACTTTTGTATAAGTTTTAAAAGGTTTTATGAAATATAAAATCTATATTCGCCAAACAAAACCTACGTGTTTCGATTCGAACTTGCGACATTCGGTTAAAATTGCCAGATCGTATTTTCAGTATAATGTCGTGTGTGAAATTAAGTATGGAATATAATATAAATACCGACAAGATTACTGTTGAAAGCAAAGATATTTTTCTCATTTTCTTTCTCTGTTGTTTCTTTTACAAAACGAAACGAAATAATGCTCTTATAAATAATACACATTCCGTAAAAGATTTGTTATTTGAGTTTGATGCTGTTATGATTTGCTAAATAAACTGTTATCTTTTACAATTAGTGTAATAATACAATCATGCATGGTGTGGACGCATTTGTGTAAAAAAAGTCAATACTAGTCAATATTGGTATTATGGAAAAGCGAACTGGTCTAAATTTCTGTGTTTGCTCAACCATATTGAAGCGCTATATGCATGAGCCAGCCGGTACTAAGCTGTGTTCACACTGTCTTATAAAGTTTAAGCGTTTGTCGTTGGAATCTGGCTGATATTATATTGCTTTCAGTTTATACTCTATTTTAAACTAAATAAAAATATACTTTATTCAAGAAGGATTTTTAAAAGTAATTTTTAATCGTCATTTTATAAAATTGTACGGCAAATGAAATGCTAGTACCGCGTCGGAATGCAGATTATGTTGAGAAAAGATAGAAAGGAGAAAAGACAAAAGAATTGTAAATTTAGTGAAAGTTAATGCATGCAAGCTGACACTAACTAATTATTTTTTAAGATTATTTTTGTGTTATCTTGTAGTCTAACAAAATATTTTCAATGTAAACTTAAATGATGTGTATTAATATGTAATTGTATGTACATATAAATTTTATTCGTAATCGTTGGTTTATCGATTTATTCTTTTATTAAGTTATTATATTTTACCATGAAGTAAAATATCTATCACATGTAAATTATACACATTAAAAATAGCTATGTTATGATTCTAAAATTACACAGTCATAATAATAAATCGGATTTTTATTCCCAGATATGTTAAGGCAAATAATAAAAATTTATTTCGTTATATTCCATAATCAGACGACCAACGAGGTTTTACCGTCGTTTATTTTTAGTGTGTAATTTCTATGAGATTTACAACTCACTTACTTCCAAGATTAGCGCGCTTAAACAATTAAATAAACTCTTTCGCTTTATAACATCTTATATTTATGTGAACAATACGCTAAAGCTAAACGAAATTCAAACGACACGACAGGATTCAGAAAAAAGAAAAATAAAATGCGACATAAAAGTCGCTTAAACACACGAACCTAATCGCAGCTTTACAGGCGTTGGCTTGACAGCCCTGTAATGGATTGTTTACCTCCACGCGGACGTCCGCCGCCGCCGTCGATCACTGACACCGACCTAATTACATGTAAATAAATACAGGGCCAATCGTCCGAACGAAGTTCCAGTCAACCCTCTCGACGCGAGCCCACTGACACTCACTCCATCGATCTTACTCTCTATATTGAATTTTTAATTTTTTAAATATTAAATTTTGTTCTTCCAATTAAGATCGTTTATATACCTAATACTGGTGTGATGTGGCCGTGCGGCGACCGGCAGAAAAGAATAGTTCCGACCTCTTTCTTACCGAGGTGATGTAAAAGGCGACTAAGGCCATAGCGATGTTAACAACTGTGCAAAAACCAGGGTGGTGATAGGAAGCAGTGTCATCATATCATAACACAGCAAACTGCGCTTGCCAACATGCCTGCCAAGCGTGGTGAGTATTGGAAACCCCCCCCCCATATGAAAAGGAAAAAGGCCCCTAAAGGCCCCAGGCCCCTATTTCCCGGTGGCCCTACTATTCTCGGCTGCGACAGCGGCCTTGGTGACGGTAGAGCAGGGGGTGTCAAGAATCTCCTGGTGAGATTCTGCTCCTACCTACGATGACATCTAGCCCTGGAACGCACAACATTCGCACTTTGAGGTCTGATGAAAAGATTGTTGAGCTAAAGGAGGAAATGAACAAGTTACAATGGGATGTATTGGGCTTATCTGAAGTCCGAAGAGAGGAGCAGGACAATGACCCTAAAATCTGGTTACCTGTCCTACTATCGTGAGGGTGACCAACAGTCCCAAGGAAATGTCGGGTTTATGGTCCGCGGGTCCCTCATTGGCAACATTGTGACCATCGGAAGTGTGTCGAACAGGGTTGCGTACCTTATACTCAGAGTATCTAAGAGATACTGGCTGAAGATTATACAGGTATACGTACCGACCTCGGCACATGTAGACACTCGACATGAATAGGCCCATACATACGCATAAAACCTACTTCTATGTTGTAACGGAGGATTTTAATTCGAAGATAGGCAAAAGACGAGACGATATGGACAGTGAAACCAAAGAGAGCTGGAAACCAAGAGGCTGGCTAATTTACTGGAAAAGGAAGGACTCTTTATGATGAACTCTTTCTTCCAGAATCCGTCTTACAGGAAATAGACCTAGATAAGTCCTGATAGTTCCACTAGGAATGAAATAGACTTCATCATGACCATAGGACGAAAAATATTCAGTGACGTCTCCCTGGTCCATTAGGTGCAAACCGTGAGTGATGACCTATTGATGAAGGGCACATTGAATATAAATGTTAAATTCGAACGGTCTCGTCTGATGAAGTTTGCACTCTGACCATATAATACACATATCCAAAACCCCGAGAGGCTTCAGCAAAAATTATCTAATCGTTTCGATTGCCTTGACGATTGCGTTTCTGTGGATGATATAAACAACAGGTTAGTGAACACTGTCCATACAGTCGGTAGCCGATTTTATAGACCTGCTGTAAGAGTGGTCCCTGAAAACTCTTTGGCCAAACTGTTCTTGTTGTTTGTTCTGTTGACACTGAAGCATTTAGATAATAGGCGGACCAACAGACGGATATGGAAATCTTTGAGACACGATATATGTATCTTTAATACAAAACAAATTAAAGATACGATAGAGCGGAATCATGGTTTCATTGTTCTCAAGAGAACTTCTGTTGGTCGAAGCCGGTTGTCGAAGCTGAAAACAGAGGATGGAGGTGTAACATCGTCCCGAGTTGAGATACCTTTACGAGGTCTCGTATACCTCAGTGAGCCAACCTTTTCGTAGCTTGGCTGAAGATCCGAGAGCCGAGATCACCAGATACTATTCCGAAGACATCCCGGACAATAGATTGCACGAGACTAGTATGGCTCTGTGACAGCTTAAAAACAACAGAGCACTGAGCTTCTGAAAGCAGGTGGAATACCGGTACTTAAAGCCCTTCATAAGATCTTTAATGTCGTCTTGCTTGAGGGCGTAATGTCGGAAGCCTGGAACATAGGCGTGGTTGTGGTCTTCTTTAATACGGGTGATAAGACCTTGTTTTAGAATTATAGGCCCAGTTTGCTTCTGAACCAAGTTTATAAGCTGTTATCTAAGTTCATAACAAGGCAAGTTTGATGACTTCCAGCCTCCCGAACAAGCTGGTTTCCGAAAAGGCTATAGTACCATAGACCACATACATACACTGTGGCAGATATACGGTACAGAATTATACAAAAGACCGAGGAATATATTTGGCCATTGTGCTCGGCGCTTGAGGACTAGGAGGAAGTCTTCGATTTAATCGAAACTTGGGTGGTGCTGCAGTCTCTCTAGCGATGTCACATTAACTGCCGGTATATCGAATTAATGCAGTGTTTATACTATAACGCTAATATGTCGTGTGTATCGTAGTTGTATGATGATGACAAAATGAATAAGTTGTTTATTCATAGTTTTGGGTAAGTGTTATATAAGGTAAGGTAAGGTAAAGCGATTTCTAAGTAATAAACCTTACAATAAAAGCAAAATAGAGTTTTTAAATTTTACCTGTGGATTAAATTATTTAAAAATCATATTGTGGTCATGTATAAGAAACAATATCTTCTTCTTTATGATGTTAGTACAGATATATTACTTGTCCAAACAAAACCCTTTTATAATGAAATAAGAAGGATCTCAGTAAAATTAAATATTTTTATAAAGAATTCATTTAAGAGAAAATCTTGCCAACCTTTTACCCTCTGAAAATAAAAATAACATAATGGAATCCTTTAACTTTTAATGGCGAACTCATCGCTTGATCTCGGCTTCAGTCAACCCTTTCGCTACATTGGAGCTGTATTGACCTTACGTAATCGATCTGATTGTTAGCAAATTACAAAGACTTAACAAAATTATACGTGGAACAAAACGAATGATTATTTATTTTATATTCGAAATAAAAGTAAAATAAATGTTTCAACTGTTTATTAATAGTCATAGACTAAATAAGTCATGTCCTGAAATATTGTGTAGCAAGAACACTATTGTTGTCTCTTTAATCGCTGTTTCTATTATTATTATTTTACTAGAATGAATTAAAGTTAAAATAATAATATTCGTAATTTAGTGAGTAATAATAATTAATCCACAGAGTGTAATTTGAAACGTAAAAACTAAATTTTAAAACATAATTATTTCTAACAAATGTTAAATATTATTTGCTAGTAACGTTTATATAAAATTTATTATTTTCATTCAAATTTTTATATTTCACTTCATTTTACGTAGGTATACAATTTATGAAATATTAAACAATTTTTACATCAACACTTACGTGTAACAAAAACTATATTTTTATTTTCACTTACAGCCATTCTGTCGGAAAATATTCAATTTATGACGACGAAGTTAATAAAAAATGTCAATAGTTTTAAAATAATGTTTTGAATTTTACAACTCGCTTATATTGTTTAATTCATTTGAAATATTCAGAATTTTTCGTTAGATGTTTTTTCTACCTTGGTATATCTATCTACCCTAGATACATAAATTATTTCATATGAGTGATTCAAGTTACTTTACTTCTAACAATAAGTATTAAGAATTAAATTCAGTATTAAAAATTAAGCTCATTTATATCATATATTTTTTCTGTCTGTCTGCTTATTTGTGTCCGCCCTTTCCAAAACATTTGAAAATCGAACTTAAACTAAATATGTTAAAAATAAAAAAAATAAACTATAACTATATAATAAAATTGTAATTTATTCGTGTCTTTTTTTCATAATTTTTTGACAAAAATATTTGTCGGGGTAGACCAACAAAACATTAATGTATATTATTATTGGTAGAGGTTTAAAAAAATTAATAATATACATTTCTATAATTTTTAGAAATGTCTGTCTGTCTGTTTGCTTGAAGACGCATCACTGCTATATTTGTTTTTGTTTCAAGCGTTACCTACAATATTACTTTTCACGTACCTTTAATCCTTAAAAAGTGTCTGGAAATAGGTTTAATTTTAGACTTATCATACTACATAGACTTATTATATATCAATTATATATATTAAGTATAATATATACTGTAATATATAATATATATTACAGTACCCTATAATATTTAAACAAAATATTTATATACAATCTCTTCTCCATGTTTACGACATTTTTCATAGCGAACAATACGGTTCCACTATCGGTCGCTCGACAAAGGCACTTTTTAAGCTTTTTAAGCGTATAGATACATACATATATGTATCTAAAACGCTTAATATGATGCTCAAAAGAAATCTCAAAATGTTAGTCGTAGATTTTGTATTTTATCGAAGGCATTTGATTTCGTGGAATACGAACACTTCTTCTTCTTCTTCTTTTCAGCCCTTGGTAGTCCACTGCTGGACATGGGCCTCCCCTAATCGACGCCACTCCACCCGGTCCTGGGCCCTCTGAATCCAACGGTTTCCCGCTGTCTTCTTCAGGTCGTCAGTCCACCTGGTAGGAGGGCGGCCTGTGCTCCTTTTACCTAGACGTGGTCGCCATTCAAGGACCTTCTTTCCCCATCGGTTGTCAGTCCTGCGAACGATGTGGCCAGCCCATTGTCACTTCAATTTGCAAACTTTGAGCGCTATGTCGGTTACCTTCGTTCTTCTACGGATTTCATCATTTCTGACTTTGTCGCGTAGAGAAATACCGAGCATAGCTCTCTCCATTGCCCTCTGAGCGACTCTGAGCTTGTGGATTAGGCCCACAGTAAAAGACCACGTCTCGGCACCATAGGTCATCGCTGGCAACACACATTGCTCGAAAACTTTCGACTTCAGGCACTGAGGTATATCAGACGTCAAGACGTGTCGTAGTCTCCCGAACGCTGCCCAGCCGAGTTGGATTCTTCGAGTGACCTCCCTCTCGAAGTTGGACTTACCCATTCGGATCGTTTGTCCCAGGTAAACGTACTCGTCTACAACAAACACTTATTTGTTTGCTTTCCCTGAAGTATACTCCCGTTTTAACAAACGGGACAATATAGGTTCCTATCGCGGGCAGTTTTGCTATGAAAGTACGGCAAGACCCTTTGAAGTAGATTGGACCAAGGAATGACGTTGTCCCATATAAACTTTGCCCCCCCTTTTCACCCCCTTAGGGGTAGATTTTCAGAAAATCTTTTCTTATAGAATGCCTATGTCATACATAGAATACACCGTCCAAGGTGTGTTCAGGTCTGTACGATCAACGGTTAAGGCTGTGCGTTGATCCGTCAGTTACTTAGTCAGTCAGTCATTCAGGACAAAGCATTTTGTATGTATAGATGTTACTTTCGGTTTATAATATTTTAAATACTTTTTGAAAATTGTTACTCACCGAATTGTGTCAGAAAATGTATTTTACACTCCTCTACAGGAACCTCTACAGGACTCAGCTACTACAGCCTGTACAGGATTTTTTGCCATTTGTTTGAAGTGGTGAACAATATACTATTTTTTCCAAATCTCGAGCGTGAGACAATAAAATATATGATAGCTGTTATGTGTGAGCATCATCCAATAGTGCACCTACCTTATTATGATTGTGCTAACGTGATTTTAATTATTACGTCTAATCTCAATAAATTATGATAGTTTTGTGAAACAATATTAATATTATAGTACCATAACTTTTATAATTGATTTTCTTTTTGTTTTTACTATATTAAAACTGAAAAATTATTAAAAAAAATGGAACGTATAAATAATTAATTTAATTAATTGATACAAAAACGATACCCAAAGTGCGAGTGGAAAAAGCTGCATGGGCAGATTTCCTATATAAATCTGGCTATTATATACCCTTTGATTGATATTTTATATGAAAAATTATAGTAAAAATATTTGATGATCAGTAATGCTGTCACCAGTATTTCATGGAAGATATTACTAATTTTGTACTAAAACACAGTTTATATATTATTTTCAAAAGAGTAACTGCGGAGTTTCTTGCCGATTCTTCTCTGCAGAATCTACATTCCGAATCGATGGTAGCTTTACTTTCACAAATATAATAATCACTTTAAAGTTTTAGGTTATAAAATGACGATTCGAAGATGCTCGTGGGGCCTATTTGAATAAAGTTGTTTTTGATTTTGATTTTGATTTTGATTTTGATTTTGATTTTGATTTTGAGTACCTATTTATAACAACAACGTCTGTAAACAACATACAGCCTAAGTCCCTTAATATAATGACATAAACATTTTATGAAATAAACACTATAAAAAACAGCTTATGGTAGCCATAACTTAGCGACTAGAACTAGAGCAGTAGAAAGTGGTCCGATTTGAACATTTGAAAATTGCGTCATAATGCTTGTTTGTTGGGAAAATTTTACCACAGAAGTGAATCAAAAAAACGTGAACTCAGGTAAAATCAAGGATTGCGAAGTTAAAAAGTAAAATTATAACAATAAGTTTTTGACTTCGCAAAAATGCTTACAGCTGCCAATAAATGAAATTTTAAGTTTTTGTTATAGTCATTTTTAGCTAAAGCATAATTATATATATATATATATATATATATATATACATATATATATAGTATTTATATTTTTTTTATTATAAAATTATTTAAGTTAGATTACACATTCTTAAAAAAATTAAAATGCCAATTAGACAAAAAATTAGTGTCGATAGTTTCACTAGCTTTTTAGGTAGAATTTCAATTCGGTGGTAACTTCTCATTAAATATTAAATAACAGTTCCTGAATCCAAGCAAAGTAGGGATGTAGGCAAAGTGTGCAATTTGATTCTTCTGTATCAATGCTAATTACTTTACTTACGATTCATCATCATTACCTATATAATTTTCTGACCATATCAACAATATCATTGTGACGAGGACAGCTAGCGACAATTAGGCGTATGTCGGTTATATGAATATTTATAATTATGTTGGTAGATGCACTGTTCCCCAGGGTGCATTAAACCGACTGGTTCGTTGGTAGCTGCGATATCGACCCCGAGCCTCGCGCTCGAACTCTCTTGTGACAGGTGAATTGAGCCGCCATTATATGGGACTACACTATTTGACCTCTCGAACGGTGCCGGTCGAATATCAAGTATTTTTTAAAAGTACTAATTAAAAAAATTGCGTCTTATATTTAAGTGATTTTATATTTAATGTGTTTAATTATAAATTAAGCGTATTTTTATTATTATATATAATTTATAAAGCTTAATTTTTTTGTTTATTTTAATATAAATAAATAGTCTTAGAATCTCAGGAGGGTGATTTAAAAAAATCTTTATGCTTTTGAAACGGCTTATCGAGGAAGATTATAGGCTATAAAATAACAACTTACGACTTATAGGATCAGATCAGTATTCATAAATGTTGGCGAAACTGCATAAACAGTTCCTTCTTCTTTTACAATAGATTGTGTATTAACTTCGAATATGGAGTATGCTATAGTTAATCTCAAAGCATGGAGTATATAGCTATACTCCATCTCTAAAAGTGATATAAATTGACAAAAGTCATTTAGTCTAGTCAATAAGTTCAAAAACGTGTTAAATAGAAATAAAGCTCCTAAAAATATGTGCCATAGCTCATTGGATTCGGAATGACGTCTAGAAAAATGTTTTTTAAGGGTATATTAGCACATAAAAAATTGCGATTGTTATTAACAAAAAAAGAAAAAAAAAAACAAGGTATTTAGTTTTTCGTTACTAACTTTTAAAATAATAATATTTAAGGAATTTTGAAAAAAGATCCTGAAAGAGGAGAAAATTTCCAATAAAAAAGTTCCAACTCCCGGAACTCTATCTATATTATTTATAAAAAATTTTTAACGCTGGAATTAGAGCTCCGCGAGGGCGTTACGGCATAGACGCGCCGCCTAAAAAGCCGGTATATCACCTAAAATATTTTTTTTAAAATATTAAATAACAATTTAAAAATTTGAATAAATTACAGTATAATCTAGACACTTGAACGAAAAAAACCTCGGTGAAAAAAAATTTTTTTGTCGATTTTTCAAAAAGTTACACCATTGTTAATTAACTAATTTTTTTCCAATCTCTGTTTTTATAAATTACGGTATAAAAGTTTAAATAATTGGTCTAAAAATATTTCGCTTCGTGGAGCTCTTTTTGTTTAGGTACTTAATAAAGTTATGCAAAATTTTTTTATTAAAGTTAATTATTTTGTTAATTATAATTTTTTTAAACTAACTAAAAATTAAATTTCTATAAAATGTTATCAAAAAAAAATTTTTTTGGTAATATATTATTATTGCTGTTTTCGCACTTGATATAGGTATTAATTAAAATTGGAAAAAAAATTTTACGTCATTTTTTAAGAAATTTTTTATAAAAAAATAGACTATTTAGGGATTTTTAAAAAAAAAAATTTTACTATCTTATAGCATAGGTGAAATGGTGATTTTTTTAACAAAAATTTTTTCTTAAATATTTTTTTTTATATTTTATAATCGTTTTTTTTATATTTCAATTGCTTAAAAAATTAGTTAAGAAATTATTTTATTCTTAAAAATCATCATTTACCCTTTTCAATGGAATAACAGAGAATATTTTTTTTTTTTATAAATAATTTAATTGTTTATTAACTTAACGATTTGTTATTAACAAATAATATTAACCGTTATATTTTTTTTCGAAAACTTCAAAAAATTACAAAAACAACCATATATAACAAAGTTAAGAAAAAATTTTTTTGTATTTTTTTTTACAAAAAATTGTAAAAAATACAAAAAAAAAATCTATATATGGTTGTTTTTGTAATTTTTTGAAGTTTTCGAAAAAAAATATAACGGTTAATATTATTTGTTAATAACAAATCGTTAAGTTAATAAACAATTAAATTATTTATAAAAAAAAAAAAAATTCTCTGTTATTCCATTGAAAAGGGTAAATGATGATTTTTAAGAATAAAATAATTTCTTAACTAATTTTTTAAGCAATTGAAATATAAAAAAAAACGATTATAAAATATAAAAAAAAATATTTAAGAAAAAATTTTTGTTAAAAAAATCACCATTTCACCTATGCTATAAGATAGTAAAAATTTTTTTTTTAAAAATCCCTAAATAGTCTATTTTTTTATAAAAAATTTCTTAAAAAATGACGTAAAATTTTTTTTCCAATTTTAATTAATACCTATATCAAGTGCGAAAACAGCAATAATAATATATTACCAAAAAAATTTTTTTTTGATAACATTTTATAGAAATTTAATTTTTAGTTAGTTTAAAAAAATTATAATTAACAAAATAATTAACTTTAATAAAAAAATTTTGCATAACTTTATTAAGTACCTAAACAAAAAGAGCTCCACGAAGCGAAATATTTTTAGACCAATTATTTAAACTTTTATACCGTAATTTATAAAAACAGAGATTGGAAAAAAATTAGTTAATTAACAATGGTGTAACTTTTTGAAAAATCGACAAAAATTTTTTTTTTCACCGAGGTTTTTTTCGTTCAAGTGTCTAGATTATACTGTAATTTATTCAAATTTTTAAATTGTTATTTAATATTTTAAAAAAAATATTTTAGGTGATATACCGGCTTTTTAGGCGGCGCGTCTATGCCGTAACGCCCTCGCGGAGCTCTAATTCCAGCGTTAAAAAAAATTTATAAATAATATAGATAGAGTTCCGGGAGTTGGAACTTTTTTATTGGAAATTTTCTCCTCTTTCAGGATCTTTTTTCAAAATTCCTTAAATATTATTATTTTAAAAGTTAGTAACGAAAAACTAAATACCTTGTTTTTTTTTTCTTTTTTTGTTAATAACAATCGCAATTTTTTATGTGCTAATATACCCTTAAAAAACATTTTTCTAGACGTCATTCCGAATCCAATGAGCTATGGCGCATATTTTTAGGAGCTTTATTTCTATTTAACACGTTTTTGAACTTATTGACTAGACTAATTGTGACATTTACAGCTTTGTTCGGAAACATTTTATTTATTCACACTAACAAAACTTTATATGCGCAACGTTGAATGGAATCAAAGTATTTAGATATTATTTGAAATGCAACATTTATACAATCTATATCAATGTTTATGTAACAAAGTCAATGCGAAATTTTTATAACAAAAATTCAATAGTTAAAACACCGAAAAGCGAAATCATGTTTTTAACAATCGAATATCACGGCTGTGATGAATTTGTTAAGTATTATTAATACACTCATTTGCAAAAAAAAACGGGCGGTTTCGATTTTCTTCCTGGCTGAAAAAAATAAAATACCAAAAAGGTTTAATCATTTGAACATGTTACTGGCCAGTTATAAAAGTGCCATAATGTTTATAAGAGTACATTCCAAATTCAAATTTTTGACTGAGCCTGGTTTTCAAAGAAAATAACTTTTAACTACATTTTGTGGCGCGAATTCCCTATAGTTAATATCGACTCTAATTAACTTTTTGTCAATTTTTATTAAATTATCTGGTGTCCTTGACATTTAAAAGTATTGTTATTGCTGTTTAGCAATCTCGAAAATGGTAGATAAAGTGATAAAAGCGAGCAAAATTATTGCGCTGCTTGAAGAAGGTTGCAGTCAATGCTTCGTGGCTCAGAGGCTAAATGTGAGTCGGTCGACAGTTCAAAGGACCTGGCAGCGCTGTCAAGAGACCGGTTCCGTCAAGAGAAGGCCTGGTTCTGGCAGAAAGACATGTACCGAACCACGGGATGATCGTTTTCTAGTTAGTCAAGCGTTGAGAAATCGCAAATCTTCTTATGTGGACCTCAAGAACACCCTCGAAGAAGTAAGAAATGTGCAAATTAGTCTATGGACGGTCAGGAGGAGGCTTCTCGCTGCTAATATACACAGTCATCGCCCGGCACGCGGCCCTAAATTACTCCGTGGACATCGAGTTACCAGGCTTAGCTTCGCTCGAAATTGTGTGTCATGGACTCATGAAGACTGGGATAGGGTATTGTTCTCCGATGAAGCCAGGATATCTCTGCATGGTGAAGACCGACGTCGGCGAGTGCTACGTAGACGAGGAGAACGCTTTGCAGAGGCATGTTTTGAAGAAATCACACCTTATGGAGGGGGCTCTGTTATGTTTTGGGCAGGAATAAATTCTATGGATCGTACGGAGTTAGTCTTCATCGAAAACGGTACACTGACTGGACACCGATACATAACGGAAGTTCTAATTCCTTATGCACAACCCGCTTTAACCGCTCTTGGCGAAAACTCAATTTTTATGGACGACAACGCTCGCGCCCACCGGTCTGGCGGTGTGGATGCGTATATGCTAGAAGTCGGAATTCGTCATTTGGACTGGCCAGCTAGAAGTCCGGACCTCAATCCCATAGAGCATGTCTGGGACGTTCTGAAGCGACGAGTGAGATCAGTGCAGCCGGCTCCGCAGACCATCAGAGCTAAAGAATGTGATTACCGCGGAGTGGGAACGTATTCCCCAAGAAACCATAAAAGATATACTCACTAGCATGCCCAGACGAATGCAAGCTGTCATTTCAGCAAGAGGGGGTCACACTCAATACTAAACTTTTATCTGCTTTTAATGTATTCAAGAAAAACAAAGAAATTAACGCGTTTCATTTTTATTTAGCGAGCAGGTACAATCATAGGGTTTTGAGCTTAAACATTATTTCTTAATAATTTAATTAAAATGTTATGATAAAACTGATGAAAACTATTCCTTCCTAATTAATTTATAAAATTCTGAGGATAACAATACCTAAAATTGTCAAACAAACTAATAGTAACTATAAAATAGTTCTTTGCTTAAGTGCCCGTTTTTTTTGCAAAAGAGTTTAGTTGTAATCATGAACAATAATGATACCGATAACAGTACATAGTCATCGGCAGATCGGAGCATCATAATATATTATCTTGAAAGCCTATCTATTTTCAACCACCATATCATTAATGAAAAGGCTTAATTTATTTTCATAACGCAAGATGTGTACACATCTTAGATTTAATAAGACGTTTTGATATACAGACGGTATCGACATATCGTCACTTTTAACCTGTTGCTACTGATATCGATAATTTAATGAAAATAATTAGAACCCCCTAAATCTGTGAACCTCTTTTGTTATCATTGTCGATCCGCTCTTAAAACGCTCTAATGTAATCAATATTTCGGAATACGTAATTACCATTTAATGAAATCTTAAAATAAAAGTGAGAAAATTACATGCTAATTGAACGTAAATTATTCCTATTCAAAAGACAAATTAAACAATTTTAAGGAAGCGAGACGACAGACGTCTTTTAATACAATTATATTAAAACCGAATGTTTAGAAAACCCTTACGTAGTGCGTGAGTTTGACAATTAGCAGGTCGATCTCTGCAACAGATTCTGAATAGAATTTGTCATTTTCGGTATAATTTTCAAAAGAGATCTTCTCAATCGATGTTTTCAATAACCAGATATGGTAAATTACATACGATTTTTTTAATTTACAATTGTGGGGAACAATATTTTTTTTAATGAAATGAATTAAATAACTTTAGCATAAGTATATACGATTTTTTTTTATAGAGGTATAACGTTTTTCAGGAGAAAAAAAATACATTTTTATAACTTGTTTGTACTCTTTTGATATTATACACTATATATTTTTACTGTATACTAACACAATATAAATTCAAGTACTTAGATACAAGTACACAATCTTAATAAATCTTCTGCATACGAATATTCCTTATTGACACTTAATCTGACTTTAAAGTATACAAAACTTAACACTTAAATCGAAAACAGCTATAGAACGTGCAACTTTCTTTAGAGGGAAAAGTTTTATAAGTTTAAAAGATTTAGTTCAAAGGCTGAACAAAATTCAAATACATATTAAAACCTAACCTCGTTCGAACGTAGTCGGGTTAAGTAGAGCAACGGCTTTCTTTTATAATGAAGGGGCATCTTGAATCTTCTCCCAATTAACTACAAAAAACGTCTAGTCATGGATGTAAGGTCAAATTTGTTATTTTAACCTTTTATTTGGCGTATTAAAGGATATCTGTTAGTTTAAGATTCATCGATTTTTTTTTAATTACTAATCGTGAACTTTTTTAACGCGATCACGAATTAGTTGAATTAATTCTTACTTTTCTGTTTTCCATTTCATGTGTAAAAAAATACAAACTGATCCCATTAGCACTAACGCGTTGACAATTCAGAAGTTTCCTTCATGGGAGAACTCGGACAGAGTTCGTGTAACTGTATAAGTTGAATCGAGCGGTGAAGTTTCTTAATCGCTTAAAAAGTTCTATTCTATACGGGAATTTCACTTATGCTTATTAAATTTTCTAGGCAAGGAAACAAGAAAATGTAGAACTAGTTTTCGCAGAGGACATACAACAAGGCTTAGCGCGCGGCACATTGGCCCGACACAAAATATTGTGCAGCCCGAGTAAACGCGCTCTAACTTCCAATACAATATAAATTGCACTTCGAAAATGGCCTGTACTTCAAAGTCTGTACACAATTCACAACTTTAGCGCCTAACGCGAAAGTACATTTCGGAGAAGCCCGCTAGCGCGCGGAGCAGTGCCATAATACCGGTAATGTGGTGTCGCCTTTCTGTGGCGAGATAAGGGTACGCGACATTGACTATTCAAAGGGCTGCGGTCTTCAAAATTTACGCTCAATAAGTCCAAAATATCTACGCTCTACCTATGTGCTGGAATAAAGTTTTTATCTCGTATACCAGAGCTGTTTAAATGTCTACTGTTGTAATATTTTAGTCACGAGTCGATCGACACAAGCTGCATTTCAGTATGTTTAAAATTATTTAGAAGTCGTAATTCAGTTCTATGATTAATACTTTTATTTTTCTTATTATAAATTGCATATAAAAAAATATTAAAAATAATATATTACACACACCACATCATGATTTTTTGCTTCGGTTTATATTTTCACTTGGATTGTCATTTATATCAAGTCTTTTTTTTTAAATAAAAATGTTATTTAAAACCATTCTACATTATCAGAGGTGTAAAATTCTTCACAGTAACATTCTAAAATGATTTGTGGCAAATTTTAATAGGAGCTTTAATGGAACGTGAATTACGGAACAACACAGAAAACATTTTTATTATTTAAAAATAAATCCCAGGGCTCATTTCTGAAACCGCAACTGTATAAAATATCCATTAGGGAGCAATCAAAATGTCCGTCACGTCTTTTTACAAAATATTTAAAGCTTAAGTAAGGCTCCTATAAAATAATATAAAATTCTCTAAGTTACACCTATCAATCATTTTCTAAACGGTTTGTTAAAATAAGTGTTATCAATATTATTAAGTGACTAAAGACTTAAAGGTCGCAAATTAATCTAAGCATAAAGTGTTCTAATATTACTGAACTATCCACATTTGCTATCCTACTAACAATGAGGTTTTCAACATCATTCTCTTTTTTGAATATACGTAATTTGAACATTTTTTTCTTTGTCAATACTCTTTAAGACTTACAACATTAGTTCCTTATTTTGCTATGAAAAAAAAAAAATGAAAACAAAATAAGTCAATAAAATAACTGAATGATAAAAATTTGGAATCAAGAATAGGCGATCACAAACACGGTATTACCCATATTTAAAAGACGATTATGGTGAGCGTCCACAGTTCCGTATCGCGTGTTATGTGCGATCCGTGATATGCGAATCACCAAAAGTTTGTAAACAAATAATTCTAAAATATGTAAGATGCTATGTGTCCAAAACGTTCGGTGAATGTCCTCTTAATAAGTGACTCACATTTATAAGGGCTCAGAATCGGCTGTATAACGACACTAGATTTTTATTCTTAGAACAAATGTATCTAAATAATTCGTTTTAACGTTTCCACGAATACAACTTCGTTTATTTATTTGCAATTTGTAGGATATCGTTTGCAAGGTACCTTAATGAGGCAATAACAATAAATAAAGACCCAAAAGTTTTCTAACCACTTCACCCTCATGTCGGTGCGGACCCTTGCAAGGAACGCCGCATTAAACCGGAATATATTATTACATAGAATATTATTTCTTTTCTTTCATGACTATTTTCTTTGATGAATTTGCATTTTGCTATTGCATCAATTTCAAATCATAAATAGATTTACTAAGCCTCGAACGAACTTACCTTGTTCATTTATGCTTTTATATTCGTTTACGGTTAATGAACGTCTGGAAGCATTATATTACTTCTCGTGTTCTGTTCCAACAGAAAATTACTTTGAAACAGTCCACAATTTGTATAAATAGCGGGATTTACTAGAAAGGCACAATCGGTTTAGTTGTGTCTCTCTTGATATATACGTTTAATAAAGTCGTGCGATGTAAAGTTTAAAAAAGACACATGACTATCTAAATGTATCGCTAAGTCACGTGTCGCCTGTACGGGTACAGTGTATGTGTATTGCTATATATAAAACAAACATACAGGTTCATGTAGAATCAATGTACTCAGGTGCTCTCTTCGTCCCAGGAGGACAGTAAAGTCACCCGCCTTGCGGTGCCCTCGCTCGGTAACCAGAGACTAGCTGATATATTTGAAAGTCAGTATACTCACACAAGCTAGATTATAAGTATTACTTATATGGTTATAATCAATAGAAACGTTTTCCATGATGGTTATTTTTCTACATGGTTCGATGGGGTAAGTTAATAATTTAATTAATTATTTAATTTGTAATGTAATTATAAGCTTAATTGATTATTACTCTCTTTATCTTGCTGAGTTTCTATGCGCTTAAAGAATTAACTGACGTAAAAATCAATTTCTGTGGAATTTACTTGGGGTCTAGAATAAAAGATACGTTTTTAACTCTTTTAATCTCTTCTATCGCATACAGTATACATATACAAAACAAAATGCAACTAGTGCTAAATAAAATTAACATTAAAATGAAAAAAGCGACAATAAAATACCATTTCACATGTTATAAAATATTTCTACAATAAATGTTTACACTCTTGGCACATGGGTGAAAGGATGTATCCACCGAAGTGAAAAAGCCGATTATTTATTTATGATCAATACTCATTCGCAAAACGTATGAGTGCAACGATCGTAAAAGTAATGGCGGCCACAAATATAGTACCTGTATGCGAACCAATCGCATGCTTCGGTATATTAGTGCTCGATATAATAAAACACGCCATTGCTCCATAAAACGATTCGACAGTGTTGTAAAAAAATCAAAAATGTTGATCTCGGCAATAGCTCGCAGCCAGAGCAATTTGTTTGTTTTAACATTCTATTTTTAAACAGCTTCATTGATGTTTACTTCCATTTTCCGTGACCAATCGAATTTTCGTAAATTTTTTAAAATGAATCAAAGGATCAATTGTCGGAATCGTTTACCTACTCGTATATTGTAGTGTTATCGTAAATATTTCTCAATCTGTAAATGTATTTAAACTCACGATTAAATCGAAAATTCAAATAAATGCTGTTAAATTTTAATAGAATCATAGCAGTTGGTTATATGAGTAATTTTAATTAAGAGCCAATCGACACAATAAATGCAGTGTTCATTACGAATGGATATTCTATTGCTATATAACTGTTTTTGTTGTTGGGGTGTTGCATCGCAGGCCGCGGAATGTACTCAACATTTCATTACGAATAGTACATTGTCAAGTAATGTTTTAGCGATTAATATTTCACAATAATATACAAAAACAAATTGCCATTTTACAATTTTCGCGCAAAATTGTTGGTTTGATTCGGCTAATTGCAAACCCGAATGCATTTGTGGCAATAAAACCATTACACAGCTGTGTAACAGTTAAATAAAAAAGTGATAAAAAACAATGGTTATATATAAAATAATTTAGTAATTTTAAAAATAATTTAAGAAAAAATAACAGTGTCTTTATAAATTAGTACCTCTTAAATGCAACATCAAGTAGATACAAATCGGATGCATACGCTTAAAGTTCTAGATTAAGTTTCAGGACGAGCAGTAATTAGAATAGGAGACTAAGTCGTGAAAGGTAACAAATTAGCTTGTTTTGCGATCTTAATGCGTAGCGAGTACAAACGAGCACAGTATATAGAGAGATAGAGGCGGCAATGATATAGTGTCGGGCTGGCGGCCGCTCCCTTAGGAACGATAAACCCTTCCCGCCGCTTCCCGTCTACTCTTCTTTATGGGAAGGCCGGAATGGGCAGCCCAGGTGAACAGGTAGCTAGATTGCGAAAGTATTTTTAGAACATCTTGTCGGTCGTTCGGTGTTTTTCCTTTGTTATCAAATGTTTTTGCTACCTTCGATGCGGTTATAGGTGTCCTTAATATGTCGGCGGGCTTTAGTAGCTAAGAGTTACCCACTCTCGACACGAGATAAGAAAATGTTTTCGCCTTTAAGAAAATTCGTGTCGCCTTGACGTATAAGATTTTTAAAGGGTAATATTCAATGTAAAAATTCTTCAAAATTTATTCGATGAACGGGACGATGCGATTAAAATGAAAGGTGATTTATAATAGGTGAATTCGTTGTTTTTCGCAGCGAATGAGGCATTTATTGTTAGTCAGGTTAGTAAAGCTAGAACAGAAAAAATTAGACATCCATTTGTTATTTCCATTTCGAATGGCGCAGGTCTTTTATCGCATGTTGTAGCGAACGTTCGTTGTTTGATATCTTCCTAGGTTTATTTGCAAATCGCGTGCGGAGCGTACACGTTTACACTCGTAATACTTACTTGTTGAATTACCTTTGTTAAAGTAGAATTTGGTTTGAAATGTACTTTTTATTTGAAACTCAGAAAACCATAGCAATTTATTCTTTGTTTTTCTGGCGTTATGCTATTAACTTTCTTTAGACGTGCGGGTTTTTTTTAATGATAAAATATTTAAACGTCAAAACGAATACGAGTGTTAGAATAAAAACTTAAAGGAAGTAACTTTAACGTTAGAGCGGCAGCGTATAGTGGACTCGAGAGTATATCCGCATGAGGTATGAATTGGTAATGAGGAGGTGGTGCATTTTGGAGCCGCAGTTTGCGCGCGATTGCCATTCCAGAGCGCGTTTCTGTTGCATTAACAACTACGTACATATTATTTCGAGAAGCAAAATAAATAACTTCAACTACATTTAAATGCCTCAACATTACTACAATAATATACTTCTATAAGTTTTCGATATTTCTTCGAAGATTAAAATTTAAATAAAAATATATGCGGTACACCTACTCTTTCTCCGCGATAAGATTCACGACGAAATACATGTAGATAAAACACTAATAACAAACAATTTACGGTTGTAATAACGTTTATTTACATCATCATATCATCATATATAACTATATAACTTAGTAAATATGTTGAAATTTCTACTGCGTTTTATATTAGGTATGTTGCTGGCTTAGGTATGCTAACACAAGTATATTTTTACTTAAAAGTAGTCCCAACGCTTGTTATTGTAAATGTTTTTCTCTAGTAATAAATAATCTTTTATTTATTTAATGTTATTATACGTATATTTTTGGTTCATTGTTCAGTTTTCACATTTGGTGTGCCACTTATCAACATTGTAGCGTCAAAGTATAGAAGATAAACCAATGCATAGTTAAAAGCAACTTTCAAATTTAAAATACAACACAGCATTCCAAATTGTTATTTCGTATAATTAAGTTGAAGCGATCTATAAATCAAAACGTAAGATTCAAACAATATGGCCTTTATGTCCAACATGATTCGTATCTCGTTCGTTCAAACAGCAACGCGATTGATGAAAGCTAATTTGTTTTAAAACAAAAACCAAACTCCTAATTACTATGCAAATTGATCGTTCGGATATTAGCCGCAATTATACCGTAGTTCTCTTTAAATTTAGTACGCCGCCACACCTCGCGTTGTTTCACATTTAATGCGTTCGATATGCAACTATTAAGGATTATTTGATGCATGTTTGTGGTACATTTTCATAATTTCAGATTAGGTGAAATTAGAAAATGTTACGGCATTGCGTTTTATTGTTATTAATTAAATGCGGTGTTCTTATCAATATTCCAAGTGAACGTGATTTGTACAGTAATAGTCTACATCAGTAAATAAAATTTAGTAAATAAAAATAATTATTAATTTACGCATATACGGGTACATAAGTATTTGCGTCGTAAATATATATAAAATTATATTTAGTACTTTTTCACATGACTTTTTCACAAAACTTATTTTATTATATTTATATATAAAAAATATATAAAATATTACATAGATTATAAAAAAATACAACATAAATAAGTACATTTGATAATAATATTAATATTTGAGAATAAAATTTGATATATTTATTACGCTTAAAATACTTTTTCATTCTAATTTGCTTCAGAAAACATAATACAAAGATCGAATATAAAAAGTTCACTTAGTCAACTCAAATTTCACGTAAACGTGGTTGAATATCAAGAGACAATTAGTAAAGTTTTGCTATACAGTTAACATTTTGCCACACAAACGTGTTATCAATAATAATTTACTGTTGTACATAATAGTAACTAATAACGCCAATCAATACACAAGAAGCCAACGGAGTATGAGCCGAGCGGAGCCGGATGTCAACATTTGCTCTGGCGATTTTCCTCAAGGGACGGCAGAAAATGACATGCGCTTTTCATCCTACTTTCTCCGCTCCACGATGCAATTGCATACGAATTTCTGTGAAACATCTTTGAGGTGAAGCTTATGTTTTTTTAGTTGTCGACTTAATTTGCAAGTCATTTTACTTAAGAATTTTTTACGTGTTATTTTAAATTTCGCTACGAACGCTACGAAAATACTTTGAAATATTACTGGAGACTGAAATTTAGAGCCATATTTCAGGTAAATTATTGTTTATATTTCTCGAGTGTGCACATAATAAATTGTTTTATTCGAATATGAATTTTACTTTATATTTGATATATAAAACGATTTATTAAAATTTAAAAAGCCAGCTTGTGCTGTTTTCTCCTATTAGAGAGAAGAATTTGAGCTTTATTCACCACTTTTTTGCTACCGACGTTGGTCTTGTGTCTCAAAATTTAAATTTTTTTTAATAGCTATCTTTATGATGTTTTATTTCACAGCCGAGCATCAGTAGCTTTTTAAGCCAAATAAATTGGAATTTGACGGTGTTACCCCGAATTGATCCCGCAACCTGTCAGTCTCAACTCTTAATCACTCGTCGAGTTTTAATAATTTTTTAACATATTCATATAAATAAAATTTTAGTTTTTAGACTGTAAGCAATATTCGCTTGTGATTTTTAAATTATAAACTTGCATTACCTACATACAATAGTAAATTGCAGCGAAGAAGCGCGCGTCACCAAACTTACCGACTCACCGTCGGTCGAGGAAGCTGAAATCACGACTGCAAACATTGACTTTAGACTTTTCCTCTTTTACTCACTTAGTCTAACTCCCGCTGCACTGCAAATCACTTCACTGTGAGAGAAAGTTTTATATATTCTAAATGTTTTAAAAAGGTCGTCCCTGATTCAGTCTCAGGAGTCGATTGACAGAAACACGATCCATTATTGCATTTCCAGTCTCTTCCTACTTTCTTTTATATTGTAAGTTTAAATTTATTCTCTCACTGTGACATTTTTATCGTTTTGTGTATTTTTCGGTAACATTTTCAATTTTACTTCAATATCAAATGAAAGTTTAAATTTAGTTTACAATACCTACTCACCTTTTAAATTACTTCGACGTGGCTATGTATAGGAAAAGTCTTTGGTATATTCATGAGAATAGAAGAAGTTAAGCTATGTTTTATTTAGTAAATTATTGTTATCACTATCGTTAAACTTATTTTACCCTGAACAACAAAGTTCCAAAATAATGTATTGTATTAAGTTTAGATAAATGAATAATTTTGCGAACTCATTTGAGAACTTAATCTGTCAATATAGAATATAAAATTTGCTGTAATTTATTTTAATGTAATTGCACTCAATAATTGAAGCCAATACAAGGGTATAATATAATGAATTTAGCACTTGTGTTGCATAAGGACGCTCCTTTTTGCTAGTTTTGACTATAATGTAAATTTACCTGACACAAAAGTTTTCTTTATTTTTTTCGATATTCATGTTATATTTAAGGTTATTAATAACAAAAGTACGTAATTCACTCTATGCATAGATACAACACATGTTACATTTGGAAGAGAGAGGGAGAACACGATAACCCGAAATCCGGTAACCTGTTCTACTACCAAGAGCGCGACCAACAGTTCCAAGAAGGTGTCGGGTTTATGGTCCGCAGGTCCCTCATTGGCAACATTCTGACCATCGGAAGTGTGTCGAACAGGGTTGCGTACCTTAAACTCAGAGTATCTAAGAGATACTCGCTGAATGTCATACCAGTATACGCACCGACCTCGGCATACCCAGATGAAGAAGTAGAGGCTATGTATTAGGTCATCATTAGAGCCATACGTACACATACGAATAAAACCTACTTCAATGTTGTCCTGGGGGACTTTAACACGAAGATAGGCAAAAGACAAGACGAGGAGCTGAGAGTGGGGCATTTTGGATATATACAGCTGAACCCAAGAGGACAGAGGCTGGCCGGTTTTAAGTATGATAATAATTTGTCATATATGTGTTAGAATATTCTATACCGAATTGTAAATAAAATAAGTTAGTTAAGATACGCCACTATTGTACCTCTCAAAAATCCCGTAATTTAAAAATGCTTTTTATCCTACGAACAAAAGCCTAACTCAGAAGGTTTTGTGCTACAATTTATTTTTACTAATGCTTACTAATATTATAAATCTAAAAGTGAGTTTGTTTGTTTGCTCCACTTTCAAAGCTCAGTCATTTGATTGATTGCTATGAAATTTCGCACTTAGAAAATTGGGTATCTAGCTAAGGATCCCAAGGAGGACATAGGAAGGACTATCTTTTATCTCGGAAAAATATGAAAGTTCTCAGAGATAACGAAAACTCTTTATAAGTGAAATTACCATCGTTCGTTCCGTAGCATCGCTCGACTTTTTTACAAATGAAAATATAATATTTTTTTACGTATGAAAAATAATTACTCAATTTTAGCTCAAATTATCGTTTAAGTCTCCCAATATCTCAAAAATTGACAAGCATTACCTAGTACATTTTAAAAAAATAACGGGAATAGTAATTGCTGACTTTATATTATATAATACTTTGTTTAATCAGGTGTGGCTTCATTAGAACTAAGAACTTGAATCAAATGTATGGTTATTATTTCTAAAAAAGGAAAATGATTTGGGAAAAGAACTAACAAGCCTATTGTTTTTTTTAAACTTCTTAGTTTGTTGCAGATACACTCATTTGCAAAAAAAACGGGCGGTTTCGATTTTCTTCCTGGCTGAAAAAATAAAATACCAAAAAGGTTTTAATTATTTGAACATGTTACTGGCCAGTTATAAAAGTGCCATAATGTTTATAAGAGTACATTCCAAATTCAAATTTTTGACTGAGCCTGGTTTTCAAAGAAAATAACTTTTAACGACATTTTGTGGCGCGAATTCCCTATAGTTAATATCGACTCTAATTAACTTTTTGTCAATTTTTATTAAATTATCTGGTGTCCTTGACATTTAAAAGTATTGTTATTGCTGTTTAGCAATCTCGAAAATGGTAGATAAAGTGATAAAAGCGAGCAAAATTATTGCGCTGCTTGAAGAAGGTTGCAGTCAATGCTTCGTGGCTCAGAGGCTAAATGTGAGTCGGTCGACAGTTCAAAGGACTTGGCAGCGCTATCAAGAGACCGGTTCCGTCAAGAGAAGGCCTGGTTCTGGCAGAAAGACATGTACCGAACCACGGGATGATCGTTTTCTAGTTAGTCAAGCGTTGAGAAATCACAAATCTTCTTATGTGGACCTCAAGAACACCCTCGAAGAAGTAAGAAATGTGCAAATTAGTCTATGGACGGTCAGAAGGAGGCTTCTCGCTGCTAATATACACAGTCATCGCCCGGCACGCGGCCCTAAATTACTCCGTGGACATCGAGTTGCCAGGCTTAGCTTCGCTCGAAATTGTGTGTCATGGACTCATGAAGACTGGGATAGGGTATTGTTCTCCGATGAAGCCAGGATATCTCTGCATGGTGAAGACCGACGTCGGCGAGTGCTACGTAGACGAGGAGAACGCTTTGCAGAGGCATGTTTTGAAGAAATCACACCTTATGGAAGGGGCTCTGTTATGTTTTGGGCAGGAATAAATTCTATGGATCGTACGGAGTTAGTCTTCATCGAAAACGGTACACTGACTGGACATCGATACATAACGGAAGTTCTAATTCCTTATGCACAACCCGCTTTAGCCGCTCTTGGCGAAAACTCAATTTTTATGGACGACAACGCTCGCGCCCACCGTTCTGGCGGTGTGGATGCGTATATGCTAGAAGTCGGAATTCGTCGTTTGGACTGGCCAGCTAGAAGTCCGGACCTCAATCCCATAGAGCATGTCTGGGACGTTCTGAAGCGACGAGTGAGATCAGTGCAGCCGGCTCCGCAGACCATCAGAGAGCTAAAGAATGTGATTACCGCGGAATGGGAACGTATTTCCCAAGAAACCATAAAAGATATACTCACTAGCATGCCCAGACGAATGCAAGCTGTGATTTCAGCAAGAGGGGGTCACACTCAATACTAAACTTTTATCTGCTTTTAATGTATTCAAGAAAAACAAAGAAATTAACGCGTTTCATTTTTATTTAGCGAGCAGGTACAATCATAGTGTTTTGAGCTTAAACATTATTTCTTAATAATTTAATTAAAATGTTATGATAAAACTGATGAAAACTATTCCTTCCTAATTAATTTATAAAATTCTGAGGATAACAATAGCTAAAATTGTCAAACAAACTAATAGTAACTATAAAATAGTTCTTTGCTTAAGTGCCCGTTTTTTTTGTAAAAGAGTTTACTTATAACAAACTGTCTGGCCATTAATACTAATTAATATTTAATAAATAATAATAAATAATAATAATAAACTGTCTTGAAAGAAAACTTATGACCTCCGAAACTGTTTTGGATAGTCTAAATTTTTAGGGTTTACAATGTTTCACGGTCGAAGCTACAAAAGAAGATAGTATTTAAATGGACAGATTTCAATAATAGCAAACAAATAATATATCAAACTTTATTAGCTTTAAAGTACAATATCTTTTTAGTAACATATCGATAAGTTAAGCAATTATAATAGTCTGAATCAGCACAAACGGTAGTCTTTTAAGCAGCACTCAGCAATCTAATAGCCTAATACCACTGCACTTCATACCTGACCGGATGAGAAACGGTTTGCATTTAATCTTTTAGACTTGAGCAAATATCCCCCTCATTAACTTGTGTACCTACTTCAGACATCGGCAATTTGTTACTTTAAATCGTACCGATAGGATAAAAGAGCGTTCAGATTTTCGGAAACAGGTACTTTCAACGCCGCTTTTTACCCTTGGGATCTATTAAAGTAGGTAGATGAATTTTCTTATAAAATTTCAATGAAATTAATGTGTAAATTCTTAGCTAATTAATTAGCCTTCATAACTTGAAAACGTCGGCTTGTAAAGCGTTATTGAAAATGTTCTAATTTTTAAATAAGTTGAGAGAAAATGATTTTGACTCGTTTCTTTTTTTTTTGCTTGGTATGAAATTAAAACCTTTTACTTTGTAAACAACAATAAAAAAAAAATATTACATTTTTTTGCTCTCTCTAACACCTTTTAATATGTAGAAGAAAGATTGACAAATGTCAATTTAGCATTCAATTAATAGGAAAAGTGCAATTATAATAGTTTTATTCCACTACAGGTATCAAACTTACGACATCCTCAATCTTCCCAAGAGACAAGCATACCAATCTTGGCAGAATGACTGGGATAAGACCAATAAAATAAAAGGCAGGTCTTATGCCTCAATACAACCCCTCATCCCAAGGAAACCATGGTTTTCAAAGTTCAAAAAATTTCCGATTAGGCCATTGTTGTACCCCAGTCTTTCTAAATAAAATTAGAATAAGAGACTCCTCACTGTGCGAGTGTGGTTTTGAAGATGGAACGCTCGACCACATCTTCTTCGCCTGTTCTAATAACACATTCAGTATATACAATCTTCTTCCTGAATTGAACATCCCTCTTCCTACGAATGTTTCCTCCCTACTACACTTTTACAACAATCCCAAATTGATATTTCTTTTATCCAAATTCATTAATATTAATAACATTAAACTATAATTTTCATTTTTGAATTTTGAGCCAAATACTGTATGCTATTTATTTAAATATAAATAATTATATTATATTACTTAGATAGATGAAATGTAAAGTAGAATTATGTTTAAACCCTTCCCTAGATGTATAACCCCCTGATAAATACTAAAATCTTAATTACATTTGTCCGCAGGTAACAAAACCCAAACAATCGTGTCTTTTTTGCATCAAAAATTAGTTTCCTCCGTAATTTACATAATCTCATACTTGACACTGGCAGAATGTTGCACAACTAAAAGTTGCGACGCCATGCCATAAATTAAAGAAGAAGAAGAAGAAGAATAGTTTTATTCTAAAAAAAACGATTACAATATATCATATATAGTAATAGGTACTACTTGACTATGACCTGCAAATAAAATAATAAAATAAAATAAATTTCTGTCAATTTTTATTTGTTTGTATTAAATTATTGAAATATAAAATCAATATTAATATAATGAAGCTAAAAGGTTTGTTTGAGGGCGCTTATCACGGAATCTCAGGTACAAAATATTGTTTTTCTTTGAGAAAGTTTATCGATAAAGGCTATAAAGCATCACACTACGATGGATAATAACGGAGTAGTAGTCGTAAAAATCAAAGGGATTCAACTACTTGGGTAATTTTACAAGAAAAGACATAATTGCAAAACAAATATAAGCGTTAAAGTATCTTGTTATTTTCTTTATTACTATAAGCTTGAGAAATATATATTATAAAAATAACAATCGACGCTGTAATGTTACAAATCGACTTATTTCACTTTCTTAGAAAAGTGTCTATTCACGTAGCAAACGATAAATATTTGAATATTTTATCGCCGAATTCTGATAAAGGGATGTAAATGACTACTCGTCCAATTTGCATTGAACAGATTAACGTCATAATCGGAGCGATTCAATCAGCGATCCCGAGAACTCTGGACAAAAGGGGGAGGCGTTGAGGGGAGAGGGAAGATGGTATTCACCGGGATACTAATATCTCTAGATAAAATGTTAATTTTGTGTTCATTCGATTTAACGAAAGAAGATAGGCCGGTTACTGACGGCAAAACTTCTTTGGGTAACAAAAGTCGATACGAAAATTAAAAAAATCCGTATATCAAGTGACAGTGGTTCTACTTTCTTGTTTTTACTAAGTTTAATTATATGTATAGTTGAGATGATTCGAGAGACGAAACAATGGGCTACTGTATAAAATGTATTTGACGAGGAGTTGCTTTGTACATGGTAACTAAACGTGTGTATTAAATTAATGGGATTTATTCAAAATAATATTCCTTAAATTAAATTAAATTTATTATATATAATATACTTATATTATAAAAGAAAAATGTAAAGATACGATACTAGTCATACAATTAGCTTATAGATTTAGACTTCTGAAATATCTAGACTTCGATTGCTCTCGATACACGTCTTACGCAATCTAAATGTTCGCTCGTTATATTGATTCAGTGTTGAGTGCGAGTGTTTTTAGAGGTACGATAAGACGGTACGTGACTGATGCTGTTACCGACAGACCAGTTCTGTTGACCTTAGCACTTTAGAAGCTGTTTTAGTAAGATCTTCTTGGCCCACCTCCTTGACATATTACCAGAATACCAATGCGAAGAAAAATCATGGTATTGATTCATTTGCATATCTTGTTTAAATTTTTTATATTGTAATTCAAGTTGCATTATGAAGTAAATATTTAACGCCGAAAGAACTGTGAAGAGATCGGTACAGCGGTGTTTGAGAAAAATCGATAATGTCTTCGAAATAGACAGTACGCTCTGGTAGTGACTTTTATAAGAAGCGGGTTACATACGTCTGATAGTTTACACTTTAGGAACATATTATCGTAAAAATCTTTCCGAAATATTGTTATTCAATATTTTTCTAAAATATAACGTAAGATGATATTTTTTGTTCTTTTTTTTTTTGTTTTTTCATTTATTTTGCACATAACAGGAATAGCTTAACATAAGGCATACAAACTAATTCAAGTCTACAAAATTGGCATTCTCGCTTAAGGTCTTTTAAGGGTATATTAATAAAAATAATTTAGATGAACGATATTAGGAAGTAATTGCGCCAACAAAACAATTATTATCTATAAATTTAATATAATTATAACGAAAAATCACGAATAAAGTATATTTTTGAAATAAGTTGTATATTTAAAATAATGATATGGACTTATAATATTTATACAAATAACTTTGTATCTAATTTATATCTATCCATACTTATCGAATTTCATGATTCAAGGGATTTAATAGTTTCAGAGTTTATCAATTTCGAGCAAACAAACAAGACTAAAGAAGTTCATATATTATGGAGGATGATACAGTTATTTATTTGACTATTCTATCCAGAATTATTTAAAAATAAATTTAAGGAGAATACTTAAAATAGCATTTCAATTATAATAAATAAACGTCCCGTAGGGTTTCACTCAATACTATTCAGATTAACACTTCTTTAATAACAAACTCTGAAACTCTATTGAGTAAAACTGTACAAAAACTAACACAATATTCACTTACATTATTAATCGTATTATGAGTTATGAATAAAGTCCAGACGAGTGGCAAAGGGAGTAAAAATCTTAACTGTTATAACTAACGAGATTAATGCTCGATAAGCAAAACTACGAGTTGAAAACTTAGTGGGATAACAGTTTTGTATTATTTTTAACGAACTGGAACATTCAGAATTCATTAGCTTTGAAAGTAGTGACTAACGGTCGACATCAAATATGTGCTTTAAACGAAAACTTCCTCCTGATTTGCTATATAGAACGGCGTATAACTTCTCGATAGAAAACTAAACTAGTAATATCGTTATTTATATTATGAAATTATTGAAAGTCAAGTGTACTTTTCAATTTTATTCAAATTTGTTTTTAAGATAACGTTATAAGCTGGTGAATAGAATTATGTTGATGAAATACATAAATAAAAAAATATGCTTAACATCACATTAACACGGTCACCTGTTCCTAAGGTAGGCAACTCAATGCCCGTTTGCCAGTTATGCCAATGTTTTAGGTAACGCCGACTGATACACTTTTTTTTTAATAAAATAAAAACAAAAATAATACATATATTATTATTTACTTAATTATTTACAGACAATTTCGGTATTGTATTGTTATAGGTATGCATAATAATGTAAAATTTCGAAATAAATATTTAAAGCCTTTATTTAGTAGTTAGTTTAGTATTTATTTATTTATTTTAAATATTTTCACATATTTATTCTTAATAAATATATCCATTTATTTAGTAACAAAATATGATATATCAAAAAAATATTATGCAAAGAAATATAATTATTTAAAAAAAAAAAACTTTTTTTTTTCATTGATCACGTGTCTCAACTTTGAAAGGCTTACGATACTCAGAGTATTTGACTTACAGTTAGAGGTGCAATCTGGTTATGAGAATATCTCGTATCATACCTCTAGTCTATTGTTTCAGTGATTAAGAAAGCGAGGGAGCTAATATAGAAGTCAAACACAATTTTGCATAATGTCCTTGCGGAGTCAGGCAGAAGAGAATCGTTTCTCATTAGGCAAATCCGATAACGTTAGCGTATTCAATTAGTATAGTCAATGTTTGGTTACTCAATCAAACGAGATCAGCCCGTCACTCAATTTAAGTCACGGTAAGCGATTATAAATTTTATTTATACTTTTCTTCGAATACTTAACAGTAGATCATAATTGATTCTAAATAATACGAAATCATTTATATGCGAATGTTTTAAAACTAGAAATCACAATTAACCTCATTATTTGTAAATGTTTTCCGTATGTAATTAACGAGTTTTGTAATATTAGGCGTAATTTCTCTAACAGATTTTCATTAACTACACAACGCAGTAAATTCACTTTCTTATTCTTTAAAAATAAATGCTGCATTAAGGAGCAATTGGAACAAGTAATTAGAATAAAATACAAGAAGCTGAGATTAGGTTAATCGTCAAAAAAAAAAAAAAAAATTATTCCGTAATGCTATTATCCTAAAAGGCACATTTTTTCGTAACTTTATGAAAACGTTTCTGTAGATTTATGAATAAAACCTTTCAGGGGAGATGTGAAGCCGCAATGTAATTTAAGGCGTATGGAGGAGAACCGCAGCCTCCGAAATTAGACCGTTATCATTCCGCCGCTGTCGCCGCTCAGATCACCAGTTATGTGAGCCAATACACCGAACGAACAGAATAAATTTGCTTTATATCAGACAGTTGACCTTCATATCCAATATTGTTGCTTTTATACAGGAAAATATTTCGGGAATTTCTCGCGTCCGCCCTCTTCGTATTCCGGCCTTTTCCCCTGCATTTACTTTTAAAGTTATTTTTTCCTACTGAGCGTAATAATATAAGGAAATTGGAAGTGCTTAAAGCCAATACAATTGCAGAAACAAAGGATAATTTAATTTACAATAAATATAATTTTACTACGTTATGAGTTTATATAATTTTAGTATTTTTACCGTGTTTTTGTTCTTTGAATATTAAACGTAAAATGATCTCTGAAAACAATAAACTATACCCTAAATATAACAACGGGTCTTTTTTTACTTTCCATTTAATAACTCTTAAAAGAATTATACCTACTTAAAATATATTTATCATAAAAGTCAAGTCATAGACTGTACACAATACCCATAAAAAGAATTTAAAAAAATGTATAAAGCCTTTAATAATAGATTAAAAAGTAAAAAAGTGTTTTTTTTTATTATTTATAAATTAATATTTAAACGTAGAAAAAATATAAAAAAATAACGACAGCACGCACCAACTCTTATAAACAGTCCTTTTATAATACAATTTTTTTTACTTCAATGTAAGTACTTATTTAATTAAAATACAGTAAATTATGATACTAATTCGTGAGTTCTAATTTACATTAACAATAAAAATACAGTTCAAATCACTTACCATAGTAAATAAATATTCATTTCATCACAATTAACACTTGAACTACATACACATTCACAGTGAAATAACAAACTATATCTATATATATATTTAAAATATTACAATATGTCAAAATCATAAAAAAATATAATCACAATAATATCACAATAAATCAATTTGTATTTATAAAATTTTATCGCTGCTATCACGCCATTTTATTTCGTCTGTTATTTTTAAAACTACCCACTAACTATAGATAATAAATACGTTAGATAATATTTTCTTATCGAAATTTTTAATGTTACCACATAAAAATTATTAAAACCATAATAATTGTGGTTTTAATAATTTTAATTATAATACGTCAATAAAGAAACATTACTTGAAAAATATTACTTTTCTTTTAATATATTTTTATAATAAAACATTTTTTATGGTTCTTTTTTAATTATGATCGACGGATTACTGATTTTTTTTTAATAATAGAAAAAATAGTTTTAAGTTCCTCTAGCTTGACCTAACAAATAAATGCAAATCTCTCCAAACTGAAGCAGCCTAGAAAAAGTTTCACTGCCGGGCAAAGCTTCCTATCCAAATAGAAGGGGCATGCTATTTCACACCAGGTTAGCGGATAATTTCCTAACCAAGAGCAACAATTTTTATAAGATATTTATGATAACAACCGGGACCGACGACTTTACGCATTTTGGATGACCTACAAAAATAAATAGACAAGAAACATATACTGTAACATAGCGAATATAATTTAGAAATATTATTGTTTTCAAGCATATGAATGTGAAAACAAAAAAAAAACTCTGTAGTATCATTAGTTCAAGGGTTTTTGCGCAAACAACTTTAATCAAAATAGAAAGGAAGAACTATAACAAACAAAATGTTATGGACGAAACTGAGTTCATGGACAGTCTGGGTAGTTCAGTGTTTTGTCACAAATGTATATATAAAAAGATAATAAAAAACGTAGCCAGTGTTTTGTTCACACGAGATAGCAGTGTGTCATAAACTTCGTTCTTAAGATTGCTCTTTATACATTACTAGCAACCCGTCGTGCCTTCGCGTAATTGATTTGTTTATATTTTTTTTTAGGAAACAAAAGGAAAGGAAAGGAAATGATACATAATAAATAATTAACTGTTATTAAATTTTTATAATTTAATAAATATAAATTAGTTATCATTTACCTAATATGTTTATAAAAAAAAACAAACAAAGGTTATAATAACTTTATTGTTGTTTATTAGTCATAAAATTGATAAAAATGAGATATGTACCTCTTTATTTATTATTATTTAATATTTATATTTATTATTATATAAAGTTAAAGAGTCGTTAAGTGTTCTTTTATTTGACCGAGTCAGTATTAGCGAGTGTCCTGGTGTTATAGAATTTAGCTTTAAGCTATCTCCTATAGAAGAGATGAGGCCATTGCCAAAGGGGCATTTGTAGGCGTACACACGTCATGTAAATTATTATGCATTAAGGAAAATAACTGTTACATTGACACACGAAATAATTATATAAATTAGCTTCGCATGACTGTATGACGAAGTAAATCTTAGAATAAAAATATTGTTGCAAAGTAAATATGACGTTACGTTGATCTTGGCTTTACTGATAAAATTTATGTCCGGATTAGTAAGATTTTAATCTGTAACTTTGTAGTTGTTAGCACATTTTACTATATAGTACTTTAATACACCTTTAAAAAAAACTTTTTCTCTTCAAGCAGCAGCAGAACAGTTGTTATAGATTATGTTACTCTTTGGCTTTGGTAAATAATATGAAAACATATAAATGCTACTAAATTAGTGGTTCCCATTTTCCCAAATTGTTTATGTCATAGACATTCAACACAATATATCTTTAAACACGCCACACAAGAGACACTGTATCTGAATGGCCAATGTTGGATCAAACCCGCTACCATTAATGTTAACTGCCATTTCTAAAGGACACCATAAAGTAAAATACACTATAGATAGAACAGTTGGCTAGAAGCATTGCACCATGAGAATATTACAACAAGCACTTCGATACATAGTTACTACATTAGCAAAGCTTCCCGGGTATGCCCCAGGGATGCACAACACAAAGGACAGTTCGTGATGCACACTACGTTAAGTTGATGTACGACAATCCGTTAAATATTCACGATTTGATGTTAAAGAAATTCTATTCAAAAAAAGTATAAAATTCATTTGTAAAAATAAATAATAGTGTACCGCATATCGTACAGCGTCATAACAGAACAGATCGGCGGGCGGTCTTTGTCTTCAACTGCCCTTTTGTCAACATTTTCAATTAATATGTCATAGTTTCAATTCTGAAAAAACTATGTCGATTCATATTTTTTAAATGACACACTGTCGTATATGTCAACGTTAAATGCAAGTAAACAATCCACATATTTCAATGCATAAAACGTAATAAAATTAATAGCCTTCTTGTTTTATTAAATCAAGAGAATTATCAAATTATTTTATTATTAAAATTAAGCATATTAAATAATGAATCATAAATCAACCTTACTTTTTATTGTTAACTTAGTTTTTGATTTATAGTAAATAATTAATTAATAATTTTGAAAAAAGGTTAAGGCGAGCAGCTTACATATTTATAAAGTCTTGTACTTATACGTTAGTTTGTCCACGAGGAGATATGAATTTTAAAGAAATTACTATATCTATAATCCTCATTTTGTAGATTGTTTTCCATTTATGTTATGACTAGCTATCGCCCGCGGCATCGCTCGCGCGAATATATTGATAAAAAATGAAACAAGTGTGAGTCGGACTCACCCATGAAGGGTTCCGTAGCAGCAAGTAACAAAAAAAGTTCTTGTAGATCGTTGTAACTTTGATCGCTGTTTTAATAATAGTGTATTAAAAAAAATATATTAACTAGATATCGATCAAACCAATTTTCGGTGGAAGTTTGCATGGTAATGTAGGCATATTTTTTTTTTTAGTTTTATCACTCTCTTATTTTAGAAGTTACAGGGAACACACATTTTACCACTTTGGAAGTGTCTCTCGCGTAAACTAACACTAACAGTTTAGAAAAAAATAATATTAAAAACCTTAATATCATTTTTGAAGGCCTATCTATAAATACCCAACACGTAAGGGGTTTGATGGAGAAAAAAAAATTGAGTTTCAGTTCTAAGTATGGGGAACCCCCAAAATTTATTGTTTTTTTTTTCTATTTTTGTGAGAAAATCTTAATGCGGTTCACAGAATACATCTACTTACCAAGTTTCAACAGTATATTCCTTATAGTTTCGGAAAAAAGTGGCTGTGACATACGGACGGACAGACAGACAGACATGACGAACCTATACGGGTTCCGTTTTTGCCATTTGGCTACGGAACCCTAAAAATAGCCAATGTCCTTCCTCAGACTTCAGACTATCCGTATAAAATTTCATCACAAACGGCTTTAAGCAGATTAGCCATTAAAAATACATTTACATAAATACAACCTAAATAACTAAAACTAGAATCCTATAATCAAATAAAAAAAATAAAAAACCTATTCTCATACGACTGAAATAAAAATAATCTTTATTTCCACTTAAAATTAACTAATTAAAAATAATAATTATGCCTGCTGTAGCAAGTAATAAATCGCTCCGAGAACCGAATTAGCTATAAGAAAAACTCAAAATTTACACAACCGTCAATGACATTTGCCCTCACGCGTCTGCCCGTGTTCGGGTTGCACACTCGGCTATCACATGTCATTACTTGGACCACCCCTCTACCCCCGCTCTGCGCGCCGCGTTGACTGACGCTCCATTCTGGCCAATCGAATTTCTGCGAAACGAAGGTCATAAGCGCCATGAAAAAGGCAGCACTTACGCATTTTCGCTTTACGCGTTCGTGATAATTTTTTTACTGTGTCATATTATGGCGAAATTACACAGAATCATTATAAATTGTAGCTTATGTGTTATTTTGATGTATAAGCTATATTATTGTAAAGTTTCAACTAAATCCTTTTAGTAGTTTTTGCGTGAGAGTAACAAACATTCAAACAAACTTTTGCAAATTAATAATAGGATTTAATTGGATCTCTGCGAAGCGAAAGCGATTCATCGTTCTTGATATATAATATGAATGTTTTACAATTAGCACAAAGTGAATTTTAACCAAAATATTCATACACCGTTATCGTATCCATCAAATGAAATATTTGATTTTTGAAATATTGTTTTTTTTCCAATCAATGATTGTTTTAAAATGTTTTCAGTATTCAATTTCAATTTAATTTTGATATTATGTTTAATTGAATAATATTAACAGTTGTTTACATGTAATTATGTTTAGCTAGAAACGTCAAATGAAAGAACGAATCAGAGAATTACCTCGTCATTAGTATGCTTATGCTAAGGAGCTATCAGTAATTACTGAAACCATAAAAAATGCTATAAACGCGAAAGTTGTGAGCACAAATGAACGAGTGAATAGGTTGAAGGATGTTACTCCTAACGCTAAAACTATTAAATCTGAAACTAAATATGTAGACTGTTTAAGGGTGCCTGTCCATTGACGCGGAGCGAGGCGGCGGTGCGGAGAAACGGAGAAACATTAACCGATACGATTGCAAAAATCTCCCCTCCGCTCCAGTAGACAAAGGCTCTGTATTCCTATTGGTTAATATTTCTCCGTTTCTCCGCTCCACCGCCTCGCTCCGCATCAATGGACAGACACCCTAAAACCCGGTATTATTTACATCGGGTCGTGACTTACGCGGATCACACCGACAGTTTACATTTTAATAGAAATAAATTATAAATAAATGGGTCACACTCACAAATATTTTAACGATAATAAAGAATTACTATACAAGATACAAAATATAAAGACGGTTATTCTAATTGAGGTAGCTGTACGAGGAAAAACTTTAGCTAAACACATTTCAAGCTTGACATTTAAACAAATGTTTTGGGATAGTACTAGTATGTTCATTATGTTAACATGGGCCACAGTCATGAGATATTTCTTTTCTAGTATCTGTGCCCGCCCTTACAGTACATTGCTCGCTCATTGTCCGCTTTCATGTGTAATTCATAGCAGCTGCGCGACGCATTCCAAATGTAATTCACAAGCGAACTTCTAAACAATGTTTACTGTTGATATTAGGGACTAAACCTTAATAACTAAAAACTATTACACTTAAATGAATTAACCAGGAGTATGAGTTAATTTGCTTTTGCAATCGTAACACAACAGTAGCTAAGAGGACACTCATTGACATTATATTGACAGTTTTATTCGCTGAAAATAAATAATTTACGTTAAATAAATACTAAAGGGTCTTAGTAGGATGAAATGATGTATCCGAGAGTCCGGAAACGCACACAACTCAAATGCAAACTACTAAACTACGGCAGAGATCTTTACGGCAAATAGAAACATTTGTTTTAATTAAGCCGTGGCCATTCCACCAACCCATCGTTTTATATACTTGATTAGTATATGAGCGTTCGATCACTGATTAAACATTGTGAAACGTTTGTAGAACCAGAATTGCGCCCCAGATCCTTTAAAAGAGGTACAAGCTGAAGGGGGTGTAAAATATGAAATCAATTTGAACGGACTTTCCATTAATAAAGGAACTCGAGAAGGAGGAACGGCGTGTCTTTTCTAATTAGAAGTCGCGAGTCGAATTTTCAATGTAACCCCCCTGTATCTCCACTAATGGTGAACTGAAATAAAAGTTTATACTTACTGTGCGTGGGTTCTTTTCTGATGAATATTTATATATTCCCTCTTTACGTTATTCACCTCAAAGCCGACACTGGCTGAAGTTTTTACGGATATACTTTTTTTTTGTAAATTAAATTTCTTCGACATTATGCTTTATTCTAAAAATTATATTATATTATTTAAATATGTACTTTATTTTATACTTATTTTTTGTGTCATAGACCAAAGTTTATTTTAATATTTTCAAGCTAATTAAATTTTGAATATAATTTATGCAATCAAATACATTACATTTAGCTTTTATAAATAGTTTAATATTTGTTATATAACACAAAAGAGATTTTAAATAACTATACGATTATGTAGCCTACGACAGTGAACGGGGATCATCATATTGAAATCATTTATTAAGTGACTAATAAGACAGATGATTAGCAGGCGTCGAGGGGTGTCAGGACAAACTTCCAATAAGCCGTCACCTTCCGGTACATCGAGACTCGCTTTACAAGAGTAATGATGCTTAATTTTAATGACGCGTCGCGACCAGAGTCACCCGCGACGCCCGCCCGTCGCTAGAGCCAGCCCTCGCACGTGACTCGACTCACCAACTATCTTTCATATTAGAAGACTCTGCCTCGACCGAAAGTCTGACGATAAATTTAGTTATTACTTGTGAAAATAGACGGAAGGAGATCGCTAACTTGTCCTCGTGAGAAGATAATGGATCATTCGGGGGGATGTTTTAGTCGCTTTACGAAAAAGGTCTCGTTAAAAGCCCCTTTATGTGAAGAGTTCGAGACTGTGTGGAATATGTTCCAGAGTAATTTTTCGTTTAGGATCTCTCTTTAGAACCCTTAGATATCGGAGCCCACAAAAAGTTGAAAAGATCCATTTATATAATCTCACATCTTATAAAGTTTTAACCAATGTAATTTACAGATATAGTCTTAAGTTGTAAGTTAATTTGGATTACAGCAAATTTACCATAATACCTTTGAACTAATGTTTGTTGATTCCATTTCGATTTTCAGTATCATGTTGATTTATCTAACCAAATAGTCTCAGTATTCACATTGAATCGTATCAATGTATCAAATGAGGCAGTAACGTAATTCGAAGAGAAATATTTGTGCGCTGACAGGGTTGTATATAAAATTAAAGATATCCGCGGGCGGTTGCATAACCGTTGACCCATCTAGCCATCGGCTATTATACCGAAATGAATATTGTTTACAAATGCACCACATCCATCATCAAACTGTTTGTTGACGCGACTGAATGGATACGTCATTTTGTTTACACTTTATTTATTTTTGTCACGTTATCAGCTGAATGATATTTTAGTGACGGATATGACTGTGTAACATTTCAGTTTGAATATTGTAACGGAGTATGACATCGAAAACAAAACTTTTTGTCATTAAAATGTAACTGTTTGTAAATATCTTACTGCTGGGCAAATACCTCTCTATTTGGGGGAATGATTGGATCTATAACTGAAACGCAGTTTTACGGGGTATTGAAAAACTAAAATACTGTAAAAAACTTCATATTATATAATTATAGACACGCTACAAAATAAGTCATAGGTACACGAATCACGATAGATCAGACTTCCACTTTATTATAACAATCAATATCGAATTAAAATAAAAAAGTATAAATTTTTTCTATATTAAAAATATTAGTAGTCAAAAATGACACCAAGTATAAAAAATCTACACTTTTTTAATGCTACGGTAATACGAGTAAATTCAGAAGTTTAAATGGCAATATTTTTAAGTATTTTACTAATATAATATGATTTTGAATAAAGTTTTCTCTTTCACATTAAATTTTAACAACGATTTTTAAAATAAAGGAACAACTTTTTTCCAGATTTTTTTAAAAATCTCATTATTAATATACGTGACATGTGCGTTACAAAGACAATCCCTCACGTCTATGTGAATGATTTAGTATGAAATTTTCTTTCTTCATTTAAATCGTGAGTATTCATTATTTTGGACACTTTTATTGGATACAAACGTATGGTATTATATATGTATATATTATATTCATATATATATATATATATATATATATATATATATATATATATATATTCTCCAATATATTTAATGTGTGTAATAAAAAGTTAAATTTATGCAAATCAAATAATACAAAAATTGTCTTAATATTTTTTTATAAGATATTCGCAAAACATCTGAAGTATTTTTTTTAATCAGCAATAGCAGTAAGCAGTAATATATAATTATGTATGTAGAAATGTGAATACTCAAGCAACATGTAACAAAAAACAGAAGAGTTGATATCAATGTCAGTATTGACAAAGATGTCGGAGTTCAGATGAATATTGGATTTTCCCTGTTCCACATGAAAACAAAAATAACCAAATCTACTTGATTTGTTATTCTATGAAGCTGGGTGAATGCTTTTAGGACCTGTAGTCACTTTGTTCGATCACACCGGAGCCGTTGGTAGTGATATTTTATTTATAAAATTTATTTTTTATAAATAGTTTTCGACCTGACTTGCACAACACTAAGGTATATACATAAATACCTGCTTTGCATAGAATATGTACACTTTCTTAAATTGATATTGCACTTCTATAAACATTTTTACATTAAATAAATTATGAATATTTTTTAAATTTAAAATATTATAACTTTTAAACGCTTTATATAGATATACATAAGTAATTTAAATTCTTTCTTTGCTTATACATATGTGTTTCAGCCTGGTTTGTTTCTAACAGTTTCCATTTATTACAACATGAGTTTATCAAGATAATTGGATTCCGGTTAATACTTTACATTCTTATTTTAATAATAATAAGTTATAAGAAATTGTTCTACATTATTTAATATAAATATTAAGTATTTATAATAATTTGTAATATTCTAGTTCATAAAATTATTAAAAGTTTTAATGGTTATAAGATAACGTAAGAAATTTACAGCGTTTGAAAGTTAGTTCATCATCGTATGTAAGTTATTGTAAAGAAAGCGTCGAGGACGCGGCAATAAACGAGCAACACGGCGGCAGGTAACAATATTTCCCACGCCAACAAATTGAATAAACACATCAGCGTTCGCCTTAAACGACGAAAAGACAAGTCCAATAACGTTGGGCCCCGAACGATAAATATTCTCCTATACGGCGTCGACTTACACGCTCTACGTGTTTATCCTATCTAAGTTCCTTTACTAGGATGCCTGCTTAATGTATTATTTTTTTGCGATATTACAATATTTACTACACATTTAGCAGGAGTCGTAACTAATAACTTATTTAACTTTTTGTATCGCATATATCCACAAATTATTTCACGATTGCCAATTAACAAATTTAAAATTTATATTAAAACTCTTTAAAAGCTAAAGAATATTACTCTATATAAGATTATACATATAAATGACAAGGATGTTTGTGTTCAGTAGCAGTGTCCTTCATGCAGGACATAATATCATGACTAATGTGTGAGCTATTTTTTGACGGTTTTTTTAACTAGTAACTTTTCAGTTTCTCGCCAATTCTTCTCAGCAGAATCTACATTCCAAATTGCTGGTAGTTTAATATTAACTATAGTTAATTAATTTAAAATATTGTGTAAAATGACGATTCAAAAGTGCTTGTGAAGCCTACTTGAATAAAGAATTTTATTTTTTCATTTGATATCAAACTCTCTACTATTTTAAAACTATTTTTATATATATTTCAATATTCAGCCGTGCGGTGACCGGCAAGGAATATTAACAACCTTCTTCTTGCCGTGGTGTTGTAAAAGGCGACTAAGCCCATAATCGTGCGAACAACTGTGTACCAAGCAAAATGGTGATGCGTAGCAGCGTCACCATACCTTGCGCTCGCTAACCCGCCTGCCAAGCGTGTCGCGAATATATACGAGTATTATAGTTGAGGGGGCAAAACGGACAGTCGGTTCACCTGGTGGTAAGTGAAAGCGACATCCATAGACACCCGCTACATCAGAGGATTAGCAGGTGCATTGCCAACCTTTAGGGAGGAGAGGAATGTTCCACCGGATCTGTGGGGGGAGGGGAGGGACCACCGGATCTCTCACAAGCCGAATGAAACACGACGACAGTGCCGTCATTTCACGTCAATGTTAAGTGAGAGCGAAGTACTTTCCCGAGCGCGCCGGCTCATTCAGCTGCAAGCAGCATGGTGCTACTTCGAAGTATTTTTCGAGGATTAACAAACGTTCCCAAAATGACTAGCATGAGGGAGACCTGCGTTCTGCAGTGTTCAGCGTCCAATGGTTGATATAACTATAAGTATTTATAGAAATGAAGTATTATTAAGTTAATGCTCTATTAATATATTAAGACTCGTAATATTGTATTAGCCTATCTAATTTACTTGAATAATTTAAAGGCAAAAAGGTAGAATCATGTTTGGAAATCATGAATTCATATGTATCCCTACAGTATGTTTAAGCTCTATTATAATGTTTTAAAATATTAAAATTCATTAAATACAAAGAAAAAAAAAAGAAAATCTACAAAAAGTTGTAACGAAAATAAATATTTTGTAAAAAGCTCACGTTCAAGAGCAATCCCAAGATGAAAAAATTCTAGTAGTAGACTTCAAAAATGTCTGATTTTTTACTGGTTATTGAATATATTAATGTGTACCATAAATTTTGTGTAAAAAACACTGTTTTTTATATAATAAAAACTGTTTAGTAATAATAAAATAAATAAAATTTTATAGAATTAAAATAGATTATAAGCAATTATGATGTAAAATTTTATACATAGGTAAATGGTAAATTTTCAATTATTAGTTTCCGGAACGATAAACGAAGAAGAAAAAATTTTTTTTTTTCGTTTTTTACAGTTTAGTTATTAGGTCTTATTTTTTCCGACGTTCTGAAAAAACGAACACGGGTTACAAATAAATATGTATTAAAGATTCTAACCAACTAGATGAATAATGAGCCAAGAGGTTCGTCATGTGATTTTTATATATTTTTTGTATTTAAAAGAGGGAACAGTTGACGGTACTACTTATTAGACCATGACATATTTACGTTACGATAAAATAATTTGATGTAGTCTGGCTGACAAAGACGAAGTAATGCTGAATTTTTCACATTGGTAGTCACTGACATCGTACATATGTCGGTGCGTGAATTCTTCTTAAGGTCACGTATGGCTCCCTCTAATACAATTTGTTCGGAGACGTGCGTCCTCCGCGGAATGCAAAGCAAGCACCACTTCATAACACACGAGACGATTATAGGCAATTTGTTGTCTAAACGTGTGAGACGTTAAAATTATTTACGTGCCGTGTTTGTCTGAATATACTGTACGGTCGCATTCACCTTAAAATTTTCGTTACAGTACATGACTTTATTTAGAGCCATTCTTTTTTAAAACTGTTATTAAACTTGTATATCAAAGAGAAAATATGCCTTTAAATTATAAGAATAAAGCCGTACTTAACTCTTAAGCAATAAAAATGATATTAAATATTGAGGAAACTTTAATCTCGTTAATATAATGAGTAATAAGAATATCGAATATATCTGAATATAAAACTAAAACGAAGTAGGCAGGCTATACAAGCGAAAAATTAATTTGACGTAGCTGTTATGTTTGCACGGCGTATGCTCGCCCGATGTTTACATTGATATTACACTCGAATTATTAAGTCTTGGCGGCGTGTACCCGCAAAGCAAACACATGAATAATAGCCGTGAATATAGTAAACTACAAACACGATATGCACAGTCCAGGGATTATCGGAATTTATGTGGCACGTATGTGACGCACCTCCGCTTGTTTCAAATAGGGGCCGTCGGCTCGAAGAAAAATATTGTGGTCGGAGAGCTTAAATATTGATGGATTTATGAACGCTCTTAAAATTATGACAGGCTGAGCCACCGGCAACTTTATTGAATCTTATCCTGCGGCTGAATTTATTGGAGACTGTATCAAGTTTGGGGGAGAATCATTTTGTTCGACGTAATAGGTACACCTTGTTTTCCGAATGTGGCTTGTTATTTTTTATACATAAGAAATGTTACACTCGTGTACCATTATGAGGTATATTTTATTTTATTACCTTCTTCGAAATAAATTAATCCAGTTTGTTCGTTTATCGGAACAAAAATTAAAAATATTATGAAGCATAGAAATCGGACATAGCCAATTGGCTATTTCACGCGTAAAAATCAGAGTGACGTATAGGACCTGAAACGCCGCATTTATAATAGGTTTTATTTTTATAGGCATTTAGTGAGGTTTTTTAAAGTTTTTTCTATGATAAATATAATATTTCAATACTCAATAAAGCGTTAAATTTAATATTGTTACAGCCTACAGGGTAACAGGTTGTGTTAAGGTATAAAAACTAATATAATGATACCGGAAAGATTTTTATTATTTTCTTATTAACACGTACATTAAAATAAAAAAATAGTTAATTTTTAAAATGTTTGATTAGAGCAGAAAAATTAACGTTAGTAAAATAATAGTGGTAAGTATTTTTATTACAACTTTTTATTTATCTCGCTCAATAAATATCTTATCAATCTTGCAACATCTTCATTTTCTCTTCATTTTATCTTCATTTTTAAACATTCAGTTTAATCCAACTAATTGAGCTGAATTTTTGAACACATACCTCTTGATATGTATACCTTGTTGTATCATAATGATATATTGAACTACTAAGATTCATTCATGTTCAGGTTTTTTTTTTTTTGCCAAGTTTTAGACGCCTTAATTGTAGTCCAGGGTCTTACATTTTACTGTGTTGTTCCTCGTAGTTTGCACGGGAATTGTTAATGGTATTCGTTACCAATCAGTGTCAATAAAAAGTTATAAGTGAGAATTAAAGTATAGAAATTTCATTATACGAATTATCCATGTATTTTATTTACATTTCGAAAATCGTTTTTCGGACAATATTGTTTTTGTTAGATTTTGTTTTCATTATTATATTTTATATATTTTACCTTCGATATTCTTCGATTTCAATTTGGTGCTTTTATATATGTATTGGAGATGAACAAATTGATAAAATAATAAGTTGGTAGTCAATATCAGACGGTTGGGGTTTAAATCCAGAATAACACGTGTTTCATCAAATTCATCTCGAATTCATAGAATTTCATCAGAAACTTATCTTGTACTCAGAAGTAAAGGAAAATATCGTGAGAAAACATGTTTTGGAAGAAAGTCTAAGACGTATATTTGCTACCAGCACAAGCATACGCATTGGAGCATTGTGACGGATTAAGCTGCAATCCTTCTTCTTCAGGGGAGATGAAGTTCCTGGTAGGTTGTTTTATATTAAGTTGAAGATAAAATATATATTTCTGTGATTACATAGATACATATTTTATTTTATTTTATTAGTTTATAACGAAGACAAAATTATTCTTTATAAGTATTGTTGGTCGACAAATGTATTAAAAAAGAAAAAATAAACGATAAAATCTTTGTTTAATTATGTTTGGACAACCGTTACCTGTATCGAAATTTATCACGTGAATATTAACGCATTTCACAATACACGTTAACATGTAGCTGACCATACCTAAGCCTCAACAAATTTATGGCTGTCCTGATGCGATAACGGCCCTCAGTGATATAACAAAATTCACAAATACAAAATAAGCGATACTTCAATACATTTAAAAGCCTCTTTCGAGTCGAAGCTATTGAAATCACACCAACAACGACTCGAGCCAGCCATTGTACATTCATACGTCTTACGGAGTTGAAAAGAAAATATTTTCTGAAGGAGTACGTCCAAACTAAATCATTTGAAGTAAGAATATAAGTTGCGAGTAACAGACAGATGGCGTAAGTTGAGGTGCAAATAAAGTTTGAGTGGAAAAACTTATTCCTATTCCGCAAATCCTGAGTGTGCCCCGAGTCTGTACCCCCGGGATACCTTTAACAATTTGTAAGTTATTTATTGCTGCCGAGAAATATCATTAACCCCTTTAAAATTTACCTCTTTCGTGAAACAGGTACTTAATAGGTTTTGCTCAAAGATTGTTCAAAGTCTAAGTTTTAAACTTAAAAAAATAATTAAGACTATAGTATATTTATCTGCGTCCGTTGCTTATATTATTTTACATTGACAATAAAAAAAAATAGATTTATGTATATAACCTTAATTTAGTTAAAAATAATATTATACACAAAATGCATTTTAATAATATTCTGATTAATGAAATTATTTAACTAATCGTGGTGCTATTGTACAGAATTATCTTGTAATAAAATTATTCTTTTAAAAATGAATTGTGAAAGGATTCATTATAGACGACGTAAAACGTTGTCTGATGGACTTTTAAAATTTGACTAGGAAAAGATATTGTATTTTTTTACAAAAATGTTATATTATTAAAATTTTATAGCAGCTAAAACGATTACGAAAGAAACACGATACCACGTATTAATGTCTACTTTAGAAATACTCGTTGAAAGTTTTGAAATAATTTATTACAAATCTTAATAATTTCATAGTCATCGTGAAGTTCCCTCGTTTCGAAGAAAGTTTGTCGGGTTATAATGGCTAAGCTAAACTATTAGTTATGGAAACTGAGTTGACATGCAAATCCGCCTCCATTCCGCAGCGCGGATGTTCTGCTTATCGGCAGTTTGTACTATCCGTTACCAAAGATACTCGGCATATACAATTTTTTTTGTAAATATTTTAAATACGCCAGTCTATGTGGTGTCATATTTTTTGTTATTGTATTTTGATACGTTAGAAGTTCATACAGGATTTCTATTATCTTATTTTCTTAGACTTAAACGACCGTTCTAGTGTAGTGGTCTGTGGTGCGAGTAGTCGCATCAACGCCGGCGGTTGCGGGTTTGATCTCGCTCAGGGTAGATATTTGTATTTGTGCAAATGTTTGGTGTGTGTTTGTCTTTGTGGGTTCCCCAACGTGCCTCGGAGAGCACGTAAACCTGTTGGTCCCGGTTGTTATCTTAGACACCTGATAACGATCGTTACTCATGGTAGGGATATTATCCGACAATCCGCAGTAGAGCAGCGTGGTGAATTAAGCTCCTACCTTTCTTCTATATGGAAAAGTGGCCTTCGCTGAGCCGTGGGTTGTTTACAGGCCGATACAGTACAGTGTTTTCTTCAAGAAGAACAGAGGGGTATTTAAAAAGTAAAACATTTCTTTAAAGGCAAATTGATATATATACTCGTATATTTAATTTAATTTTTCTAATTATATTACGAGTACTTATTTTGCATTTATTGTTTTGTGTTAGGTGTCTTATCGCGGTAATATTATGCATGTACTTTCTAATTTATTTTTTGACGTTTCGACAGAGTCGTATCTGTCGTGGTCACGAGCTCTCCGTAATAACACGCGCTCTCTGACAGCGAGTCCTAGATTTTCTTCTTAGTATTTTATTTTTTTTTCTTTTTTTCTTTTAAATTAATAAACCGTTTTAATAGTCGTAGGCTAGCTATTTGTAGAATTCTGTCCGAACGCGCAATATGTGCTGTAGGCTTTATACGCATACACAACAGGCATTATATTGCTGTTGATATTCGCAACATTTTAATAAAAATACCAACGATGATAAAATAATAATCAAAACCGCACTCGATTTTACAGAGAAATCCCATATGTTTTAGTTTATTAACAAAATTTTGTCCATATCGGTTTTTGATTAGATTTTTGAGATTTGATAGATTATTTTATAAATTTATAAAACAATGATGTATGAGCTTGTAATGAATATTAATAATAAAATTAGTTTTGATAAATAATGTTGTATTATTTATATTTCTTTAATAAGTACACAAATAAAATTATTATCATTTCGTAAATCAAAATAAATTCACCTTAGTCGTGTCTAATATTTTCCCAAAACTTCGGAGATAAGCGTTTGATTGATCTTACATTAATTAACCAGCCAAGAATGCTTAACGTAAATTGTTCGCTGTTGTTCAATTAGTTAGGAACTAATAACTTAGTTAGAAAGGTGAAAGTCTGTTAAGGAAACATATTTCGCCGAGACCAAATCTTATTAAGTAAAATTTGAGTAACTTTTGAACGTTGCTTGTTAAGAAGCGAAATTCACAGTTTTAAACGGATAAGACTTAACTCGATTATGTCACTGTCCATGGAGTCTTCTTGTGGTCTATTTATTATGAGAATGCAGACAAATTCATATTCAGATTGTCATAGGTGAGAAGAAGTACCTCTTCTGGGCTAATTACCTGAAACAATAAAAATACTATTAAAATTTACAGTTTTTAGTCAATAATAAATAATTATATTATTAACACTAGTTTTGGATATATAAATGGACTAGCGGCCCGCCCCGGCTTCGCACGGGTATTTAACTAAAATTTTAAAAATTATAAATTTATATTTTTTATCACCTACACCTGCGTCGATACTGAAAAATATTTTATAATAGACAGATTGAGTTGTCAAATCAACTTCGAAGCAAAAGCAACCCCCTTTAAACACCGTCAGGAGATGAATTTTGATAAAATACGTAACACGTCTTCAATCAATTCTGTTAAAGAATATTTTATGCAAAATTTGAAGTAGATTGGACCAAGGAACTACGTAGTCCCATACAAACTTTGCCCCCCTGTTTTGCCCCCTTAGGGGTAGAATTTCGTAACATCCGTTCTTAGCTGACCTCTCCTCGGCAAAAGGAATATTCCTACCAAATTTCAAGTCTCTAGGTCTTATAGTTCCAGAGATATCGTGATGAGTGACCTTTCGCTTTTGTATATTAAGATTAAGATTATAAAACGGACTCGTTAACAGATTTATTATATGTATAGATAGTACAGATGAAACATTTGAACTGATTTTTTTTATTAATTATATTTTCATTGATGAATATCAATTTTTAATAAGTATTATTCCCGACGAAGACAAATCCAAAAACACAAAAATCGGTCCACTCGTTCTCGAGTTATAAACGGTGTAACTGGTGTAACTAACACGACTTTCTTTATATATATAGATTACAAATTTACAACTTAAATACCTATAACCATCCAACTTTATATAATCAACAAATACATAACGACCAAGACCATAGTACACTAAGGTACTAAATGCAAAAAAAAAAACATTTCGTTATAATACGGGCGAGTCTCATTCTTTTGGCCGAAGTTTTGGTCAGCGCGATTCAAAAAATTATATTCCATATTCTGCGCCATCTATCGTATAATGGTAGAATATAGTTTTTATATTTAGACAAACATAATTTAACATAATAGTACATATATTAATTGAAAATGATGTTTATCTAAAATATTAAAACGATTTCTATTCCTATCCGACATATTTAGTAAACTTTTAAGTTTAACAAAATAATAACTCAAAAATAAGTTTTGTGAGTTTTTAAGATTCGTTAGACCAGATGGCGTCTATGTCGCGTAGGCGTATTTCTATTTTCTTAAATATTTATTTTTAAATTGAATTACAATGAAACAAAAACTAAATTATACTGTGAGTTATGTATAATTTATGTGTATTAAAGTTATTTACATTGGTTTTGTACTTTTTACGTGATACGTGCACACAAAAAAAAAATGATAAGAGATGGCGCTGATTGAAATAAAAGCACGCTATTAAAATTTATTCTTGATGATATATAGTGTATTAATGAAACGGAGGTTTTAACAGATTTATTATTAGTATAGATTACTTTTATGATAAAGGTACACTCTAAAAAAACTCAACATCATGTATTATAGTCATATCTGGTGTAGTGGTGCGAGTAGTCGCTTCAACGCTGCGCGCCGGCGGTTTGGTTCTCGCTCGGAACAAATATTTGTATTTGTACAAATATTTGTTTTCGGTCTATGTCCTTGTGGGTCTCCCACCGTGCCTCGAAGAGGACGTAAAGTCTTCGGTCCCGATTGTTATCATAGACACCTTATAACGATCGTTACTCATGATAGGAGATTCCGCCAACCGGCAGTGGAGCAGCGTGGTGGATTAAGTTCCAACCCTTCTTCTATATGGAGGAGAGGCCTTCGCTCAGCAGTGGGTTGTTTACAGGCAGATACAATACAGAGTTGATAAATACACTACCCTACATGCGTTATTTCCTTTGGATTTTCTGATGGAATATAAATTTAAATTGTATACATAAAATTATCACTAATCTTCATATCTTCCGCAGCATATTTGCTGTGAAGATAGCTGCGTAGCCATACACAGTAGCCCTACAACCAAAGTGTTAATATCATAATACTTCTATTGTCCTTGTTGTATAGCAATGTATACTTTTTCATTTTTATATTAAAGCACACTTTTATTCATTGGTAAAACTGACAGATCGCGAAAATCCCTGACTGAGATGACAGATGGATGTGAGTTTTGAGTACAAAGAGGACGTGTTAGCTTATTACGCCAAGTAACATTACCCAAACAAAAATCGGCTCCGTACGTCTGACGTTCCATTATTTCAGAAGATAAATGTTGATATAGTGCTTCGGTTGCCAGAAATGTTATGTCATGATATTCCATTCTTTATTCTCCATGTAATTAGGACTACTTTGTTATGATAATTTTATACTTGGAATGTATGTTTCGTTGAATAATAAAATGTTGGGTGTAAAGTGAAAATGGAAAACGGTTATTTATTACATTTATTTTGAACATTTGATTCAAAATAAATGTTTATTGTTTGCTATTTGTATACAGAATATTTAGTCAGTGGTTTTGCTAAAAAAAACTTAAAATTTTATGTAAAAAGTTATGTGTACCTTTTCTTTAAGAAAAATTGAATGTAAGAATAATTCATTCCAATGATGACTGGGCCCTTTAATTAAAATGCCCTGTATGGTGTGAACTAAATGTGATTTCCTATTTTGTTGTCAGAATATTGTAAATAATTATTATTATTACAAAGTATCGGAAATATTAATCTTATTAGGAAATATGAATAACTTATCTTAAAATAATTTTAAGTGTATAGTTATTGCAAGTAAGTTATTGCAAGTAATACTTGCAATAACTATTACTGAATGAAAATCTAAAAATAATAAGAAAGAGATTTTATAACTTTTACAATTATAATATACACATGTAAGGATTAGTCCCTTCCCACAGATGTTGTTTCTTCTAAATATAATACCGAAATTTCAGCAAACGAATCTCATTAACTTAAGAGTAAATGAGATTCGTGATCAATAATCAACCAAGGTTGATTATTATTGATTGACGAAAGAAAATATAGTCAATAATCACTTCATATCTCATTATTTTCACGATAAAACAAAAGTATTTGTAAAACTTTTCTCCAAAAACATTCGAATTTATAATGGCTTGCTTTTGTAATATAGAAAACTAAAACCATAAAACTAGACTCAGAGTTTGAAAAATAGAATGATAAAAGTATCTGAGCTAGGACATTAAAAGTATTGGTGAAGTGTAAAAGTTTGTGAAAGTGGGCAAGTTTTAGGCCGACGGCGGTGGCCCGAGACGCGATAATGGCGCGTCACTCATCCGTTCTGGATGCTACAGATTTACATTCGCGTGATTTATGACTTCTTCATAGAGAGGGGAAAATATACAGGAAAATACAAGGGGCGGTACGTACAACGCCTGCCGATCTGTAATAGAAATTGTAACAAAGTGCCTTAAATACATCTATTATATGAAAAGTAGTTTAAAAATTCACAGAAATGCGTCTTTTATTTATAATATTTAATATAATACATATTATTTTAACACTCACAAACTTTGTACTACTTTACACTTTACTACTTTTTTGTCAATGAAAATACGAATTCCGTTACTGGCGTTACTCATACAAATATAAATATCGTTTATCTTATTACTCTAACAAAAGTTAACCTATATATATTGTTGTTCAGTTATAAACACCCAAGTCTCCGTGAAAATCGTGCGTGTACAAAAGGTAAGAACATTATGTGATATGCTTCAGACGAACAAAATAGAAAAAGGATATTGAATCGACAAGAAAATGCCGTAACTTAAGAAAATGTCACCCTCTATCAACCTTCTACGTGTTGCTTTGTATTGAGCCCATGTAGATACGGTTACTGAAGTTTATGAAATTTTCTCTCAGAGAATATGACTTTATATAATTATGTATTTCGTTACAAATTAAAATATCACCGTCACTAATTCCTGTATTATATATAAATTAGGGTTTGGACTAAAATGTATAAAAAAGGTCATCCTTTTATCTCACAATTTGCAATTTGAATACGCAGACAAATTAATCCAGCAAAAAATTAAGCAAAAGAATACAAAGCCGCAACGCGCTAACAACGCTCGGCTCCAAAATATGCGACTGAGGATAACATTACCACCCTTCTGTATATATGAGTACGAACAGAGGGATATTGCCAACTCAACTTTGTAACATTTTTACGTTTGTTATTGCATGTAGTTCGGGCATATTCAGTCTGTGCTTTAATGGGCAATGCGAAATCTGGTGGGAGGTTTATTCAATTTACAGTTCTATTCGAGCAAGTTCGCAGGCAATATAAACTTTGACCCCGAATTGTCAAACACTATTGCGATTGTCGCTACCGAAACCGAGAGTGCAAACTCCTTGATATTCACAGCGCGTAGTTCAATTTCGAAGGTGGTTTGTTATTCCCTAACAATGAAAATCACGCGATGTATTCTGACAAAAACAAGAAATCTTCAGTAACTAATTTTCGTTTCTAGTCTCCTGTGAATAACCGTGAACGTGTGGAAAATATCAGAGGATTCTCAGCGTTTTTGGGACTCGTTGGGAAATAATAACCTGTCTTGTTTTCTGTGGTGTTCGTCAAGCGTCACCCGTCCTTATTCTCACCCTGGGGACGAAAAGGGACGGGGATAAGTCGTTTTGTCACTAACGCATCATTTGTACTGTTTGCCAGACCGTTATTGAGCTTGTTTTTGGCAAACTGACTGGCGTATTACTACACCCTTGCCTTCTAGCCTAAAATGAAACAGCGTTTTGTTCAGGCGGGAGAATTGGTTGCCTGCATTACAATTAACTCTCTCTGTTTGTTTGTCTGGCGTAACAATGGTATTACGACTAATTAACCGAGTATAGTGATGCCCTCAATTGAAGGAAAATACCGAAAAGATTAAACTTAGAAGCAGTAAAAGAATATCTAAAGTGCTCAACCTGGAAATAAATTAATAAGTTTTAACACATTATTTTGCTGCATTTTTTATTTAAAATTGCTTAATCTTTCTTGATACTGATTTGAAATGAATTTAAATTAATTCCATTTCATTTTGAATCTTATTAATGAACCGTTATCCATTTTATTTTAGTTTTTATCAGAATCACTAAAAGATAAATTTAAAATTTTAGTTTATCTTACAGCCTCTCATATTAAAAAGAAGCGGATAAATGAATTAAATAAGTAGAGCTCAATTTATTTGGCAACTGAATTTGTGATGAAAATGTGGAGGGTCGCTCAGCAGCCAAATGTATATTAATGGGCATCCCGAACCACAACAGTAATATTGTTTTCTTTTTACACCCTACGAACCACGAAAGCTTTTAGTAGTGTCAAGTACTACATTGACTTTTTGTGGTTTAAGTAATGATATCACAACAACCTAATACAAAAAGAAACTTACAAAATCAAATAGTTTGTTACTATTCTCGGGACCTAGAAAACCGATTTCAAAGTTTATTTTATTAGAATACAATATTTTATATCCACCACATCAGCTATTGGATGTCCACGGCTAAATGTAGGCCTCCCCCATCATTTCTGGTAGATGTCAGAGTGTTGCTGTGTACAGCTGTTCGAACCACTATTACATTGGTAGCCTTTTACGATACATTGGCAAGAAAGAGGTCGGGACTATCCTTCTCAGCCGGTCACCGCATGGTATAGTTTATATTTCCAGTAACGCCCGTGCCCTGGGATCAATACTCAAGACGTGCAGTTTCTTCTGTTATATAAATATAGTTTTAATTTTCATATTAATAATTATAATCCTATTGGTTCTATACTACTTGGGACAATAACTTCCCGGCAACAGAGTGCAAGGCGTTTTAAAATAAAGGCTATTTTTTATTCCATAATTCTCAATGGATCTGGATTTGTGTAGGTAAAACTGTGAGACTCTGCTAATAAATTAGAAACGATTATGACAAAAGTACACGATTACGCATTGATTATAAAACTATTATCTTTTATAACATTATACGTGTTTATCTTAGAATCTACAATTGTATAGGTTTGACTTTTATATTTTTTATGTTATAATTTATAAGACATTGTACTGCGACACATCATACTCATAGGGGCGGAGTGGAAAACATAAACGTCAACGTCAGGAAAACCGTGTATGTAAATAAGTGAGAAAAGTCACTTGTTAGAAAAATAATAATAAAAAACACGTTAAAAGAGTGATGGTGCCGCTAAGTGTGTAATGGAAGGAAATGATTTTAACCCAAAATTAAAAACAACAATTTTCTTTAAATTATCTTATGTTTTACTAGTTATTTATGATCTACGTATGTTTTATTTTTTAATGTTCGAATTGGAATGAATTTTATAACTTGAAACAGATTTCATAACTTAATACAGATGTTGCGCATGTTTTAATGACCTAATTTTAAGCTTATCTAACATTTAACACCACCTGTCTACACGAAAATTAAAATATTTTCCACTCTGTTAAACCTGGATTTTTTACAATATTTTTGCGAAAATTACAAACCCTGATTCATCTATCACTTAAAATAATTAAAACAATTGTGAAATTATTTTTGCTATGCAGGATCTCTTGCTTCCTTTTTGATTCATTTTGTATCTTATTTGATTCAGTAATATTTTAAAAAGCCTTCAATTCAAGCCGATTGATTAGTATTCTTGTTTTGAATTACGATTAAAAAAAATTACTTTTGTTACCTGATCTGTAAGCAACATATCATTATTCAATTATATCCATAACTAATTTGATTAATCACTTTTAGTTTGAGTCTTTTAACTGAATATCTAGTAGTATTGAAGTGAAACTTCTTTGCGTGCGTTGAGGGTAAAATTTCAAGGTCGCGTCATGGTATGAGCGTCATGTATGAGCGTCAGAATAGAGGAGGGACAAATGTACGTAGCTCGAAAGAAAAAGAGAAAGATATAAAAAGCATAGTAGGTAAAATAAATTAATTTAAATTAAAAAAGAATGTCGTCTCTTTTACATATGAGAAAAAAAGTAAGTCAAAAAATACCCCGCCAAACCGCCATTTTAAAGAGATTTGACATGTTGACATGAGGTTTCTTTTTTAATTGCTTATATTATTTTTATCTTAGTGAAAGCCATCAAACCAAAAGAATTAGAAGTTGAAATATTTTTAACTAAAACATTGTAGTACCTAAGTTGTTATTAAAAACTTCACACCTACATTCATCATCAACACAAAATACTCTTGGAGATTACAATAAAGGTTAAACTTTTAGTTTAATACACACGAGTTTTAAAAAAAAATACTTGATTGATGTTTTCATGCTCCTTAATATGAGAAATGGACTTTAATCAGCCGTAGCGTAGTTATCGGCTGTCACTTTATTTAGTCTATGAAACTATGTACCAACCAAGGAATTTATATACAAACTGGAACGCTCACTTAATAAAATTGTATATTCAAATATGCACCTTAAAATGTTGGACATAAGGTTGACATTGGATTATAACATGTAAAGTGAAAAATCGTTCCGAGCATTTCGTTGACTCCTGGTATTTTGTCTCTTTCTTACGAGAGTTGCCTTAAATATATGGTGGAAAGAAATGCAATTCCGGCCGTAGGAACGTTTTTTGAGTGCACGTGATCATTCCAGTTATGATATAAATTCCTTGGCAGCAACCAAGAAGAAACCACAGGCTTATAGATTTTACAGAATAACTTGTATGAAATGAGATATAAAATGAAACATATATTGTATTTCAATGGTTTTAAAGTCAGGTGATATACCTTTCATATAAGTTTGATAAACTTACATCTAACAACCCGCAGTTGCTGTAACTTCGGCGACGGCGAAGTATAACTGATGACGCTCTTAACTGACTTGACAGTTCTTATTGATACAATTCATTCAAGTAAGAAACTTAGTGTTTCGAACAAAAACGAATCATAAAATGCTACAACACCGAAGCGAAATGTAAGTAAATGTATTTATTGTAGTCGTTTTTTTAAAGTCTTTAGTCGCTAATATAAAAAAGATTGTTTTACCTGGTTACCTAACGTTTTTCTTTTTTTTTACATTTAGGTTATTCTGAAATTTTTTTGAAACTCAAATTATAGCAAGCCTTGTAGACTGAAAAAAGTGCATGTTATTTTGTATTTTTTGATGATAATAGAATTCTTTAAAATAATGAATAATTCGATTCGATTCGATTCGAATGAAATACAAAATATATTGAGCAGAAGGCGGACTTAAACCTATACAGTCTTATCTACCAGTCAACCTTAAGAGGTTCAAGAAAGTATATGTAAGTAGATGTATAGTTATTAAAATAAAAACAATAAAACATAAAACATAAAATTAAGTATAAGTATACATACGTCATACGTACTCACATACATATAGACATGCATACATACGTACATACATACAAACAAAAAAATATATACATACCTACGAACCTACATCAATGCATATGAACAAACATCTATACATAAAGAAAAGAAAACAAAATAAAGTAATAAGAAAGAATCCTTACTAATATTATAAATGGGAAAGTGGGTTTGTTTGTATGTTTGTTCCGCTTTCATGCCGTAACTACTGAACCGATTGCTTTGAAATTTTGCAGACGTAAAGTTAGAAGTCCGGATTAAATAATAGGGTACTTTTTATCCCGAAAAAGTTTGATTTTCCCGAGGGAAAACAAAAATATTGTTAGTTTGGAGATAGATGGCGCTGTGTGTAGTTTAAAACAAAGTTATGTTTTGCATACGAATATACACAATGTAAACTTAGAAGGTAAATGATATGATAATTAATCCTTATATAAAATGAAATAATGTATAATGATATATATGATATATATGAAATAATGTAAAATATAAAATGATATGATAAATAATCTTAGAAAAGCATTGTTTTTCGCATGGCCAGCTCTATGTAGCGTGTTCCCGGGTATCCAGTGCCCAAAATTTGCATGTTTTTGCTCCCCAACGTAAAACATATAATATAGTTTACCACGCAGTTTTGGTTTAAAAACTCTAAACTCTATATATACGGGAAAACTAAGAAGCGCGATATAACCGAATTCATAACCGAATTCCACGCGGGCGAAGCCGCGGGTAAAAGCTAGTAATTAAATAAGTGAAATTCGCGTAAATATAAGAGAAAAGTATAATAAGAAAGAAGGCGAAAAAAGCTACAAATTAAATTTTTTTAGGTACCATTTTTTTATCTGTTTATTAAAATAATCTTTAGAAGTAGCACTTCTGATGCTTGCCGGTAAGTCATTTCATAGTCTTATGGCTCTGACAGAAAAGAACGTAACGTAGCTACCTAGAATAGTAATCCGAAATAAAATTAAATATCTGATTTTGAATTGACGTAAGTAAATTGATGATAAATAAATCAAATAATAGATCTTAAGATAAATAAAGACACAGTTAAGGAATAATATATAGGAAAAGCAATGCGATCAGATTGATTGTAGCGGTTTCCAAATTACATCTCATAAATAACAAAATAAAACTGCTACTTTTTCAAAATTATTTATTACTGAAATAGGTCAAAAAAAATTTTTTTTAACTGACCACATTGTTCGCTAACCATAGGTGAATAAACATCAATATAACAGCTTTTTCGTGCCTAGATAATTGGAATTGAATTGGAACAGCCTTTAAACATTCCACTACGTGGCAAAGATCTCCACTCCATATAGGAAGAAAAAGGGTTGTAACTTATCCGTCACGTTGCTTCTGTGGGTTGGTGGATTATTATGACCGACAAAGACTTAGGTTGTAAAATTATCTGTTTCCGGTCTGGGTGTATGTTCTTGTGGGTCTCCCCACCGTGCCTCGGAGAGCATGTTAAGCCGTCGGTCCCGGTTGTTATCACAGACACCTAATAACGATCGTTACTTATGGTAGGGAAATTATCCGCCAACCCGCAGTGGAGTAGCGTGGTGGATTAAGCTCCAACCCTTCTTCTAGATGAAGAAGAGGCCTTCGCTCAGCAGTGGGTTGTTTACAGGCTGATACAGCACAGTACAGTACAGTATAGTACAGTACAGTACAGTACAGTATAGTACAGTACAGTACAGCACAGTAGAGTAGAGGGTTATGATGTCTGTTATTTCCGAACCAAGATAGAAAAGACTTTTTTTCTTTCTAACCAGAAAATAATTTAGGAGATCGGACTAAGCGTTAATGAATTACAACTAAGTACACATTTTGACTTTACCCTCTCCCACGGGAAACGTCCTGAATTTCAGGATAAAATGTATCCAGTGTCCTAGCTCGTAGTATGAACTCAATCATGCCCAATTCACTTAGTTCATTTAGTATTTTTGGAGATATGTGCGTCGCAATCACCAATTTTTTTATAAAGATTTTTATTACTTGAACCGAGTTTTTTTTCGAATACATCACAGATTAAAATTTTCAGGGGCCTATACTATATAGTTTACGATAATTCAGGTTTTTTGCCTAGGAATAGTATTTTATTCATAAAAATCTTCTTATCTAACTAAAATCGGTAATAAATTATGTCTACATATTTTAAGATGTGTTATCAAATTTTCGAACTAACGTTATTGTTTTAATAAACTGAATTCCATTCCATTTTCTTTTTAAATCCAGACTACATTGGCAGATTTCCAATTTTAGGTCTGCCATCTTTCCTGCATCAACTCGACGTTCGTAAGCTATTTCTTTAAATAGTATTAAAATTGAATATCCTTGTATCAGCTTAAGCTAATAGGCGGAAAAGTACATCTTTTGATTCCTAATATTTTTACATAAACATCAATATAATTATATACTGTATAGTCTCTAATCTCCCACTGATGACCGTTCTAACGTAATAATGTGACTTACAAAAAAAAATCAAATTTTTTTAAATAAAAAAATACATTTATTTTTTACGTAATATGATACAATGATCATCGTGTCTAAAATATATATAAACTTATAACTAATTATATGATGTGATGGTACGGTATGACAGAAAACGTATAGCAATAGTAGATAATTAATTTCTTAAGCTATGAAATTTCTGAATAATCTCGAAACTTAAAAAGTAAAGCAAACGTAGACGGTCTCATATTACGTTGATCCGTCCATCTGTGTGGTCCGGCGTTGACGTAAGAATTTTATTACCAGTTGAAAACTCTCTCCCCCCTTCCTTTCCGCTACCCTTCCGAGAGGATTAACTTGTAATCCCACAGGAGGACCAATATCATTCATTAGAATGATATTTTCAGCTTTATTATTCCCGACACAATATTTTGGGAGACTCTGAAAACGTTTTAAATGAATTTTTAAACTGATTTATATGTGTGACGACACGGCGGCAGATTTGATCCTAGCAAATATAAGCATAGCATATTATGTACCTATAATGATTTAATGAATGGAGAGAGGACGAAATTTATGGTGTATAAATGAAACGTAAATATAAGTGTACGTATTATCTTTTTAGTATCATTAAAAATCATACTGATCTCTATTTTGATCTATTTTTGTTTTTACGGGCATAAAAAATCTCAATGTAATATATTTTATATTTCCATTAAAAACTTTTGCGACTGTTGGGACTTCCTCGTATAAATAATAAAAAACTATTACAGCAGAAACTTATATTTAAATATATTATGCTTTAACTCTAATAAATAAATATCTTACTATTATAAATCTTTAAATTAATTTGAATTTTAAATACGTTATAATACGAATGACCTAATTTAAATACTTTTATAGTTATACAAGTCTATTAAATATTATGTAAGAAAATATACAAAATTTTAATACTAATCATATTTATGCTTTTGATTTTATTTTTCTAAGATTTTGTCTTAAGCTCATTAAATTAGTGGAATACATATTATAATTAATGCAAAGGCAATGTGGTAGGGCGAGCCGCGATGAGCCATGGTATTAAATCTAGCTTACCGTTTGGCGTTTCCGCTTCGCTTGATAATCAACGGGACTATATTAAAGCTATCAGTCACGTGACGCATGACAAGCCCCGTGACGTCAGGGCACACTCGCAAATCAAACGTAAATTGTACGCCATTGCCGCCCGACAATTAGGAATTTATGTGACTTATAGTACGAACCTCTATGGAATTACAGCGAACAGACTACATATATGATATTACAACGAAACCTTTCCTAGTTCACTATATCCTTTATTTCATGTTTATGAAGTTAATTTATATTTGATGATATTTTATAGGTCTAGACTATTTTTGGTAATCTTGTTACAATTAATTTTTTGATAACAATTTTTCAAGGATTATAGTAAAGTACATACATCGTTAACGTAATAAAAGATATTGCATATTTGGATAGGAGTTGTAAATTAAGCCGGATCTAGGTGGAGCTATTAAAATTTTAAGCGTGCAATTTTTCCATAAGCAGCTTAATCCAAATCGAATAGGGAACTTAAGCGGCCACCATAAAATATGATTAGTGGTTGAGCGGGGGCGTCAACGGCCGGCGCCGGCGACGCCTAGCGCAAATATTGTCTGCCTACACAAACACGCTCGCTTCGGGAAAAACGGACCAACGATTAACAAATATTGTTTGAACAAAGCTTTATGCATATATGTCAATTCGACTAGATCAATCGCCTCTAGACCAATCCTAAATGCAGGCTCTGCGTGACGTCATCGAATCGTCTACGTTAATAATACAGGTTCTACCTACTGTAAAACCCGTACGCTTTAGTGTCGGATAAAAATAAAAGACAAATAGCTCAAGTAATATCGGTGACAAGTTTTTATTATCAAAGTTTTAAATATAGAAGTCAACATTAATTCATTTTAATCAATAACTTTTACAATGAAACTTCGTTTATGAAGTGAACTTTTCACAGTTTTGAATACGATTATCTTTTTATTGTTGTTTGTTAGCCGTTACTATTTCGGTGTTTAGATCATACGTTGTAATAAACATTTACATAAATGATAAGATATACGTTGCTCCTGTATTAATGAGGTCGAATAAGTTTCGAATGATAGCGTAGTTCACAACAAAATATATACCGATATTTACAAGTGAACGAGCACTATTATCTACCTAACTCTGAACGTAAATTTGGGATATGATGCGAAAACCAATCGCTTCAGCCCACGATAAACATATGCCGCGGTTTGTAATCCATGGCTTGAGCTGAAAGCTGTTTCAAGCGGGATAATTAGTCTAGCTTGAATTAACATGCTCGGAGAGGCGGTATGAGCTACATTATTCTTTTATAATACTTATCTTTTCTCTTTTAAAATTAAATTCATAGGACAGTAGGGCACTATACCACTATCTAATTTTTTCTGGGATGTTACCGTTTATATGAGTCATATCTCTATGAACATAATTTTAATTTTTTACCTTGGTATTCAGATTCTTAGCGTAATAATATTGAATGAATGAATGAATGAAACACATTTATTTGGGACATTACACAGAATCACAGACAACAACAATTAAATTAAAAAAAAACAAACTTGTAAGAGAAAAAAAAAAACATAAAAATCAATGATTAAAATATAAAAAGCAAAAAAAATATCCTTAAAAAAACACAATTAAAACATGAAAAAGAAAATAAAACAATAACAAAAAAATAATAAAATAAAAGAAAAATAAAACACATAAATCTGTAACCTCGTGTTGTGCCCCAAAAAGGATTATCACTCAGCATGAAGTTGGGTTTGAAAAAAAAAACCAACACTGATTTTCAGTGATAACCTATTAGGCTCAGCGCGACAAGTATCAATCCTTTTTTTTTACAATATTTTTTACAAAGCAACCGTAAGCAAAGATAATGAGTAGAAGTCGGAAATTATATTATATAATCTTTAACATAACATTAATATAAATATATTATAATGCTTTCACACATTTTAAGACTATGGAATTGAATTTCGATATAATACTACTAGTGGAAAAATGGTAAGAGTCGTAAGAAATAGTTAATTTTATTATAAATTGTCTATTTATACAGCAATTATAATAACGTCTGTTTTGAGTATTTCAGTCCATTAGACAAATGAGCGAACATCAATCGCTATGAACGAACAAAGATCGAAGGAGCAAGTCGGACGAGTATGAACTTCGTTGGGTTCTGCCTTGCAATACTAATTAATCTCTCTGTTAATTAGTGAAGCTACCGTGACCGTAAATTAAACAGAGTGCTGTAAAAAGATAGACAGGTTTTCTTAAATATAATTGTGTATGCGTCGAAGAGTATCTGTTATGTAGTAAAAATCTCGCAGTCGCTGTGCAATTACCTACACTAATTAAGCGTGTTTAAAATAAATGTAATTACTTCATCTTAAATTACTAGTTAATAATTTAAAAAAAAAAAAAACTTTTTATATATACAGTTTCGTGTGGATTACGGCCAAATAAATGACTTTTATCGACTTCGGAACAAATTTTAAAAAAATCGAGTAAAAATCAAATCCAAATATATCTATTCTCGAGAAAAAATGAATACACGCATAGTAACGAAGTTAATGAAGGTCCCGTTGCCACTAAGCCAGAACGTATCATCACAAGCAGCCGTCGCACAAAAACAATGTAATTGGGACTTTAATCATATTATACTCGCTCCATCGCATAGTGCTTTTTTCTTGCCGTTTAAATTTTTTTACGATTGCTTTTTTAATTATTATTTAAAATTAATTTAAATGAGATTTAATTATATTACGAGTATTAAATTTAATGTAATATGAAATATATACAAAGGTCTAAGACATTCTACAAGTAGGTTAGAGAGGAAAATTTTAACACAGTAATTCCTCTAGTTTACTATTAAATTTAATTTAATAAACATTTATCCCATATGTATTGTGCGAACTCAGCAATACAGTAGTGCTTATGTCGTGAATAAATGTGAAATTCAGACCCGAGATTCTATATGGACATTGTTAGTGAGATTTACATCGCGTGAGATTATCCAACAGTAAAAAAATAATTAAAATATATACTTACAATAATACTGCACCAGTTCCAATTCTATACGTTGAAGATATTTATAAAAAAAAAAAAAAACTTTTTAAGGGCATTCTACAATCGATACTAAAGCCGTAACAGTATTTTTTTTCTTTTTGTGTGTGTAATCTCTGCCTGTATATGGCTAATGAGTTTCAATGAAACAAATCGTAATTTGAATCGTACTACGAGTTAGGACACTGGGGCACTTTTTATTTAACAATTACAAGAGGCGATAAAAGTTAAAATGTGAAATCGCAAATTAAGTTGCGGATTTAGCTAAAAATATCAAATTGGTAATTTAAAATATACTTATTAAAAATTCATTCTTTCATTCTTTTTAACAATATCAATGACTGTAATCAAATACATAATTCTAATAGCAACTAGATAACCCACTCGGTAGCGCCTGCGTTTCTGTTTACTTTACGTTGTACTCTGATGTTTTTTAACTATAATCTCCCCTCATAAATAATAATGACATAAAAAAATCAGGCCATAATGGTAATACCTAAACTAATTACTCCTTGACTCATTTACTTTGTTGACGTTAGGATAAAACTCGTATTTACAAATAGTATAAAAAGAAAAACGAAAACAAAAATTTTATTAAAAAATTAAAAGGAGAAGGAAAAAAGGAACTGGTTTTATTAATAAGACTAATTTTAAGAAAAATTAGAAATAGGTGGGACCTAATAAATTTTATAATTGCGTAATCTATTTATATAAATTTTACATTACATTTAATATATAAACATTAATTATTGTTAAAGCTGTACTAACAAGTGGCGGAGGAAGATTGTCTAATCTTTAAATAGTCGCCGTGTGTCGCTTCTTGTATCTCCAGGTAGGAAGACTATGTCCAGTTGTGCAATACCATCATCAGATGACAATGACAACTACGACTATCCACATATTTTTAATAAACACAACGCGATAAACACTTCTATTTTGAAAAAAAAAAATTAAATTGAATATTTTTCACCGAAACAAAATTTTTCCATAGTTATGCATCCAATATATTAAATTTATGCGAAGGATATCGCAGGCTAGTGTTCATATGAAATTTTCATAGATAGTTTGTTTTGCCGTTCGATAAGGCACTGTGTATCCAGAGCTACCTGAACTAAAACTATGTTTATTACGGAACACACAGAAGTTTTAACCTCGCAATGATGAGAATTTAACCAAAATAGAAAATTGAAATGGGAACGTACTTACAATGCTATCTATTTTTAGATTAAATATAGTGGTTTATACTTTGGGAATAGCTATTTTATCTCATGTAGCATATAATTATAATTTTAGTAAACAGGCTTCCACAATAAATAGCATGTTTTAAAGAAAATACAACTTTTCAAATCGGTCTTTTACAACCCGAGATTAAAGTATTCCAAAAAATAAACAACACAATATACTCGATAAATTACTTAATAATTTACTATAAAATTAAATTTTAAGGTAGGTACAATATAAATTCATTTTCAGAAGAATAAGGTTAATCAAATTAAGAATAAGGATAAGGAAACTTTATCATAGTGTTTCTAGCAACACCAACTTACAAATGTCAGACAAAAAAAGAAGGCTAGAAATTCTTAAAAAATAAAACCGTTGGTAGAAAATTCTTCGAAGAACTTTAAGAGTCTTAAAGTAAGAATCCCTTTGATACATACGAGTACAAGATTTATGTCCGTTAACATGAAAAAATATTAACGCTGTCACGTTTGATTCAAGAATCTACTACGTTCGAGATTTTCTAATCAACATTCAAGAAGCGACGGTCGTGGCGCTGTCTCCATAAATTACATATCAAGTGTATGTAGAGGCTTTATGAAAAATGTTTTCGCTATGAGGCTTTCCGGATACTTGTGGAAACTCCATCGTCCATCGGCCTACGTACACGTTTATGCAAACAAAATGTTATATACACTGAGCCTTTGATGCGTTTATCTAGTTAGCTAATCTTTTGTACTTTTCATATATTGTGATGTCGGTCTATTGAATAAGCTCTTCATAATGTAAATTGATAGTGCTTTATTTTTATAGTATTATCTTATACAAAAATACCTTCTCAATAAAATACTTAAAGGTAACTCATACATATTTATTTACTATACTGTAAACAATCTACTGCTGAGCGAAGGTCTCTTCTCCATATGGAAGAAGGGTTGGAGCTTAATTCACCACGCTGCTCCACTGCGGGTTGGCGGATAATTTCCCTACGATGAGTAACGATCGTTATCAGATGTCTATGATAACAACCGGGACCGACGGGTTTACGTGCTCTCCGAGGCACGGTGGGGAGACCCACAAGGACATACACCCAGACCGGAAACAAATATTTCTACAAATACAAATCCGAGTGGTAATCGTACCCGCGACTGCCGGCGCGCTAAGGCGACTACTCGCACCACTACACCGGAACGGTCGTCGGTCGTATATTTATACGAATCGTATTATTTGTATAAAATAAATAAAATATGTATATCTATGCTATCTGAATATATATAAAAAAAAAAAGATTTTTTTCAAATTATTTTAGTAGATAAGTTAGTCGGGACAAGGAAAAAAACATTCTTCAGCGTTACTAAATTTACTTCGATGTAAATAACGTATACAAATATTAATTATCACATCTGCATGTAATAAAGACTCAAAAACTAATTCCAATAAAGTACAACACGCCAGATAGATACGTAAGACCTCAATCCGCTTTCAATTCAGAGACAAAGGGAAACTTTGATGGAATTGGATCATCAAGCTCGACACTCGGACACGGTCGATGATATCCGGATATCTCTTAGAAATAAACCTCGACGGTTATAATGTATATCATTGCTTAAATTTACGAATGCCCGATTAGGTTATTAAGGGTTCGAATCAAATTGCCTTATTAGTCTTAGTTGAGCTGTTTAATGGGTGGTGCTTAATGCGTTTATTGGAAGTCAGTAGGCGTGAATTTATTCCATCGATTTGTGCATATATATTTGGGGCCTAATCCCACCTGGACGGGTACAAACGACATCGTCAGGTGATATCAGTGGCAGGTGCGACGTGCTCGCTAGAGATTCACTTACGGATTGATGGTATTGCAACTCGATATAAACTCGGAACTACAAATCAAAACCTGCCGTTAACTTTCATAAAAGATAGTGCTGTAAGCTCTAGATAGATATCAAGATTTTAAGATTTTCGTATCAAACTTTTATTTGATAAATTCATGTTTATTTATTTGAAAAATATCTCAAGTATTGAATATGAAGAATATATTCGTATTACTTGGATGACAAGACAATACGTGAAATACGTAGTTCGTATTATTTTATTGTAATAGTTTAATTCCATTTCCAAAGAATCTTTCACTAGATGTTAAATCAAAATTGCTAAAAAAAGTACATAAAATTAATAAAAAACTTACGTTGAAAAATAGGTATTCGCTTTTATATAAACGTAAAACGTTTGAATTTTGTATGAAATTTAATATATAAACCTACTAAGTCTGTCAAGCGACTAAATGTTTCACGCTAAATAATTCATATAGTGACAGATAATAAATATAGGTCATAAAGATATAGTGCGCGCAGTGCAGTGGCATGGCAGGCAACACTCATCAAGCCCTCGATATTTCACCGTGCATTACAAACGTTGCGGCGGACAACTGAAGTTAATTGGATGCGCCGGCCACAGCAGGACACAGCTATGAAATATAAAACAGTCCAAACGCGTTGCCAGGTAAGTGCAGACCCATTATCCCGCTTGCAGCCAACGTTACGTGTCGCGTCTTGTTATCGTGATGTTTGCTTAACGGAGTTATACACTTCGGTATGCAGAAATTTTGTTGAAGTGACAGTTGATGAGCTGAAAACGTCAAGTCTGCGGCGTAGTTACGAGAAGATGCATATGCGCTCATCTTACATGTACTCGAGTTTACCGTGAAATCTGTACACGTGTCTAGTGGATATTTACAGCGAATACGGCTACGGTACGGTTTAAACGGACTGTGTAATAATGGCCCATCAAAATTTCCACGCTAGAGTTGTCGAGCCGATCGGAAAAATTCACTCGACTCGACTCGAAAGCGGTGTCGTAATCCACGTGCGCTACTGTGTGTGAAATTGAAATTAAAATTCTATTAATGTGGAAATATTGAAATAGATCGCAGGCACGTGGGAATCGCATCCGTTACAGTCTTTTTTAGATTTGAAGTTCTTTTAATTAAGATCACGATCGTTTTATTTTCAATACTTTATACTCGTAAGATGTAATGACTATTTAAATACGTGCCTCCGTAATTTGAATATACAACTCACTATAATATTATCGCATAAGTATATTTCAAGGATATATTGATGTGATAACGTCTTGTAAATCGATGAATGCCGGCTGCACGCACGAAGAAGTGTCACGTGTCGCGAGCGAGAGCGCGGAACAAGCGATAGAGAGGCACGATCGGCCTAAGCGTTCGGCTTGTAAATGAAAAACAATAACACATATTGTAGGATCTTAAATATCACACATGTATATAAGTTTTAAATAAATTGTTAATTGTAATTAATCTGTATAAATTAAGTAATAAAATATTTGAATTAACGAGTGCAAATAAATGCTAATTTATCGAAAAAATTTGTAATTAATTGAATTAACTCACTCTTTGTATTATAAAAAATAATGATAACTCAGTGATAATAATTCAATTCAATTCATAAAAGTATGAAATTTTTCTCAATGTTTTCTTATGACGTTATCGCGTAAAATTATCGTTCTTAAACCGACTTTACAGACAACCAATTTTTTTTAATAAAAAAATTTATTGAGAAAAATCTTACTAAGTATTCTGAGCCTCAAATCAATAAATAAAAAACAAGTGTACTTAAAAGAATAGACGTTAAAAAACTGAAATAGGATAATGGTCGTATCATTCTCGTTATTGTCTACAGACTCAGTATGAAATTGCAGAGTGTAAGAACAGGGCGTGTTCGCTTAAGCCCCGATTTATTGTGATCGTGATAAACCGGTCTGCAGAGCACCATTCGTCCATTAGCTGACGTGCCGGCTTGGCTTGTAAATGAAAATGCTTTTTGTCCCTGTCAATCGCTGCAAGAAAACAAATAGCGAATTTTTCACTATTCGCGGCAGTGAATGTCAAGTTTTTGACAGGGACCTAAATATCATATGTATACATATATTGAAAACATGATTTCTCTGTGAAATGTTTACAGATAGGTACGTGTCGGCAAATTGATTTAAAATTTTCACAGAATACATTTGTTTTCGCGAAATAAAATAAATTCTTGTGTAGAAAAAAAAGTGCGAAATAAAGATTTCAAGCTTAATGTTTACAATGCTTAATTTTATTTTTATGGAAATTAAAATAAAATACAAAGTAAATAATTATATTCTATTTTTCTGTGTATTTTTTATTTCAATTTTTTTAAGACACTTGTTTAAAACGGCTGATGCGCTAGCGGTCGCGGGTTTGATCTTCGCACATGACAAATATTTATATAAACCATACATGTTTGTGATGATCTGGGCGTTTGTGCATGTGCTTTGTGTGAGCTTCCGAACAATCGAAACAGGATCCACATCTTAAAGAGGGTCATTGAGTATGATGCGTTTATTAATTGTTTGTTTATTTTATCATTTTAGTAAACATAAGAATTTTTAGTTATAATTGACTGTACTTTTTAAAATTGTATAAATATAAATAATTTTAACAATATTAACCAACAAACAAGTCTGCTCGTACATATACACACATATAATATAAAAAGCAATTAGGTAAATGAGAATCGATCCAATTCCCCTAATACTAGACAAGGTGTGTTAAGTGACCCAGGCGAAACTAATAATAAAACTGAACCGATACAATATGTCGTCAAAGAATCCTCTCCCTATATTTCTACCCGACTTAACCTAAGATTTTTGTTTGCTTACAATAGATTTTCCTCGAAGTAATTTGCGGATCAAAGAATTTTACAGGCTGTTTTTTGTAGGGATTTTTTTTGCGTTATTTTATTTATTGAAATAACGTGATAGCCAATTACACGATGTTTTATTTTATTATAAATATTATAATGTTTTCTTTATTCTATATATATATATATATATATATATATATATATATATATATATATATATATATATATAAACTAAACAGGTTCCGACACGTTAATGTTTATTTTGCCACTTGAATTAAATACAAATTCTCATTTAAACGTTTCAGTAATATAATCTAGAAGCTAAAACGAATCACATAGTCACAAAGGGAATGAGAAGCGAGCTATTCTAGCAATATCGAGAAAGCCTTTATATTATCGTGAATAAATGATAATTCATGAATGATCAAACAAAACGTACCATAAAGGCTATCGACTCAATATTTCACAGAAATTAGTTTATTTGTCAGATATGTAGATTTGGTAGACTGACTGGCGTCGTCCTAGATATATCGAGCGGAAAATTTTAGTTTTATAAGGGTTTCAAATAAAAGAAGTCCTTATATCATTCTTATACCGATAATGACCACCATCATATGACTTTGTTAAAATATCACTGACGGATAAAATACCTTACGACAGAATAGGCAGCATGGCCTTTGGTCTTAGCCTGTTCCACAAGGAACGAAAAGAAAAAAAGGGTAAAATACCCGTTAAATATCAACCGTCACTTTGGAAGCGCTTTTAATATTTACTCGTACCTGACGACACTCCTGAGGATTTTTTGATTGTTTAGTTTTTATCTCCAGCAGTTTTAACGTCACCCATATAAAACATATTGATCTATTCCTTTATTTGTTTCAATAACAAAGCTTATAAAATCGACTTAAATATATTCTCTGTGTTTTCATTAATGCGTCAACAAGAATAGCAGATATGCAAGTGATTTAAATTTACTTCTTTTTAATCTTTTTCGATAGTTTACAGTTCTGAAATTACAGTTAACCCATTATTTTCTTATTTCGTGTGTATTTACGAGTAACTGTATAAAAATGTAACTAAAACGTGTAAAATAAGAGAGCGAAATTGTAACCATTTTTTTTCATCGCAGGGGAATCCATTTACGGATGATATCCAGGACGCCCAGGTCGGCAGTCCAAGACCTATGTCGGACTCGGCACTTTGGGAGTGCAATACCGTACTAAACCCCTGCGGGAGCCTTCAGCCGCTTTAATTGGAGGGTCCCGGATCTGCAGGCAACAGGATCCCTCCAGCGACAGGCTGGCCTCGGCGAATTCTCCTCCATGGGGACTGTCCGGCTAACCTCTGAACAGTCCCGACGACGCCGTGTCTAGCAGGACCGGGTTCCCATCCCGGCCCGACACGGGCACAAGGGCGTTACTGAAGGCGCATTAAGTAGCGCCTCCTACGCACTCCCATTCGTCGCCCGCAGATGGAGGTCACGTCGGCGGCCTCCTCTCTCATCCGCTCGTCGGCCTCCTTCTGGGACATTACTGTCTCGCAGAAGGAGACCATCGCCTTCCAGGACTCGTCGTCGCCGAGCATTGCGGTGATGACGCTTGGGAGCGACAAGTCCCCTCCGACGACCGACGTCAGACCTTGACGCAGCACCGCCCATCTCGGGCACACCTCGAGGGTGTGCTGGGCAGAGTCCACCGCTGCGCCACAATCGTGACACTCAGTCGTCAGCTCCCTTTGGGCCGTCCGACACAGGTAGTCACCAAAGCAACCGTGCTCGGTGAGAACCTACGTCAGACGGAAGGTGAGGGGCTTGCGTTTTCGACGCATCCACCGCTAAAGGACCGGGCGAATGGCAGCCATTACGCGTGTGCCATATGGCTGCCCCGCCAGGTCCTTAGCGAAACTGTAACCATTGATCAATGAAAAGATGACACAATGTACATATTTTCTGTTGTTTTTACCATTAAAAAATGCAATTTGGTTATAAAATGATATTAGAAATTATCAAGAACAATGATAAAAGTACTTTTGATAAAGCACACGCAACGGACATACTACCAAAAACAGATACTTTTATGACTGCACTATATGTTGCATAAAATCTAGACGTCTGTCGAGATCTAAGGTATGAAAGGTGCAAAGTCATTATTGTAATACATGATATTTTTTATCTACGGAATAGTTTTTCATACATACGTGTACTAAACTAAACATAATCTCAAATGTTGTTTACATGAAACTAGCTTTTTTATACTGAATTGTTAAAGTAATGAAAAACAAATTCAACACTTAATAAAACCTCTAACAAAGTCAGGAATAACAAGTAGCTATAGTTCTTTAAATTAAAGTTTTGTTTTTTTGAAAATTTGGTTAGGAAGATATAAACAAACAGTTGCCTTCCGCAATTTACACAGGACCTACAAAACTTATTTCTGAGGAATTCACGCAATTTTAATTATCGAAATATAATGTACCTACATACATTAAAGTGTTCTTCACAACAAAAAAACTCGATATTGGAGTCTGGTGCCCGTGTATGGCAATAGGCTCGCCCTCTATTACTTGGGACTTATAACTGGCAAAAAGTGGATGTTACATTTAATATGTGCATCTCTGCCTACCCCTTCGGAGAATAAAAGCGTCATATTGCGTTTACTTTAAAAGTGGAACTATAGTAAAAAGGGTCCCGGGAAGAGGAATATTAAAGGATGCAACGGAAGCTCTCAAAAAAATATATTTTGCTCCGTTTTTGTAACGTTTCTTATTAATACTCAGCCCCTATTGGTCGCAACGTGATGTTATATAGCCTATAGCCTTCCTCGGTAAGTGCACTATCCAACATAAAAAGAATTTTTCAATTTGAACCAGTAGTTCCTGAGATTAGCGCGTTCAAACAAACAAACAAACAAACTCTTCAGCTTTATAATATTAGTATAGATACAAACAGACAATCATTCTAATAGACAAATGGATTTTAAAATTAAATTACGACCCAGAGTAGCATACCGTCAGAAGCTCTCAAAAAAATATATTTTGCTCCGTTTTTGTAACGTTTCTTATTAATACTCAGCCCCTATTGGTCGCAACGTGATGTTATATAGCCTATAGCCTTCCTCGGTAAGTGCACTATCCAACATAAAAAGAATTTTTCAATTTGAACCAGTAGTTCCTGAGATTAGCGCGTTCAAACAAACAAACAAACAAACTCTTCAGCTTTATAATATTAGTATAGATACAAACAGACAATCATTCTAATAGACAAATGGATTTTAAAATTAAATTACTACCCAGAGTAGCATACCGTCAGTAGGCAGTGTCAAAGGTAACAAATGGTAGTTAGAAAATGATTTCAACATTGATAATAGGCCTCCCTACGAATATATATATATATATATATATATATATATATATATATATATATATATATATATATATATATATATATATATATATATATATAATTACGTACCTTTATAAAAGACATATGAACAAATAATCAAATTTATTTTTATAGTAAACTACTAGCTTACAAACTTATGTGATACCGCAACTAAAAATATATTAGTCTCATCGCATTTGACAGCTAAATAATAAAATAATAATAATAATAATATTATGCCGTGCGGTTCCCGGCAGAGTAGAATAGGACCAACCCATTCTCAGCCTAGGGTGTCGTAAAAGGCGACTAAAGGCAACTAAAGCTGCATAACATCAACGCAGCCTCCTCGGAAAGTATGAGTGCCTCTCCGAGAGAGTAATCTAGCACTCTAAAAGTTGATGGATGGAGACAACAAAGGAAAAGCGCATAGGGCCGCTGCCTGGGGGACGCCAGGGCACGTCTGGAGCTGGCGCTGGACGTGGCAGCATGCGGGCCGCCAGCAACCCCCGCCGACCGGCACCACCACCTAGCCGGCCGGTGTATCCACCATCCCCATCAGTTGGCTTGGCGCCGACAGAGTCTCTAGGGACTCAGCATTCGGTGCCCGCCGCTGGTGGAGTACGCCGCATGAGATGGACTCTTGAAATGAACGAAAATGTCATGCGTGCGTATTTTAGGGCTGTAGGGGGAGAAACCGGTCGGACTGGCTACCGAGCAGTAATGCACCGCGAGTTCCTGCTGCTCGAGCCAAATTTAACTGTCACGGAACAGAACCTGGCAGATCGAGCTCGGTATATCCAACGAAAGGGCATATTTAACGCCGCCGAGCTCGAACGATTGCGACGTGAGGCTGCTCCTGAAGTCGAACCCGTATCTACAGAGCATAACGCAGTTGTAACGCAACAGGAAAGCGTTCGTGGCGAAGTGCCTGTGGATGCGATCGCTGAAGAAGCAGTCTCCCAAAAAGTAGAGCAGATGAGAGGGATTTTTGGAGGAGGCGATTTCCGAGATCCGGAGCGCTCCTCTGGAACAGAGGCCTCGACTCTCCCGTCTTCCTCTTAACGCTGCGACGCGGGGTGCCATTGAGGCAGCTAACAGACTGCTACCTCCATATTTGGACGGCAGTCTGGGCTTGGATGATATGGGTTCTATTCTCTTTGGTGCCGCTCTAGCGGTACACCGCTTCATCGGAGCCAAAACCCAGGAGCCTGGACGCACTACTAATAATAGTAGTGACGTACCAGCCTGGAAGAAGAGAATAGAACGCCGTATCAGCCTGGCCAGGGCCCTCATTGGCAGACTGCAAAGCTTCAGGTTGGGCAACACTAGGCCAAGGATTGTGCGCTCCGTCAGAATAGCTTTTAATGGATTAGGCGTCAGGCTTGACCAGCCTGATATAGCTGAAAAACTGACGGAGCGCATCGACGGCCTGAAGCAAAGAATCGCGGCAGGGGGAAGCGCATTCGTAGGTACTCTGAGAGAGTTGAGCGCTCCCGGCAAAATCGCCTCTTCCTGAGCGATCAGAAGAGGTTCTATAGGAAGTTGGAGAACCCGACGCCATGCTCCACTTCCCAAAAACTGAATACGGCTGACCTCGTCGCCTTTTGGCGAAATATATGGTCACGGGAGGTGGAGCATGAGGAGGGCCCTTGGATTGCGGCGGTTCAGGAAGCATGTGCTAGAATCGAACCGATGAACCCGATCGCCATCTCTTCGGAGAATGTAGCTGATGCGGTCCGGCGGGCACCGAACTGGAAGAGTCCGGGGGCCGACGGCCTGCATCACTATTGGCTGAAAGGGTTCTCGGTATGCCATGCGACCTTGGCTCGACAATACCAAGAGGCGATAGAGCGGAGGACGCTTCCGAACCTCTTCACTACTGGGATCACTCACCTAGCTCCTAAGTCCACCAACACCGCGGATCCTACCAACTACCGCCCCATAACGTGTCTGACTTCCATCTATAAGACACTGACATCCGTTCTGAGCTGCAAGATCTCTCGTCATATTGACGAATTTAACATCTTGTCTGCAGCTCAGAACGGATGCCGTGGAGGCGGCCGCGGCACAATGGAGCTCCTTATCATTGACTCTGTTGCGGGCCAGCTTGTCAAACGCAACCGTCGGAACTGCTCTGCTGCCTGGATCGACTACAAGAAGGCATTCGACTCGGTGCCTCATTCATGGCTTCTGAGGGTCCTCGAGCTGTACAAGATCGACGGTGCAGTTCGAGACTTCCTCGAAGTATGCATGGGGCAATGGAGTACGATCCTTTGTCTCCAGGGCGAGAGACTGACGACGGGTGCCGATGACCGAATCCGGATACGAAGGGGTATTTTCCAGGGTGATTGTCTGAGCCCACTTTGGTTTTGCTTGTCCTTGAACCCTTTAAGCACTCTGCTGGAACGTTCGGGGACAGGCTTTCAGTTTCGGAGAGGAGGTACTAAAGTCTCCCACCTTCTCTACATGGATGACCTCAAGCTGCTAGCACCTAATCCTGCACGCCTTATGGAGTTGCTGAAAATCACTACTGAGTTCAGCGGCTCCATCAGGATGCAGCTTGGAGTGGATAAGTGTGCGGTCGTGCATGTGGACAGGGGACAGGTGACGCAATCGACTGAGATTAGCCTAGAGCTTTCGAACTTCAAGACCCTTTCCGAAGCTGAATCTTACCGGTATCTGGGCATGTCACAATGCATAGGGGTGCAGGAGGTGGATATGAAACAGACAGTTTGCGAGGTCTTTTTTGGACGGCTGACAAAAGTTCTTCGGAGCTACTTGTCGGGCGCCAACAAGGTCCGAGCTTGTAACGGCTGGGTCATGCCCACTCTCTTGTACACATTTGGCGTGCTCAGGTGGACTCAGACCGAATTTGACGCCCTGGACAGAAGAGTCCGCACGACTATGACTTACCATCGCATGCATCACCCGAAATCGTCGGTCATGAGACTGTACATCCCACGGAAGTGTGGTGACCGAGGCCTATTAAGTGCCAAGTCCATGCATAACCGGGAGGTGTGCAGCCTCAGGGCTTACTTTGAAACGAGGAGGGAGAGTGCTATGCATGGTGATGTTGTAGTATGTGACAAAGGTCTCACCCCCTTATCCCTGGCCAAAGAGGAATGGCGAAGACCGGTTGTACTTGGCACCTCCGACCGGGAGACCGTATGGATGGAGAAGGAGCTGCATGGACGGTTTTACAAGGCGCTCCACGCACCTCACGTGGATGTCAAGGCCTCCGTGCAGTGGCTGCGATTCGGGGACCTCTTTGGGGAAACCGAAGGTTTTGTCTGTGCAATACAAGATCAGGTGGTTAAGACGAACAACTACCGGAAGCACATTCTGAAGGATGGCACTCCCGACTTCTGTCGAGCTTGTCGTCATCCCGGCGAGTCGCTCAGACATGTGCTTACGGGGTGTTCAGCGCTTGCCAACACTGAGTACTTGCACAGACATAACCAAGCGGCCAAGATTCTTCATCAAGAGCTTGCTCTAATGTATTGTCTCCTGGAACAGAGGATGCCGTACTACCAGTACACACCGGCGCCAGTACTCGAACGCGACGGAGTCCGGCTCTACTGGGACCTGCCTATCGCCACGGACAGGACGATACTGGCGAATAAGCCTGATATCGTGGTGATGGATAGGCCACAGTCGAGGGTGTTTTTAGTGGACATCACCATTCCGCATGACGAGAACCTCGTGAAAGCCGAAACAGAGAAAAAACGTAAATATCTGGATTTGGCGCACGAGATTGTCGACATGTGGGGTGTTGATTCCACTGAAATAATCCCTATCGTTATATCTGCCAACGGTTTGATCCCGGTTAGCCTCGCTCACCATCTGAGGCAACTGGGTATCCGTGACGGTTCGCTCGCAGCCAGGATGCAAAAGGCGGTATTACTCGACTCGGCTAGGATTGTCCGCCGATTTCTCAGCCTACAGCCCTAACCCCCGGCCGTTTGATCTCCCTGCCGGGGCGTAATCCTCCACCCGCTTATATTTATCTAAGTAAATTTATGTAAATTTATTATATTCCTTATATATTGTATTATATTATATTTATTTATATGTATATATTGAACGGGTGGAGTGTAGCGCTAAATAATAATAAGTTTAAATAGCTAATAATAATCAGTTTAAGTTTTGCATTGTAAATATGTATAATATTATAAAAATGATAAAATAAAATAAATAGCTTAAAAAATAATAAAATGCTCGATTATGGTATGGACTTCCTTTGTAGGTTTTGTATGTTTAAATATAACCGTGAAAAGTCAACATCGAATGAAGTTTTCGTTACAAAAGCTCAACGGTGGGATAAAACTTTTTTTCGTAAATATCTTTGAAAATTATTTTCAGGAAAATTATAACTAGTAACTTGAACTTTAATAAGGGTAAGGAAATTTTCTATTAAATTATTTTGTGATTTTTCTAATCACAATCATTTAAAAAAAAATATTTAAAATTTTTTGGCCCATTATTTTCAAAAACACTTTTCTGTACCGACTTCCAGGTATAAATTGTATTTATGTTAATACAACGTGGAGCCAATGGATCTAACCCATATTTATTTTAAAAATGTTTATCGTATATAAAATATAATGAAACCTAACTAACTAGATAATAAAAATAAGTATACTACTATACTCCCAGTATTTTTTGGACACAAAAATTTAATTTTACATCTAATTGGTTCTTTCTTTCTTCCCAATATAAAATAGATGATCACGCCAATAACATTCGGCGTTGTTTGTGAAAACGGTTTTTAAATATGATTGCAATGAATACGGAGATACTTTTTTCCATTACCATATTCATGGTTTTTTTTATGCCCAATAAACATTTTTTCAAATAAATAAAAGTGCGTATTAAAAGTAAGATAGTATGCAATAAAAACACACATATATAGATATTTGAAAAAGGAAGAGTAATAATTCTTTAAAAAGATACATAGAACATATATAATTAATATATATAAAAATCAATTGCTGTTCGTTAGTCTCGCTAAAACTCGAGAACGGCTGAACAGATTTATCTTATCTTGGTCTTGAAATGTTCGTGGAGGTCTAGGGAAGGTTTAAAAGGTGAGAAAAATTCAAGTAATTGCCGGGAAAACCATAAAAACAGCCCTTTTCTTTTTCCCATATAAACGTTTTCTAAATAAAATGTAGAGTCTTGAAATATGGTAAGAATATTCCTTTCGCCGAGTAGAGATCAGCTAAGAACGGATTCTATAAAATTCTACCCCTAACGGGGTGAAAAGGGGGGCAAAGTTTGTATGGGACAACGTGATTCCTTGGTCCAATACTACAGATACTAACAGAATTGATTGAAAACGTGTTTTATAATTTTTTAAATTTTAGTTAAATACTCGTGCGAAGCCGGGGCGGGCCGCTAGTATATAATAAAACTATAAGTGGCTGATGTCTGTACATGAGAGATATTTGTAAAAAATGAATTACATTTTTATCTGTCTGTACGTATTTCTAGAGGTGTAATTTAAAATCTGATGAAAGTTTATTTTGACAAACTTTCTAAACTAAAAATATAAAACCGTAACGAAGTCGTTTAACACACATTTTTTTTTCTATTTTATAAATGTTTATTTTTTTTTTTATCGAAATTTTTATCGTTCAAAATTCATCGGGACTTTTACGCTTCGTGTATAAACGCTTTATATTAAACGGCCCCCAGTAGGATGAAAATCCTGTGTGAGGGGTCTGGAAACACACGCAACACGCCTTGACCAAAACAAACATCCGCATGGCTGATACAAATATTTATCATGAGCGGATATCGAAGCCGAAAACACTAGCGCATCGGTCAGTTGAAATGATCACTGAGCCAAAGCGTCTTCAAATATTATTATCAGTATATTTTTAATATTTATTTGAAATGAAGAAACCACTGATTAATTTGGTTTGAAATTAACTATTCATTTGTATTTTTTGAATAGTAAATTATTTTACGTTCTCGAGTAAATAATTCCAATGAAATAAAATATTCCACTACTCCGTGTTGAAGCCTGGTCATTACAGAGCAGTTGAAAGTTAAATTGCTATATTTCTAGACAGAATATGAGTCAATGTCTGGCGCCATGCACTGGAAGCCCATGTAGACAATATTCGTGGAATAGGCTTATTACCCTTACTAATGGAAACAACCGTCAATTATTGTAAAATGATTTCGAATTGGCGCATTTAAATTGAAACAACAGCTTCAATAAATTGTATACCAAACAGCGCAAAGCTATTAATAAAATTAGACATGTTTTCGTTGAAATGCATTATAGTAATCAAGTTGTTTGCACGATGCTAGTGCACTATCTCAGGCTTAGGATATAATGAGTAGCCGCTGGCAGGAGCCCAAATTCTAAATTTATTAGGAGGTCTTGTCTTAATATGTCGAACATAAGTGATTGAACTAAATCTGCCTGTAAGCGTCCCACTGCTGGTCAAAGGCCTCGTCTTCATATGAGAGAAGGGTTAGAGCTTAATCCACCACGCCGTTCCACTGTGAGTTGGCGGATAACTTCCCTATCATGAGTAACGACCAACGGTTAACAGGTGTCTGTGATAACAATCGAGACCGATGGAAAAACTCACAATGACATACACCCAGACCAGAAACAAATATTTGCACAAATATAAATTTCTGCCCCGAGCGGGATCGAACCCGCGACCGCCAGCGGTGTGGCGACTACTCGTACCACTATACCAGAACTGATATCATATAATATGAAATTTTTTGAAAGCATATTTTGAAAGTATAAAAATATTATACACAAGAACTATTTTACAAAATTATCTTAACACTTTTATTTTCTTCATAATGAATCATAAAAATATATAATGATAATATACAAAGAAACAGCTATTTACATGAATAATAATGAAGCATAATTATGTCCTAACATAGAAACTACAGCCTTATGGTAACTAAAATATGATATATATGTTTATGATTGGATTTTTTAAAACATAATTGTAAATAAATTATACACATACAACCACAAAACTAAAACACTCGTTAATCATACATATATAACCAAAAACACGTGTTGCTTTTATGTATTAAGAAATAAATTTTTATTATTACTTACCTGGTCCTTGATGATTTTACAGAATTATTTATCACCATTTCTATTGATTCACTTTCTACATTTTTTTTGTAATTCACTTTAAATATTATTTTAATAATTTTGCGTGAAATTAATTCACAAAATAATTAAACACAAACATAAGCCACGCTTAGATCATAAAACTTTATAAATTTACATACATACATTTATTAGTTATTTATTTACAAAGTTTTATGTACATAATCTCTTATCATACGAGATATATTTTTAATTTAGCAGTATTATAATCATGTATAAATTTCAAGTCCAGAGAGATTATTGCTACGTAGGTGTTGAAGCTTTCACTAGATGGCGCCAACTTATTTCACGAATATACCAGTTCAGAAATAAAACCACTAAATTGGTAATTTTTATTAAAATTAATTTAATATTTAAATAATTATTAATTGGTTTTCAAATAATCACAATTAAGAATAAATATTGAAATGAAGTGAATATTGATGTTTAGTTTCGAATATTTATTTTGTAGAATTCTATATATACCTACACCGGTACTTACCGGTGGGAGGGATGCGCTGTGCCGCGCTCCCGGCTGCATGGGTACCACCATCTTGCTTGTTTCTTCCGTGAAACAGCTTTGCTGTGTTTCGGAAAAAAAAGCAAGACAGGCAGTGTAATTACTGGCACCGAGACTTAACATCATATGTCTCAGGATAGGCAATACATAAACGGGTTGGCTGGGTTAGTTCCAGGTAAACCACTTACCATCAGGTGGCACGTCTGCCAGTTTGTCTATCCAACTAACATAAAAATATACTCATTTGCAAAAAAAAAACGGGCGGTTTCGATTTTCTTCCTGGCTGAAAAAAATAAAATACCAAAAAGGTTTTAATCATTTGAACATGTTACTGGCCAGTTATAAAAGTGCCATAATGTTTATAAGAGTACATTCCAAATTCAAATTTTTGACTGAGCCTGGTTTTCAAAGAAAATAACTTTTAACTACATTTTGTGGCGCGAATTCCCTATAGTTAATATCGACTCTAATTAACTTTTTGTCAATTTTTATTAAATTATCTGGTGTCCTTGACATTTAGAAGTATTGTTATTGCTGTTTAGCAATCTCGAAAATGGTAGATAAAGTGATAAAAGCGAGCAAAATTATTGCGCTGCTTGAAGAAGGTTGCAGTCAATGCTTCGTGGCTCAGAGGCTAAATGTGAGTTGGTCGACAGTTCAAAGGACCTGGCAGCGCTATCAAGAGACCGGTTCCGTCAAGAGAAGGCCTGGTTCTGGCAGAAAGACATGTACCGAACCACGGGATGATCGTTTTCTAGTTAGTCAAGCGTTGAGAAATCGCAAATCTTCTTATGTGGACCTCAAGAACACCCTCGAAGAAGTAAGAAATGTGCAAATTAGTCTATGGACGGTCATCGCCCGGCACGCGGCCCTAAATTACTCCGTGGACATCGAGTTGCCAGGCTTAGCTTCGCTCGAAATTGTGTGTCATGGACTCATGAAGACTGGGATAGGGTATTGTTCTCCGATGAAGCCAGGATATCTCTGCATGGTGAAGACCGACGTCGGCGAGTGCTACGTAGACGAGGAGAACGCTTTGCAGAGGCATGTTTTGAAGAAATCACACCTTATGGAGGGGGCTCTGTTATGTTTTGGGCAGGAATAAATTCTATGGATCGTACGGAGTTAGTCTTCATCGAAAACGGTACACTGACTGGACACCGATACATAACGAAAGTTCTAATTCCTTATGCACAACCCGCTTTAACCGCTCTTGGCGAAAACTCAATTTTTATGGACGACAACGCTCGCGCCCACCGGTCTGGCGGTGTGGATGCGTATATGCTAGAAGTCGGAATTCGTCGTTTGGACTGGCCAGCTAGAAGTCCGGACCTCAATCCCATAGAACATGTCTGGGACGTTCTGAAGCGACGAGTGAGATCAGTGCAGTCGGTTCCACAGACCATCAGAGAGCTAAAGAATGTGATTACCGCGGAGTGGGAACGTATTCCCCAAGAAACCATAAAAGATATACTCACTAGCATGCCCAGACGAATGCAAGCTGTGATTTCAGCAAGAAGGGGTCACACTCAATACTAAACTTTTATCTGCTTTTAATGTATTCAAGAAAAACAAAGAAATTAACGCGTTTCATTTTTATTTAGCGAGCAGGTACAATCATAGTGTTTTGAGCTTAAACATTATTTCTTAATAATTTAATTAAAATGTTATGATAAAACTGATGAAAACTATTCCTTCCTAATTAATTTATAAAATTCTGAGGATAACAATACCTAAAATTGTCAAACAAACTAATAGTAACTATAAAATAGTTCTTTGCTTAAGTGCCCGTTTTTTTTTTGCAAAAGAGTTTATATATATATATATATATATATATATATATATATATATATATATATATATATAGATAATTCTACAAAATGTGAAATAAATAAAAAAATCTTACTCATCGCATTTTCGTTACGGATTTTTTTACCGGTTAGGGTACCCCTTCACGTTGTCCCATAAGTAACTTCGTTCCAAAATGCTATGTGCTAACTCTAACCTCATGTAAAAAAAATTGCGTCAGTATAATGACACGCAAATTCCTCAATTTTCCAGTTTTCACTAGAAGTGCAAAAGAAAGCCATAATAAAATATAGATTCCCACATTTTTTACAAAGTGCTCTTTATAAGGCCAAATGATAATGAATAAAGCACATGCTATTAATTAAAAAATTGATTTACAGTTCCCGAAGATATCGAACGAATTCAGAACCTTCTCCTTTTATAAATCGATTAAAATCTTTAGCCACTTTAACATATATATTTCATATGGGCTTCCTTAACGTATTTATGTCAAAATATTCTATTGTGTAAAACTGAAAACTGTACTGATTTTAAAATAAATTCTAAACTTGGTTTTACTGAAAATCGTAACCACATCCGAAAAGGTTAAGGTTGATAAAACCGAGCGGGTCTTATAGTTATAATGATATTTATATTTTATATCATATAAAATAACCGTGTTTATGGTTGTTTCTTCGCTTTCATCAACTGAAGCTTGATATTTTCTATACAACCTTTCTTAATTGAGTCTTTCGAACCCAAAAAGGACGTTTGAAATCAGAACGATAAAAAAGTAGCCACAAAAGAAAAAAAAAGTATTCTTCTTCATAATATACAAGTATCACTTTAAGAAAAAATAAATAAATGTACGTGTATACAAATAAATATAAATCATGAACACAGACTGTTGACCTCTTGCGAAGACCGACGTCTTTTTTAAGCCTTCTATGTAGAGCCATGAATACTTTAATAACGAGAAATGATATTGATATTATATAACAAATCGATGTTTCTACCGAAAATATATATGTAAAGTAAAATTAAAAGAAATAATTATTGTTTATATCATAAAAGTAATAGTTTTGTAATAACATAAATCTTCATGACAACACCTATTCCGCCGACGGAGTTTATTAAGGGATATAAGAAAGTTTTTCTTATTAGGCATCAAAGGAACTGTCGTAAATACAGAAATTAGCGAGAGTATCATCGCTGGAGCGGTGAGTAAACATATCTAAAGTTTGAAAGTGGCGTTGCCTCGCCGTCCTGTCGAGCAATCTCGTCAGTCCACAGCGTGTAACTTGCTTCCTTAATATTAGTGCTTTATATAAACTTGTAGTTTATTAATATTACTTCAGTATGAAAATTTAATATCTAAATATATACTACAGCAGATAAAGTAAACTTATTATTATAAGAGCGAACACCGAATTATGCAGTGTCTGTCTAATTGCAAAATGAATTATCATCAAGGGTACTTTAGAAATAACTTGAAGGACTTAGGTATATCTCAGTAAACTATTCGGACGAATTTACGTAAAAAGGCGTGTATTATATTATAAATGAATAACTACTCGACAACTCTCATGTTAAGTGCCATTAAAATGAACCTAAGTTAAGGAATGAAAGTAATAATTTCTTTTTCATAATACGTTTCGAGTTGGCGTGTGTAACTACTTCGCATTTTTGTGATAAGTTATTTTATGAACCTTGAACAAATATGAGTACTAGAATATTAATTAATTTTTTAATTTAATTCAAAACGTCCTATCGATTTTAAAATAAAGTATGTTATGATTAATCGAAAATCATACATATAATTAGATAATTTAGAAGAAACTAAGATAAAAACAAGAAAAAAAAAAACCAGCTTCAACGCACGTACTTTTCAATTTTTAACTTGCTTACCTAAATTTTTTAACTTGCTTACCTAATTAAATTTGCTTATCTACATTTCAAGTAATTATTCATCCGAATGGTCTACCGAAATTTTAAATAAGTGCCATTTGTAATAATTGTAAGGAGATAATGAATTAATTTTAAATCACAAAATTATATATTGTAAAATAAGAGTTTATTTAACTTCTGTTTAGCTAACGTGACTTATTAATATTCATTCAGTTAAGTTTTCTTATAAAATACTATTCATAAAAACTTTAATTACTTTAAAACTGAGTAAAAAAAATTAATGATTTTAATTAGTGGTCTAATTAGCCACTTTTAGTTAATTATGTAAATTCATAGTTATTTAATAATTGTTCTTTCTTTTCCATTGTAATGGAATATGGATAGATTTGCCATAATAAAGTTTAAAAAATCATCTTACAGTGTTTTGGAAATAACTTGACCGAATTGGTAAATTTTCAAATCATCTCTGGGGGCGTTTGTCAATACTCGCCACGCGTGACGCTAGTGCTCATCACCATCTTGGTTGGTGCTCATTTATTTGTCCCACTATGGCCTTAGTTGCCTTTTACGACACCTCGGCATGAAAGAGGTCGGGACTATTCTCTGTCTGTCATCACACGACCTTTTTACCATTTACATATACTATTATAATTGATAATAGTATATGTAAATGGTAGGAATTATAAAAATGTTTTAAAATAAAATAGTAGAGTAGATAGATAGTAATTCATTCAATCAATCTCTCATTTTATTATTACCTCAACATTTAATAATTCAAAATAATGGAAAAATAATAAAATGTTACATGTTCAACACGAATAAATTTTTAATTATAACAATTCGACATTTTTTCGATTATTACACTGAAATTATAAAAAGCCTGAGACAGTTAGATTTTATTAATTTAGCTTATTTTACAACAAAAAAAAGAATATCTATTTTATAAGTTTATTTATATGAAATTAAATTCGCATAATCAAGTGAGTGTGTAAAGTCGTGTGGTGACCAGCAGAGAAGAATAGTCTCGACCTCCTTTTTGTCGAGTTGTCGTACAAGGTCACCTTTTAAAGGCCATTATAGTGCGAATAACTGCGTACAAATCAAGATATTGATGGACAGCAGCGTCACCATACCCTTTTTTTTTGTTTTGGCGGGAAAAAATGTGCCTGACCGCACACCATGTCATCCAGGGAGACAACAGGTTAGTGTGGGGCCCTCACCCACTAAAATAACCCGCCGTGCGCCCTCACCCGCCCTTACAATGCGGACCACGGGTACCGCGTACGTTGCTCCGTAGCCCGCAGGCGGCAGCCCCATCGGGCACTGTCTCTTGTGCTACGCCCCAAGCACTTGGGCATTGCACCTTCGCAGTAGGCTCTTTCGGCGGACGGTGGGCAATCCCCGACCCTACCGTCCGCAGCCTCGGCTAGGGCGGCATCAGGCGTATGTGAGCGCGTCTGCGCCGCCCCGCGCGCCGGTGGCGAATTGGGTCCGAAAGGAGTGAGTCCTCCCGGGCCCTCTCCGCCGCCTCCTTCTGCGAGAAGCGTCACCATACCCTGCCGCAATACACTGCGCTCACCAACCTGCCTACTGAGCGAAGATGCCTTCGCTCAGCAGTGGGTTGTTTACGGGCTGATACAGTGCAGTACATATGTACTGCAAGAAGTGTATATTATACACTTCTTGAACTAATATGACGTTATTTCAAAACTCATTAATTAGGCTTTTTCTGTAGTTTATACAAAAACTATGTGAAAGCAAAATAGTAAACATGTCATCGAAATATAAATAGTTCTATATCATAGAATAAATGCCCTTTAATATCTAAAATAAAATGACTGTACCTAGATTTACAATAAAACAGTAAAAATTATAATTTTGACAACTTTGAAGATATTTTTAAGTTTGGCAATCAGTGTTATACTATATATATAAAATGGATACTAAACCCAAAAATGTAATTTTTACCATTTCTGTCTGTCTGTCTGTATCTGGGCCGCGCCAAAACTAGGTACTAGATGAATTTAAATTAAACTGGGTATGATGAGACTTCATTCTACTAGCTAGGACACTATACTTTTTTTTTATAAATAAGGTTCCTTTAAAAGTTCAAATGAAAGTCAAAATGTCTACTTTATTGAAATTCATTAACGATTATTCTGATTTCATAAATTCTTTTGTTGTTAGAAAGGGGATATTTTAAAATTTGTTGCATTTGCATTGCACAGATATTGTAGTAGTATAAAGTCCGACTAACTTGAATTCCCTAATATACAAAAACTTTTCAACGTACGGTCTCATCTTAAGCTGGCGTATATACTTTATCTTACAGGGTTAATAAAATAGGTAGCAATCGCGAATGAAGCCGCGGGTGTTTTAGTACTATACTAAAACACAAATCGATGGAGTTTTTGTAAGTAACACGTGGATACATGCTTACCTATACATACGCATACGAGTATACAGATGTATGCATTTTCACTGAAACAATTATTTGAAAATAATTTTTAATTGAGTTTTGGGGGCTAGTGGAAAGGAAAGGGGGATCCTCCGACCAGACGGGTGTTATGTTTGGTGGGTTACTGCCCCCAACGGTTGTGGTCGGGTTCTTGTATATTATGTTCAATCGCTCGGATAACTTTCATAGCGCGATGTAGGATACGTCAGTTCGTATGTGGCAAGATAGATGTCGGTACAGAGTCACTGATAAAAATAATTTTGTAATGGTAATAATTATGTTACTTATTGCCTTTCACTTGACTCTACCGACAAGAGGCCGCGATTTTCAAAGAGACAGCTATGTTGTGTATATTTTAATTCTGTTAATAAATTATTAGAACAATATTTATTTCACGTAAATTATTTCTATACTTTCGACATTTTCTGTTTGTTTGGAAAGCTGTAGAGAAGTTTCGAATGATGTCAAGTACCCATCGCTTCATCGAAATTTGTTTAAAGTCCTTTTAACTGTCTCTATTATATACAATTATTATATATTTTATCATATATTGTATACCCGCTTGGTTTAATCTGTACTTAAATTAATAAAATTGTTTGACTTGTTAAAAGTAAAAAAAAAAAAAATGTAGTTCAGAGATAATGTATTTAAAAAAAATTCATGCATAAAAAAATAATTTGTTTCTTATTTTTGAGTTGTAATTTTAAAGAGTAATTTGAAGGAAAATATAACATTTAATTATCTAAAATTTCAAATGAATTGATTATATAAATTAATACGTGAGTAGAGTTAGGGTGGAGGTACTATGTAAACGCAACATGCGTGGTTGTCCCTAGCGTCTCACAAACTAGAGCTTATTGAAACGTTAGTGCTCATAGGCGCAGGGTGTCTGGGTGGAGCGATATAATATAAGTCACTTCAAGATTAAACATACAGTTCAAATTGTGTTATTTTTATTTTAAATAAAATATACTGGTTGGTATTATTTTATTAAGACTTTAATTAAATTATATTATTCATCTCGAGCCAATTATCTGAAAATTAATTCATTTAGATATAAAATATTCAAGTATATCTTAACAGTTGAAGCAACAAGAGGTTAATGCCTTCTTGAATAGCTTTTGCAAGTGAAATAACAGTATTAAATCTGTTTTTGTTTTTAACGAGCATTAACATTTTGTTATTTTCATACTTATACTTAAGCTATAGAATTTGTATGTTTGTATTAAATTTTATAGCTAATGGAGATATAAAGTAATTAGCGAATGCATCGGATTAGATGACCGCCGTCGTGGTTGAATGACTGAGATAGTTGAGTTGGCTTATACAACATTATACAGTTCCGTAGAGGACAACTTTTTAATGGTACGATAACAGACCAACCGAGAGCGAGCTGGCGTTAAATCTCAAGCTCATAAATACGTTATGTAAACCCACCCTAATAATTAGTCGCGGTTACTGGGTATAGTTAAGTTTTATGGGACCCGCGGAGGCTCTAAGTGGGAGTGAGAGCTCGGAAAAATGTTCTTTAATTGTGTCTGGCTGCGTTCGGAGGCGATGAAACGGAAATTGTTATGTTTATTCGGAAAGTCTTGTATCTCCAGCTACCCTTTTTATTTTTTTTCCACCGTTTTAATGCGATTGGATTTCCGTAGATACTCCGCAGCGAGATCACATTGAATATGTATAATTTAGTCTGATTCGGAGCAAACCTTCGCTTTCGTTGCCCTTAGCTTTAAGATTACTGAGGAAATCAATGTGAGATACGGAAAACGCTCTACGTGTATCGTAAATAATTAACTTATAACAAACAAATACCAATATATTATCTACTTAAGTTGTTTTTTTACATTTATGTGTAGGTGCATTTTAGAAAATTTGTATTTCTTTCTAAATAATAAATGTAACTAAATTTTAATGACTCCTGTACTGTGTTCTTAAATGATAAATACATCAATATAGTTCTTTACTACGAGTGAACTTAAAGTAATGATTATATTCATGCTGTACGTTCATATATCCATACCGGTAAAAAGTTTTAATATGTACTCTTCTGTTAGAGTTTTGTAAAGTAATAAGAGATTTGTTATTAAGTTGACCACACATTGTGGTAACTGTGCGATTGTAGAGAGTAGATGATGGAAATAAGGGCTATTTTAGTCATACAAGATGAGTCATTGACAAGGAGCGCGTGCCGGTCGCCTAGGAGGCGGCGACGCGGCCGGCGAGTAAGCGCGGGAAGGGCGCGGGGAGGCAGCGTGGACACAGTACCTGGCACTGTCGCTGCAACAGCACTCCTCACAGCGCACGCAACTTAGTTTCGCAACTAGTTCACAACTCCCGCTCGAAGCAACCGGCGTAAGCTCGTGAAGCGCGTGCTGCTCGAGTTACAACGAGTACGGCAACGAAGCGAGATACGGAGTCATGCGGTCAGCCAAAAGGACACAAACCTACTGGCGAGCTGGGTGTTGGTACGCGGGCGGGGCGGCGGGCGGGGGCGCGCCATTGGCCCGCCGGGGCACGCCTCCGACGACGCCGCTGCCGCCGACGACGTCGCGTCGTCGCTCCGCATCACGCCGCACGGCGCCCGCCGCACCACTTCTTATATTTACTTCCAGGAGCCCCTACAAACAACCTCACGAGAGATAAGACATAAACATCTCAAACTTAAGTCGCACCTATTTACGTCCTGGGGTCATTCTAAAATATCATTGTTCAAAATTATTCATATAAGATGAAAAGTTACGTTGCTTCCTAGAACAACATGTAACTCTGATTTGTATGACTAAACGTTGGATAAACATGTGTATTTTACTTTATTTTCTGATTGTCGCCGATATTCGTACTGAAATGGTAAATTCCATTTTACACTGCTCTTTCTTCTCTCCGTTTATCACTTGAATATTATGAACGTAAAAACAATTCTTTCGTACATTTAATTTTAATATTATTCAGACTTATTTAATTAGGTACATTGCTTAAATGAAAATGTCAACGGAGCATAATTTCGAAACGCAACAATACTGAAAAATCTCGTCAATACACATTTAGCCGTCGTCGTTGTGCAAAGGTCTATTAACGTCGGAAATAAGGCTACGGTGCGGGAATCCGAACGAGTGCACGAGCGCACAGGGTTTAAGCAATTCGCTCACGTGCAGATACAAAGTAACTTTAGCCTAGCTCAGGCCTGCACCAGCGTTGGGCCCAAATTGTTCGGCGTCCTAACAAATATAATCAGATTATCTAGCCAACTGCAGTTTATCTAGCGTGTTGGAAATTGTGTTATATTGTACATTATCCGCCCAATAAACTTGATGCTAGATTTTGTCTGCGGCCTAGCAGCATTTGGCGAGGCCAAATTAATGTACCGTTTTAATCTTTATTCTACTGAATTTAGAAAATCGGATAGTATTTTACACAATTTATCTTTTTCATCCGCATTGGTTTACACTTCTTGAATATTTAAATTTAAACATACTAAAAATTTAAAAAAATATTTCAAAAACTTAATTTATTGAGACAAGTTTTATTTTAAATTGTATCTTACTTCTACTCATGAATATGAGTTTATTAGTTAATATAAATATGTAAATTTAACACTACTGTCATAGAATTTATTATAGTATTATTTTATATAGTATATTAAACATAATAATGTTTAATATACTATATCACGTTTAACAACAATTAGTCAAAAATAACAAAATCCTATATTTAATTAAACAACAAAGATGAGGGAATGTAAATAAAAAAGTAAAATTTGTATGCACTGATTAGATTCTCTTGAGAAAATTTAACAGCGAGGACAATGTGTACATAAAATATTCCCGAGACAATCAATTTCCATAATTAGAATTTGAGTAGGTATATTGTCTTATTATATCTTGAATATTATTCAAAATTCAGTTAAAAAATATCTAAATTTTGTAATGAAAGTATTCTATACATATTGATTGGAACAAATTATATATTCTAGGGATAATCTTTATATACGAGTAATACTGTACGTATAATAAAGTGTTAAATTAATAAAAAAACAAAATAGATATTTTATTTATTTTATCTTAACTACTTACTCGTCTTTTTGAAACATAGACATCAAAAAATGTAAGCATATTTCAGTACCATAAACAAAAGACATACTCGTACAATATAACTCTTTGAAATTTCATTCGGTGTAAATTTAAAAGTTTTAAAAGTGCGATCATACTTCAAACTGTTTTACGCGGTAGTTTCGCACTGTCTACTTCGATGATATATCTTACGTACTGTTAAGTGGCATGCAAAATGTATTTATACATTGTACTTCCTTACGTCGTTATGGCAGGCTTCCAAGTAAAACAATCTTCCGCCGACCGACGATAACAGCAGTTACTGTGATTTTATGAAGTGACACCGTCATAAAATGTTTTAAAGTAAAAACATATTAACTAAGTGCTCATCGTAATAAATAAACTCCAAATGATAACAGTAAATTTCCCTTTTTAAAATTAAACGCATAAATAATAATTTAACCAGCCAACGGCTATACGATAATAATTTATAGTCGATTGTAATGAGTTTGAATTTAAAATATCATTTATATTTTGTAGCGTGATCCGGTACGTTAAACAATTTGCGTTAATTTGACATGTTGTCGTTGTTATATGTATAATATGTGACTATAGGTGCCATCTAGTTGACCTGAACTTGATTGATTTATATTAATTAATATATGAGAAAGAGTGACATTAGTAAACTAGCATTAATAAGTTTATTCTTGACAGCATCATGCGATCCAAGATTCATATGAAATAAATTGCCTCTCAGTCGATATTCGGGAAGGGTCAATGAGGCGTGACTTTGACGAGGGTAGCACAGTCTGGCAACAATGAACAATATGCAAGAAAACTATCTGGGAGCATGTTTAACAAGAAACGATTCAGGTGAATTTCCGTACAATCGATCTTAGGGAAGCACTTGTAGAAAACAGAAGGTAAGCCCTTAGATTAAAGTGATCAGTGAACCAAGGGAATTTTGATACGATTTAAAAATACTAGATATCGTAGTTTCATTTTGTAAACGTAACTTTGATATATTTTAACCGACTTTAAAAAAGAGGAGGTTCTCAATTCGTCTATTTTTAACCGACTACAAAAAGGAGGAGGTTCTTAATTAGTCCGTTTTTTTTGTATGTTTGTTACGCAATTACTCCATTAATTATTAATCGATTTTGATAATTCTTTTTTTAATTGGTAGGTCCCATAGAAATTTTATCGGAACCAATTTAGCGCTTTTAAGAAAAATCAATAAAACAATTAATAATAAAAAAAGGAAAAAAAAAATAATGTTACATATAATAATACAATACTACCTACTACTACTACTACTACTAATTTTTTTCTTTAAATGATTTTCCTTCTCGTCTCTATTTCAACCGGCGCTGTCTCATTTGAGCAGCGCATTGAGTAGGCCTATCCATATTATATCTAAACAAAATACACTTACCACTAAAAATTAAAATTTAAAATTAATTATTAGAAAAAAAACCGATTTCAAGATTATATACTTTGTAGTACATGTACAAACTTGAACTTAAAAGTATAAAATAATATTTTAATTACTTTAAAACAAAGAGGATTAACAAATCATTAATTAAAACGATCAACAAATTTATCGATACTTATATCGCATCGCATCAGCCTATCGCAGTTCACTGCTGGATATAGGCCTCTCCAAGCTCGAGCCAAATATCCCGATTTTCCGCAATCCCAATCTAGCTTCTGCCGGTGATCTTGCGTAAGTCGTCGCTCCAGCGGGCCGAATGACGCCCCACACTGCGTTTGCCGATACGCGGTCTCCACTCTAGCACAAGTTTGCTCCAGCTTCCATCGGTCCTGCGACATACGTGGCACAGCCCACTCAACTTGCTGATTCTACGAGCTATGTCGGTTACTTTGGTTCTCTCGCGGATATTTTTATTTCTAATTTTATCCTTGAAAGAGACTCCAAGCATAGCCCGTTCCACAGAACGTTGACGATACTTTTTTTGGAGTCGGTGCCAACTAAAGCAAACAGAAATCGAAGAAAAGCTGATAATTGTAAAGAAGTGCATCAAATTTTTTATGCATTCAGAAACAACTGTTAGCGTCGTCTGCCCTCACCAAGGAATTAACTGATCATTATCTTTTTATAATATTATAAATGCGAAAGTTGGTCTAGATGTTTGTACTATTTCATTAATAAACTACCGAACGAATTTAGATGAAACTTCACAATAACATAGCATATACATCAAATAACACATAGGCTGTAATTTAAAGACTTTGTGTAATTTGGCCATAACATAACATAGTTTAAACACAAAAAAGCGTAAGTACTACCAATTCTATGGCGCTTACGATCTTTTTTTCACGTGAATTCGATTGGCCAGAATGGAGCGCCATTAAGCCCATACTATGAGTAGGGATGTTCACGTAAAAACAGTATCGATAAAATGGTATGAAAACTATATCAATTATTTTTTCAATCTGATATATGGGATAAATATATCATTACTTATGAGAAAATAAAGAAAGAAAGATTTTTCTTTCTTTTTTTCTTTACTTATCGATATTTATCGGCTGAAATATATCGATATGTTTCGATATATCGGATGAATAAATCGATAGTTTAGATGTGTCAGAAATCCACTCAAAAAAAAAGGTCATCGCTTCATCGTATCAATATGTATAATATATTTATATATACATATTATTATACACTTTTTAATATGTTTGCTCTAAATATAATATGGAAAGACTGAGATAGGATTACTTAAATCTTATAAATGTCTATGAGATAAGGGGGCGTTCAAGCATTACGTAACGCAATTTATGGGGGAGGGGGTCTTGTAGAATGTTACCATGCGTTACAAGGGCGAGAGGGCAGTTACGTTACATACAACGCGTTATATAACATTGTTTTTTTTAATTAAATAAAAAATTTGGAAATTAAAGTTTCCCATATTAGTTCAAACGCGATTAAAACAATAGGAAACTTATATTTGACACTTTCCGATACTTTACGTAATACAATTCTGTCTTTTAGATAAAAATGGTAACTTGGGTGTTACATAACATTTAGGGAGGAGGAGGGGTTCAGAAAAACGTTACGGCGCGTTACATAGGAGGAAGGGAGGGTCAAAAATCTTCAAAAATTGCGTCACGTAATACTTGAACGCCCGCTAATACTACGTTCTCTTTAACTAAATACGAGTATTACGGTAGAGAAAAGCGAGGTCAGCTTATAATTACTCTGGTCTTGCAAATGTATATACTAATGTGATCACTTTAAATCAGGTGACCTGTCTGTTTCTCTGTTTATTGGTCGTGACAGGCTGACTGACTTGAACTTGACATTCATCATCCACATCATATCAGCCATTGGATGTCCACTGCTGAACATAGGTCTTTCCCATCGACCTCCAGAGCGATCAATTCGAAACAGCCTCCATCCAACTGCTTCCGACAACAAATAGTCTAGTTAACAAGTGCCATTGTGGTCAACTTTTTTCAGTAGTTTCCGGAAATTATGATTGAGGTGTCATTCGATTCTGAATGGCATCTAGATGATTTTTGAAAAAAAAATGAAGTTCCACTTGCAAATATTGCAAAAGTTATAAACAAATAACAAAAAAAATAAAATAAAAAAGGAGTTTTTTGCAAGTATCTCAAAAACTAATTAAAATTTAAAAAAAAAGATTAAAAAAGAAACGGAAATTTGAAGAGGGATGAAAATACGGCCTAAAAGGGGTGCTCTGGCTTGCGTAAGCCACGCCTACTTTGGATATTTTATTTATAAAAAATATTTTAACATATTAAATATAAAATTTAAGAAATGAAAAAAATTCAGGGTCTTACTTGATAGATAAATGAATAATAATCCGCCTGAATAAAATTTATATCACAATTTTTCAATTAGTTATGCAATAGTTAATTAAGATTTTTTCTACTTGAACAAGAACAGTGTGATAATTATTAAACTAGAAATTTGAGATATTTTTCCTTTCTTTATTATATTATATATTTCTAATTATTTTTCAAAATGGCACTTGTTGACTAGACTATAACCTCAAGTCGTCCGTCCATCTCGTGGACGGCCATTCGAAGATTTTTCTGCTCAATCGCATCGGTTGTCACCTCTACGAGCTACGAGTATGTGCCCTGCCCACTGCTACTTTAGCTTTGAAATCCGTTGGGCTATGTCAGTGTTAGGCTTTGTTCTTTCAAATTAACTACTTAATACAATATGAAGTCAGTTCTTACATAAAAAAAAAGAAAAAACGAACAATAAAAAACATAACATGTAAAAAGAAAGCAGTAAACTATATGCGATTTACTCGATTCTCGAAACCTGACACCTGACACTCGTCACACGTCACTTATACCTCGACACACAACATTTGACTAAAAATATTTATAAAAACGTAAAAGTTTTTTTTTTTCTTTGTACATGTACAATTTATCCTATATTGGAAGAAATTTCATGACATGATGACCAATTCAATCTAACCCGGTTCGTGATTCTTACTGTGTAACCGAAACGGAGTTGGAAACGGATTTTATTGACATCGTTTTAGTCCGATACTTACAATACTTAATTAAAACAGCAGGTACTCGACTGTTGTCGGGGCGTCACGGTTGCATACGCGAGCGATCCCGTGGCGCCCCATTACGACGATGAGAGCACCGCTGGGTTTTAGCGCCGCCTCTCCGCGGCGGGATGCGTAAATGCATTTCCCAGCGATAAAAAAAAGATACTCGACTGTTAAAACTTGTGTAGTTACCTCTGTAGCATTATGAGTGATGAAATAATTACATTTTAATGAAAACTTTTCATGTCAGCGTCTGTTCTTTGCCCACACAACCAATTTTAAATACACACTCTTGTAACCACAATTAAAAGTATTTATAACTTAGAGTTATGGTCAACGCAATTCAATTATATAACGTGATTTATTGTATAATTATGTACTAAACTATATCTTGCGTAAAATGAAGTGTCGACTTAAAATAATAAGTGTGATTGTGATATAAAGAAAAAAATAAATATATGTGAAATTTTTTAGGGTTCCATACCCAAAGGGTAAAACAGAACGCTATTACTAAGACTCCGTTGTCCGTCCGTCCGTCTGTCACCAGGCTGTATCTCATGATTCGTATTAATTAGACAGTTGAAATTTTCACAGATGATGTATCTCTGTTGCCGCTATGACAACAAAAACTAAAAAACAGAATAAAAATATATAGGGGAAGCTCCCATACAACAAACGTGGTTTGTTTGCTCGTTTTTGCTCGATATTGATAACGGCAACAGGTAGACGCTTGACATATTCACAGAATATTTAGTGATATATTTTCACTTTTAAAAATAAATTATTAATTTAAAATAAAACAGATATTTAAGGGGGCTCCCATATAACAGACATGATTATTTTGCCGTTTTTGTAGATAATGGTACGTAACCCTTCGTCAGCGAGTCCAACTCACATTTGACCGGTTTTTTTATTTATAAATTTGCATTTTTAATTAAAGTTATTTTTTTAATTATCTATATTACGAGTATTAATTTAAATTATAGATAGCTAAATTTTTTCCTATATATCAGGTCGACACTAGAAAATCTAGATCATGAACTCTTGAATCACCTAAATAATCTAGAATCTCGGATAAAGCTAGAACCGTTTATCTGCATAATTCATCAGATCAAGAGCTGGTCGATGTTTGAAGCAATTCCATATAGCTTAAATATTAACAGCAACAACAGTCTTTAATTGGTATTGATTAAGTAATAATCATTAAGATATGGTATTTTCCGGTTTTTATCGTCCGGTCATCATCATATTTGTATTTTTTTCCTTTTTATATGTCATACATTACACGTTTTCCACATCTTTTCATCAAAACAATATATGGTAATTGAAACGATAAGGAAATCTTGGAAAAATCTGTGTACGTAACACAATCTTTTTAAAGTCATAAAAATAATAATGATAATTAAATATAATTATTTTTTTTATATTGAAATATCACAAGAATTACGAAATATAATATCAAAATTTATGCATTAAAGAAGTCAATCTCTATAAAAAAAGAAGAAGAAGAAGTTAAAAATATGTTAAACACACTAATAGAGATAGATATAAATCATTAATTTCTTAGCCATACCCAAGAATATGTTCCTTCAAATAAATAAACCACGATCTTCTCAACTGTATCAACTTTAACATTAAGATCGAGATTAAGGAAGTATATTGAAATAGAAGAAGAAAATGAAAAAGGTAACTTCTCAATATTGTGGTAACTTATGAAACTACATGCAACGTATATTTTCACGGGTGAGCGAACAACTTTCAACCCTTGTCACTGTCGCGGCGTATTATCCGCTGCTGTATTGAACTGCGATGCATTCAACAGACCGCATTCTTATATTGTAGAGATAGGAATTGTTGTACTTTAATTCAAAAATAAACGAATATCGTCGAAAACATACAATTTTAACGTGACTTTATATCGATGAATTTCGTAAATAGACACAGGAATCATAACCAAAAGCGTTAAAAGCGTTTTTTTAAATGTTTTGTTTTAAAAAAAAAGTTCTACTGTTTAATTGTGAATAGTAACGTCAGGAAATCTGTTTGTTATCTTTAGAGGTCCGGAACCATGAATATTCAATTAACCATTTCGCAGTGGAGTTAGCGCGACGGATTAATCTTCAATGCTTTTCGTTAATAGGTGTAGAGGCCTTGCCCAGCAATGGAATTTTACAGGCCATGATAATACGTAAATTCTTTAATTGGATCCTTTTTTTAGTATTTAAAGATAAGACCTTTAAAAAACACATAATATAATAACATAATTACTTCTTAAGACGTATTTTTTAAGTTAAATGAAAATATGCAACATCTACATACAAAATATTAAATAAATTATCTCCTTTAAAAAGGTCACAATAAATTTATTATTCATGCAGGTATTTATAACACTGCCTTTAAATAAACGGTGCTCATGAATAATTTATAGTAAAATACTGTGAACATGTTTTAAGATAACGTTTAATTTACAAATACCGGTACAGAGTTAAGACTTCAAGGTAGAAAGTATATGTTTCTAAGATTAGCGATTATAGTGTTTTAATAAACAAGTTAGTTTAAATAGAAAGTACGTTAATACGTCTTCGGTTCTGTTCAGAATTTTCATTAAACCTTCCTTACAGCAACCTCACATAAAAGAGCAATTTTTCTCAGTTGGAAAATCTCGATGCAGCCGCATTAACGCTTTTATTTGCTTTGTTACTCGAAAAAACTTATTATTCCACTTCTCTCACCCGGCGAATTACATTATTCTCAGCACTTCTATTTAAAAGAAACCGTTGAACGGTTACCTTCCATATTGGTATCCCCGCCGGCTACGTCATTTCCTCGGGATTATATTAGAAATTCTTTAGTTAAAATTTTTAAATAAGATACGCTGCTGTAATTTGTCACTGACCTTAAAATTATATTATTTCAAATATCTTAACCAGACACAGAATGAATTATCATTATCTAATTTTCTTAAAAAACTTCAGTTAGGCTAACCTGACAACCGTTCTTGTGTAATGGAGCGAACAATTACCTCAACGCCTCGACGGTCAAAAGTTCGATTTCCGCTCGGGGCAGACATACAGACATACATGTATTTGTACAAATATTTATTTCTGGTTTGGGTGTTTGTCCTTGTAGGTGTCCCCACTGTGCCACTGAGAGCACGTAAAGCCGTCGGTCCCGATTATTATCATAGACACCTGATAGTGATCGTTACTCGTGGTAGGGAAAAATATCCACCAACTTGCAGTGAAGTAGCGTGCTGGATAAAGCTCCGACCGTTCTTCTATATGGAGAATAGGCCATACATGGTACGCTTACAATTTTTGTTTGGTAAATTAAAAAAAAAATGATGAGTCTATGTTTGTTTTTATGTAAAACTATTATCCGCCTGCGGCTTCGCCCGCTTGGGTGTATTGATAAAAATTAGCCTATGTTCTATCAAATTTCATCACAAACGGCGCTGTAGATTAGCCACGAAACATATATTTACATAAATAAAAAGTAAATAACTAACTACAATCCTATAATCAAATAAAAAAAGCATTTCTAGTCAGGAGTCAGGAACATCTGAATTGACACTAAATTCATCATCTGTATCTGTGACGGATATTATTAACGATGAGTCAATTATATTGTCAATAGGGATATCACGATCCCAATCAGACATAATCTCTCTTTTTGTTTTATTCACAAACTTCGACCAGTCTTCAGGTTGAACATTGTTGATGGCATCTTGTAATAGAGACAACATCTCATTTGCCGTAAATGGCGACGATGTATTATTTCTTGCGGCGTGACCTTTATTTGGGCCCAAATCAGCTCAACAGTGTTATACTGGCATTGGTAGGGTGGTAGTCGAAGGACCTGGTGGTCTTTTTTTGCCATTTCGTTCAGAGCATAGGTAGGAGTTGGCTGCTTATGACGCCGTACTAAGGTAATTAGATCTGTGTTTAATATTTTATCTGCTGTAACTCCGTTTTCATTCAGCCACTTCACCAACTCGCTTTTGCGGTTGGATTGTTTTGGGGGTTTATTAACTGGTACCAAATGGTAGGGTGCGTTGTCCATTATTATGGTCATAGGCTCTTTTAAATTATTTAATAGACCTATGAACCAATCTTTAAATTTTTCGTACTTCATTTCCTCATGATACTCTCTAGATTTTTTTTTTGACTTAAAAGCCAAAAAACACAAGACGAATCCACTGGCTGTACCCGCGCGACAAATAATAAGGCGTTCGCCTTTGCCCTTCGGTATTTTAATACCAATAGCCACGTTTCATCAAAAAAGATAACATTGCTCCAACCACTTATGTTTTTGGCCTTTCTTAAGAATGAACATCTTGCTAGGGCAATGTCAGTCCTCTCCATAATAATCTTCCTTTTGTTAATTTTTTTGTAAACAAAGCTAACATCTTTTATAGCTTGCCGTAACGAAGTAATAATACCTCCTTTGAACAAGTCATCTTCTTTTAATTATTTTAGAAGCTTGAGTAATGTGGGTAGCTCCATTCTTTTATAATAATCAAAAATATGATTTCTAATATCAACCTTAGCAAAATCATCTAAATCTGTGATTGGCTTCACCTTGGTCCGCTTTTTGTTGCATCTCGATTATTTATTTCAGACAGCCAATCTTGGCTAACTTTCTCACGTGTTATACGCGAAACAGTATTGCGACCAATATCAAGAGCTTCGGCTACTCGTTCTACAATTGGATTCAATGGTAACAACGGTCGATTATTTTGTTTTCCTCTTTCAAAGTAGTTTCGGAAGTGAATAACAAGCTCCCTGGCCTGACTACCCAAAAGTTTTTTATTTTTTTGTATGCTGAGGCATGTTAATAACAACAAACTCAACAAACTTTAACAAATAAAGAACAAACTCAACAAACTATTACAAATAAGAATTAATTTAACAAAAATGAAAACAGTCAGTGAATAATATAATAATAGCAATAAATACGTGTCATATACAAGGCGCTAGCACTCGTACTGACAAGACAACATCGCACGAGTAAACAAAATGGCCGCCGCACCGATGCGTTATAGAGCAAAAATATTGTTACGAAAAAAATGATAAGCCCGATTTTGATTACTTTATATAGAGTAACAAACATCTAGATAAACTTTCGCTTTTATAATATTAATAGGATATTGTTGTCTAAAAACACTTCCTTTTCATTTGTGAATATTGTCTATCCTTTCAGTAGTTTGCCTTATTTTGAAATTAAAATGTGAAATGATTTAATTTAAGTACAATGTCTATATTTTCTCTACAACTGCGTACTCTTGTAATAGATTGGGTTAATTTTTTTTCTAAGGAAGCTAATGACTGTTTACCTATCTATTAACATTTATACCGTAATATAATATATAAATTAGTCAAAATGACAAACACGAATCTGAGATGAATTGAATCAAAATATACTCCTGACACTAACTGTAGGAATACGTATAAGAAAATAACAAAGAGCAGTTTTAATTAAAACAGATTTTGCAACTGTATTAGTTATTTTTAAAAATGTATACAAATCATGAACCTTATTTTAAATAATGATAATGTTTATAATTCATTAAATATGGGCTTTTAACGGAAACTAATTACACCTCCGGTAGGTGTATCTCATTATTTGCTCCACGATTCCCAACTAAGCAATAAATTTCCTCCAACCCAACTTCAATAGAAATCCGCAAATGCAAATTGCAATTGTAAAGTACAAAAGAGTCATCCATCTTTCCGGATTGCTCTTTAACATTTGTCCCGTAAACACAGTGGCATTATAATAATATGAAAACATACGGAACATAAAAAGCTACTAGATACCCAGATTTATTACCAGAATAAAAAGAGGAGGCGAAATGGTCTAAATTAAAAAGCAATGCCTTGTCGAGACAGAGCGAGCGGAAACAAAGCGCTGGGAATTCATCAAGCTCTTTTGAACCCCGAGCATTGTGGTGCCGTATTCAGAGACCATCGGCGGAAAGAAAAATCTTCAAGTAGATCGCCACTCTTTGACGCCCGATGCAAAAAAGTAATCTCTTTTCCCAGGAAAATCCCTCTTCATTACTTTGTACGTCGGTCCCACATAAAAGTATCGAGGAATTTGAAACTGAGAGCTACTTGTTGAGCGCGGCCGCTTTTGAATAGATTTAACGAACTTAATTAAATGATTTATCCTTGAATGTCGATTTATTCATATTCATGATAATATTTTACTTTCATTTATATAAATTAGGTTTAACAATTTCCAATATTTTTTTACGTTTATCGAATGAAATGCTATGTATATTGTTAGTTTTTGAGTTAACTAAATTCTATTCTACTACAATTTTACCATTGCTTTTTGATAATAAAATGAAACAATTCCATCATATTTGTTCACGTGTCAGTAAGCTGCGTAAACCAAACGGATCGTTAGTTCCGAATTTATATAAAAAAGGAAAAGCAATGTAAACTAGTTTTTAAATGTTATAGCTGCAAGCTGTTGTCGAATAGACTTGCAATCACAATAGTATTCGTTGTAATAGCTTGATAGTCAGTTTAACTTCAATTTATTTGTGTTAAAGTTTTAGAAACACGATTGTGATTGCGTATGTTCTCATAAATTAGCTTGTTTTCTATATTATAAATAATGTATCGTAGTGATTAGATTCAAGTCCTTTTATATATTTTAATATCCAGTACTTTGACAAATATAAAATATAAAAATACACGTTAGGGAACTTAGAAAGCTAAATATTTGTTAACATTATAAGAGTTGAAGTGTTTTCTAGAGTTTTGAGTTCCATAAGCTCCACCTAATCTTTAGAACTTCATTTGAAACTTGATATGAAAATAAATAATTTAGCATAGTTGCGATGAAAAATACCACGTCGCCATAGTGAACTAATAAGAAAACAGTGTGAGTAACTTATCTAGTTATGCCAACTGAAGTAAACTAAAAATGTAAATACCTTACTTCTCGACTCCTTTGACGGCCTTGGAGCGTATTTCGCCACGCTGCTTGAGACATAGTAGTAGTTAGTACCACGGTCTAGTAAAAATAAAACTAGGCCGTGTTTAGTACTATAGTTTTACTCCGTTTTTAATCGACTTTATAAAAATAAACGATCTTTGTTTGTCAATATGTTATATATATGAATAAAAATATTTTTAACATACACACACGGTCGTGTGTTCCTAAGGTAGGCAACTTAATGCCTGTCCTAGCGTTTTAGGTAACAGCCGTAGGTTTTAGATAAATAGATAATTTCCCATCGATCTCCAGAGCGACCGTTTCGATGCAGCCTCCATCCAACGGTTCCGGCGACTCTCTCTCCCTCTGTTTTCCTTTATCTCCGTCAGTCAGCCAAAAATATGTGTGTGTATGTGTACACACATATGATGTGAAACTTTTTTTCATAACTTGATTTTTTTAAGGAAATTTTAATATCAGATATTTTTAGTAAATTTTCATTTTTATTACAAGCTAAATTTAGAAGCCAATTATTTTTATATATATATTTTTTCGTTATCTTAAAAATTAATTAATGTCTGCATAATTGACAGTCATATTATTAAATTGTGGTTCATTTTAATAAATTAATATACATTGACTAATACTTACGATCAAAAGTGAAGTTAACATAAAAATAATACCAAAATCACAATCACGTGATGATTTTTCAAAACAATAAAAAATAATCTCTCACTTTCACTATTTATTTAAATTTCAATAATTTTAATAATATAATATTATATAACAATCTACATAAACATATGTATAAAATATTAACATACATATATAATACATAAATAAGTAATTATATACTTAAATAGTATATACAGACTTTGTATTTTTTTTTTTAATTTATATTTATTTTCTTATCATTTGTCCCTTTATGTTAATTTTAAAATCAGCCGTTGTCACGCATTTGTTACAACCAGGTTCTGCAGATGTCAATGGGCGACGGTGAACATTTTTATTCGGATAACCTATCTAAATGTTACTTGTTATATAATTATAATGTACATATATTATACAGGTTAATTAAACTTCAAAATATTCAAGATAAAAATGTTCTCAAACTAAAAACAAACTATAGTAAAAATCGTATCAAAAGCCTAAAATTAAAAGCAAAGCTTTTTCTTAATAAAAAATATATTAAAGGGAATCTGCCGTGTGTAAGACATTTTCAAAAATTTAAAGATCATAATAAGCGCATAATATTTAATAATTTACCATTATCCATTAAACGAGCTCAATGATTGGCAACATTTAAAAATTCAGTCAAAGCTCCTTACCTCTCGCTGACTTACTCTATCAGACTACGTCTTAATAATAAGTAATTATCATTTTCCCTACGATATAATTATTTTATATCAGTCAGCAAATATTTTGTGACTTAATTTTACCTGTTATTAAAGTTGTCACCTGCGCAACTGCCCCTAGGTGGACCTAAAATTAATTAACTCGCTTACTGCATACATCAATCTTATATTCATTATTAAACTTATATGTTTACCATGTTACAAAAGGGTCAAAAGTTCATAGCAATGGTTACTTTCTCAGTATTAACAAAATCAGGTTTTCATATTGTAATACGGAAAAGTTAATAACATCATATTTCGTTTTTGGTACATTATAAAAATTAAAATATAAAATTAATAATAATATTTTGTGTAAATAATCAAACTTAGAAAGTCAAAAAAATAAAAAAATAAAAAAAGTAAATTGATAATTTAATTTTTATTTCATTTTTTATATATTACAGTAATACGATTGATGATATAATTTTTGTTTACACATATATTTTTTCCATTTGCTTCCTGAACCATAACCAAAAAATGACCAGGTTTGTTCTCGAAAGTAATAATTAGTATTATCATCTAAATCATAACCATTAGTCTTATTATCTCATCTTAGTGAGGACTAAATACAGTGAAGTTTTTTTTTCACGACTTTTGGTACAGTCATATCAACTGGCTGTTGCGCTATCGACCGCGGGTTCGATCTTTATTCATGACAAATATTAACATAGGTATACAAATGTTTTCCTGGTTTGGGCATTTTTGTACCTACCTATTTCTGACCCAGTATTTAAACCCTACTGGGGCTCGTTGAGTGAGATCTTTTTTTAAAATTGCATTAAAATAACCATCACGATGTACTCGTAGATTATAATCATTGAGACTATTTCCATGAACCCAAACGAGCTAATTCCAGGTAACCTGATATGACAATGTCGTATCATGTTAACGTTTGCTTACAATATTATTAAGTAACCGACTACCGAATTCCAAATCAATTAAACCTGTGGATATGAAAATTTCCCGTCGTCAACTATGAAAAAGCAAATGATCTTACCTCAAACCTATTAATTTAAAATATAACCAAGAATCATTTAGACAGATAAGTATTCTACTCGATGACATTAATTTTTTGAAAAATAATTATAAGACTTTGGATCTACTAAATACAATATATAGCAAAGAAAAAAAAACGCACTGTAAACGAGCTAGCCATTGCGAAACTTCAAGTGTTTATCTACATAATTTAATCTATTGTAATTAAAAATATTTAAAAATAATGTAAGCTAAATATGTTCACGTTGATATTGCTAATGGTTTTTTTGAAATTGGCTTAATTTTTTATGTTTCATTTTGTAATAGAAATAAAGTTCGGACGACGCAATATTAGAGACGTGTTTAAATAATAAATGTGAGTTGCGAGTCAAAATGACCCATTACAATTTTATTGCACAAGTACTAACTTTTCTATTAACAATTTTATCATTTCCATGTCACTAAAATGATGAGAGAGATATTAAATCACAGTAATTTTGAATATATAAAAAACTTTTTTATATCTTGTATCCGACTCATCTATAGACGTATATCGTATATACGTGAAGCAAAAACTTTGTACCCCTTTTTACGAAAATTACGCGGACGAGGAAGTATGAAATTTAGCACAGTTAAAGTTTATACAGAGAAAAAGTGCAAAATGCTAATACTTTTTATATCTAATAATACTCCAAAAGTACATTAAATTAATTAAAAAAACACTACACACACACGTATGTACAATGTACAAAAATTTGTTTATAGTCAAAGTCTGTTGTCAACACGGTCTTAAATACCGGTCTTGCAAATTTTTATCATAGATCAGGTCCAATGACTGCTGCATATGTCGCTCACCATGTTATGCGCAATCATATTTTTATGATGTTGACAATGTTGTCAATTATAGATTAGGTCAAATTTCGACCACTGGGCGACCACTAGTAAAAAAGAAATATTCATAAAAATTAATTTAAAATTCAATTCAAAATGAAGTTGCAACCGGTTTATAATGTAACATGGTATTGGAAATTCTATTCATACAGTTTCCGTATTATTACAGGTAAAATCCCTCCTGACTTCAGATGAAGATTGATGCATTCGCGGGATTCAAACGAGATCGTGCAAGTATAGTAATGGACGCCTGAAATCATTGTGACAACCGAGCCGTATGTTTTCAGACACAATTCAGAAAGGCTATTAAAAATTCATATCGAATATTGATTTTAGAATTGTTTTCGAATAATTCGAAATAAATAATCTTTTATATGCTACTAAAATTAATTTAAATGGTTTTATATTTTACTGCATCCAGTAAAATGTTCATCAACTGCGCAACTTTAGTGTTATATTTAATCGTGTTCATAAAATAACTGACGTAACGTGTAACGATCATTACCAGGTATCCATGATAACAACCGGGGCCAACGGCTTAACGTGCTCTCGGAGGCATGGTGGGGAAACCCACAAGGACATACACCCAGACCGGAAACAAATATTTGCACAAATATTGTAAAAATATATATCTGCTCCGAGCGGGAATCGAAACCGCGACCACCGGCATTAAGGCGAAGTGTTGAGGCGACTACTCGCACCACTACACAAGAATGGTCATCAATGCTTCACGCACGCTTTAACTTCGTCCGCTCGCATTCCTCTGGGTAACTTACTGGTAAAGTCTGCCGGAAATCGCCTGCTAACAATACAGTGACTTCTCCCATTTGACAATTATTATTCCTAATATCTTGTAAAGATCTATTTAGGAATTCGAAACCCCCTTTATGAGCCATACCACTCTCATCCCAAACAATCCAAAAAAAGAATTTACCTACACCTGCATCGACACTGGAAAATATTTTACAATGGACGGATTGAGTTGTCAAACATATCTCGAAATAAAATTATAATTTAAATCAAAAGCACTAAACAGTATTGATATCAACTTCGAGGAAAATAACTTTCAACCCCTTTTTAACCCTGTTAGGGGATGAATTTCGGTACCTAAAATACGAAACACGTCTTCAATCAATTCTGTTAAAGAATATTTATGCAAAATTTGAAGTAGATTGAACCAAGGAATCACGTTGTCTCATACAAACTTTGCCCCTCCCCCTTTTTCACCCCCTTAGGAGTAGAATTTCGGAAAATCCGTTTTTAGTGGATGCTTACGTCATACAAAGAACACGACCTCCAAGTTTCAGATCTCTACAATCAGCGGCTTAGGCTGTGCGTTGATCCGTCAGTTAGTCAGTGAGTCAGTCATTCAGGACAAAGCATTTTATATGTACAAATACAGATTCACGCCCATGAGTTGTAGTAAGATAACTTAAATAAAACCTATTTTATGTTCAAGCAAACAAATGACCGAACGAACAAAAAATAATTTCTGTTTGTATTTCAAAAAAGATATAACTTCTGTTTGTATTTCAAATGTTACCGATAACAGAGCTCCATTAAAAAACTAAATAATCATAATGCTTAATTTTACCTCCTTTAGGGCATAAGTTCCATAAATGCTGAGAAACGCTACTATTGATTTCCAATGAAATGTCAAAAAGTAAACTACTACATTTCTAGCTTCAAAAATAGCAGAGCGCTCTACTACTATAAAGTTTGAAATCTTACTAGTAAAATGTCATACTTTCAAATTTAAAATGTCGGAAAAAAAACATTATCGGCTAAAAGTATGCACATTATATAACAGTGTAATAGCAATGTATATTTAAATATGATTAAAATAACAATGGATAAAAGATTTGTCAAAGACAATAAAAAGCTTTCCTAGACTCTTTTCCGACCACAAATATTAAAATAAGACTGAATGAGGCATGTGAGGATGTTCCTAGTATAAACAATAATGTGGTGTTCTATAAATACACACTACCTGTGGCTCTTCAATTCTGAATATTTTATCTCAAAACAAAATCCTAGTGTATTTTATAATAATATAGGAACTTTTTTTTTCGTTCTTTTTTTCTCTCTGTCATTAGCAATTATTTCTTATATAATGTTAAAAAAAAAACAAGTACGTTCATCTAAATGTTCGACTGCTATTTTTTTTTTATATTAGAGGGGGCAAATGGTCACGGTCAGTCGATTCACCTGGTGGTAAGTAAAAACGACATCCATAGACACCCGCTACATCAGAGGATTAGCGAGTGGAGTTTAGGGAGTGGAGCGATGTTCCACCGGATCTGTGGAGGGAAGGGAAGGGATGGGCCAGGCAAAGGAAGGGATGGGCCACCGGATCTCTCACAAACCGAACGAAACATGACGACATTAGCCGTCATTTCACGTCGGTGTTAAGTGAGAGCGAAGTACTTCCTTCAGGCCTATTCAGCTGCAAGCAGCATGCCGCTACTTCTTTAAGAAAAATCTTCTTCTTCTATGTATGAGCGTCGGATCTCAATCCAAAACGTTAATCCACTGAATATGGCAGCTGGTCTTATTGTCTAATAAATTGTCATTATAGCAAAATTATAAAAAAAATTGTCGCTATAAGCGAAAATACAAAAATTGTATATTTCCACTGTTACAAATAATTCAATAGCTCGCGTGTTATCATTGAACATATAAATTCATTACATTTTATTAAAATCGTCGGAGAGAGAGAGAGAGAGAGAGCAAAGCAATATCTCATAACTGTTTTAAAAGCATCTTATCTAGGACCACATTATTTCGTGAAATATGTTTAGTTCCGATTTCCACCGACCGGAAGTACCTTTCGTGTCATGTCACTTCTTTTGTCTCCCGCCACTCTCGGATTATGATAATGCTGTCTCAAAGACATTTTTCTTTACGTAATGCTCAGCTTTTCTTGTGCAGGCACCGAATTACTTTTTCATATAATTCAACTACATTATTTACGACGATTCGATTTCGTCAAATCTGGTAAATAATAAATAACATTTCTTAAGCCTTAAGCCGTGTGTGAAAAAATATCATTAAAATATGTAAATTCCAAAAGATAAAAGAAAATTAATACTGGAAATAAAATCAAATGTACTGTGTTGTAAAAATAATAATGAAGTTTTAATGGTTGGGAAAACCATATATCATTTATTAATAGATTCTATGTTGGCAATGTATGCAGTTCGTCGACACTCATTTCCTAGAAGTAGCGTGCTGCCCCGTTTAGCTCCACGGCGTCCACTTAGAACCTACCTGTGTTCTGTAATAAACGGAATAAAATTATATAGTATGATGAGTTTTTCTAAAGCGCAATTTATTAAAATATGCAGTTTTAAAATTTGTAAAAATTAATGTAAAGGGAAGTTAATATTTTAAGAGTAGCCAACCGCTAGCTTACCGTTACTGACAATTTTTATTAAATAACCATTTCTAGTGAGAAATGTTTCTTATTTAGCATTTGTATAATAATAATGGGAATAATAAATTATTTATTATCGGAATAATAAAATTCAACTTAAGTAATGTTTTTTTTTTCTTTATTTTAATCAGTAATTACCAATTACAGTTATATACAATTGGCACAATTTATAATTACATGAATAATGAATCTGAAACTTATTAAAATAATAATAATAATAATAACTGTCACGGAGCAAAACCTGGCAGATAGAGCTCGGTACATCCAACGAAAGGGCGTATTCAACGCTGCCGAGCTCGAACGATTACGACGTGAGGCTGCTCCTGAAGTCGAACCCGTGTCTACAGAGCATAACGCACTTGTAACACAACAGGAAAGCGTTCGTGGCGAAGTGCCTGTGGATGCGATCGCTGAAGGAGCAGTCTCCCAAAAAGTAGAGCAGATGAGAGGGATTTTGGAGGAGGCGATTTCCGAGATCCGAAGCGTTCCGCTGGAACAGAGGCCACGACTCTCTCGTCTTCCTCTTAACGCTGCGACGCGGGGTGCCATTGAGGCAGCTAACAGACTGCTGCCTCCATATTTGGATGGCAGTCTGGGCTTGGATGATACGGGTTCTATTCTCTTTGGTGCCGCTCTAGCGGTACACCGCTTCATTGGAGCTAAAACCCAGGAGCCTGGACGCACTACTAGTAATAGTAGTGACGTACCAGCCTGGAAGAAGAGAATAGAACGCCGTATCAGCCTGGCCAGGGCCCTCATTGGCAGACTGCAAAGCTTCAGGTCGGGCAACACTAGGCCAAGGATTGTGCGCTCCGTCAGAATAGCTTTCAATGGATTAGGCGTCAGGCTTGACCAGCCTGATATAGCTGAAAAACTGACGGAGCGCATCGACGGCCTGAAGCAAAGAATCGCAGCATGGGGGAAGCGCATTCGTAGGTACTCTGAGAGAGTTGAGCGCTTCCGGCAAAATCGCCTCTTCCTGAGTGATCAGAAGAGGTTCTACAGGAAGTTGGAGAACCCGACGCCGTGCTCTACTTCCCCAAAACCGAATACGGCTGACCTTGTTGCCTTTTGGCGAAACATATGGTCACGGGAGGTAGAGTATGAGGAGGGCCCTTGGATTGCGGCGGTTCAGGAAGCATGTGCTAGAATCGAACCGATGAACCCGATCACCATCTCTTCGGAGAACGTAGCTGATGCGGTCCGTCGGGCACCGAACTGGAAGAGTCCGGGGATCGACGGCCTGCATCACTATTGGCTGAAAGGGTTCTCGGTATGCCATGCGACCTTGGCTCGACAATACCAAGAGGCGATAGAGCGGAGGACGCTTCCGAACCTCTTCACTACTGCGATCACTCACCTAGCTCCTAAGTCCACCAACACCGCGGATCCTACCAACTACCGCCCCATAACGTGTCTGACTTCCATCTACAAGACACTGACATCCGTTCTGAGCTGCAAGATTTCTCGTCATACTGACGAATTTAACATCTTGTCTGCAGCTCAGAACGGATGCCGTGGAGGCGGCCGCGGCACAAAGGAGCTCCTTATCATCGACTCTGTTGCGGGCCAGCTTGTCAAACGCAACCGTCGGAACTTCTCTGCTGCCTGGATCGACTACAAGAAGGCATTCGACTCGGTGCCTCATTCATGGCTTCTGAGGGTCCTCGAGCTGTACAAGATCGACGGTGCAGTTCGAGACTTCCTCGAAGTATGCATGGGGCAATGGAGTACGATCCTTTGTCTCCAGGGCGAGAGACTGACGACGGGTGCCGATGACCGAATCCGGATACGGAAGGGGATTTTCCAGGGTGATTGTCTGAGCCCACTTTGGTTTTGCTTGTCCTTGAACCCTTTAAGCACTCTGCTGGAGCGTTCGGGGACAGGCTTTCAGTTTCGGAGAGGAGGTACTAAAGTCTCCCACCTTCTCTACATGGATGACCTCAAGCTGCTGGCACCTAATCCTGCACGCCTTATGGAGTTGCTGAAAATCACTACTGAGTTCAGCGGCTCCATCAGGATGCAGCTTGGAGTGGATAAGTGTGCGGTCGTGCATGTAGACAGGGGACAGGTGACGCAATCGGCTGAGATTAGCCTAGAGCTTTCTAACTTCAAGACCCTTTCCGAAGCTGAATCTTACCGGTATCTGGGCATGTCACAATGCATAGGGGTGCAGGAGGTGGATATGAAACAGGCAGTTTGCGAGGTCTTTTTTGGACGGCTGACAAAAGTTCTTCGGAGCTACTTGTCGGGCGCCAACAAGGTCCGAGCTTATAACGGCTGGGTCATGCCCACTCTCTTGTACACATTTGGCGTGCTCAGATGGACTCAGACCGAACTCGACGCTCTGGACAGAAGAGTCCGCACGACTATGACTCACCATCGCATGCATCACCCGAAATCGTCGGTCATGAGACTGTACATCCCACGGAAGTGTGGTGGCCGAGGCCTATTAAGCGCCAAGTCCATGCATAACCGGGAGGTGTGCAGCCTCAGGGCCTACTTTGAAACGAGGAGGGAGAGCGCTATGCATGGTGATGTTATAGTATGTGACAAAGGTCTCACCCCCTTATCCCTGGCCAAAGAGGAATGGCGAAGACCGGTTGTACTTAGCACCTCCGACCGGGAGACCGTATGGATGGAGAAGGAGCTGCATGGACGGTTTTACAAGGCGCTCCACGCACCTCACGTGGATGTCAAGGCCTCCGTGCAGTGGCTGCGATTCGGGGACCTCTTTGGGGAAACCGAAGGTTTTGTCTGTGCAATACAGGATCAGGTGGTTAAGACGAACAACTACCGGAAGCACATTCTGAAGGATGGCACTCCCGACTTCTGTCGAGCTTGTCGTCATCCCGGCGAGTCACTCAGACATGTGCTTACGGGGTGTTCAGCGTTTGCCAACACTGAGTACTTGCATAGACATAACCAAGCGGCCAAGATTCTTCATCAAGAGCTTGCTCTAATGTATTGTCTCCTGGAACAGAGGATGCCGTACTACCAGTACACACCGGCGCCAGTACTCGAACGCGACGGAGTCCGGCTCTACTGGGACCTGCCTATCGCCACGGACAGGACGATACTGGCGAACAAGCCTGATATCGTGGTGATGGATAGGGCACAGTCGAGGGTGTTTCTAGTGGACATCACCATTCCGCATGACGAGAACCTCGTGAAAGCCGAAACAGAGAAAAAACGTAAATATCTGGATCTGGCGCACGAGATTGTCGACATGTGGGGTGTTGATTCCACTGAAATCATCCCTATCGTTATATCTGCCAACGGTTTGATCCCGGTTAGCCTCGCTCACCATCTGAGGCAACTGGGTATCCGTGACGGTTCGCTCGCAGCCAGGATGCAAAAGGCGGTATTACTCGACTCGGCTAGGATTGTCCGCCGATTTCTCAGCCTACAGCCCTAACCCCCGGCCGTTTGATCTCCCTGCCGGGGCGTAATCCTCCACCCGCTTACATTTATCTAAGTAAATTTATGTAAATTTATTATATTCCTTATATATTGTATTATATTATATTTATTTATATGTATATATTGAACGGGTGGAGTGTAGCACTAAAAAATAATAATAAAGGAAAATGTAATTAGTTATTAATAAAAAACAAATTAGGTCATCAGTGTGAAGTACTTTAAAATGTTGAATGAAATCGTGAATCCAAAAGAGGTAAAATCAAACTAAAAATAAAAACAAATAAGTAAAATTACATTAAAATCAATTTCAGTTAATTAAATTAAATTAAATCTAAAAAATTAAATGAAATTACACTAACAAAGGCTTTGGAAATTCATGTACATTTAGGACTAGCGCTAGAGAGCTAGTTTTACCTCTACTGCTGATTCAGTTAGTATCTTTTTAACTGCTCGAATAGAAATTCAAGATGCTTTCTAATTATATGCTTAGCAGAGCCCGAATTTTTTAAAGTTTCTTTCTGAAAACTTATGAAGGATATGCAGCAGCATCGTGATAGGCAAGTCAGTACTGCAGTCTTTTAAGGCCATCAGAACAGAGTTGAAATCTTCTTCAAAGCAAATTTGAACAAACAGCTATTTTTTGTTTTTAACTGTCGATTTTGTCCACTTCTCACATGTCGTCTTTTATGATGGCGTAGATTTGTTTGAGCTCGCTAAAATTAACTAACTTTCTTTAAGCATCACAAGCGGTAAGTTTTTTAGTCGTTGCGGTCACTAGTAGGTATCTGCATATTCTGATCACTATATTTTATATGGCGATAAGCGTGTGCAAATGCTATATAATTGATACAAATATACATTTATACGTCATCTTAAAGCAGTTGCATTACGCCATCTATTCAATCCATTAATATAAACTTTAAATAGAACTGGCGACAACTTTCTTCCCTGTAGCAATAAGTTCAGCGAGTTGGGAGCTTTATCTAACTTCATGAATTTGCTGTTTTTACCAGTTTGTTTTGTGATAATTTAAGATACTTTTGAAAATATTTGTTTTTTCTATGTGGATTTTTCAGTTTACGGTTTAGGTCTCAGCAATGACAGCGATTTAAAATTAATTTATTCTTTAATTAAGTGTTATCTCCTACTTTAGAGTTGTATAATTGTATGCCTTAATGTTTATTTAACTAATGTTTATTTATTTAACCTTCAGATCTCTGAAAGCCGTCTTTATCTTGTATAACTGCCGTTTGAGATACCTAGGGAATACAGATAAAATTTTAATAGGATTTCGTATTTTGGCGTGTTATTAAAAATAAGATTTTTTGTGTCTATCATTAGTTATTAGATGGTAATATTTCGTACGCAAGCTTTCTAGATCTTGTTAATTTTAATAGGTTGGTAGCCTTACTATGCTCATAATTAAAGCTATGCAAATTACGTGTTTGCAACTTAAAAAGTGTACTAATTTGATAATACAAACGGCGACGGCCAACGTCGACTGAAGCTATATTTATATCTAAGCATAACTGATCTCTGTTGAAGATCTATTTTTGTATATAGAGACATTCTTATAGAACTTTGACTGGTTTATGGGACGATTTTGCAAAAGCCTATTGTTTAGGTCTATGAAAACAACTTTGTTTTCCAGACAATCAAAATTATATGCAGTTTGACCTAAACCCTCTTGGGGATTTGACTATGCGCTCGAGTGAGTCAGAGGGGAGTTCCTAGACAGGTAATTTCTAGCTTTACAATTGAATTTGAACTGCCTCATACCATCAGGTTATCAGTATCGAATTGCAACCCACTGCTCACCAAAACTTAATACGTATTACTTAGTAAACATGATGAAATCAACATTTTCTGCGTGGAACCCTGGTAGTTTATTCAGATCAAAGAAATACTGCTTATGTGTTATTTTAGCCATTAAGTTCCAATAATTCTTTCGCTTATAATCATTTTGCTCCTCTCTGCATTATTTCGTTAACATCGCCTTATAATGAAATCATCCATCACAATGTTGTTATAGGAATAAGAAGCATCTATAAGTTTTGAGATACCTGCCAGAAGGTGAAGTATGTATGGGTGTAAAATAAAGTAATTCGATCATACTTATCACGACACTTGTTTTATTACTTTTAGTAAAACAGGTTAGCTGTGCTTACATATCTGGCCTAGGGATGTTCATCGGAAAAAAAATATCGATAATTTTATCATCGATAATTATCGTATCGTGTTATCGATAGTTATCGAATGAACAATTATCGATAATTATCGGAAAAAAATTATCGATAGTTGATGATAGTTATCGATAATTATCGGATTAAATTTCTCGATTATCGATAATTATCGCAAACCCCTAATCTGGCCTTTGGCTACTATAAATTATCAAGAAGATAATATAGCTTTATAGTTCATTCAACTGAACTTATTAAGTATAATAAATTTTATCATTGGATAGGCTGAATGAGATAAGACCAGTAGGTACCTACATAGATTCTAGAGATTATTATTAATTAAATACAAATAAACAAACCTTTTCTCTTTGTAATATTTAAGTTAGTTAAGGTGACAATTTTTTTTATAATCGATGACGTATTCGCTTACGCAAAAATACAATGATCAATTTAAAAAAAAATGCTGTTTTAGAAAGGGTTACTTATGATTAAATTGTAGTCAAGGCAGTCCATCATTTTACCATCAACCAAACAGTCATTATACATATAAAACCAGTTGTGTAATATAATGTAAGTCAATTTCACAATTTTAAACTGAATCTTAAAATAGACAATAATTATCTCACATTCTCTAAATAATTCATATTGATTTTTATTTATATAAATATAGCTTGTTAAACAAAAATGTTTTAATAAATATTTTCAGCAATTGATAAAATTTATATTTTCCAGCACAAAATACGTACATATGTATATGAACTGACTATAGTATTTTTGTTAAGAAATTTACAGTAATATTTTCTAAGTTTCGTAAAAATGCAACCCCAGCTTACTTATGATAACAACATCACGTATGAGGTTAACCGTCACGTATAACCGTTGTACAATTTACGTCCTACTAAAAATAATAAAAACTACACCGGTATGCAATATGTCAGTCAAAATGGGGAATATCCAATTGCGTCAACGAGCTAGAGCGGGGATTGTTTGCTGAATTGAAATGGTCGCCAGGTAAATGATTATCGTTGTAATAATAGTGCACCGAATTCGTTCGTTATAACACGTACTCCTGTACCCCGACACTACAATTACAGGCCGTTAAGCGAGCGAGTGGCTGAACGCCAATCCGCGCTGCTCGACGCCCACTGAAACAACGCTTCGAAAACAAAACTTTTGTTATTGTATAAAACTTCCGATACCAATTTCCCACTCGCAACACAGAAAAACTTCTCCATTGTTTTAAATAAAATATCCGCACACGGGTCATAAAAGATACATTGAATATAGTAGTCATTTAAAGCGAACATCTGAACGGAGAATGAAGTAATGTAATAAAGTTCTCCTTTAAAAGTTACAGTGCATCATTTACTAGCAATGTTACTGATACGTACGACCCATTAAAAGCCTATATAAGCAAATAAAACTCGCATGCACGGATATAAACTGACGATCGTAAAATTCACTGCATTCACTTTGTGGCACTCGATAAATTTATTTAAAAGCTTTGACAAACAGTTTCGACGAGATGACATCGATTGAGAGATATTTCAAACATGCGATAAATACGTATCTTAGAAACTAATTAAAAGCACATAAAATTAAAGTACCGTAGACACTTAAAAATAAACGCATTACATAAAACAATTCAGAGATGCAAGACCAATATGGAACTTATCTGTTTTATGGCGTAAGTTTTGTATGTTTCGTATTTGATGGTCGTGTGTTATGGTTGTTTTTATGTGTTTTTGTTATTTATAGTAATAATAACAAACAAAGAATATAATCAACAATTCGCTTAAACAAATTCTAACGACATTAATCTGAATGCGACAAATTAATTAACTAAAAACACAAAACTTCTTAAAATAGACTA